>CM064482.1:10767078-11367078 GCA_032716605.1 Paralithodes platypus
ATTATCTCATCCGTTTCCCAAACCAAATGGCTATTTTACATGGTGGGTGAGTGGGAAGGAAAGAATTGATATGATATGCGCTCCTAGAGCAAAGAATTGTGCATGGGTTGATAAGACTGTCCCTGATACGCCTTGTGTTCTTTATGCGTTGTTGCTAATCAATGCCTCTCTGCAGGAAGCATGTAATGGAGCATTATTGGAAAGCCACGACCCAATCATCAACACCCCAATTCTTTTCCGGAAACTATAGGGCTACGTGATAGATTTGTGTTTCCTTAGCTTCTTTTCTGGCGATTTTTGCACTTCGCAGAAACACACACATAATAATCCAAACCGAGCTGAAATAGAATATGGGAAAGTTCGGGGATGTGTTTGACCATGTTGTTTGCAAAGGTACAGGAAACTTTCTTCTACCCCTTTGCCAAACCTGGTGATTGATGAGTCGCTCGTGCTTTTGACCAAAGGACGCCTGGTGTTCAAGCCAGTGACATCCCCCTTGAAGAGACACCAGGTTCGGGAATCAAGATCTTTGTGTTGTGCCGATTGTGAAAGTGGAATAGTGCGATCGGACATGATCGTATACACTCGGCACTGATGTAGACATTCCAAAAGTCGGTGGTGGCAACGACCCATTGGGCATGTGCAGGGGCAACAACATTGTGAAAAAAGCTGCTGGAGGGTCCCTACCCTGAACAAGGGGCACACGTTGTACCACGACGAATTGGTATACAAGTCCTGCACTCTGCCAGTTCCTCCATGACCACAAAACGGGGGCAATGTGGGGACTTGTCCAGAACTAACCAAAGGAGTTTCATGCCTAAGTTCCAAGGCCATCGCATAGAACTGGACAACCCCTCCCACAGTGGGGACACCGCTTCTGAAATGACGACGCTTGGCAGAGGAAACAAAGGCGCCGCAGGACTGGACAGGACACCCAGCAGAAAAGAAGAACAGAGCACTTACAAGCAGCTCGGACGAAGGTCTGGGAAAGTTCCTGGCGGTAAAGTGGCTCGATAAGCGAACCCCAGTTCACGCTGCTTTTCGACTGTCCATTACAGTGCCCAAGGTGGACTCTAGTAAATTCCACTAACCTGTACCAAGAAGACGTCCTATCCAGAAACCTGCATTATGGTGGTGGATTATATCCAAGTACATGCGCCTTGTGGACAAGTATGATTGCCTAGCTTGCAGGCGTTGAGTGCCTTACGAAAAACAGTGAAGTGGTATCACAAGCTTCTTCCTTCACTTTGTTGACATCACGATGCCTTTCCCCAAAAAAAAACGCTTTACAACATTGTGTGGCTGGTAAAAAAAGACATGGCCGGCCGAACAAAAAACTCAAGTTCAGGGAGTTCATATACAACGATTCGCCTACCAACTCCTACAAAAAACAACCAACCAGTCTCCGGTCACAGGGGTCGCCGTGCAGTCAACCTCCCAGACAGAGTCATTGATGGATATGACAAACACTACCCTATCCACACCGAGCGATCTGGCACCCGGAGGCTGCAAGTACAGTGCCAGGTCTGTGCCCACTCCACCAGAAAGCCACAAAGAAGAAGCCGAGTCACATCAATGTGCAAGGAATGCAACGTTGGGTTGTGTTGGGCGAGTGCTTCAGGTAGTACCGCTCACTCAAGTACTACTAGGAGTGGTAGCTCTGTCGCCCTATCTCCGCCGAACTCCTGCCCCGCCCACCTACCTCACTACCTACCTCAATACCTACCTGCCCGTACCTGACCTGCCCGTACCTGACCAACGTGATCTCAAAACACCTGCCTGCCTACCTACTTGCCCGTACCTGACCAACGTGATAATATTATCATAACATGTACAAATTATAGTTGTAGGATAAGTTCATATGTTTTGGTATATACTGTATATATATATATATATATATATATATATATATATATATATATATATATACACAGTATATTATTGTATACAGTATACTGTATATATAAGCAATATTTTCATTTATTATTTCAGTTTAATTCATTAGCCAGGCAATATTTGGTTTTATTTATATATATACCTATGTAATATTATACTTATGTACTAACCTTTTGTAACAACCTTTTGTAATAATAAAACAAACAAAAAAACAAACAAAAAACAAATAAATAAACACAAAAAAACATACTTACGCTCTGCTATTCATCAAAGTTTTCGACTTTATGAATAGCAGGGCGTAAGTATGTAAAAAAAAAAAATCAAGTGATATAAACACTCCAAAAACATCCACATAACCTCTCTGGTTTCGAACCCACGTCTCTAGGCCTACGTCTCTAGGCCTACATCTCACTCAGTCCATCACTCTAACCACTAGACCATGACTGTTCACACTATACTGACAGCGATTAGTGCGTACGTATTTTCGGGCAGACGAATGCTTGACCAAAAAAAATATATATATACCCTCGATACACTTGTGTATATCGAAGTATTTAGTATGTATAATACTTTTACATAACCTAACATATTCTATCATTACGAACAAACAGTAAAGAAATTTACAAGTAAATAAATAACCTTTCATCCATGAGTTGAAAGCAAATAGTGCGTAAAAATTGTGTAATGAGATATCGGGTACTCTAACATCCTACGCCATCCAAGAAGTCGTATCGTTGTTTACAATATAGCAACGACAACACAAAGTGTCTATAAGGTCTAAATTTGTGCATACACCCACGCTAATCTCATCTACTTACTGTAATCTGACCCCTTTTCTCTCCCGCCCCACCCACCTTTCTCAATACACCACTCTTATTTCGCCTATTATTCGTCCGTATGCCTCTCTGCGCTTCATTTATCAGTGTATATTATTCACATGGGCTGCCTTACTCATGAATATGAACAGGTGAAACAATAAAGGTGCTTTTTAGGCGAGATATAGAGCGTTGCTTCTCATCAATCGCACGTTCTTGCCTCCACCCTCTCTCTCTCTCTCCCGCCTGACTCACTCACACACACTCGCTCGCTCGGGGATGTCGTGCCTATAAGCCCATTCAACTTGCAGCCACCGTAACTCCACACCCACATTTTTTTAGGGTGGATATATATATATTGGCGGATGTGGCTGGCTTATTTCCAAGACATTGAGGTACTTTTTTTTAAATTCTGTGAGATCGAATATTTTGGCAGAAATGCACTAATAACTACCCTAGCTCCTAGTGCTATTTAGCGCTTAACAGGTTAATCAGTTATAAACGCCAGGCTGGTCTTTATATATTATGTCAGAGGGTATTCATAAATCTTTTGGACAAATTAAGATATTCGGAAATCTTTTACTTCGGAAACCCCACCGCGTAGCGAGCTGTAGTCGTTGAGTATTACGTCTCGTTACTCGGCGGGTTATTTAACACTCGTGTGCGAACATGTTTGGGTTAACCTTATGAGCATTAATTCCTGGAAATTTTCTTTTTTTCCAGAGCTGGGTCCCGGCGGGTCTATGCAGAACCTGGAGTAAGTATCCCACCAGTCTCTGTCATGGCTAAGGTACCTTTGCCCCGGTTTTTGCTTTATGCATTACGCCCTCCTGTTCAGGTATCCTATTTTTGCGCACACCCTTTGTATAAAATGTGTTTAACTGTCTCGTTTGGTGTGGGTTACCTTTCCGGCGTTTTTTCTCGTTGCTCCGAGAACACCGTTTTTGTTTACCGAGTTTTAGTCAGGATGGCTCAAAATAGGTTAAGTTACCCCGACGAGTTTGGTCGCTTGAGGGCTCATAAGAAACTGAGTTGTCTGTGGTCGAGCCTGGGATCAGGCTTCCTGTGTTATTCATTGCTTTATGCATTACGCCCTCCTGTAATGTATAGTTTAGTGTGGGTTACCTTTCCGGCGTTTTTCTCGTTGCTCCGAGAAACCGTTTTTGTTTACCGAGTTTTAGTCACATGACTAAAATAGGTAAGTTACCCCGACGAGTGTGGTCGCTTGAGGGCTCATCAGAAACTGCGTTTTCAGGGTCGAGCTGGGATCAGGCTTCCTGGTTTATTCCCGTCGAGGGGGGCCCACACAGTTTTCTAGGTGATCAGGCTGACACCTGTGGACTTGGTTTTCTCTGCTTTTCAAAGCCATTGAAACAATGCTGTCTGTTTGTTTGGTCTTTACCTCCCGCCGACCTTTTTACAAAGAGGTCTAGGGCAGGTTAATTGGTTTGACATTGCATATAAAACAGCGGTTGTTACATTCGGGTGGTTATATTAACGGATTTGCGATTAGAGTTAATTGCCAACAATTGATTGTAAAATAGGGTATCACGGCTTCAGACGGCGATCTATGAGGGCTTCTGGGAGAGCCGGATTAGAGATTAAGATAGGGCTTAGACTTTTTAGGGATAAAAGATGCCTGAATCTTAATAGTGTCTCAAGTGTAAAGGGATACTTGAAAGACTTCATCTTTCCCTTAAAAAGCGGCTCACCCTTGTAATAAGCTGGACTATGTGGCGGCGCTGACATAGGTCGAGTGCAATTTCAGCACGTAATGTTGCTGAGAGAGAGAGACAAGTGGTGCGGAGACTAGCGAGCGTATGGACTGCTCCAGACCACCGCGGCGAACCTACTGACACAAATCTCAGCTCCCTCCTCCCTCTTACGCTACATACTGAATTGAATGGGGAAGTACCGAATTACATGCTTTTTGCACTCGCGTTGCACGGTTATTGCAAGAAAAAACTAATCCATCATACAAGGATCGTTATGGTGTCATTCGAAAGCTCTGTTCATGCCCTTAAGGGATAGAACTTGTTTTACATGGGGTCTTATTAGGCATGAAATGATCACGTAAACAGCCTATTTTGCTAAAAAACCCGCTGGGCGGTACATATAATAAAAGCAGAGGCCGCTAAAGAAGGGTTAATAAAGATATGCTTCATCTTTATGAGGATTAAGAAGTTATTCTTAATTCTTTTGGACAGGTGAAAGATATGCTGAAATCTTTAATAAGCCATTGAAACAATTCCGTTTGTTTGTTTAGTCTTTCCCTCCCGGCGACCTTTTTACAAAGAGGTCTGGGGCAGGTACAATTGGTTTGACATTGCATATAAAACCCGGCGGTTGTACCCTTGGGTGGTTCTATTGACTGATTTGCAATCCGCGATCTTTGTATTTCCTCCACGGCGATCTTTACAAAGAAGTGGGGTTAGGAACATTTGGGGTTAACTTTTAAACTTTAAATAACCCGGTGGGTGCAAACCTGAAAGGGTGGGATGCCCGAATTTGCAAAATTCAGTTTAGTTGACCAGACAATTGAGGGATGCATTGTGTATCGCCTCCTTCAACGTACGGCGCTTTAGGGCACAATTGGGGTTAACGTTTTTAAACAAACTAATATTCACACCCGGCGGGTGCTCCTTGGAGGGATGGGAATAACAAATTTACGATTCAGTTAGTTAACCAGACAATTGAGGGATACGTTTTGTATCGCCGCCTTCAACATACGGCGATCTAAAAAGATACGTCGGGAGAAGTTAGATCTCGTATATTTGTCAGGCTTCCCAGTTTTTGATCTACGAGATAATTCGGGGGCCGGCGTCTTTTTTAGTTTTTTTTTTCCAAAATTGAATCTTGAAACAAACACCACCGGAAAGACTTCGTCAGTTATAAACGCCATGCTGGTCTTTATATATTATGTCAGAGAGTATTCATACATCTTTTGGACAAATTAAGATATTCTGAAATCTTTTACTTAGGAAACCCCACCGCATAGCGAGCTGTCGTCGTTGAGTATTACGTCTCGTTACCCAGCGGGTTATTTAACACTTGTGTGCGAACATGTTTGGGTTAACCTTATGAGCATTAATTCCTGGATTTTTTGTTTTTTCCAGAGCTGGGTCCGGCGGGTCTATGCAGAACCTGGAGTAATTATCCCACCAGTCTCTGTCATGGCTACCTTTGCCCCGGTTATTGCTTTATGCTTTACGCCCTCCTGTTCAGGTATCCCTATTTTTGCGCACACCCTTTGTATGAAATGTGTTAAAATGTCTCGTTTGGTGTAGGTTACCTTTCTGGCGTTTTTTCTCGTTGCTCCGAGAACACCGTTTTTGTTTACCGAATTTTAGTCAGGATGGCTCAAAATAGGTAAGTTACCCGACGAGTTTGGTCCTTGAGGGCTCATAAGAAACTGCGTTTTCTGTGGTCGAGCCTGGGAGCAGGCTTCATGTGTTATTCATTGCTTTATGCATTTACGCCCTCCTGTAATGTATAGTTTAGTGTGGGTTACCTTTCCGGCGTTTTTCTCGTTGCTCCGAGAACACCGTTTTTGTTTACCGAGTTTTAGTCAGGATGGTTAAAATAGGTAAGTTACCCCGACGAGTTTGGTCGCTTGAGGGCTCATCAGAAACTGCGTTTTCTATGATCGAGCCTGGGATCAGGCTTCCTGAGTTATTCCCGTCGAGGGGGGCTCCACTCAGTTTTCTAGGTGATCAGGCTGACACCTGTTGGCCTTGGTTTTCTCTGCTTTTCAAAGCCATTGAAACAATGCTGTCTGTTGGTTGGTCTTTACCTCCCGGCGACCTTGTTACAAAGAGGTCTGGGGCAGGTATAATTGGTTTGACATTAATAATAATAATAATAATAATAATAATATTTATTCAGTTAGCTATTTACAGAGTTGGTACCACATAGTATGTTATAAATATGACATGTACCAGCCTTGCATAATTCCAACTAAGGATGGCCCAATAAGGCCGTTAGGCGTATTTCCATTGGGGTCCTTGTACAGTATATAAAACCCGGCGGTTGTACCTTCGGGTGGTTATATTAACGGGTTTGCGATTCGAGATAATTTGCCAAACAATTGATTGATACAATAGGGTATCACGGCCTTCAAGACGGCGATCTATGCGGGCTGTGGGAGAAGCCGGATTAGAGATTAACCCTCCTGGCCCAGGCAGGCTCTCAAAATGACAGTGTGGGCTACCCGGGCGAACTGGCCGAAAAACGTCTAGGCCTAGGCTACCGTATTTTTGTTTAGTTTAACTGCTAGAAATTTCCCACGCATCTATAAATGTAGTGCGGTTTCCAATCTGTAGACTGGCATTGAGTAGAGCTCTCTATGTCAACTGGTTCAGTTGTCATGACGATTTCAGTGGAGAGCACTTGCAGGGCGATGTTAGCAATATGACGATCTTTTCACTACTGAAACAACGACATACAGACATACAATAACAAACGAGTCTTCTCTTTCTTGTTTTCGGAGGTGTGGTGACGTAACGATCGGCTTTGTTTACATGCGCGGACGCAACAGCGTTCAGACCAAGCTGAATAGGCTTTCAAGCGACACCCGGGCTCCTGCCCTTAATTCGTGGTGTCATTTTAAAATGACAACCGGGCCAGGAGGGTTAAGATAGGCTTAGACTTTTTATGGGATAAAAAGATGCCTGAATCTTACTAGTGTTTCAAGTGGAAAGGGTTACTTGAAAGACTTCATCTTTAATAAAGATATGCTTAATTTATATGCAGGATTAAGAAGTTATGCTTAATTCTTTTGGACAGATAAAAGATATGCTGAAATCTTTAATAAGCCATTGAAACAATGCCGTTTGTTTGTTTAGTCTTTCCCTCCCGGCGACCTTTTTACAAAGAGGTCTGGGGCAGGTACAATTGGTTTGACATTGCATATAAAACCCGGCGGTTGTACCTTTGGGTGGTTATATTAACTGATTTGCAATTCGCAATAATTTGCCAAACAATGATTGATACAATAGGGTATCACGGCCTTCAAGACGGCGATCTATGAGGGCTTCTGGGTGACGCCAGATTAGAGATTACGATAGGCTTAGACTTTTTATGGGATAAAAAAGATGCCGGAATCTTACTAGTGTTTTCAAGTGTAAAGGGATACTTGAAAAGACTTCGTCTGTAATAAAGATATGCTTCACCTTTATGAGGATTTCAGAAGATCATGCTTAAATCTTCTGGACAGGTAAAGATATGCTGAAATCTTTAATATGATTACTAAAGGACAACGAAAAGTAGTGGTGGAGTGCTACGGTTCGTTGACCGGCGGTTTTGAGGCCACATATTTTGTACCGTTTTTTGGGTGTAACCCTATGAGCTTTAATCCCCGGAAAATTCTCTTTCCAGGTCGGATTACCGGTGTTGCACCAGGTGACCAGGTAGTTCCCGGGGGCGGGGTAGTTTTTCCCCAGTCTCTGTCGTGTCGGCACTTGAACCTCTCATTGCTGTATGTTCAACGCCGTTAAGCTCAGGTAGCCCTATCTTATTTTTATTTGTTAATGAAATAATTTAATAGCTGAATCATAATAAACATATATATTTTCTATGATTATATTATGATAATATTGTGTTTATTTATAGTAATTTATTTTAATACAATTAAATATAAATTAAATTAATTAGTATACTTTATGATTTTGCTCACCAGCTCTGCTTTCAATGTGTTAATGAGCTATGGGAGCTTTTAATTATCATAAACCTTTACGGGACTCGGACGAGGGCTCCCCGTTCAGGGAGTATACCGAGCTCGCAAGCGAGGGACAGCCACAGCCAAGGTGTATGGCGATACCCACAGTCGTCCCCCCCCCGCGGGACGATACCGCGGGCGGGCGGACCTGACGCTCTGATGACGGACGAGAACAGGTTGAGTTCCATTTATCTCTTTTCCGCCGCCAGACGCGTCTGAAATGTGCCCCGTAGCCAACAAACTACAGGATTAGCGAGGCGTAGTCTCGCTAATCGCGCCCCTGTGGCCGGCGCAGTGTGGTACCAGCATTTGAACACGTGGTGCCCGCACCCAGTGTCCCTCCTGGTCGGGTTGTTCCACTTAGAACACAATTGGCTAACCTAGAAACCTCGCGGACCTTGTTCATTTTGGACATTTAGGAGGCCAAGTGGCTAGCAACCTTATGGTAGCGACGTGTCCAAGATATTCACGAATCAATATACCCAGTCTACAAAGCGACAGTTTCAATCGCATTGGAAAGCTTTAACGTCTCAGATTCTTAGAACAAAACAAACTGTGCCCTCGGTGGCATTGGTTGTTTATTATTTAATTTATCTGTTCATGCAGAAACATTTATCTGAAAGTGATTTATGTGGGTGGTTTTAAAACTCCGCCCACCTCCCCGTCAGCTCAGGCCTACATGGTCTCTGGACAAAGCATCGTCCGTTATTCTCGTTCCCGTATGTACCAAAGACTGCAGATTTTACAAAAGGGCAGTATTCCTTATGGCTTTGGCTACCGGGAACAGAGTATCTGAGCTGGCGGCGATGAGCAACGCACCTAATTGCCTCAGGTTTGATAGGCTTCATGAGTGTATTCACATTGCACCCTTCCCCAGGATTCATAGCCGAGATTGAGCACAGTGAACACGTGTTTAAGAGTTCATAGTGGCGGCCTTAAACAGGGGAAAGGTGCACCATCTTTTTTGCCCAGTGCAAGCTCTAACCAAATAGTTAAGAGTGGCACCTCTAAATCACCAGGGTGCTTTATGGGTCGCAAGTCCGGGTGAACGATTGGTGGAGCGTATACTGGCTTCTCTCTTGGTCGAGGACTTTAAAGAGAAGCATCCCGGCGTTGTGGGTAAGACCCACGATTTACGCAAGGGGACACCCTCTCTAAGTTTCCTTAATAAACTTTCGGTTCAAAGTTATTACGTCCACACAGTTGTGGGCCTCTAATCAGGAGTTTTTGCCTCGATACCTTTCAGTAGCTCTGGACAACCCTTCCTTGCCATGTATAGCTTTCCGGCAGAGGGTCTAGGTGGTCATTTTAGTCACGTTTTGTTTAATTTCAAGAATAAGGGGGGGGGGGGGGGGGGGGTGTAGTCAGTGTGACATAGGACACCCTAGACCCCTCCGGAGTATGTGTTTGGAGCATACGAGCTGTGATACTGGTTGTAGGCATTGTATTATAAAATGTCTCTGTAGTATTCATTGCAGGAAATTGTGCTAAAAGCCAATAGTAGTGTTATGACAATTCTTGTTGTAAGTAGCTTTGGCTGTGAAGCAATAGATTTTTGATAAATCTCGGTAGTGGCAACTACGACTTTTACTTTTGCAGTAATTACTTCTGCATAAGTACACGAGTTCAGTACTTTCTACGAATGTACAAGAATTCATTTATGTTTGGTTATATTTTTAGGAATATATCCACTAGTTAATGGGGTTTATATGTGCACATGTAAACTAATAAGTTTTTAGTTTTTACCACTTACTTTAAGTGGGGTGCCTTCTTAACTAGCAGATCTGTGCACAGAGTCTCAGAGTTAACCCTTTTTCAAGCAGGCTTCTTTGAAGCATGCTCCTGCTTGTACCCCTTTATGAAGATTTAGGCTGTATAAAGTTTATGCACCCGAATATCTCTTTTTTACAAAAGTAAGAATACTATGCGGTTGTTTTTGATTATCTGCTTTTCTAGAGTTATGATATGATTCGAATGTCCCCCTCCAGTCTTAGAAATCAGGCATGTTCGTCAATGATGGAGGGACCACTAATAAATTATAGGTTTGACTCCTGTAAGGAGATAAAGAAAACCTAATATTTAGTAGTGGCCCCGTAATCATTGACGGACTGGGGCCCTCCGACCATCCCCTTCCCATTCGTTGATGTATTAAGGATTTTGGTTTACTTGATATGTCAGTGAAGGAAGAATGACGCCTGAATCAGCGTCTGGTCAAAGATCCACACAAGTACATCTACGATATGATGGAAAGCTTATTGGATAGTTATTCTTATTTTGTTTTTGTTTTTTATTTTTTACGAAGTTTTTTCGTAGTGAGAACCCAATTCATAATGACTGAAGCCATGAGTGAGGACACGTGCGCTCATGATGAAGGCTCCTCAGATTTTAAATGCTCTGCGCGGTAGATTCAAACTACGGCGGATTAGTGTTCGAAGAGGATGCCTTATGTAATAGGCATGTTCGTCAATGATTACGGGGCCACTACTAAATATTAGGTTTTCTTTATCTCCTTACAGGAGTCAAACCTATAATCTTGACATGCTTTATTACAGAATAACCTTTAATACATATTCAATATATATATATATGTTCCAAGAAAAATGTGGTGTATGGGTTGCTCCCTGGTACTGTACAGTTTACCCCCATATAGGGGGCAAGCCGTACAAAGGGGTACCCTTAGGGAAAATGCCAATAAGTGTTCCTTATACTTGATTAATATAAATGGTAAAAATTACACACGTGTCCCTTTATCCAAAGTTTATTGCTGTGCACTTATTTTTCAATAAAGTTGTTTTAATTAATTATAGTTAATATTATTCCACTAATAGTACGGTTTACCCCCATCTGACCCATCGAGGCAGCAATATCTTCACTGGGTGTCAGCAATGATCAGTTGGGATGAATGTTGCGGCACGACTCAAAGAGCAAGTCATCAGGACAAATACTATTCCCTGGCTCCCATATATACACGAGTTGGAGAGAGAAGAAGACCTCAGTGAGCTCCTGCTGAAGCTGCTCACATGGCTGAAACACCCAAATAAGTCTGCAATTGATGAAAGTCCATCCGTCCGATCGATTGCATCTATCCTCACAAGCTACATCACTGGAAAACGCACTGCATTTGAGATAAATCTCTCTGTCTTGCTACATGGACTGACCAAGAGTAGGGAGATAGTCGACATAATGCACAAAGATGGACTGGGCATCAGTTACAATGACGTACTTATGCTGCAAGATTTTTGGGTGGGTGGTCAATGACCTCAAGTGCTCATCTGATTGCCCCTTCGAACTAGCAGTAAGCCTGCTATCGCTATAGTCGACAACGATGACTTCAAGAGCGACACACTGACCGGTGCTGGCCAGTCACACCGCACTAATGTCATGTTTGTGCAGCCAGAATCATTTGATACAGAACTTCCTTCCGAGAATCACGAGGATAGACCAGTTTCCGGTGCCAACTTTGCATCAAACCTTTCGACAACTCTCAAAGAGCTCGGAAGTGAAATGCAAAAAGTCAACCCATACAAGACAGCGAAGCGTGGGGAACCACCTCTCAGGAAGCCACCAGCTGATCAAACTACTCCTCCTCCTGACACATCAGTGCAAAGAATTCGTGGTGTGATCCATGCATTGGCCAGGGCGCAAGATGACCGAACGAGACCTAAGCCAGAAGAACAGACTGTGTCTGGGTTTTCAGGGTTTCACGCCAGCATGTCAAATGCAGATGAGAAGAGTCGAGCAATATACCACATGACCTATCCGAACCCACCCAGTAAGACAATTCTCAAAGATGTGATGTGTAAGCTTGCAAAATCAATCGAAGAAAAAAAGATGCCTTTTGCAATAATTGTTGGTGATCATCCTGTCTACGTGCTCATGCTAGAGTTGAAAAGTGAGAATGCTGATCTGTCCAGCAAAATCTTACCATTCATGGCACCCTTCCACATCCAAATGTCATTCATCTACACTATACAGGGTGTTCCAGAAAAATGTGCCGAAAATCAGGGGATGTATTCCTGACACATAATTGAATGTAAATTACGAAATTACCATATAGGCAATTCTCAATAGTTTTCGAGTTACAGCACCTCCGCGATGCCAGGAGGTGTTTAAATCCAAGGATTGTACAAAATGTCTGAGACAGATGCGAAATTACTTAACGACCGTAAAGTAATACAGCACACAGCAAAGATGACATGTTTGTCAGGAATGTGCCGAATGCTGTAGAATGTACAGTATGTGATAACCTGTACCTAAGTTAGTAATAAGAATCGTAATGATACGTTCGTGTGTGCAGTATCAGATACTGGAGAGAGAGAGATAGAGAGTGTTATCACCCTGTAACACTATCTCTCTCTCTCTCCAGTATCTGATACTGCACACACGAACGTATCATTACGATTCTTATTACTAACTTAGGTACAGGTTATCATATATGTACATTCTACAGCTTTCGGCACATCTGACAAACATGTCATCTGGGCTGTGCTGTATTACGGTCGTTAAGTAATTTCGCATCTGTCTCAGACATTTTGTACAATCCCTGGATTTAAACACATTCCTGGCAGACCTCGGAGGTGCTATAACTCGAAAACTATTGAGAATTGCCAATATGGTCATATTGTAATTTACATTCAATTATGTGTCAGGAATACATCCCCTGATTTTCGGCACATATTTCTGGAACACCCTGTATACAAGAGGTTTAAGGGATCTGGCATCTCAGATGTGTTGGTGGCAGCTGGTGTTATAGCAGACGGGTCTGTTGATCAGGCCCTTCGGGGAAAACATGTTAAGCGTGGGGTTCGCTGCTTGCGACTATTCTATGAGACTCTGGTCCACCATGTCATAGACAAACGTTTGGAAGATTCCCCTCTATCTGAAGAAGTAAAAGCATCCCTTGCCAAGCTTCGACATCCGATTGATGCACAGGAACTTGCAGATGAACATGCAGAGCTAGAGAGAAATGCTGAGCTGAAGGACCTCGTTGATGCTCTCTTCAAGGACTTTGAGGGTGCCCCACAAGCAGAATACTGGATGTCATTCATGGAAATGGTTGAGGTTCTAACTCAAAATATCCATGCAATCAGAACAAGCAACGGGACTGAGTTCAAGTCCTCACTCAAGCTCATGCTTCCTTTGATGCAAATCTATGATAATGACAAGTATGGTCAGCATCTTCCCGATTTCACCGCAGTGCTTGATACCCTTCCTGTCGATCAGGCTGCATTCATGGAGAGTGGTATGTTTGCACAGTCAATGACAGGAAAACCATATTCGTGTGTCGCCCTCGACATATGGATAGAGTCAACAATGAATAAGGGCTCTAAGCTGAAGTCTGGTTGGTTGGCCATTCTGAACAATGAAAAGCAGCTCCTTTCAAACACTCGGAATGTGAATAACATCAATCGGGTGAGAACAAAGGTCCATCGCCATGCTAATCGCAAGAAAACAAGGAAAAGGGAAGCATGCTGATTGCTCGTCGAGTTAAAATGAAGAAGGATGAACAAGCTGTACAGGATATAAGGCATGTCTCACTGAATTCAAGTGTGATCCATTTGACCATACAAACAAGACACTTCGATCCCTACAGTCAGGAATCCCAGCCTCAGACGCTCTCGCTGCCGACTTGAAAATCGGCAAAGGAGGATGGCACAAGCAAACTGAAGCAGTTCTTGAATGAGAGAGTGTATTCCAAGACCAAGTCTCTCAACGACAGAGTTCCCCGTAGCAAGCGTTTGAACTTTTCAACTCAGGAATTGAAGAAAGCAGATGGTGAGAACCTGAAGGGAAAGACTGAGGAAATGGAGCATAATGCCTTGGCCTCTGTTCTCGGACTGGTTGAAACGAGTGGTGCCCTCAAACTTCTAGAAGTCCTGCAGCATCGTGTTAGAGCCGAGTGCCTTTTCATCTTCAACGTCAATGGAACCATCCGTAAGGCACAGAAAAGCAAGCTTCAACAAAAACTAACTATGACTGTCATTCCAGAGCCTGATGTATAAACGTCTATTATTGATATGGGCCTCATCTGGCACCTAACAACTCCTACCATTGAAGACAGAGAGAAGGGAGACGGTACCAAGTATACCTGGGGAGATTATGCAGAGAAGTTGGTGCACTTCGTTCTAACGAGACACAAGCATGCGGAGCGCATCATTTGCGTCAATGATTCATATGATCAGAATTACACGATCAAGGACAGTGAGAGAATACTGCGCCAAAAAAACCTGCCAATCAGCAATGTCTTCATGAAGACAGAAGATAAATTTCCTTCTAGTAAAGTTTTCCATGCTCTCCTGGGTAAACCGGAGAACAAAATCCGCCTTCAGGCATTTCTTCAAACGGAATCCCAGAGAACAGCAGCAACAACTAGCACCGAGATCATCTACTGTGTAGTTGGCAGCACTGCAAAGAATCTCACCACAGGCAAGCTTGTGCCAGAGCTCACATGCTTCCATGCAGAGGCAGATACGGCAATGCTAACCATATATAGTGTGCTCCGGTCAGACAGCTACACAGCAGCTGTCGTTCTTGACACAGAGGACACAGACAACTACGTGCAAGCGGCATATGTTGCTCAGAAGACAACAGGAATCCTGTGTGTGAAACGCAAACGTCAGCTTATCGATGCCCGATGTTTGTGCAGTGAGGCAATGGCTGCATCCATCATACCACTTCATGTCCTCACTGGGTGTGACCACAACTCTGGCTTCTATGGAGCAAGCAAGAAGCTCATCGCAGATCGTCTGGAGAAGTCTAAAGAGGCACACGACCTGCTAGCAGCATGTGGTACACAGCTCCTAGTCACAGAACAGGTCATCAGTGATTTGGAGCAGTTTGTCATTCAATATGTCTATGGTGATACCATAAGCAAGACCCTGGGAGATGCGAGGGCAGCGAAGTGGAGAGCTCAGAAGAAAAAAAGCACTATCCGACTTGTGCCTGACTTGGACAGTCTCCGTCCACACTTGGAGCGTGCAAACTATCTTGCATATTTGCAAAAGCATTACCAGCTCCAAAGTCACCCCTCACCGATCGGCCATGGATGGCATCTTGTAAATGGCCTATGTCGGACTGTCCGTTCAACCCAGCCCCTACTTCCCCCATCCATACCACTACCTACAAATCCGCAGGCAGAGAACAACAGTGATGATAGCAGCGAAAGTGAGGACAGTGATTCTGATAGTGGCTCATACAGTGAATCATGTAGTGACAGTGAAGTGGCAGATTAGTATGTACAATTAGTATAATACAATACAATAACAATACAATATACAATACAATACAATACAATAACCATTCCAGTGGATTTGTAATGCCAGAATTAGTGAAAAAGGACACCTCATTCGTCCTTGTAGCTCATCTGATGCCAGAGATATTACATTTCATGTTTTTCAAGATGGCGTTGGTGGCCATTTTGAATATTGGGCTCTAGCAGAGTTAGCCGTCATTTTTCAGAGGGGCATAGGAGCTAATTTTCCTTTAAAATGGTTCAGGTTGTCAAATCCATCGAGAGAAAAAGGTAGGAACAAAATGGTCACGGATTCCAAGCAAATGACCCTACTATAGGCTGGCTTTTCCTCCAGGCTCCCGTATTTGTCAACAATGACCGTTCGAAACATTGAAATGGTAGCATTCGAAACTGAATGAAGCATTATCTTATTGATGATCTCATGTATAGCAACTCTATATTATACTAGAATATCTTATTATTATTAAACAATGACTTACCTAGATAAGAAATAATTGAGAATTACAATAAATCATTAAAGGTGAATTACATAAGCTGCATGATGATGATGATGATGTTGAGGGATAGCCTTAACCTCTCCGCGGCGCACAGGGGGTTTTCTACAGGGTAAGACTGTGCGCACCTATGATGATTTTGGGACCTATTGCCAATTTCGATAAAAAGTACATCATCGTGTAGGGAATGTTTGCGTGCATCGGCCCATATATATTTGACCCCCCAAAAAATGTCTGGGGGGGGTAGGGGAACGGTCCGTAGTTGAAAAATGTGGAGCGAATGGCACCGCGCGGCTAGATTGTCATCGAGCGGCGAGATTTCCCTGCCGAATATTTACGCGCGCAGGGGATAGAAGGAGAGGGAGGAGGGGGTGGGTTACCGCGTATTATCACGTATATCTCCTTTTTCGAGCCCTTTTAGGCTATTTAGAGTATGTATACGTGTGTAGGGCACCCATATAACAATGAATATGCCTCATAGTGACCAAAAATTGCAATATATAAGGGAATTATAAGAGAATATTTAGGCGGGAATGAAGATGTGTTGGAGGTTTGGCGGCAATTTATGAGCTGAGAGTGTGGTTTACGCCATACATATCACGTATATCTTGTACGTAGAGCACTGTCACGCTATAATACAGACTTGTACGTATGTATACGTGCCATATATCAAAATATATACCGCATATAAACCAATTCATGCGATATTTACGCACATTATCAATGAGTTTCTATGCGTGAACCAAGGTGTGAGTGAGTTGTGGTGGGAATGAAAGGGGGAGAGGGTGTGTTACGCCATAAATATCACGTCAATCTTGTATTTAGAGCACTCTCATGCTATAATAAAGACGTGTACATATGTAGGCGTCCCATATAACAAGGAATATACCGCATATAGCCCAATTGATGCGATATTTACGCAAATTGTGAATGTGTTTCTAGCAGACGGAAGCCTGAAAGGGGGGGTTGGGGGTGGGTGGGTGGGTGGGAGGGAGGCATGCAGGGGTGCAGTGAGTGAGTGAGTCGTGGAGAGATGGAAGTCAGGCAGATCTCTAGATAGATAACCAGCTTAGTGATAATTGTGGAGGCGCCCCAGGCGTATTGATGTTTGGTATTTTGACCCTTATGTCTACCAGATGGCTGGTGTTCGTTGCCATCAACAGGT
Organism: Paralithodes platypus; assembly: GCA_032716605.1. NCBI lineage: Eukaryota > Metazoa > Arthropoda > Malacostraca > Decapoda > Lithodidae > Paralithodes > Paralithodes platypus. The sequence continues at coordinate 10,784,417 of CM064482.1, forward strand.
CTACAATAACATGAGTCAGGAATGGAGAGAGAGAGAGAGAGAGAGAGAGAGAGAGAGAGAGAGAAACTGAGACATGCGTATGTCGTACATCTAAATGGACTTCAGAATTGCATTTTTATGCAAGCAGACATTGCATTTTAGACACATGTGAAGTACCACAGAAACATGTAGGCCATTGACTGTAAATAAAGTACTATATTTATAGACCACCAGCGACGGTGCTGAGTCAACACAGGCAGATTGCCTGTTGTGATAGAGGGCTAAATATAGACTGGTGTCTCCTTACACCTGCGAAAGGGTAGATTGCCACCAGAGAAACGTTTACTTATTTATTTCGAAGTAATATGCAATCTAAATGTATATTCGAGACCTACTGCAATTATTTGTATGACAGTCATGACTATGTATAATCCAATATACGCGCGTAGGCGAGACATAAGAAAGCTGGTTGAGCAATTTTCGACACCCACACAGTTATTATTCATTTTTATTTACAATATTATACAATACAAATGTATTTGTGAAGAGTATTTTATCCATTATTGTATTTATACCAATTTTGTTCCCAGACAGAGCTGCTGTAGCTGGAGAATCAAGGAGCGGCAAGGGTCACCTCGTGACCGCCTGACCGTGTGAAAATGAGTGGAGTCACACTGAGAGGGGCAATTTTGCTGAGTGTTTGGGCAATTTTTGACAGAATAAAGTTATATAATTACTAATTCTTGACAGAGACAAACTATTATAAACCTTGGCATGATATAATTGATAATCCCATCAATTTACAAACGTAAATTGGTGGGATAATTCATTTTTTTTGTATATTGTCATTTCGATTGTACACACGAAGTTTTGAGTGATATTTGGTATGAGCTCCTGTGGCATGGTTGGTAAGGTCGCGGACTGGAAAACTCAAAGTGTCGTAGGGTAGTGGGATCGAATCCAGGAGGGGGTTATGGGGAACGTTTTATATTGTCTAAATAAAATTCTATAAATTTTTTGTCTTAGAAGACCATGCCATTCTATTCAAACAATATGAAATATTCATAGAATATCTCATATTGTAAGAATACAATGACATGACCTTGTTATCTTTTTTTCTTTTTTTATTGTTTTATTTTATTATCATAGTAGGTTTGACACTGTTCATTGAAACATATTTATTTTTGTACAATTCATTTGAGGTAAGAAAATAATTATATACACATTACTTAGGCTAATAACAAACATATATATTGATATACTAAAAAAATAAGGCATATTACATGTAAATCTTTGAAACTTATAAACGAAATAATGAAACATACAATTATATAATGTAAAAGCTATATCACAGGGACATCTTTGGAACTTATACATTATATAATATATATGTTACATTATGAGGTAGCGTGATCAATTAGGTCAGGTCAGGTAAGGTAGGGCGCGAGTCCAGGGCAGGGCAGGGCAGGGCAGGAGGCGAGTCCAGGGCAGGGCACGGGGCGAGTCCAGGGCAGGGCAGGGCAGGGCAGGGGCCGACACTCAGTAGTTCTTGAAGGTGTGGTAGTCCCTGAAGCAGTCACCCAGGCAGAGTGCAACTTTGCACTCGGCGCACATTGAGGTGACTCTTTTGGTCACATGGGGTTTCCTCACACTGGAGCTGCAGACGGTGCACTGCACCTGCCTGTGACGAGTGCCAATCAGCTCGGTGTTGGTTGTGTAGTGTCTTTCGACACCCAGCTGGATGCGGTCAGGAACGTGATCCCCACGCCATGCCGTACGTCTGTGAGTGGTGGTGGCATACTTCTCCAGGAGTTGGTAGGAGACGTTGTACACGAACTCCCGGAATTTCAGCTTCTGGTTTGGGGCCATATCCTTCTTCACCAACCACAAGTTGTAGGCGTTCAGCATCGTTATGTCAACTAGGTGGAGGAAGAGCTTGTGATACCACTTCACAGTCTTCCTCAGACACTCAACACCTGACAGCTGACAGTCAGACTTGTCCACCAGGCGCATGTTTTTGGTGTAGTCCACTACCATGTCGGGCTTGTAGATTGTCTTCCTGGTTCGGTAGTGGATTTTGCCAGAATCCACCTGGGCACCTGTGTGGACGGTGGAAAGCAGGTGGACGTCTCGCTTATCCTTCCACTTCAGGGCTATCAGTTTCCCACACTTCTCGAGCTGCTTGTATTCTGCCCCTTTCGTCGCCTTCTTCGCACATGCCTCTCGCGGTGTTCCTTGGCCAGGTCGTCTTCTGAAGGTGTGTCACTGGAGGAGGCATCTGTGAGAGGAATGACATCACCTGTGAACTTTGGCATAAACTTTCTTGTCTTTCTGACAGTCCCACATGACCCCGTTTGGTTGTCATAAAGAAACTGGCAGAGAGCAGGAGAAGTATACCAGTTGTCAGTGTAGATGATGTGGCCTTTGCCCAGGTAAGGTGCCAACATTTTCCTGACGATGGCACCTGACATGCCCATGGGGTCATTGGCAGCGGCTTTCGGTATGTCAATGTCAGTGCCTGTATACACGATCATGTCAAGCACTATTCCAGTTTCACAGTCGCACAACACGAAGAGCTTGATTCCGAACCTATGCCTCTTCAAGGGGATATACTGCTTGAAAACAAGACGTCCTTTGAAGAGCACGAGCGACTCATCAATCACCAAATTGAGGAAGGGGTAAAAGTATTTCCTATACCTCTCCAACAACATGGTGAACACATCCCGAACTTTCCATATCCTGTCAATCCTGTTAGGATTTTCGTTGTCTGCAAAGTGCATAAATCTTAGCAGCAACAAAAATCTGTCACGAGTCATGAACTTATTGAAAGTTGGGGTGGCGATGAGAGGGTCGTGCTTCCAGTAGTGTTGCAACACATGCTTCTTGATCAGAGGCATGAGGAACAACAAGGCAAAGAACGTCAGAAATTCTGCCACAGTCGTATCCACCCAGCCTCGTATTCTCGCTTTTGGAGAAAGGACGTCCAATCTGCCAAACACCCACCTGTAGTAGGCGTTTGTTTGGGCAACGATGTACGTCATTACCTCCATGTCGAAAAAAGCGAGGAAGAAGTCGCTTTCGTTCGCTTGATCATCACAGGGCCAGTTGTCAGTTGTTCCTGACGTCCCAGGATTGAACTGGGGCACGTCAGGTACAAAATTGACCCCGTCAGACCAATCGAACGAAGGCATGCCAGGGATCGGAATGTCGTCTGCGTCTTCTTCTGCGTCTGAAATATCGCTTCCATGGTCGCGATACAGCACTTCATCATCATTACCCTCCTCTCTTCACTCGACAGACGATGCCCTTCCTCGTTTTCGTCACCGACGTCGGACTCACTCCCACTGTCCACTCCCAAATCCCCCCACCCTTGGTCCCGTGCTAGGGCTTCGTCGTCGAAACCCGGGCTGCCAATGTCCTGCGAATCACCATCAAACAGCAGGGCGGCATACTTAGATGGTGTAAGATTTTTCCGGGTCACTTTGGCACGTGCGGGAGTCTTATGGACAGGGACAGCAGAGGTGGTGGCAGGGGCGGCGGCAGGGGCGGCGGCGGCGGCAGGGGCGGCGGCGGCAGGGGCAGCAGTGGTGCGTGGCCTTGATGGCAAGATGATGGTGGTGCCTGTCGCCCTTCTCTCTGTTCCTTGGGCAGGGGCGGCAGGGGCGGCAGGGGCAGCAGGGGCGGCAGGGGCGGCAGGGGCAGCAGGGCCGGCAGGGACACCAGGGCCAGCAGTCGCTTTCCCAGTCGCTTTCCCTCTCCCTTTCCCCTTCCCCTTCCCTGTTCCTTGGGCAGGGGCGGCAGGGGCGGCAGGGGCAGCAGGGGCGGCAGGGGCGGCAGGGGCGGCAGGGACACCAGGGCCAGCAGTCGCTTTCCCAGTCGCTTTCCCTCTCCCTTTCCCCTTCCCCTTCCCTGTTCCTTGGGCAGGGGCGGCAGGGGCGGCAGGGGCAGCAGGGGCGGCAGGGGCGGCAGGGGCGGCAGGGGCAGCAGGGGCAGCTGGGCCAGGGGCGGCTGGTGGTGGTGGTGGTGGTAGGGGCACTGTGGCTGGCGTACGGGTTCTCTTCCCTACGCCCGTGCCTTTAATTTTTCCTGCCCCCGCAGGTAATGCAGCCCTAGGGCGGCCTCCTGCGTCGCTGGTACCGGTGGCAGGGGTGGCAGGGGTGGCAGTGGTGGCAGTGGTGGTGGTAGTGGTTGTTGCAGTGGCCTGGGTCGTGGTGGCAGTGTCCCGAAAGACCAATGACCTCTGTGCCATTGCCCTGCTTGCACGTGTTTTACGTGCTTTTGGTGCTGGTGATTCGTCCTCTGAGCTGTAGGGCGTGTCGTACTGGTAGCTAGGGTCTTTGGCAGCCACCCTCTGCCTTCCACGGCGGCTAACACCACCAGAAGGAGGGCTGGTTGTGTCATCAGGGAGCGAGCGTGAGGGACGTGTAGGCTCCATGACTAGTGCGTGGTTACTGGCGCGGTGGTGCTTGCACGAGTGCGGGGCGAGCGTTTGGCGGGGTGGTATCGAGAGTTGACATGTAGTACAATACCCACACCAATTTTCAGCCGCCTGGCTATAAACGCGCGGTTTTGGTACGTGTTCAAAGTCTCTGCTCTTAAGAGTCTACCCGCAGTGCGCCGGGGGAACTCTTAAGAGTCTACCCGCAGCTCCCGGGTTAAGTATCGGCCCCTCGTTAATGGCCTCCTTACACCTTCCCCAGTTTTCTTTCTTCGCTGTAGATGTATTATTTCTTCATCTTCTTACTGGAGTCCTTATTTTCTATAAATTTACATGTTTTCCAAAATATATTATCACTTTTTGTTTTTTCTTTTTCTTTTTTCCTAGTATTAAAACTTTTCTTGTTACACTTTTCTTACTTTCTTTTACATTTTTTATACATTTTTAAGACACTTTAACCTTCCTAATTTTTCCTGTGTTCTTAATTTTCTGTTCTTTCGTCAAGTTCTTTTATCCCCTTTTCTCTCCTTTTCCAACATCTATGTAAGTATTGTTTTATCTCTTCGTTTCCTTCTTTCTTGAATAGTAACTCTCCTATAAATTTTTCAGTGTCTTGGATATATGGCCTGTGTAATCTTGTTATTTTTGTCCTAATTTCATTATATTCTTCACATTCCAGGATAAAATGTTCTAAGTTTTCTGTATCTTTTTCACACAGTCTGCATTTTGTATCCTCCTTCTTAAATCTGTTTCGGTCTTCTAGGTTTAGGGTGTTTGATCTGCATTTAAAAAATGTGACTGAAGCTGCTGTGTTGTCATATACTTCATCTTCTCCCCCAATTTATTTTTTTATTTTCTTGTAAATGTTTAGACTGGTTTTTGATTCCATGTCTTTTTGCCACATTTGTGTATCCCATTCATAGATCTTCTTACACAGTTCTGTCTTTGTCATCCTGCTCAGTTTTGTTCTATTTATGTTAAGCTCCTTTAGACACCTATTGCATTCTTTTACCCATTTATTATTCTCCTCTAATCCTTCTTCAATTATTTCATATAGCATTCTATTTCCATCACCGTTCATTATGCCTTGTAAGTATTGTAGTCTTGATCTCATTAGCTTTCATTCTAACAGGGATGCTCCTACTTCTCCTCGAAGACAGCTAATTGGGGTTCCTTTAGATCCTCCCAATATCATCCTATAAACAGAATTTTCTATTTGTTGTAGTTTTTTCTTTCTTCTTTGTTGTACTCCAACACTAGCTGCATATAGGATTCCAGGTAGAGCTAAACTTTTCCAGAATGTTTTCCCAATTAACATCTTATTACAACTCCTTGCTGTTACTGAGTGTGTGAGATTTGCTAACCTTTGTGCTTTATTTATCATCTTTTCTTTGTGTACTTTATAGCAGTCTCTTTTATTTGTGATTGTTACTTGCATATAAATCACACAAAGATGAAAACAAAAGTGAGATCAGTTATTCAGCAGAACGTTGAATGCTCTAGTAATACACCATTATTGGGAATATCCTTAAATTTGTCCCTAACATATAAAATAAATTGGGTCAAGCTAAAGGGAATTTTCTGTTGCCTGACAACTATCGGAATCTATGACGTCATCACAATACTGGAAGGCGCGAAATTTGCAAGACAGTCAACTACCAGATATAAAAATGTTGAATATTTGTTTTCTGTACTGACGTACATTTACTTTATTATACACAAACCTGAGCATCCTTAATATGTTTTGATGCATACAAAATATACATCTTACGAGGTATGCAGCTTATGTAATTCACCTTTAAATTAACCCTTGTTTGGCGGGTCCCGGCTTTAGTCGGAGTAGAGAACCAAGGCCTAAAGAGCGGGTCCCGGCTTTAGTCGCATGCGATGTTGAGCACATAATCGGCTCTGAGAGAGAGTCCGAGCGGTGGGAGGAGCGCGGGCGGGCTCTGACCGTTCGGCATGGCACCCATACCGCAACTGGGCTCTCCTCCACACCCATCCACATCCACTGCCTCCCTAGACAGGGAAATATCTAAGGAAATTACCGTATTTTAGGGTTTTTGTACTCGCGTTGCAACATCGTTGCAACCGAACCCGTTGTCGTACAAGGATGATTCAGGTGTCATTGGAAAGCTCTATTATCGCCCTTTCACGGATACATAATTGTATTACGCTCTGGCTCTTGTTTATGCATGAAATGAAGCTCGTTTAGGGTAAATATGCCCGCTTGGCAGGTAGTAGATGTTACAAACGGCCCCTCTCTTAGGGCGATAAATTAAAATAAATTGACAAAAATTAACCCGGGAACTGCGGGGAGACTCTTAAGAGTTCCCCCCGGCGGACTGCGGGGAGACTCTTAAGAGTGAGTGAAAAAAAAAATCAACTTTTGACATCGAAATTTTTTTTTTTTTATTTATTTTTTATTTTTTTTTTTGGCCCCTGGGCCATGCAAAATCTCAGTCCTCTACCTCCCCTCCTTCCCCACTTTCCTCCTCTCCTTCAGTTATCACCTATTTTCCCTGTTATTCCCTTATTCTGAGGTATATTTTCGTGCTAACATTAGAAATCCGGTTGGAGGGTGTGGTCATCACTGATAGCAAGCGAATGCAAGAGAGAGAGAGAGTATCGATCGACTGTGTCTCAGTGGCCTTGGGGGAAATTGGCGGGAAAGCAGCTTGCCTCACCCATACATTATACAAATCACGGGCTATATCTCCGATTTTGACCATCCAAACGCTGTTTTCACTCGTTTTATTGTTGTTTCAGGTTAATACCTTTATAATCAACCCATAATAGGCGCATATGGATAAGTATTAATGCTATTAATGGCACAATGAATATTTTAGTGACGGAAACACCTCAAATACGTCAGCACAGGGGGACGTTTCCAATTACCCCCATGCGCACTTGTTAGGTTAAAGAAAACAACATAGCCTAGGCATAATGGTAATTAATTATATAGGCCTATATATATATATATATATATATATATATATATATATATATATATATATATTGTTATGAGAACCTCAGCAGGTGATCTTGGACACTGCAACTTCCAAATTAGTAGGGCAATGAGAAGAAATTCTTTGTGGAACATCATGATTTATTCTAATTTTCGGCGACGTGACGCAGCCATCCTCAGGAAAGGGTTACCAACAGATCCTAAAAATTGGGTATAACTCTGTATATATTGCTAAAACAGGATCACTAAAATGTAATGCATTGTTGAACACGTGGCAATTTGCCTATCTAAAAAACAATTAAACAACATAATTTTGGCCAACTAGGCATGGTTTGAATATAAAATAAATCTACGGCTAGACACCATCAAATTCAAAATTGCTAAATCTCAATGCAACAAAAGAAATCAAAACGCATAAGATATCAAATTTATATAATCATTTCTTTTTCAATTCAAATATTATTCTGAACTGTAAAGGCTAAAATCTATTAAACAAAATTGAACCTACCGCTAAACAGCGTCCAAAGTATTATGCTAATATCCAACCATGTGAGGACAAGACTTTTATATATATATATATATATATATATATATATATATATATATATATATATATATATATACAGTATATTAAGATAGCGAGAAAGAGAGAAGACACCCCTCAAAAGCAGAGGAAAGGAGAATGTACAAAGCAGCAACGGGAAGTTCGGGAACACAAGTCAACATGAAACCAAGTCAGCTCCACGACCAAAGGAATCAACAGCAAGGGGAGCCAGGGTTGCAACCATTAGGTTAGAATATCCTCCTACACCAGGAAAGAAGATTCCACATAAACATTATCCTAAATCATCTATGTCTGTAGATTAGACCAAAACAAGTTAGAATAAACGATTGTTAGTTATTAAGATGTACAAATGTAATATTAAGAATATAGCCTACCATGTAACAAGACGATTGTCTTCAAATACTCATAGGCTACATTGCATTATCGATTCTATTATAACGTACGTCAAATAATACAATCATGCCATGAGATTTCATGCTTTAACTATGCACAAATAATACGATATTAAATAGATAAACTCTTTTACTTATTTTTCTTAACAACATATACTCACATGCCTTATCCTTACTAAGCTGTTCTTATAATAAACAAACCGCATTACCTGCCTTCATGTATTTAAACTTTCCTAAGTATACTTCTGTATTCTTTTCATCGTGCGCATCGAGCTCTTCAAGTTAGCGTATGTCAACATACACCGCCAGAAATACCAACCTATATACTCGCCAGGACTACCAACCTGTCAGAATCATTACCCGCGTATATATAGGCTACAATTTATGGTATAAGTAAACATCTCTATTACCTCTGTCTAAAATATTAAGATAGCACTTGTTAAAGTACTATCACATAAAATCATAAGTCTAATAGATTACTCTTGTAGATTGAATACCCTGATGCGCATATCAACCTTTACTTTTTATTTGCTCTCTTTCGCTTGGGTTTTTCCCACTTAGAGTTTAAAGCTCAGAAACTCGAAACCTTGAACAAAAGTTATGTTATCTTGAGAACCTCATGAGGGTCATGAGGTTCTCGAGATAACATAACTTTTGTTCAAGGTTTCGAGTCTGCCTTTTGATATGACCCTCAAATAAGCCTTGATTAAAAACCTTGTTATATCAAATATTATTTTTGCGTAAGACTCACTTGTCATTGAGTTTTTGATTAAAGTAAATTAAGTTGACCTCACCCCAGAGCAAGAAGGACTCTCTTGCCTAACAGAGAGTGCACACTAGCGCCCTTGTTCTCCTCAAAGGAGGAACAGGTACCCCTCAGTAATCGTCAACACTATGCCAAGAAAATCTGAGAGGAGTAAGCAATTTTGAGGGTTCTTATAACTGGCATACCACATAAGAAACCTCAAGATTACCCTCCCACTCAGTTGGATAGACGGCATACCGAACATCTACTTGTCTGAGGAGTTAAAAATCCTATTAAGGGATCGTTGTTAATTGTGGCATACCATCAGTTAACATGGATGCCTCTAATGGGCTGTACCTTCAGTGGTAAAAGTTGAAGTTGTCAGGCATACCTACGCTTCAATACTTTATTACTGCAGATACGGTAACTGTATTCTATTAAAAGGATATGTATTATTACTAGCATACCAGTGATTAATATATAGAGACCTTTTCTAGGTTACGTGTCCTATTGGAAGGATCCTTGTTCTTACTGGCATACCAGTAACGAACATAGACCTTTAACCTCTGAAGTGCGCATGGGGGGTATGAGACACCACACTCCTGTGCTGACGTATTTGAGCTGTTCCCATCACTAACATATTTATTTATTAACATATTTTTCCATAAATAGCATTAACCTGACAAGCGCGATATAGACCTAGGTGCTAGGGTAGTTATTTGTGCATTTCTAGCCCTGGATTCTGACAGAATTCGTTATATTTACAATATAAACCATTATTTGTTTTCGGTATGCTTTTATTTTACATATATGATGTATATATGAACCTTCAAGAGTGCTAAAATAAGTGGGAAAAGCATTTGGGTGGTGAAAAACGAAGATATTGGCCACCCGGTCATAATCTCAGGCGAGAGAGAGACACAGACAGCCCTCCCCTCTCGCTGTCTGGGAGTCAACTGAGACGAGCGGGGCGGTGTGTGCCGGTGTCTGGGTGTTGCATAACGATCTTTTATGCAACCCACTTGTGCTACATTATCGCGGGAGAGAAAAATAACCGATAAATGATGATAATAAGAGGAAAAATAGGTGATAATTGAGGAGGGGAGGGAGGGGGGAATAAGGTGGGGAAGGAGGGGAGGGGGGTGGGTGAGATTTACATGGATGAGTACTGGAGGGGAATTATCTCACCTAGAGACAAATTCCTTTGTTTTGATAGGCCCTTTTTTTTTATGGAAGGCTTTTTCTATGGTCCTGCTTCCGTGAGGCCTATCGCGTTCCCTATAGGAAGCCTTCCGTGAGGCCTATCGCGCTTGCCGGGTTAATACTTATCCATATGCGCCTATTATAGGTTGATTATAAAGGTATTAACCTGTTACAACAATAAAACAAGTGGAAACAGCGTTTGGATGGTCAAAATCGGCGATACAGGCCGGGAGTTACACAATGTATGGCTGAGGCAACCTCCCAGCCCACCACTTTTCTCCACCTCTGGAGAGAGACTGTCGATCGATACTCTCTCTCTCTCTCTTGCACTCGCTTGATAACAGTGATGACAACGCCCTGCTACCAACTCGCTAATGTTAGCACAAAAATAGACCACAGGAAAAGGGAATAACAGGGAAAATAGGTGATAACTGAAGGAGGGGAGGAAACTGGGGAAGGAGGGGAGGTGGAGGAGTGATATTTGGCATGGCCCAGGGGCAATAAAAAAATAAATAAAAACATTTTTTTTTTTCGGTGTTTTAAATTGATTTTTTTTCCCCCTGACTCTTAACCCTTAAAAAGCGGCTCACCACATAAGTCGTTTTTAATAAAGCTGGACTATGTGGCGGCGCTCGACATAACTCGAGTGGCAATTTCAGCATGTAATGTTGCTGAGAGAGAGAGACAAGTGGTGGCAGGAGACTAGCGAGCGTATGACTGCTCCAGACCACCGCGGCGAACCTACTGACACGAATCTCAGCCCTCCTCCCTCTCTCACTCGCTACATACTGAATTATATGGGGAAAGTACCGAATTACATGCTTTTTGCACTCGCGTTGCACGGTTATTGCAAGAAAACTATCCATCATACAAGGATCGTTATGGTGTCATTCGAAAGCTCTGTTTATGCCCTTTCAGGGATAGATACTTGTTTTACGTTCTGGGTCTTATTTAGGCATGAAAATGATCACGTAAACAGCCCTATTTTGGCTAAAAACACCCCGCTGGGCGGTACATATAAATAAACCGCATAGGCCGCTAAAGAAGGGTTAAGAGTCTTCCCGCAGTCCGCCGGGGGAACTCTTAAGAGTCTTCCCGCAGTTCCCGGGTTAAATAGGTTCGACTCTTAATGTTAAAGAGTTGAGGGACTCAGGCATACCTACCCCTAAATCTTCTAGTGTTAAAAGTTAACACACCCAAAGTATCCTCTTACCAGAATCTTTGTCATCACTGGCATATCAGTGACTGACATTGAGACCTTGTATAGGATATTAGTGTCCTATTGGAAGGATCCTTGTTATGACTGGGATACCAGTAACTAACATGGACACCTTTCAATAGGTTCTACTCTTAATAGTAGAGAGTTGAAGGACTCAGGCATACCTACCCTTCGATCTTATACTATTAAAAGTTAACACTCTAACTCTTCGCAAGAGATCTGGCATACCACGATCTACTGTGAGGGTAAGGGCTTGCGAGATACCCTCATGGGCACTCTGCACAAAAGTCCTAGGTGTACTTAGTCTACTGGCATACCATTAGACTAGTGCAACTGAAAGGCTTAAAACACCACCTTTTTAAAAAGGGACCTTGGCATACCACGGTCACTTGTGGAAAGAAGGGCTTGGCGAGATACCTTCACAGGCACTCTGCTTATACAAGTCCTAGGTGCATTTTGTCTGTGGCATACCATTAGACTTTGCAACTAAAAGGTTTAAACACCGCCCCGGATTCCTTGAACCTCTTAAAAGGGTCAGAGGCAGACAAGATAGATATTTCCAGTCTTCTCGCGTTAGCCCGATATAGTGCTACTTCGTCATAACCGAGGCACTATATTTAAGATCTCACTTCAAGAGTACCTGAACGGAATTCCATCACCGGTTAATATAACGGTCAGGATAGACGAGTATTCTTCACTCAAGCTATAGGCTGAGAATACTTGCGTTAGTCCGATGTGGTGACCAACTATTTCACTATAGTTACGAAACCACATTTAAGACCTCAAGCCCATTAACCCATCTGTAACTTACTTCACACGACCGGGCCCCCTAGACGGCCTACGGAGACTCGGAAGACAACAAGCAGTTACACTATCCAGCACCTGTGAATATCACCATTGATAAAGTGAATATAAATCAATGCCAAGTGACCAAGGACAAAGTGAATTAAAGTTCTTCAGCATTAACTTATTGAAGACCACCAGTGCGCATGGTTACTCTATAAATACGGCAGAGTCAAAAAGTTCCTCATTTGAAGATAAATAATTTAACTCAGTAGGCCTACACCTTTCACCCTCACCACAGTTCGCGAATCCTCATACATCTTCATTATCACACGCACCAGCAACTCTTCCACACCAAGTTTCTTCTTAGCCCACTGCACAACATCTCTAGGCACTTTGTCAAAGGCCTTCTCCAGGTCTAAAAACACAAAGTAAAGATCCCCGCCTTTTAGTAAGTATCTTTTCTGTATCTGCCTGAATATAAGATAGGATTGGTTGTACCACATCCTGGCATAAAACCAAACTGCATATCATCAATGGAGATGCTTTGCCTGATCAAACCCTCAAAGACTCTCTCACAGATCTTCATGATTTGGTCAAGCATTTTCAGGCCCCTATAATTACCATTATCTAGTGCATCCCATTTTCCTTTGTATATATTTACTATTACACTTTTGTCCTAATCCTCGGAGATTTTCTCCTCTTTAACCCGGGAACTGTGGGAAGACTCTTAAGAGTTCCCCCGGCGGACTGCGGGAAGACTCTTAAGAGTCAGGGAAAAAAAAAAGTCAATTTAAAACACCGAAAAAACAAAATTTGTTTGTTTTTATTTTTTTTTATTTTTTTATTTTTTTTTGCCCCTGGGCCATACCAAATATCACTGCTCCACCTCCCCTCCTTCCCCAGTTTCCTCCCCTCCTTCAGTTATCACCTATTTTCCCTGTTATTCCCTTTTCCTGTGGTCTATTTTCGTGCTAACATTAGCGAGTTGGTAGCAGGGCGTTGTCATCACTGTTAGCAAGCAAGTGCAAGAGAGAGAGAGAGAGTATCGATCGACAGTCTCTCTCCAGAGGCGGAGAAAAGTGGTGGGCTGGGAGGTTGCCTCAGCCATACATTGTGTAACTCCCGGCCTGTATCGCCGATTTTGACCATCCAAACGCTGTTTCCACTTGTTTTATTGTTGTAACAGGTTAATACCTTTATAATCAACCTATAATAGGCGCATATGGATAAGTATTAATGCTATTTATGGTAAAATAAATATGTTAGTGATGGGAACAGCTCAAATATGTCAGCGCAGGAGTGTGGTGTCTCATACCCCCCATGCGCACTTCAGAGGTTAATACAGTATTCAATCTTTTGATCACATACTTCTTTTTATCTTGCTTTTATATAGCCATTATTTCTATGTATTTCTCAAAGAATTTCCACATTACTCTGACTCACCCTCATTATGAGGAAGTTCCTTAAAGTTGCCAACAATTCAGACAAGCCAGGTGCAAACTAGCTAGACATCCAGAATCCACCACCCCAGAGCCACCATATCCCTAGAATGCACACGGAACTATGTGACCACTTGACCCGCCGATTTCCTCTCTTACTTGTACTCTCTTTGGGTTAAATAAGTCAACAATCCTATACTAACCGAGTATGAGGAGCCACAGGAACAGGGAGCCACGCAGTTTCATTGTGACACAGGGATCACACAGGCTCTGGCGGTGTCCGGATCAATCACTGTCTTGCAGATTCAAGTAAAAGCTTCTTCAATTAGTACAGCCCACGCTCCTTCAATAGCATTTCGTCAATATGTCATTTAAACTCATCATACAGTAAGTGCGATATATATTAGCGCTTTTAAAACCACAATGGCATGTGCCAAAGTAATTATTTCTTCGAAATAGTAATAATCAACTGCACAATCAAGTCAGGGAGTTAACACAGAAGGCTACACATTCAAGTCAATTGCAGCAACAGTACTGTAGTTTGTGTTCTACTATCAAACGTGTGTGCCTGTGGATTTTTTTCTTCTCATGTCTGTGGCTTCTCCATAGTTCAGTCAAGCTCAAAAGTACTGTACATTTACTTTAATTTCATTTTTTACTATTTCATTAGTAACACAATTAACCAAGCCTATGGCACACATGCACACAGCCTCTATAATATACAGTACAGGTATTCTTTAAGTTTTAGTCAGCTATTATAAAGAGGATAATTTTTTGTATCAAGATCGAGGAAAATGAAGTTGAAATAGTGAAGGTGGGACATGATTATTAGACGTGACGCTATGTTACATGACTTTGTTATCAAGATGAGTAAAAGATTATAATCTGGTAATATAACAATGCTATCAATCTGGTGATAAGTAGAATACACACATAGTGGTTGGTCGGTGATAATTCTACAATAGGAACCCCTTCATTACGATGAAGTTATTAATTGTTCTTTTTTGCTAACATTAAGCAATTTTACTTAGTTTACGAAGGACATATTATATGGGTACATGTTTCACACCAACAATAATGATAATAAAAATATTAATTAAAGTTGCAAGCAACGTTCTCTGGGGTTCAAGTAGTTTTGCACGCAGGGCATTGTGTTGGATAAAAGGGGTGTGTCACTTAAATAAACAAAATCATTTAATCCCTACTGTACTGGAGGATACAGTAATAAAAGTCCCCCCACCCCCCAGTCCCAAGCAATGTGGCCAAAATGGCAAGATAGAACAACCTTCCACCTCAAGAGATGAAGGAAGACTGGCTCTCCCAGCCTTCAGAGGGTTGGGTATAAGATGAGAAGTGTTGCCATATCGAGAGCAGTGCCCAAATGGTCGTGGTACCAGGCACAACCTGATACAGGCAGTTACAAGGAAAGTACATTACTGACGGCTCCCAGCCGTCACTGGAACTGGGGAGTGACTTATGTACTGATGGCTGGTAGCCGTCGCTGGGATTGGATGGGTTAACTGATCGGGCATAGAGAAACTACAGAAGCTACAAACTGTGGCCATTTTCATTGTAGTTGTTTATGAGTGTTACCATTTTAGTTGTGACCATTTACAAATACCGGTATGGCTGTTTTGGTTGTGACCATGTATAAATGTGGCCATTTTGGTTGTGGCTTTTAAGAGTGTGGACATTTTAGTTATGGCAAATAATCCAGCAACTACGACGGCCTTGGCTGGTTGAAAAAAACGTGTTTTCTTGATGTTCGGGGTCTACAGGAACTTGCCAATACCCTGACTGCAGGTCCAAGTTTGAGAACCACTTCGCTCCCAATAAAGAGTCCAAGGAATCGTTAATCCTGGGTAAGGGCATGGCGTCCTTGAAAGTGACATCATTGAGTTGCCTGTAATAGATGCAGCATCTGGTGGTGCCGTTTTTTTTTTTTTTTTTTTTTTCTATCAGGATGACGGGAGATGACGAAGGACTGGTGGAGGGGCGGACGATTCCGACATCTAGCATGTCTTTTATTTGGGCTTCCTCTTCCTTCCGTTGTATGGGGTTCTTGCGTCGGATTGGTTGACGGATTGAGGGCCCAATGGTGTGGATGGCGTGTTCTAGTACGTGGATGTATAAATTAATAAACAGGATCTCACACCCTGGATGTTGAGGTGGGTGTAAATAGGGGGTTTCCCATCACGAGCCCCCACCAGCCGGACGTAGTGGGGGCGGGGGCGGTTTTAAAACTCGATGCCTCAGGCGGGCTTTGCTGCTCTTCTATCTCGGGCAGCTCCTCGGTGCTGAGTTCCTCTGCATTTTCCTCTATAGCGGCAGTTCCGTCATCCGTGATGGTGGCTAGGCGTAGGGTTTTGATCCACGGTATCTGGCCCCAGAATGCGGGAAGATGGGGATGTCGAGCGACTAAGTCTGTATTAGACTTTCTTAGGGACTGTTGAGGGGGCATGTAGGACTGCAGGGCTTCCAAGCCGCCGGTTTTACGCGAGCCCATTCTTCGGGTTTGTCGCTGAAACAAGCTGGATTGGAGGCAGGTTGAGGGCTAGGGGCCTGAGGTTTGGTGGGGGGCTCTGCTGATGACTACAATCTTCTCTTGTTCCTGATGCCGGCGAACCGCCAAGATCCGTCGGATGACAAGGAGATCCAGGTGGTATCCTTGGGGCTCCGTGATAGCAAAATGGTCACAAACGCTGAAGGGTAGAATCCTGAGGAGGGCGTTGAAGATGCTGCCCTTTCTACCTATTGCTGTCTCCGTGGGAAAGGCTGTGACTACCAGTTGGCTCAGCTTGATGATAGTGGTGTCAAGGTCCCCGTCGAACTCGAACTTAAGGTCGTGAAACTTGATCGGCGGTTCCAAGAGATGGGTTGATGGCGATCTTCGTATAAGTGTCGAATTGTGCCCAGGTCAGGCCGGGGGTTATCACGCACGTAACTGGAAACTAGGGACATATGCTGCCCCAGCTTCATTACTACGGTATGAACCTTGGAAGTGTCTTCATCTCTAAAAACATTGTCAAGGACCGGCTTGACCACTTCGAGATAAGTTGTGATATCATGATCTTCTGGTTTGAAAGGAATAATTTCCAAAGATTTTCCAGCCATGGTGTCTGCTAATTGCTGTTACTGAGTGGTTATGGAGATTTTGTACCAATTACTGAAATATGAGAGACTGAAGGAAGATTATATAAAGAGGCTGAATTCTGATATAAAGGAGGTTTTAAAGCTGCCAGACTACAATTGCTCGTAAACATTGACGGAAAAAATTGATTGTGTGACACCAACTTTAGCAAATCATACATATAAGAATACCTTGTTACTAAAATGGTTAATAATTTCAGTACCGGTTACGTCCTTTTCGTCATATTCTGTCAACTATTAGACGATTGTATTCAGCTTAGGAAGGATCTATTGTAGCCAAAAGGATTAATTGAGATAGTATGTAGCCAATTAATTTTTATAAGGTAATTTCTAAGCCTATTACAATCATCTAATAGTTGCCAGGATATAATGAAAAGAACGTCACCGGTACTGAAGGGGTTAAGGAAGTGCCAGATTATAATTTGTGTTTGTAAAGACTTCTGGGGGCAGGGGGCTAGGAATCCTCCACCCCTTGTAAAATTCACCTACTAGACGAGACAGAGTATGGGGCAAGGGAACGCGAAAGTGATCCCGGACCCTAAGAATTCAAACTTTAAATGTTGGGAGAGGTATCCTGACCAGGATTCGAGCCCACTCACTCCAGGCATACAGTATTTGGGAGAGTCGGGCACCGTAACAACTCGGCTATGAGCGTATATAAGGAAATCAACCTTAGTTCTTATTTGAAGAACCAGGTTATAGTCTCGTGGAGGGCTATGCCTTCGAATACGTGGTGAGTTTTTTATACTTCAACCATGACTATTTTACACTTCCCCTCCACCAACTCGGCTAAGTGATACGATTTTAATCGTCCTGGTACTATTATGGAACCACTCTGAATGACAAATATCTATAAGGTTGCTTTCCTTATATCCGCTCATGGTCCAGTGGTTACGGTGCCCGACTCTCCCAAATATATCTGGAGTGAGTGGGTTCGAATCCTGGTCAGGATACCTCTCCCCTAATCTGTCGTACATTATCATTAGATACTTTAAATTTTGTTTCTGTTCGGGCTCTGTCTCGAATCGGCCACTCCCTGCTATGGGGTATATGCCTGAGTATATTACATACAGTACATATACTGTATACATAAAAAGACTAATGCGAAACATAGCTTTGACAAAAAAAATCCTAATTATTAGGCACATTTTGAGTAGTCTATTAATAGTATTTTGAATAGTAATAAGCAGGAGCAATATATTTGGTATTAATGTCAGATCTTGATATTTGTTGTCATTAATATTGTTGTTATTATTAATATTAGTGTTTTTATTATTGCAGTAATTATTATTATTGTGTTATTAGTATTGTTATTATTACAACTTATTATTATTATTATTAGGTTATTAGGATTATTATTAAAACTATTATTATCATTATTATTATCATCATCATCATCATTATTTTTATTATTATATTTATTATCATTATTATTATTATTATTATTATTATTATTATCGGGAATTTAGATAAAGGTTAAATTACATATCACTGGTACATGAAATATCCCAACAAATAGTTATATTATAATTACCAACGACGTAGTGTTGATAGGTGTAATCCAGTCCCCCACACACGGCTAGTTCAATTGCATGACATGTAGGAATGTTCACATAATACAATATCGATACAATGAACTTAGCTTAGAGGACTGGTGATGTAGGACTGTTGTTAATATTATTAGTAGTTGTAGCACATGGTGAACTGTGGGTTGAGTCAGGGCCGGGGGAGGAGATGTTGGCTGTACGGTGTTGATTGAGAGACTGCCGGGCCGGCTTCCGATCGCTTCGCGAAATTACATATGGCTGCCGGCTCATAATAATTATAACCCATAACTTGGTTTCATAATACATCTAGAGCTGATGTAGATATTTATACATTACAGTTAATATTTAACCTAACTTAAGAATAAACTACAATACACAAAGAACCAGCCGAAATCGTACAAGCGATACGATACCGCCAAATTCAAATGTCCTATTGGACCAAAACCTGTCGGGATCATTACCCTATTCCCGACAATTATTATTATCATTATGCTTGATGAATAATGGATTTTATGTTTAATTTCACATTTGATGAATCATAGACTACAGTAGACAATGGATGAATTTATCGAGGGCTACGTTGCAGACCAAAACATCCTTCCTAAGCAGGAGGAAATGAAGCCCTGCACAGTAGATAAATGTGGGTGTAGTAATAAGGGTAATGAAAGTGTCCATGTGGATTAACCTCTTGAGGATTATGACCTATTTTGGTAGTTTATTCTGGCTATCATTACACGAATTTATACAACTTAGGAAGGATCTATGGGCATCAAAAGGGTAAACACTATCTCAAATTGTCCTCCGACTTCCATTAGACGATTTTATACCACTTAGGAAGGATCTATGGAAATCAAATGGATAAATACTATCTAAATGAACACTGACTTCCATAATTTATACCCTTCCTAATCTGAATGAAACCGTCTAATAATAGCCAGAATAAACTGTCAAAAGGCGTCATAATTTTCAAGGGGTTAATATGCTGTTATGCAGGTATATTGCTAGTAATATAGCTATCTACTATTATAGGTACCGGTATACTAGTAATATACCCAATGATTTTATACCATTATAATACCCTCTGTTATGCAGGTATATTGATAGTAATATACCTATCTAATATTATAGGTACCGGTATACTAGTAATATACCCAATGATTTTATACCATTATAATACCCTCTGTTATGCAGGTATATTGATAGTAATATACCTATCTAATATTATAGGTATCTATCTATCTATCTATCTATCTATCTATCTATATGCTCAGGCCCAATCCCCATTTTGGGGGTAGCCGACTCAAGACAGAGCAAGAACAGGGAAAACACAAAAACAACATAAAACAAAAAATAAACACAGTTAAAAAACACAAACTCACACACATCCAGGTCACCCAGGAGAAGACCCAGAGACCAGGGTTACCAAGGTCGCTCCAGCACTCCCCCGGCCCCTGACCACCCGGAGAGGTTCCGATCTCGGCAGGCAGACATGCAGCGGAGCCAAAGCCACAAGCCCTCCCACCACACTTCCAGGCACACCCTTCATATTAATCGTCTCCCCGGGCCAGGCGCCTGATGGACTATTATCTAGTCCAACTTGCGCCCGACCCCTTACTCCAAATGACCACGTGTTCACTCAACTATTCACAAGCATTCTCCATTCACTCCTGTCCACCACCACTTCCAAAAACCAGATCAAAAAGTACAAAGCATCGAGCTGAATGGTGATAGACTGGAGGTTGTTAAGGCGTTCAAGTACCTTGGGCATAACATCCTTTTTAATTTCAAAGATACGGATGACATAAGTTTTAGAATAAACAAATTTTATGCCTCCTTTAACAGCATGTTTAGAAATTTTAAACAGGTGAATACAGATACTTTTATATTTCTTTTTAACTCATACTGTCTACCAGACTATGGTATTCCCCTCTGGAATCATAATTCTTCTTTTAAATCTAATATTTTTAAAACTTTTAAAATAGCTTTTAATAAATCACTTAAGCGCATATGTCAGGTGCCAGCCTATGCCAGCAGTCATATCACGGCAGCTCGATGCAACCAGTTGCTTCTTGACCATCATACAGCATTGGTTCAAGCTCGCTATTGTAGGAGAATACTAAGGTCACAAAACCCTATCATTAAGTTTAATATATCTATTATTAAGGAAGGGTTCATGATGCAGCATGTAATAAATCTCTTTAGAAATGTATACAATGTTAATATACTGGGAGAAGAGGTAGATGTACTGAAAGCCAGGATAGAGTGGGTTCAAAGGCATGAGGGCAGACGAGGCCCTTGCATATATTATGGGTACTAGTTCTTACAAGTTGTCATAGGTTCTGCTGTTTAGGTTTTATTTCATGTCATATTTATATTAATTTACTTATACACTGCTTTTCAAATTTCTAACAATATTCAGATATACTTTTAGCTTGATAAGCTAATAAGCTGAAGTGATATATTACTTTTATTGTTGGAGCTTGCTTTAATTTAAGGAGTAAACATATATTTTCTGTACAGTAATACAGTAACAGCTATACAATATTAGTTATATATATATATTTTTTTTTTTATTATGTATATTTTACTTTCGACTAAATGAAAGCTACTGTAACAACGCGTAAATACTGTATTAAGTTAATATTAACGCAAATCAATTTATTGAGAAGTACCAGAATTGAGTTAAACAATTATATTTAGTATTACAAATTATATAATGAGGGGACGAACTATTATTGGATGCACCGGGTCACACTTTTAAAGATTGATCTATTTCTAATGTATATGTAATGTATATAAGTTTATGTATATTACGAAATAAAGTTATTGAATTGAATTGAATTGAACTTCCCCTGCCTGAACTATAGTCATTCCTCTATCATCCAAAGCCTTTCTTACACAGTCTCTCCATCTCAATGGAGGTCTTCCTGCCCTTCTATCTCCCCTTGTACCTGACTCACATATTATAGGTATACTAGCAATATACCCAATTATTTAATATACCATTGTAATACCCTCTGTTATGCAGGTATATTGATAGTAATATACCTATCTAATATTATAGGTATACTAGCAATATACCCAATGATTTAATATACCATTGTAATACCCTCATTGATAGTAATATACCTATCTAATATTATAGGTATACTAGTGTGACGCACGTCAGCTCCCCAGCGACCACGAGGGTAGCGGTTGGCTCCCTATCCTCTTCTCCCCTCTCCCCAGGCAGTGAAATGGGCTACAGGTATCAGAGAATGTTGTTCTTTCTTTCATAGTGTTCGTGTTGTTACAGACAGTCCCGTGGTGGTCTTTACTTTCGTCTGTGACAACGGGAAGTATTTTATATCGTTAGTAGAATGTAAGATGCATTGTGGAGGGAGAAAGAATAGCGCGAGCGTGGTGGTAATATGTGCGTGCGTAGGTATGTGTTGCCTCCCTCACTCGAGGTGTTTTCCCGCTCGCGCGCTTTCCTGCGCCAGTGATTGGCTGGTGGATCCTGGCGCCTTCTGCAGCCCTGCCGCCTGGTGACGTAGTCGTCTGTGATTGGCGGCCGCGGTCCTGGGACAGTGGTGCGGGCTCCTGTCCTTGTGTCTCCCTCAGAGCTCCTCTTAGTGCTGTACCGCTAACATCCCTTTGCAATCTATCAGCCCACCTCACCCCCCTATTGCGAACTTTCTCTACCACTGCTTACCTTCTTCTCTCTGTATATTCTACTATTAATTAACTGCCCTTCAACTTGAAGTTGATTTCATATATCCGTCACTGTATTATACAGACAGCTCTCAGAGATATTATATGTACGTAGTTAGGCATTTTGGATCAGAGGGTTATCCATTTTGGCTTGGGGAGGTTTGACATACTCATCGTGTTGCCCCAACCTTATTTTCTTGGGTGTCTGCCAGGTTAGTCGATGCTAAACTGGGGAGAGGCTATCAGGTTGCAGTTTCCTATGAGAATAGACTTCGTTGAGCCTATGCAACTGTACCGGATACCTGCGGAGGCCTAGGTCATTTTCTTGTCTGTGTACCTTAGAGCCTAGCACTGTGTTGGCGTGAGGGCGTTTGCCTAGTCCACCCAGCACTGTGCTAGCTCGTTAGCTTTTGACTTAGGAGGGTTGCCAGGAGAGAACCAGGTACACGAGACCTGGATCTCTCAAGAGAGCACCCCGTCATTTAATGTAACTAGGCGCACAGACTTGAGAACGACACTAGGCTACCGAGCAGGTGGCTCGGCCCAGGTAGCCTAGCCTACGACTCCCCTGCTAGACTTCGTCCACCTGGCAGACCCCCGATTAGGGTTTATAATCTCATTGTGTATATGTGTGTAGCATCATTGCTCCTTAGGTTTATAGTAAGTCGTGCTTGTTGCTGAGAGACCCAACCAGAGCAGGCTTGTGCTTGGTGGGAGAAAGCACATCTTTTTGTGGTTAGAGTTTAGACTGCCGACTGTTTTATAATTACACCTGTGCCAGATAACACCGTATGTCCCTACACTATATATGTTCCCACAGTAATAATACACAGTTCAGAATCCAATACGTACTTCTTAGTTGCATCTGACTTTTGCAGAAGATTCCGGCATGATGCTTTAGGACTTTCTTTGTTTCACTTTCTTTCAGACAGGAGTGACAGTTTACTGATTATTTAACGTAACGTTAATTATCCTTCTTCTAGTTTGCTATTAAATCGTTGCTGCAATTTAATTACGCTATCTATATTTTTCCTTGTATACCTTAATAAAGTAATCGTATGTTATATGAGTATAGGCTGCTTCAGTGATCATCAGCCTATAGTGTGCACCTTTTACCGAGTCATAGGATACCTCGTTGTCCAGGCACGACTCAGGGCGGTATAGGTGTTTTGTTCTCCAGTGGTTCAGGCAGGGGTTGGAACTAGTGTTACCGTTGTTGCATTTAGCCTTATCTAGTCCAATGATGAAGAGCCCCGTGTCTTGTAGAACCTGGATCGTAACAAATGGCGACCTTGCTTAGGATTTTGTGAACTTAAGAAATACTGTGGGAGTATAGTGGTATTTTTTTTTTATTGAGGAATACAGTGGACACAGATTTTTTTTGGCAAGCAGTATAACACATAAAGAGGCTTCAGATAACTTTAAGTGAATAGGTGTTTGCATAAGAGATTATAGATACTTTTTTTTTTTTATAAACTTGTGCACTTCTCAGTATACACCATGTCTAGCAACAGCTCAGTTAACAGGGATAATCAGACAGTACAGCCTACGGGTGTTGAGCAGCAGTAGGAATTTAATGATGGCATCAGAGTTATTAATTGTGAGGCTGATGCGAGGAAGTTTGTGGAGATACCAGTAACAGCGAGTCGGTTGGAGGGGATTGATTGCTATGGTCTGCGTTGTTTGGCCACGGTCCTGGGGCGTGTCGGCTTTGGCAGCATGTCTAAGAGTGACCTGGTGGCTTGTGTGTTGGGTGGTGGCAGTGGGTTGCAGGGTGGAGCTGGGGCTTGGGAGCCTTTATCCAAGCCTCCCTTCCACTCTACTCCTATCGCGCCCCCTTGGTTACCAGACCTTGGCACGCTTCCGCAATCTGATTGTCGCTGGCAGCATGGTTTGCCACTGGGTGGGTCTCCTATAATTGCTCCTCCCCCTCAGGGTTTGACTGCTGATATGTTGTTACAACTGGAGTTGGCTAAGATCCAGCGTGAAGTTGAGATGGCTAAGATCCAGCGTGAAGTTGAGATGGCTAAGATTCAGGCCAAGATGGCTAAGGTTCAGGCTGAGGAGAGGGCGGAGATGTCTAAGATTCAGGTTGAGGAGAGGACAGCATGCCGTGAGGCGGAGTTGCAGCTTGAAGCAACTAGGTACTGTGCTGAGATGGATGTTGAGAAGTCTAGGGTGGAGACAACAGGGCGGCATCTCGGTTCTGGGAATCGTGGGTCTGAGTCTTTATCGCACTTGCTTAAGTTAGTCCCTGTGTTCGATGAGTCTGGTGTGACTGAGTTTTTTGCACGGTTTGAGAAGAAGTGTCGGGAGCATGAGTGGCCGGAGATTAAGTGGGCAGCCCTTGTATCATCAAAGCTTGTTGGGAAAGGTCTCAAGGCATATGACTCGCTGTCATTGGAGGACTGTACTAACTATGTGGTGTTAAAGGAGGCTGTGCTCCGGGCCTATGAGTTGCAACCAGAAACCTACAGGTTGAAATTTCGGGGCATTGAAAAGAGCAAGGAGAGCTCTTTCCTTGAACATGCCCGGGAACTGACTGACACTATGGGGAACTGGCTCCGGTCTGAGAATGCGACAATAGTTGATCAGGTTAAGCAGTTATTTTTGTTGGAGCAGTTCTTCCGGTGCACGGGCAGCGACCTGACATTAAACCTGAAGGAAAAATGCCCTAAGACCGTAGAGGAGGCAGCTAAGCTTGCTGACCTCCGGCTTTCTTTGATTCGTGGGTGCGGGTCTGCTCATCGTAGTGAGACAGGTAACAAGGGGCGTAACACTCCACCCCCCAAAGTCAATGAAGCACAAAATAACACTGTAAAAAGTAAGAGCAATGATACCCATTATAACTACAAACACAAAACCGTCCCGTTTTCAAAAGGGCAGGGCCCTTCCCCCCCACCTCAAGGGGGGAAGTCTAGTGGTGAAGTGAAATGTTTTAAATATCAGGAGGTGGGTCACTTTGCACGTAGATGTCCGAGTAATATTCCTGCTAAGCCTGTGTCTTTGGTTCGCAACATGGGGGTGTCTTTGAGCTCTTCTGCGTCTGTCCGGGTTAGGTCGTCAGTTGCGGGGACACAGCCTGTGAAGAAGGGTTTGGAGGGCTCGACGCCTGTCCAAGACACTTTTTGCAGCCATCGAGGGTGCGGGCTTGTGAGCTGGGGGAATACTAAACATCAGGTCAAATTGTTGCGTGACACTGGGGCATCACAGACACTTCTTAACCTAACAAGTGCGCATGGGGGTAATTGGAAACGTCCCCCTGTGCTGACGTATTTGAGGTGTTTCCGTCACTAAAATATTCATTGTACCATTAATAGCATTAATACTTATCCATATGCGCCTATTATGGGTTGATTATAAAGGTATTAACCTGAAACAACAATAAAACGAGTGAAAACAGCGTTTGGATGGTCAAAATCGGAGATATAGCCCGCGAGTTGTATAATGTATGGGTGAGGCAAGCTGCTTTCCCGCCAATTTCCCCCAAGGCCACTGAGACACAGTCGATCGATACTCTCTCTCTCTCTCTTGCATTCGCTTGCTATCAGTGATGACCACACCCTCCAACCGGATTTCTAATGTTAGCACGAAAATATACCTCAGAATAAGGGAATAACAGGGAAAATAGGTGATAACTGAAGGAGAGGAGGAAAGGGGGGAAGGAGGGGAGGTAGAGGACTGAGATTTTGCATGGCCCAGGGGCCAAAAAAAAAAAAAAAAAAAAAAAAATTGATGTCAAAAGTTGATTTTTGTTTTCACTCACTCCTAAGAGTCTCCCCGCAGTCCGCCGGGGGAACTCTTAAGAGTCTCCCGGCAGTTCCCGGGTTAAAAATTTCACATGCAAACCTATAAACGCGGCTCGGGTTGTTGTGGTACAGGGGATCAATGCTACCAGGTCATACCCGTTGATTAGGTTGGAGCTGGAGGTGGATGGTGTGTGTCGTGAACTTGATGTTGGGATCGTAGAGAGCTTGCCAGTTGAGGGCGTCGACCTCCTTCTGGGCAACGACTTTGCAGTGCTCACTTCGGAGGTTCCACCCTTAGTTGTTGCCGAGAGGGCGGCCGACGTTAATAGGGAGAATCGGGAGTGGGTCGAGAGGTGTCAGCTTAAACAGATGGCCTGTGCAGTCACCCGTTCTCGCGCGTCAGTTCAGTCACACCCATTGTCTCAGTCTTCAGACCAGCGGAGGAACGGTCGGAAGGAGCCAGAGCTGGGCACACTGGGCCAACACTTCCGCAAATAGCCAATTCCGCCATGGCGGAAGTGTCATTTTGTTGGCGAATTAGCGTTGGCGCCAAAATGGCTGCCTATTTGCGGGTTTGAAGCTCTGGAAAGTACTTCCATGTTGCAAACCTCGAGTCCGCAAAATAAAAATTCCAGCCGCCAGCCAGCCCTGGGCCGCTCCTGCAGCTCCAGGCAAAAAAAGTCATGTGACCAAGCCAACTACCTGTGTTCTGGAACTAGGCCTATACATCGGCTCTTCACGTTTGTTCACTTACTTAGTAGCAAGCGTCAAGCTAACACCTACAACACACAGCAGTCCAAGAGTTCCAACCTGCTAGCACTTCAACTTTGTTTATATTTTCGGCCTATTGAAGTGAACATGGAGTCTACCATCATGCCTACCGCAGCTGCCAACAGCATGGGGAGCAGTTCACCACCATCATCCGACAGTGATGTTACAGTGCATGCAGAAATCGAGGACCTAAGCCACCCCTGGCCCCACCTAGAAACCTTCTATGGGCCTGTAATTACCAAGAAGATGTCTCTGGAGAAGGGCTTTATAACTTTATAATCTAGCCTAATTTAAGATTATAAAGTTAGGCTATCGTTAACCTCTCCGCGGCGCACAGGGGGTTTTCTACAGGGTAAGACTGTGCGCACCTATGATGATTTTGGGACCTATTGCCAATTTCGATAAAAAGTACATCATCGTGTAGGGAATGTTTGCGTGCATCGGCCCATATATATTTGACCCCCAAAAAAATGTCTGGGGGGGGTAGGGGAACGGTCCGTAGTTGAAAAATGTGGAGCGAATGGCACCGCGCGGCTAGATTGTCATCGAGCGGCGAGATTTCCCGGCCGAATTTTCACGCGCCCAGGGGATAGAAGGAGAGGGAGGAGGGGGTGGGTTACCGCGTATTATCACGTATATCTCCTTTTTCGAGCCCTTTTAGGCTATTTAGAGTATGTATACGTGTGTAGGCCACCCATATAACAATGAATATGCCTCATAGTGACCAAAAATTGCAATATATAAGGGAATTATAAGAGAATTTTTAGGCGGGAATGAAGATGTGTTGGAGGTTTGGCGGCAATTTATGAGCTGAGAGTGTGGTTTACGCCATACATATCACGTATATCTTGTATGTAGAGCACTGCCATGCTATAATACAGACTTGTACGTATGTATACGTGCCATATATCAAAATATATACCGCATATAGACCAATTCATGCGATATTTACGCACATTATCAATGAGTTTCTATGCGTGAACCAAGGTGTGAGTGAGTTGTGCTGGGAATGAAAGGGGGAGAGGGTGTGTTACGCCATAAATATCACTTAAATCTTGTATTTAGAGCACTGTCATGCTATAATACAGACTTGTACGTATGTATACGTGCCATATATCAAAATATATACCGCATATAGACCAATTCATGCGATATTTACGCACATTATCAATGAGTTTCTATGCGTGAACCAAGGTGTGAGTGAGTTGTGCTGGGAATGAAAGGGGGAGAGGGTGTGTTACGCCATAAATATCACGTAAATCTTGTATTTAGAGCACTGTCATGCTATAATAAAGACGTGTACATATGTAGGCGTCCCATATAACAAGGAATATACCGCATATAGCCCAATTGATGCGATATTTACGCAAATTGTGAATGTGTTTCTAGCAGACGGAAGCCTGAAAGGGTGGGTTGGGGTGGGTGGGTGGGAGGGAGGCATGCAGGGGTGCAGTGAGTGAGTGAGTGAGTCGTGGAGAGATGGAAGTCAGGCAGATCTCTAGATAGATAACCAGCTTTGTGATAATTGTGGAGGCGCCCCAGGCGTATTGATGTCTTGGTATTTTGAACCTTATTTCTACCAGATGGCTGGTGTTCGTTGCCATCAACAGGTCTACAATAACATGAGTCAGGAATGGAGAGAGAGAGAGAGAAACTGAGACATGCGTATGTCGTACGTATAAATGGACTTCAGAATTGCATTTTTATGCAAGCAGACATTGCATTTTAGACACATGTGAAGTACCACAGAAACATGTAGGCCATTGACTGTAAATAAAGTACTATATTATAGACCACCAGCGACGGTGCTGAGTAAACACAGGCAGATTGCCTTTTGTGATAAAGGGCTAAATATAGAATGGTGTCTCCTTACACTTGCGAAAGGGTAGATTGCCACCAGAGAAACGTTTACTTATTTATTTCCAAGTAATATGCAATCTAAATGTATATTCGAGACCTACTGCAATTATTTGTATGACAGCCATGACTATGTATAATCCAATATACGCGCGTAGGCGAGACATAAGAAAGCTGGTTGAGCAATTTTCGACACCCACACAGTTATTATTCTTTTTTATTTACAATATTATACAATACAAATGTATTTGTGAAGAGTATTTTATCCATTATTGTATTTATACAAATTTTGTTCCCAGACAGAGCTGCTGTTGCTGGTGTAGCTGGGGGCATAAAGGAGCGGCAAGGGTCACCTCGTGACCGCTTGACCGTGTGAAAATGAGTGGAGTCGCACTGAGAGGGGCAATTTTGCTGAGTGTTTGGGCAATTTTTGACAGAATAAAGTTATATAATTACTAATTCTTGACAGAGACAAACTTTTATAAACCTTGGCATGATATAATTGATAATCCCATCAATTTACAAACGTAAATTGGTGGGATAATTCATTTTTTTTTGTATATTGTCATTTCGATTGTAGACACGAAGTTTTGAGTGATATTTGGTATGAGCTCCTGTGGCATGGTTGGTAAGGTCGCGGACTGGAAAACTCAAAGTGTCGTAGGGTAGTGGGATCGAATCCAGGAGGGGGTTATGGGGAAGGTTTTATATTGTCTAGAAAATTTTTGATAAATTTTTTTTTTTTACAAGATCATGCCATTGTATTCAAACAATATGAAATATTCATAGAATATATCATATTGTAAGAATACAATGACATGACCTTGTTTTTTTTTTTTTTTTTTATTGTTTTTTTTTTATTATCTTAGTAGGTTTGACAGGATTTATTGAAACATATTTATTTTTGTACAATTCATTTGAGGTAAGAAAAGTAATTATATACACATTACTTTGGCTAATAACAAACATATATATTGATATACTAAAAAAATAAGGCATATTACATGTAAATCTTTGAAACTTATAAACTAAATAATGAAACATACAATTATATAATGTAAAAGCTATATCACAGGGACATCTTTGGAACTTATACATTATATAATATATATGTTACATTATGAGGTAGCGTGATCAATTAGGTCAGGTCAGGTAAGGTAGGGCGCGAGTCCAGGACAGGGCGGGGCAGGGGGCGAGTCCAGGGCAGGGCACGGGGCGAGTCCAGGGCAGGGCAGGGCAGGGCGACACTCAATAATTCTTGAAGGTGTGGTAGTCCCTGAAGCAGTCACCCAGGCAGAGTGGAACTTTGCACTCGGCGCACATTGAGGTGACTCTTTTCGTGACATGGGGTTTCCTGACACTGGAGCTGCAGACGGTGCACTGCGCCTGCCTGTGACGAGTGCCAAGCATCTCAGTGTTGATGGGGTAGTGTCTTTCGACACCCAGCTGGATGCGGTCAGGAACGTGATCCCCACGCCATGCCGTACGTCTGTGAGTGGTGGTGCCATACTTCTCCAGGAGTTGGTATGAGACGTTGTAGACGAACTCCCGGAATTTCAGCTTCTGGTTTGGGGCCATATCCTTTTTCACCAACCACAAGTTGTAGGCGTTCAGCATCGTTATATCAACTAGGTGGAGGAAGAGCTTGTGATACCACTTCACAGTCTTCCTCAGACACTCAACACCTGACAGCTGACAGTCAGACTTGTCCACCAGGCGCATGTTTTTTAGTGTAGTCCACTACCATGTCGGGCTTGTAGATTGTCTTCCTGGTTCGGTAGTGGATTTTGCCAGAATCCACCTGGGCACCTGTGTGGACGGTGGAAAGCAGGTGGACGTCTCGCTTATCCTTCCACTTCAGGGCTATCACTTTCCCACACTTCTCGAGCTGCTTGTATTTCTGCCCCTTTCGTCGCCTTCTTCGCACATGCCTCTCACGGTGTTCCTGGGCCAGGTCGTCTTCTGAAGGTGTGTCACTGGAGGAGGCATCTGTGAGAGGAATGACATCACCTGTGAACTTTGGCATAAACTTTCTTGTCTTTCTGACAGTCCCACATGACCCCGTTTGGTTGTCATGAAGAAACTGGCAGAGAGCAGGAGAAGTATACCAGTTGTCAGTGTAGATGATGTGGCCTTTGCCCAGGTAAGGTGCCAACATTTTCCTGACGATGGCACCTGACATGCCCATGGGGTCATTGGCAGCGGCTTTCGGTATGTCAATGTCAGTGCCTGTGTACACGATCATGTCAAGCACTATTCCAGTTTCGCAGTCACACAAAACGAAGAGCTTGATTCCGAACCTATGCCTTTTCAAGGGGATATACTGCTTGAAAACAAGACGTCCTTTGAAGAGCACGAGCGACTCATCAATCACCAAATTGAGGAAGGGGTAAAAGTATTTCCTATACCTCTCCAACAACATGGTGAACACATCCCGAACTTTCCATATCCTGTCAATCCTGTTAGGATTTTCGTTGTCTGCAAAGTGCATAAATCTTAGCAGCAACAAAAATCTGTCACGAGTCATGAACTTATTGAAAGTTGGGGTGGCGATGAGAGGGTCGTGCTTCCAATAGTGTTGCAACACATGCTTCTTGATCAGAGGCATGAGGAACAACAAGGCAAAGAACGTCATAAATTCTTCCACAGTCGTATCCACCCAGCCTCGTATTCTCGCTTTTGGAGAAAGGACGTCCAATCTGCCAAACACCCACCTGTAGTAGGCGTTTGTTTGGGCAACGATGTACATCATTACCTCCATGTCGAAAAAAGCGAGGAAGAAGTCGCTTTCGTTCGCTTGATCGTCACAGGGCCAGTCGTCAGTTGTTCCTGACGTCCCAGGATTGAACTGGGGCACGTCAGGTACAAAATTGACCCCGTCAGACCAATCGAACGAAGGCAGCTCAGGGATCGGAATGTCGTCTGCGTCTGCTTCATCGTCTGAAATATCGCTTCCATGGTCGCGATACAGCACTTCATCATCATCACCCTCCTCTTCACTTGACAGACGATGCCCTTCCTCATTTTCGTCACCGACGTCGGACTCACTCCCACTGTCCACTCCCAAATCCCCCCACCCTTGGTCCCGTGCTAGGGCTTCGTCGTCGAAACCCGGGCTGCCAATGTCCTGCGAATCACCATCAAACAGCAGGGCGGCATACTTTGATGGTGTCAGAGTTTTCCGGGTCACTTTTGCACGTGCGGGAGTCTTATGGACAGGGACAGCAGAGGCGGTGGCAGGGGCGGCGGCAGGGGCGGCGGCTGGGGCGGCGGCAGGGGCAGCAGTGGTGCGTGGCCTTGATGGCAAGATGATGGTGGTGCCTGTCGCCCTTCTCTCTGTTCCTTGGGCAGGGGCGGCATGGGCGGCAGGGGCAGCAGGGGCAACAGGGGCATCAGGGCCGGCAGGGACACCAGGGCCAGCAGGGCCAGCAGTCGCTTTCCCAGTCGCTTTCCCTCTCCCTTTCCCCTTCCCCTTCCCCTTCCCTGTTCCTTGGGCAGGGGCGGCAGGGGCAGCAGGGGCGGCAGGGGCAGCCGGGCCAGGGGCGGCTGGTGGTGGTGGTGGTGGTGGTGGTAGGGGCACTGTGGCTGGCGTACGGGTTCTCTTCCCTACGCCCGTGCCTTTAATTTTTCCTGCCCCCGCAGGTTCTGCAGCCCTAGGGCGGCCTCCTGCGTCGCTGGTACCGGTGGCAGGGGTGGCAGGGGCAGCAGGGGCAGCCGGGCCAGGGGCGGCTGGTGGTGGTGGTGGTGGTAGGGGCACTGTGGCTGGCGTACGGGTTCTCTTCCCTACGCCCGTGCCTTTAATTTTTCCTGCCCCCGCAGGTTCTGCAGCCCTAGGGCGGCCTCCTGCGTCGCTGGCAGGGGTGGCAGTGGTGGCAGTGGTGGTGGTAGTGGTTGTTGTAGTGGCCTGGGTCGTGGTGGCAGTGTCCCGAAACACCAATGACCTCTGTACCTTTCTTGTGCTTGCACGTGTTTTTCGTGCTTTGGGTGCAGGTGTTTCGTCCTCCGAGCTGTAGGGCGTGTCGTACTGGTAGCTAGGGTCTTTAGCAGCCACCCTCTGCCTGCCACGGCGGCTAACACCACCAGAAGGAGGGCTGGTTGTGGTATCAGGGAGCGAGCGTGAGGGACGTGTGGGCTCCATGACTAGTGCGTGGTTACTGGCGCGGTGGTGCTTGCACGAGTGCGGGGCGAGCGTTTGGCGGGGTGGTGTCGAGAGTTGACATGTAGTACTATACCCACACCAATTTTCAGCCGCCTGGCTATAAACGCGCGGTTTTGGTACGTGTTCAAAGGCTCTGCTCTTAAGAGTCTCCCCGCAGTGCGCCGGGGGAACTCTTATGAGTCTCCCCGCAGCTCCCGGGTTAATTTGATTGATAGCCTGTTAATTGTTAACCTAAACTAATGTTATTAGGCTACCCTAATCCCATCAAAATGCCTCAAAGCATGTAGGCCTAGGCTAAGTCTAACTTCTATATAGGCTAGGCTATATAGCCTAGGCCTAGGTCTATAATCACTAATCCCATCAAAATACCTCAAAGCATGTAGGCTAAATATTGCATGTTCTAACTTCTAAATATAGCCTAGGCCTAGGCTAATTACTAATATAAGTAATTTTATTAGGCTAGGCCTAGGCTACCCTAATCCTATCAAAATGCCTCAAAGCATGTAGGCTAAATAATATTGCATTTTCTAACTTTTATATATATAGGCTAGATAGGTCTGGGCTATAATCACTAATTCCATCAAAATGCCTCAAAGCATGTAGGCCTAGGCTAAATATTGCATGTTCTAACTTCTATGTATAGGCCTAGGCCTATAATCACACTCAATTTATTAGTGTCAAGTAGAAAGTGTTAATTTTGAAAGTATCATATAGGCCTAGACTAAATTTAGCCTACAATAAAATTTTATTAAATTTTGATCTGAAGCTAGGCCTTTATTCTGAGCATTAAAATGAATAGGCCTAGGCTACTTTCTATTAAATTACTTAATCTATCTAAAGTAGACCTATCTAGGCATATATAGCCTATTGCCATTCCCAAAGGGGGGACCACGAATAAATCGCCTCCTTGCACCTCTGTGATCCGGCGTACCTCCTCCTGAATGGTGCGGAATTGCGAATACTGATTATTACTGAAGCACTCTCCCCATAAACAAGTTGCCCCAACGTTTTACTGCCCATGTGGACAAACTAAGTGGCCTATGCTATATATATTAACCCTTTCACTGCGGGTGACGTTCTGGAATGTTTTGGCAATTTACAGAAATTTCCAAGCTTTAAAAGCCTGTATGTATATCCTTGAGATCCATGGGAATTGGGCAACATTATATTTAACCCTTAAAAAGCGGCTCACCACATAAGTCGTTTTTAATAAAGCTGGACTATGTGGCGGCGCTCGACATAGGTCGAGTGGCAATTTCAGCACGTAATGTTGCTGAGAGAGAGAGACAAGTGGTGGCAGGAGACTAGCGAGCGTATGACTGCTCCAGACCACCGCGGCGAACCTACTGACACGAATCTCAGCTCCCTCCTCCCTCTCTCACTCGCTATATACGGAATTGTATCGGGAAAGTGGCTAATTACCTGCTTTTTGCACTCGCGTTGCACGGTTATTGCAAGAAAACTAGCCATCAAAAAAGGATCGTTATGGTGTCATTCGAAAGCTCTGTTTATGCCCTTTCAGGGATAGATACTTGTTTTACGTTCTGGGTCTTATTTAGGCATGAAAATGATCATGTAAACAGCCCTATTTTGGCTAAAAACAACCCGCTGGGCGGTACATATAAATAAACCGCATAGGCCGCTAAAGAAGGGTTAAGTAAATATATATATATTTATTGACATTAGAAATTTAATTTATTGATTTACCCTTGATTCTGTAGGTTAAATTTAAAATTAATAAAAAACGGTTTGCGTTTGCATATTTGCATTTGAGGACTAGAAATTTCACAAGGTTTGCACATTTGTGTTTCCTGAAGTTATGTTCTGGGTTTGCTGATTTGTGTTTGCTGACTTGACTTTTTGTTTGTGATGCCCAGCTCTGGAAGGAGCAAGCTGAAGCTGGGAGTTTTGTGAGTTTTGCTCCAGCGGCTCTCCTTAGCGGCTTAGTACTTGACCTAGAGGTGAGCTCCGGAGTGGCCCTAGAACCTGTCACCCCTAGTGACATGGTTGGGCGTGATGGCACTCCGTGACTTAGTAGTTCCCAGTTGGAGGAGAGTTGTGGGAACGGGGCTATCAAACACGAGGACGGGGAAACATGTCATGTGAACCTGTTGGAGGAGTTTGTGAGGCAACCACCTGAGCAGCCTACTGTCCCTGCGTTGGTCTGCAGCAGCCAAGGTGGAGAAGGAGAGGGGGGCAGTAGGGCACAGGTGGAGGAGAGTAGGGATTTTCATGTCTCGGCGGAGCAGTGGGCGGGGGACACGAGTCTGGTGGCTGTGGAAGCGCTAGAGCACCTGCCTGAGCAGCAGTGTGCAGCGCTCCAGCACCAGCTCGGTTCATACCCCACTGGTCGTGCCGAGCCCCTGAGCCTCACAACTCGGGCGGTGCAAGATGTTCCGCGGGCAGGTCACGTGAATGTTGAAAGACCGTTAGCCTTGTTGTTTCGGTGGTTCAAGGTGGGCGACGAGGCTTGGACATGGTTGTCAGGTCAAGGTCGACCCATGGCTGCCAAGGGTGGTGGTAAAAAGGAGGACTTTGAGCAGATTGGTGAGGTTGGCTGTGGCATAGAAGTACCCGGTCGTCGCATAGCCTCCCAATGCTGCTCTAGTCGAATGCAACAGCCCTACCATAGACCGACTGTATCTGGCCATGTCGCTAAAAGCGGTGATGCTGCGCAAGCAGATGTAGTCGTAAGGAATGCGGGGGTGCGCATGTACGGTATCGGCGGGGAAGCCTTAGCAATAATGAACTATGGGGGTGACTGCACAGGTGGTACTGATTTTCCCTCTCATGACCTGGCTGTTCTAGGGACGAAGGTGGAGAAGGAGGGAGACTACAGGTTAGAAGCTGCGGTCTCGGCTGGGTTGTGGGAGGGCACTAGGCATATTGTTCTGCGAGATAAGTTGTTTACTAGGCTGTGGCAGTGCATCCGCATGTTTGTTGCTTCTCCAGGCCTGATGTACGGGGTAGAATCCGACATGGAGGCTGGAGACAGTGCGAGGCTCAGTTTAATTCCCTACCATATAAATCCTGCTAAAAAGTCTGTCGTGAAAAGAGAGCTAGACGACATGTGGAAAATGGGTCTGAGGGATAAAGGATATTGTGAGTGGTCGTTGCCAGTGAGTTTGCAACCTGAGTTGAGAGGCAAGATCAGTGTGTATGCATTATCCCTGACAGACACCTATCCATTGCCCAAGGGTCTGAGGAATAAGGAATGTCGTGAGTGATCGTTGCCTGTAACTTTGCAACCTGTGTTAAGTGGCAAGATCAGTGAGTGTGTTGATTGCGAGATTGTGTGTGCATTATCCCTGACAGACGCCTATACCTTATCGAGAGTTGACGACGCCATGGACCGCCTCGGGGCTGCATCGCCTATCACGAAGGTAGATCTAGTGAAAGGTTATTGGCCGGCCCCGTTGCCGGAAAGAGCGAAGAGAAGTGCCAGTCTTGTGATGAACTGGGCAGTTTATCAGTGTCAGGTGTTGTTGTGCTGCCGGAACACAAGTTGGATGTGTGGCATGCTAAGGGCACTGATAATGTTTTGGCTGATTGTTTGTCACGGGAGGGTTTGTTTGCAGGAGAACCCTCGCCGTTCAGTCAGTGTGTGTTGAGAGTGGAGTAAAATTGGCTTGCCCCTGTAAGTGCAGCCGCCAAAAACATATTAATAAAATTTAAAAATCAACATAAAAACTCTTTCTGTTATAAGGAACGAACTGTCTTCGTGGTGCGATGCATAAGGTGTTGATTTTCGGTGTGAGCATCCTGGATTCGAATCCACGGACTGCCACATGTGTTTGTAAATTTCATTAATCGATTTTAGGAGTATAGTTGGTTGTTGGAAGGAACATAATAATAGTAAATTTAAGTATGTTTTGTTACAGCTGAAGCACTAGCTATTAGTGGGCTGAGTTTCGTAGAACTCGCTTTCGGAGCGTAACAATTTTAAGTTTCGCTATTGTGTTGAGGGGGTAAATATGTAAGTTTGTTTCATTTTGTAAGTAAGTTTTTTTTTGTGAAACCTATATGCTGTATTATTGTGCTGGGGTGGGGAGGTTAGGTGACGTGTGCCGATTTCAGATATCAGAACTTGCCTAATGTTAAGTGTCTAATATCTTGGGGGGGGGGGGGGGGGGGGGTGACGCACATCAGCTCCCCAGCGACCACGAGGGTAGCGGTTGGCTCCCAATCCTCTTCTCCCCTCTCCCCAGGCAGTGAAATGGGCTACAGGTATCAGAGAATGTTGTTCTTTCTTTCATAGTGTTCGTGTTGTTACAGACAGTCCCGTGGTGGTCTTTACTTTCGTCTGTGACAATGGGAAGTATTTTATATCGTTAGTAGAATGTAAGATGCATTGTGGAGGGAGAGAGAATAGCGCGAGCGTGGTGGTAATATGTGCGTGCATAGGTATGTGTTGCCTCCCTCACTCGAGGTGTTTTCCCGCTCGCGCGTTTTCCTGCGCCCTTGATTGGCTGGTGGATCCTGGCGCCTTCTGCAGCCCTGCCGCCTGGTGACGTAGTCGTCTGTGATCGGCGGCCGCGGTCCTGGGACAGTGGTGCGGGCTCCTGTCCTTGTGTCTCCCTCAGAGCTCCTCTTAGTGCTGTACCGCTAACATCCCTTTGCAATCTATCAGCCCACCTCACCCCCCTATTGCGAACTTTCTCTACCACTGCTTACCTTCTTCTCTCTGTATATCCTACTATTAATTAACTGCCCTTCCCCTTGACGTTGATTTCATATATCTGTCACTGTATTATACAGCGAGCTCTCAGAGATATTATATGTACGTAGTTAGGCATTTTGGATCAGAGGGTTATCCATTTTGGCTTGGGGAGGTTTGACATACTCATCGTGTTGCCCCAACCTTATTTTCTTGGGTGTCTGCCAGGTTAGTCGATGCTAGACTGGGGAGAGGCTATCAGGTTGCAGTTTCCTATGAGCATAGACTTCGTTGAGCCTATGCAACTGTACCGGATACCTGCGGAGGCCTAGGTCATTTTCTTGTCTGTGTACCTTAGAGCCTAGCACTGTGTTGGCATGAGGGCATTTGCCTAGTCCACCCAGCACTGTGCTAGCTCGTTAGCTTTTGACTTAGGAGGGGCGCCAGGAGAGAACCAGGTACACGAGACCTGGATCTCTCAAGAGAGCACCCCGTCATTTAATGTAACTAGGCGCACAGACTTGAGAACGACACTAGGCTACCGAGCAGGTGGCTCGGCCCAGGTAGCCTAGCCTACGACTCCCCTGCTAGACTTTGTCCACCTGGCAGACCCCCGATTAGGGTTTATAATCTCATTGTGTATATGTGTGCAGCATTATTGCTCCTCATGTTTATAGTAAGTCGTGATTGTTGCTGAGAGACCCAACCAGAGCAGGCTTGTGCTTGGTGGGAGAAACACATCTTTTTGTGGTTAGAGTTTAGACTGCCGACTGTTTTATAATTACACCTGTGCCAGATAACACCGTATGTCCCTACACTATATATGTTCCCACAGTAATAATACACAGTTCAGAATCCGATACGTACTTCTTAGTTGCATCTGACTTTTGCAGAAGATTCCGGCATGATGCTTTAGGACTTTCTTTGTTTCACTTTCTTTCAGACAGGAGTGACAGTTTACTGATTATTTAACGTAACGTTAATTATCCTTCTTCTAGTTTGCTATTAAATCGTTGCTGCGATTTAATTATGCTATCTATCTTTTTCCTTGTATACCTTAATAAAGTAATCGTATGTTGTATGAGTATAGGCTGCTTCAGTGATCATCAGCCTATAGTGTGCACCTTTTACCGAGTCATAGGATACCTCGTTGTCCAGGCACGACTCAGGGCGGTATAGGTGTTTTGTTCTCCAGTGGTTCAGGCAGGGGTTGGAACTAGTGTTACCGTTGTTGCATTTAGCCTTATCTAGTCCAATAATGAAGAGCCCTGTGTCTTGTAGAACCTGGATCGTAACACTAGCAATATACCCAATGATTTTATATACCATTTTAAGTTAATACCCTCTTATACCCTTGATTTCTGAGTGACCCTTTCTGAGTTAGCTAAACTTGTCTAGTGTTAGATGGAATAAATTCACAATTAAATCGATAGCTAAATAAATACATACATAAATATATCGAGAAATCAATACATAACTAAATGAATAAATAGATCGAAGAATAAATTAATAAATAGAGATAAATCGTGACCCAATGTGAATCCCCAAACGTCCCAAATGAACTTCGAAACGTAAATATTAGTTAACCCTTTGAGTAGCAGCGACGTGTGTTATTGTTTAATCTAGCTATATGTATACGATATTATGCAGCTTAGGAAGGATATGTGGTAGTTTAAAGGGCTGGTTGAGACAGTTTGAAGCATTATTATTGCTAGAGGTCCTTCCGAAACAGAATAACATCGTCTAGTAGCTGCCAGAATAGGATGAAAAAGATGTCTCGTGAACAGCATAGTAGATAGATCCTTAACCCCTTCTGTACCGACGAGGGTTTTTGCTTTCTTTCTAGCTAGACTTAGACGATTTTGTGAAGTTTAAGAAGGATCTGTGGTAGCAAAAAGCGTTAAGTGAGATATTTCGAAGCCTGTTGATTGCTGGAGGTCCTTTTGAAATTGAATAAAATCCTCTAATATTAGCCAGAATATAATGAAAAGGATGTCGCCGGTAATGAAGGGATTAAGGGGGAGGTAGTTGCTTTTTCTCCCTCATGTTTGGTCCCATTAACTTCGAGATTTCAAGACGTTCGATCCATTAGTTTGGGGATTTTAAGACCTTTCGCCCCATTTATTTATCAATATATAGACCTTTTAACAAATGCCATTTAGGTGTTGATTTTTTCCTGGCGAGCGATAGCGAGCCTGTTATACTAGGAGGAATTGCGGCCTTCGGTTGGAACGTTTGTCTACCGATAATGTACAGATATATCTTGAAGGGGAGTCTAGGGAGTGTTTTGTTAAGCTTGATGGAGGTCTATTGAGAAAAGCATAAACTATAATATAAATAATATAAACAAATAAATACAAAAAAAGGTACTCTTCATTAATGAGGTATATATTGTACACTCGAGCTCAGGTCCTGATGTGGCGGCGTCTACGCCGTGGGGCCACCTCCCGAGGCTGCCAACCACGGATGGCTGCCGACCCTCCACGGCCGAAGACAAAATCAACGACCAGTGGAGGAAAACCGGATGCCGGCCGCAGGGAGCAGTTTCGGGAGCCAAACCGTCACAACCATCCCCTGCCCCCTCCCTGGGGGCACGGGTCCTTGGAGCGGCTTCGGTCGCGCCGGGAATTTCCACACCTCTCACACCACACACACATCACACAGTTTTTCCTACACCGAGAAATGACTCTCCGGCTGTCATTTCTCGAAGACTTCTTCTAGCCGGAGACATTGAGAGCAACCCAGGACCCACGTTCACATACATATGTCCAACTTGCTCAAAACCCATCACTTCGAGTCGCCATACTAAGGGTTCAGTTCTCTGCAATTCATGCGGGAACTGGACCCACTTCACCTGCACAACACTTGCCTCCAAGAAACACTACACAAACACCTGGACCTGTTCCTCATGCCCCTCCCTCTCCCAGTCAAATCCCTCACCTAAAACCCGTCCACCTCTCCTCCCCAACCCACCTAACCTTCCCATATCATCCACTCCCCCCCCTAAAACCCGTCCACCTCTCCTCCCTAACCCACCTAACCTTCCCATACCATCCACATCCTCAACTCAACACACCACACCCCATCCTAATCCATTCCAACCCCCATCTCCTGCTCCCCAATCCCCACCCCACCTCACCCATCCCAACCCCCAGCCCCTCCCTCACCCCCACCCCCACCCATCACCCCCACCCCCCCACCCCATCCTCATGCAGCAGCACCCAACATACATCGTGCACATAACATTAACATTCTTCAACTGAACATAGATGGCATCAACACAAAGAAACACGAACTCTCACACTTCATCAAACAACACAACATACACATTGCCATCTTACAAGAAACAAAACTCCGCACAACACAAAAAACACCCACATTTCATCATTTCATCACCATCAGACAAGACCGGGCTGTCGGCGGGGGCGGTGGACTCATCGCCCTGGTACACAAAGAAAAATCATACATAGTAACCAGTGTACAAACCAAATCACTCCTCCCCCCAAATGATAACACAACAGAAATACAGTCAATTAAAATACGCACTGGCAACAACTCCAACATAACCATCATAAACACATACATCCCTCCCCAAACATCCCCTACAGTACCAAATGAATACAGACCACACTTACAACACATCACAAACACCCCACACACCCCACACATCATCCTGGGTGGTGACTTCAACGCCAAGACGTCGGCCTGGTTTGTCGACAACCCCGACACAGACAGAGGGCTGGTACTACAAAACCAAACCGATAACCTCATCATCCTTAACGACATCCATCAACATACCCATATTCCTCACCAAGCCCTCTATAACCCATCATCTCCAGACATCACCTTTTGCTCCCCAGAACTCGCCCCCACAACATCCTGGAGGGTGGTCAGAACCTTAGGCTCTGACCACCTCCCGATCATTATCACCACCAAAACCAGACTCACCCCAGCTAGCCACAAACACACATACACCAATTATAAAAGAGCTAATTGGGAAGCATTCACAAATGAGACAGAACAACACTTCACAACTCTAAACAGTACACCCATCACTAACATCAACAATGCTGTACACATACTCAATAAAACTATCCAAAACGCTGACAAGAAACACATTCCAAGAGGTTACCTCTTGGAAAAAGACACAACCCCAACTTCACACCAGAAATTCAAAACCTCATCAGACAACGCGACATACTGAAACACTCCCCAGCACCCCATACACAAGACATCACACAACAAATTCAAGCACTCAACACCCAAACTAACAACAAAATACAAGAGCAACAAAAACTAAATTGGAATAACTTCCTACAAACACTTGATCACAAAACAAACCCCAAAAAACTATACAAAACACTAAACAGCATCACACTTTCCAACAGCAACACAACACAATCACATGCTGCAATCACAACAACAGACTCTACTCCTTCATGTAAACAACAAGCAAACACTCTCATCAATCACTTTTCACATGTCAGCCACCTAAAACCTCACAAAGACGACCGACGTGTCATCCGACGTAAGAGACAATTCCCCACAGACCCTGACTATACACCCTTCACCAATCACCAGACAAAGCATATCATCAACAATCTCAAGCACTCACCCGCCTGTGGCCTAGACAACATAAGCAACATACACCTCAGACACCTGGGACCACAAGGCATACAAGCACTCACTAACATATCAAACTACAGCTATTCACACAACACAATACCAGACATTTGGAAGCATGGTATCATCATCACATTCCCCAAACCTAACAAAGAACCCAACGCTACCCTCCTCGCACCGCCCCATCACACTCCTTTGCTCCCCCTCCAAAGTCATGGAACGCCTAGTATTACAACTAATTACACCTGAGCTACCCCTAGCTCCAACACAACATGGCTTTAGGCCACTGCACTCCACAAACACTCTTCTCACAGACCTTACACAAAGAGCTTTCGACGGCATCAATTCAGCTAGACCACCACACAGATCACTATTAGCCACACTCGACATTAGTAAAGCCTTCGATGCCATCCCCCGCCACAACCTAACAAACAAAATCTACAACACAAACATGCACAACAACACAAAACGGTGGCTGGCCAACTTCCTAGCAGGCAGATGTGCACACGTATCTTTTGCCTTTCAGTCATCTAAAATCAGAAACTTTCCAAACGGAGTCCCACAAGGATCCGTCCAATCGCCCGCACTCTTCAATCTGTACATGCACGATATAACTACACCCAATACGCCCCAAATAAACTTAGCCTCCTATGCAGATGACATAACACTCACATGCACACACCATGACCCAAAAAGAGCAACAGATCTCCTTCAACCCTATCTCAACACACTACATGGCTGGTGCACTACAAACAGACTTAATCTAGCCCCAGCCAAATCCACCACAACCCTGCTCACAAGTTGGACAGGAGAACACGAATACATCCCTCAACTCACCATAAACAACACACCCCTAACACATACACACACACCCAAAATCCTAGGAGTAACATATGATACTCATATGACATTCAAACAGCACACCACAAACATTAACAAGAAACTGACACCCAGACTTAACGCCCTCAGGTCACTTGCTCACACAAAATTTGGACACAACAAAGAAACTACCACCACAGTATATAAACAATACATAAGATCAGTGATGGAATACGCAAGCCCAGCCTGGGCTTCTAACCTAGCTGAAACACATCATAAGACCTTACAGACTATTCAAAACAAAGCCCTGAAGATCATTACAGGCTGCACAGCTACTGCACCCACAGATCACCTACATCAAGAAACCAAAATCCTCAAAGTCAAAGACCATCTGGACATGAGAGGCACTCAATTCTTGGCAGCTGCCTCCACGAACCAAGACCACCCACTAAACTACATGGCAACACACCCACAGACACCAAGAAATATCAAAACAACACCCAGCACACGGTATCACACACAATTATTGTCCTCTCTCCCTCCCTGCCCACCCCGAACCAACTTCCAGAAGCACATCCATACTCATATCTCTCACCGATCCATCCACTCACTCACAGACAACACGCAGCTGCATGCACGACCTCCCGAAATCCATCCTTCCGAATCCTCCCTTCCTCGCGAGGACAGAGTCCACCTGGCCAGGCTGAGATGCGGACACGATCCAGCTCTCCTGAGCTATCAGAAGAGACTGGATGACTCCGTTGTCGACGCCTGCCCGGGATGTAACACAGCACCCCATACCATTAAACACATCATAGAAGACTGCATTTCACACAACCACTTACGCCAACAACACAATCTACACTCAATGAGAGCTCTGTGGGAAAGCCCGATCGTGGCCGTGGCCTTTCTCAGGGACTCGGGGCTGTTCGGCCAGGCAGCTTAGGGAACAACAACAACAACAACAACTCGAGCTCATGAATAATGGTCTTATTCACTTTTAGGTTCGCTTTGCTGTTTAAGGGGAGATGGGCCGGATTTTTTGTCCATTAATTCATTTATTTATTTATTTCTTAGTTTCCTCGCTAGACCTCCATCAAGCTTAGAAAAACACCCCCTAGACCCCCCTTCATGATAAATGTGTACATTTTTCGGTAGAAAATTTTCCCGGCCAAAGGCCGGTTCCTCTTAAAATATCAGGCTCGCTATCGCTCGCCATGAAATAATCGACACCTAAATGGCACAAAAGGTCTTAAAATTGACAACGAAATGGGGAGAAAGGTGTTAAAATCGCCAAATTAATGGGCAGAACGTCTTTTAGTCTCAAAACAAATGGGGCTTAACATGAGGGAGAAAGTGGTCCAGAAAACCGGCCCATCCCCCCTTAAAGAGCCAAGGAG
Source organism: Paralithodes platypus (assembly GCA_032716605.1). Lineage (NCBI taxonomy): Eukaryota > Metazoa > Arthropoda > Malacostraca > Decapoda > Lithodidae > Paralithodes > Paralithodes platypus. The sequence continues at coordinate 10,828,576 of CM064482.1, forward strand.
AAACAGTACTATGAATGTATGGTCTACGGAGAGCCCATACCCAATATGACAGGACAAATTCTCTCTTTCTCTGGCTTGTATCCATTCGGCCCCATTCATCCTACTGTTGTAAGACGTTTATCCCCATCCAGGTGTCAATTTCTTCCTGGTGAGCGATAGCGAACCAGCATTGTATGGAGAAATCCGGCTTCGCCGGAGACATTTTTCTATCGAAAAATGTACAAATTTAGCCTGCTAACAAAAACTTTAAACTAAATATGCTGGCTCGCTACCGTTCGCCAGGAAAAAAACAACACCTGGATGGGAGTAAACGTCTTAAAACAGTAGGCTGAATGGGGCCGAATAAATACAAGCCAGATAAAGAGAGAAAAGGACAGAACAAAAAACTGTGACCCCCTTAATGCGAGCGTCTGGCCAAACCAAGCCAACTAACACATTACCGATGGGCGAGATTATGATTAATTTTGGTAGTTAATTCTGGGCCGGTTTTCTGGACCACTTTCTCCCTCATGTTTAGCCATATTAGTTTTCAGATATTAAGATGTTTTCCCTATTAGTTAGTCGATTTTAAGACCTTTCGCCCCATTTCTTCGTCAATATTTAGACCCTTCGTGCTATTTAGGTGTCGATTTTTTCCCTCGCGAACGATAGTGAGCATGTAATGTTGGAAGAACCGGCCTTCGGCCGGTATTTTTTGTTTACCGAAAAATGTACAAATTAAGGTTATACTGATGTTTTGTACCGACAGTTAGCCCATCGATCTTTTTAGGCCTAATAGGTCCGGTAGAGCATATACATCATTGCTATATGTCATTAAGAGCTGAAATGTGTTATAAGGGAGAACAAAAAAAAACGCTAAAATACAGTATAGGCTACTGTAAAACAATAAGTTTTTCAGCCAGTACCCAACCAGCGGGGGTGTGGGGGCGGCAGCGGCAGCCCCCACCCATATACTAGCTTAGGTTAGGTAAGGTTGTTAGGTTAGGCTAATAGCCTAGCACATTAAACAAAATAAAAAATAAAAAATAATAGCCTTACCCAACCAGCAGGGGTGTGGGGGTGGCAGCCCCCACCCATAATACTAGGATAGGTTAGGTAAGGTTGTTAGGTTAGGCTAATGTCTTCCCAAAGTTGACTATTTTTATAACATAAAATACGAGGGCAGAAGAAAAAGAAGAGAGGTACCTTGGGTAAACTGCTGCTCCAAGTTATCAACATATATACCCTATGTCAACACTACACAGAGCAAACAACGTATATAACTCCACAATGAATGCACAGAGAATGTGGTGGAACATATACAGTGTTAGTGAATAGTCCACAAGTGAGTGAAAAGTGAAGTGGAATATCTGCCCCCCTGGTCATCTGGTCAACAAGATGGCGGGGCGAGGTGGGACAATCTCAACCCAGGGACGAAATAGTAATGGCCTTGAAATCAACGAACTGTTATGCTTTATATCAAATAAAATAGATAGTCTACCTACAGACAGTATTGTGCAGCTTTGTGTGCCCTTTTATGATGAAGATAAAATTGTGGCAGCCAAGAACAGAGTGTTAGACAAACCAAACTGAAATTATTACTGAAACTGAAACGGATTACTGATATTTACTATAGGATGTAAGGTATCTTAAAATAACCCCCTAGAAATACTTTCTCTAAAGTATCTATTTCTTTATCTTCCCCATTTTCCCCAGCTAACCTAATCCCACAAGGACCCCAATGGAAATACGCCTAACGGCCTTATTGGGCTATCCTTAGTTGGAATTATGCAAGGCTGGTACATGTAATTTTGTAACAAACTATGTGGTACCAACTCTGTAAATTGCTAACTGAATAAATATTATTATTATTATTATTATTATTATTCGATCTTATTGGTGCTAGTGAAGATAACAATTATCGAAATATTAAGCGAGTTGGTGCAAACAAAAGTGCTGAGAACAGTAAAGACATTATTAAATTGCTACAAGAGAGTAAGGCTGTGGGCTTACCCACTTTCGTGGCCATGGACCTAAAGGACCTACCACCTATACAATTTGATAGGATAGATGTGGCAGTGCTACTTAGTGAAATCAAGAAGACCCAAATGGAAGTTAAATTACTGAGAGAGTGTACCACAGGTCAAAAAGAAACCATAGTGGACATAAGCAGTGTGGTTTCAAATGTAGCTGACAGAGTGAATAAGTTAGAAAATAACTCTACTAACGCTCCACCTCAACCACAGGCACAAGTGACACAACAACAGCAGCAGCATCTAGAACAACAGCATCAACAACAACAACCACCCATAGGCCTACAACACCACCCCCAGCAACAGCAGGCTGAATTACAACAGCAACAGCTGCAACAACTCCAAACACAACAGCCCCAGCAACAACAGCAACCCATACAACAACAGCATCAACAACAACAACAGCAGCAGCAACAACAACAGCATCAACAACCACAACAGCAGCAGCACCAGCAGGTGCAACAGCAACAGCATCAACAACAACAACCACCCATAGGCCTACAACACCACCACCAGCAACAGCAGGCTGAATTACAACAGCAACAGCTGCAACAACTCCAAACACAACAGCCCCAGCAACAACAGCAACCCATACAACAACAGCATCAACAACAACAACAGCAGCAGCAACAACAACAGCATCAACAACCACAACAGCAGCAGCACCAGCAGGTGCAACAGCAACATCATCAACAACAACAACCACCCATAGGCCTACAACACCACCAGCAACAGCAGGCTGAATTACAACAGCAACAGCTGCAACAACTCCAAACACAACAGCCCCAGCAACAACAGCAACCCATACAACAACAGCATCAACAACAACAACAGCAGCAACAACAACAACAGCAGCAGCAACAACCACAACAGCAGCAGCACCAGCAGGTGCAACAGCAACAGCATCAACAACAACAACCACCCATAGGCCTACAACACCACCACCAGCAACAGCAGGCTGAATTACAACAGCAACAGCTGCAACAACTCCAAACACAACAGCCCCAGCAACAACAGAAACCCATACAACAACAGCATCAACAACAGCAGCAGCAACAACCACAACAGCAGCAACAACCACAACAGCAGCAGCACCAGCAGGTGCAACAGCAACAACAGCAGGTGCAGCAGCAACAACAGCAGATGCAGCAGAAACAACAGCAGGTGCAGCAGCAACAACAGCAGGTGCAGCAGCAACAACAGCAGCAGGTGCAGCAGCAGCAACAACAGCAGGTGCAGCAGCAACAACAGCTGGTGCAGCAGCAGCAACAGCATCAACAAAAACAACAACACCAGCGACAACTACAACAATCCAAACTAACCCAGCAGCAGCATTCATATCAAAGGCAACACCAGGTGAGGCAGCAGCAGCGACCACAACAGCAACAACACCGAACACAACAGCAATCTTTATCGTCGGCAACGAGAGAAGATAATACAGTGCCAGCTACACCATCCTCAAATTTACCTACACAAACTGAACCAAATGAAGGAGCCAATGCAAGGGAAAACCCATGGACTATGGTCAAATGGGTGAATGGCAAGCCTCGCTACTCTAGGGAAGGCGAGCAGGTTCACCCTAGACCGAGAAACCAGCCAGGAATTAAAGGTAGGGGCAAGGATACTGGCCTCAATACCATCAAAAGGCCCCGACTAGCTAGGGTGTTTGCCACAGGATTCAACCCTAGTGTTACTGCTGAGAATCTCAAGATATACTTGGCTGATAATCTACATATAAATATAGAGGTAAGACAGCTGACCACCCTCTCCAGGTCCACTACCTGTGCCTCCTTTTGTATAATGAGCGAATGTCCAGATCCAGATGTTTTCATGAATCCTGACCTGTGGCCAGAAGATGCATATGTCAACTGGTACAGAGAACCAAGACAATATCCCAATGAGGACAGTGCAGAGGCTTCTGGGACTTGGAGGCATCGCACACCACTATCCAACTCACAGTAATGGAGGAGATACCAACAACAGCAGCAAGTATAAAAGTAACTTCATACAATTGCAGAGGACTCCCCAAAACAAAGAGGAATCTCCTGTTGCGACCTGACATCGTATCTACATTAAGGACCAGTGACATAGTCTGCCTTCAGGAAACCTGGTACACAAAACAGGACTTAGGTAATTTGAACATATTAGATAAAGATTTCCATGGGTACGGGGTCTCCACTACGGACACACGTGATGGTATTGTGGCAGGTCACCCCCCAGGGGGAGTTGCAATAATGTGGAGATCGTGCCTAGATAGTGTAATTAAAACCATTGAGACAAATTTAAGCTGGTGTGCGGGAATACAGCTGGAAGTGGGACACAGAAAATTTGCAATATTTTGTGTTTACTTACCTTATCAGTGTGCAGAAAATGAAGAACTTTATTAGGAAAAGTTAGGGGAGCTTGGTGGCCTAATTTCTGAATTAGAGATAACGTGTTACTCAGTGGTAGGTGATTGGAATGCTACCCCTCACGAGTTGGGTGGTTCCATGTTTGCTAAACATATGTTAAGGTTTTGTGAGGAGCAAGGTTTAATTTTGTCCTCCAAAAACTTGCTTCCATAAAATAGCTATACATAATTATGTTAGTGAAGCGTGGGAGACCAGGTCGTGGCTTGATCATGCAATCTCTAGCTCTGACTTTCATGACTATCTCAGAAATGGCCATAAGATACGACATTACGGATGACGACCACATACCTATAGAATTAACAATCCAAATTAATAAGGCACCGGAAATAACAGAAACTAGCAATAGCATCAAGGCAAAAGTTCCATGGAATGTAATCTCAAATGAAGAGTGCCAAATGTACTGTGATAAAACCAAAGACTTATTAAATAGGGTGCAATATGATGGTAATGGTGTAGCACAATGCAGGGATCCAAAATGTAGTGATGCACAACACAGAAAGGACATTATTAAATTTTACAATAGTATAATAGATTCTTTATCAAAAGCGGGGGAAAGTATTTTTAATAGCCATAAATATAAGTCCTCATTCAATAAGCCAGGTTGGCAAGACTATGTGGCTGACCTGTATCAGGCCTCCAGAGATGCTAGGTCTCATTGGCTTGAAGTAGGTCAGCCCAGACAGGGGCCTATATTTGAACTTCACAAAAGAGCAAAGGCTAGGACCAAATATGCCATTAGATTTATTAAGCAAAATGAAAACCAATTAAGGAAGGACGCCCTTGCAAAGAGTCTGGTAGAAAAGGATACTAACTGTTTTTGGAAGGACATCAGATCCATGCAAAATTGTAACACACCATTACCTGTCAGTGTTGAGGGGGTTACGGGTGAAGAGAACATTGCTGACTTATGGAAAACTCATTTTAAGGAACTACTTAACAGTGTAAACCAAAGGTCTACTAATGGTGCAATTCAATATGTGAAAGATAGTAATTATGAAGACATTAAAGTGACTGAAAGTGATCTTGAGAATGCCATAAGAAAACTTAACCTAAACAAAGCTTGTGGGCTGGATGGTATATATGCAGAACATCTTAAATATGAAGATAAGTTGTTAACCCGGGAACTGCGGGGAGACTCTTAAGAGTCAGAGAAAAAAAAAATCAACTTTTGACATCGAAAAAAAAAAAAAAAAAAAAAAAAAAATGTTGGCCCCTGGGCCATGCAAAATCTCAGACCTCTACCTCCCCTCCTTCCCCACTTTCATCCTCTCCTTCAGTTATCACTTATTTTCCTTATTCCCTTATTCTGAGGTATATTTTCGTGCTAACATTAGAAATCCGGTTGCAGGGTGTGGTCATCACTGATAGCAAGCGAATGCAAGAGAGAGAGAGAGAGTATCGATCGACTGTGTCTCAGTGGCCTTGGGGGAAATTGGCCGGAAAGCAGCTTGCCTCACCCATACATTATACAACTCGCGGGCTATATCTCCGATTTTGACCATCCAAACGCTGTTTTCACTCGTTTTATTGTTGTTTCAGGTTAATACCTTTATAATCAACCCATAATAGGCGCATATGGATAAGTATTAATGCTATTAATGGCACAATGAATATTTTAGTGACGGAAACACCTCAAATACATGCGCACAGGGAGAGGTGTCTAATTACCCCCATGCGCACTTCAGAGGTTAATAGATAAACTTAGTTCTTGCATCACCAGTCTATTTACGCATGGTGTCCTGCCGGAGTCTATGATATACGTAATACTTGTTCCTGTCATTAAAGATAAATCAGGTAAAATTACAGCTAAAGACAACTACCGCCCAGTAGCACTTGCTAGTGTGGTGAGTAAGGTAGTTGAAATGATAATGCTAGAAAGAATGTCTGCATATATTGTCACCAGCAGCAATCAGTTTGGCTTTAAGAAAAATCACGGCACAGACCAATGCATATATGTGCTGAAAGAAGTGATTGATACATACAACAAACTAAATAGCTCAATTTTCTCTTGTTTTCTTGATGCAAATAAGGCTTTTGATAGGGTGTGTCACAAAACCTTATTTGAAAAATTAGTTAACAGGGGAGTGCCTAGCTATATTGTTAGGATACTTATTTTCTGGTATGCTAATCAAAAAATGTGTGTAAGATGGGGCAACATCCTGTCAGGCTCTTTCGCCGTAACCAATGGTGTTAGGCAGGGGGGATATTTTTTTTTTTTTTTTTTTTTTTTTTTTTTAAGAGACAATGAACGGAGGAAGGAAAAACACAGATAAAACAAAAAGGTCCATGTGCCTAAAGGCATCCTCCATTCATAAAATGTTTGTAACAACTGGATTTGAACATTTGTAGATTGTAAGTTTGTGGAAAGCAATTCGAGGGAAGTGAATTCCAAAGAGTAGTAGCTCTGGGGATAAATGAATTCTGATAAGCAGAAGTTCTGCATTGTGGAGGAGAAAGTGTAAATTCATGGGCGCTCTCAGCTGCCCTAGTTCTACGGGGAAAGATGTGGAGAGGCGGCACAATTGAAGCAAGTTCCTCGGAACAATTGCTGTGAAAATATCTGTAGAATAATGCAAGGGATGCAACGTTTCTTTGTATGGATAATGTAGGAAGGTCCTGTGTGATTGCAGGGTTATTGATTAATCTAATAGCTTTATTTTGAATTTTTTCCAACTACCTCAATGCAACCACTCCACTTCCACCCCACAGAGGTGAACAGTAATCCATCTGAGAACGCACATGACTTTTATATATCACGGCCAACTGCTCGTCAGTGAAGAATTCTCGAACTCTGTACAGGAGTCCCAGTTTTTTAGAGGCATTCTTAGCAATGCTTCTAACATAATGTGTCCAGCTCAAGTTAGTAGTTAATGTTCCACCGAGAATGTCAATACTAGGGGAAGTGGGAATATTTACATCATTACAAAATATATGGGAGTCAGTGAGATTCTGTCGGTTAGAAAATTGAATGTATTTGGTTTTCTGTGCATTAAAGGAAACTAGATTCTTTTGTCCCCATCCATTAATTCTAGAAAGGTCCTGGTTCAGAGAAATTGCAGTGTTTATTTTTGAATTTATAAGATCGGGTTGGGTGAAAGAATTGGTAAATGTGAAGGAACTGTGGAGTGTTGAGTCATCTGCGTAGGAATGTATTGGATTATGAGTGGTAGATATGAGATCATTGATATGAATGAATCTTTTCAACGCCTACATGGATGATCTTAGTCTGGAGCTGAAAAAGACTCGCACTGGGTGCTGTATTGGCAGCACCATTGTAAATCATCTCATGTATGCTGATGACCTAGCCTTAATCGCGCCCTCTGGAGCAGGACTGGATAAATTATTAAGAGTATGTGAAAAAATTTAAATCGAACATTCAGTCAAATTTAATCCTATAAAGAGCAATATCATAATATTTAAATCTAACCTTCTATTGAAATCAAAGCTACCTAAATTCCATTTGTATGAAGAAATTATAGAAGAAGTAAGTAAAGTAAAGTATCTAGGACACTATATTTCAAGTGATCGCTCAGATGATGAGGATATGGGTCGTCAGCGAAGGCAACTTTACATGCAGGGAAATTCAATATTAAGAAAATTTCATATGTGCACATGGGATACAAAAATAACATTGTTCAACTCCTACTGCTCACCAATGTATACAGCACAACTATGGTGGAACTATAAGAAAATGACAGTGAATAGACTAAGTATCTCATATCACAATATCATGAAATGTTTCTGGGGCTCTCAAAATATGAGAGTACAAGTACGCTATGTGCCTATATGAACTTACACTGTTACCAATCACTCATTAGAAAGCTAACATATAAATTCATTCAACGCCTTAACACTTCTGAGAACAGTATCATTAAAATGCTACAAACTCCAAGCATAGTGTACACCTCTAGGATCCAGGCACACTGGAGGAAGTTGCTCTATATTTAACCTTAAGTAATGATTTCAGGTCTACTACTCTACAGAATTAGCATACCGGTACTGAACCTCATAGTGCAGTACAGTACCGATATTCCTATACTGTACTGTAGCAACATACTGTACCGGAAGCTAAATGATGTGAGGCATGGTACTGTACACAATTAGGACAGTGGTTTTGGTAACACAGTAGTTTGATGACCACTGTTTTTGGTTGAGGCAGTGCTGTGAACTACATGATAGCAAACTGGGTATTATTTAATTTCTTTTTATTTTATGTAGCCTATGTACAGTAGCTTATATATATTTATGTTACTGTAAGGTATATATGGACCCCAGTATGGTCCCCTCTGTACTGTGAGTCTGAAATAAAGTATTATTATTATTATTATTATTATTATTATTATTATTATTATTAGGCTACCCACTCCACCCCGTGAAATCCGAGCCAGCTTTCGTCAAAAGTTGGCTCGGGTATTCACAAAATTGGGTTTTATGGGTTTGCAATTTGGGAAAACCCGAGCCAAGTTTTGATACAAAACGCTATATTATTGTATTTTTACGCTTTTAACACCTCATTTTCCCTGAACTTCATAGCCCTCCCCAATAGTGGGGGGCGTGTTTTTAGATTGTTGGATAATGGGTAAATACTCATTTCAGCTCCTCTTCAGTATAAAACAACACTATATCTGAAGGAAAAATGAAAAATGAAAAAATACAAACTAAAACTTACTGAAATCGCTGTCGGTCCAAAAAGTCAGGTTTACCCAAATTAATCTAGGAGGGGGATCTAATGGATTTGTTTTTCTTCTAAATTTGATGGAGGTCTAGGGAGTACTAGAAAAATAATGAATACATGCAAAAACCCTTAACATATAACATATGGGGAGATTGCAGGCACCAATCGAACAAGGTAACACCCAGGGGAGGCCTATAGGCATATGATAAGGAGTTGCTGGAACTTCCTGTTTCATTTGTCTGGCTTCCCTTACTGTTTCTGTTTGTGCCTCACAAACACAGAGTGATCCAGCTGGCTCTGACAAACACCTCCTCCATCTATCTACTTCACTACACTAAACAAGCACACCATACTTCTTTCTGCCGTTCATCCACATAGAACACAAAACTATAATTACGCCCAGTCTTTGTCATAAAAAATAAATAAATAAATATATATATACAGTATATATATATATATATATATATATATATATATATATATATATATATATATATATATATATATATATATATATATATATATATATATATATACAGTATATATATATATATATATATATATATATATATATATATATATATATATATATATATATATATATATATATATATATATATATATATATATATATATATATATATATATATATATATATATATATATACCGTATATACTGCATATATATATGATAATAATAATAATAATAATAATAATAATAATAATAATGAAATACAATAAATAATATAAAACGGGGTGGGGTTAAGGGATTTTATGCCTCATTCAGTTTCTGGCAGACATTTCGAACCTATGTATGTATAATACTCAGGCACATATCCCATAGCTGGGAGTAGCCGAATCGAGACAGAGCACAAACAAAAACATTTATTATTCCAATTCTTAGGGTCCAGGACCACTTACACGTTCCCTTGCCCTTTAATTTGTCTCGTATTGTAGGTGAATCTTACAAGGGGAGGAGGATTCCTAGCCCCCTGCCCCCATATCATAAGGTACAGGGTATTCATGGCATTAACTATAAGGTCTGTTAGATACTGCGTTCTTTATAGTACACACACACACAGTCTCTCTCTCCCCCTCTCTCTCTCTCTTTCTCTCTACCACACACCCCACCATCTTCCTATAGTCTATTCGCTGTAAGTAGGCGAGAAATCATGACCTCTATCCTCTGCAACTTAAAAAGGGCTAGAGCAATTTGGCTGTACATTTCCACATCCATCCCTTGACGGACTCTTCCCAAATGGTAGAAATATTAGCTCGATTAATCTAGCCGTTTTTGAGTTACAGAGGTTAGAGGTCATGATTTCTCGCCTACTTACAGCGAATAGACTATAGTTTCACAACCTCCCACAACAAAAACTGTCCCTCACAAACTCGAGCAACATTCTTCAGGAAATATAATAGTTGTATATTGTTGTACCCGGAAGTCAAAATTAAGGGGGGATGGGCGTATTTATATGTATGTACCTTTTTATATTTTTTGTTTTGTTTTAGTTTCTTCACTAGACCTCCATCAAGCTTAAACGCCCCCCCCCCCCCCCACGACTCCCCTTCAAGATAATTTGTTACAATATTCGATAGAAAAATTTCCAGGCCGAAGGCCGGTTCCTCTTAAATTACAGGCTCGCTTTCGCTCGCCAGGAAATAATCGACACCTAAATGACACGAAAAGTATTAATATTGACAAATAAATGGGGCGAAAGATCTTAAAATTGCCAAACGAATGGACTGAACGTCATATAATCTGAAAACTAATGGAACTAAACATGGAGGAGAAGGGTGTCCAGAAAAACGACCTATCTCCCCTCAAGGATCGATTATGGGTACGGTAGTGTTGATATCATTATAATAATAATTGTCTGTATTACCCCATTTTGTACGAGCAACGTTATTTAAATGTTATTTGAGGGGGATGGTTCACTTTTTGGGCGATTTTTGCATGTATTCATTATTTTTCTAGTTTCCTCCCTAGACCTCCATAAAAAAAAAAAAAAAAAAAAACATCCATCAGATCCCCCTTCTAGATTAATTTGTACATTTTTCGGTAGAAAAATGTGCCGGCCGAAGGCCGGTTCTTCCAACATGAAAATATTTTTTGTCTATCGTTCGCCAGGGAAAAAATCGACACCTAAATAGCACGAAAGATCTAAATATTGACGAAGAAATGGGGCGAAAGGTCTTAACATCGACAAACTAATGGGGAAAACATCTTAACATCTGAAAACTAATGGGGCTAAACATGAGGGAGAAAGTGGTCCAGAAAACCGGCCCATATCCCCTTAAGGATAATTATGTGGTATTAAAAATGGTAATGTGAGATACCAAAAAAACTACAAATATATCTTAAAGGGGGATCCTGTTTTTGTTTTTTTAAGGTGTTATGGAAGTCTAGGGAGGAAACGAGAAACATAATATATTAATAACAAACAAATCGACCAAAAAATTAACCATCCTCCCTTAACGTTGAAATCATCAATGCTATAAAATATCACGATTCTAGATTGCTTACTAATTTTGTTTTATTTTTTTATTGGGATTATAGTCAATTATGCCGGCAAACTATTAACCCATTCAGTACCGGTGACGTCCTCTTTTTTATATTCTGGCAACTGTTAGACGATTTTATTCAGCTCCCAATGGGGGGAAATACAAAATTTGTCTGCTATTTTTCCCGCCTTTGGTTCCCACCAACCTAAATTTGTTGCCATCGAGTGAATTGAATTTTTTAAATCGCAGTCATCAAAATATCACTCGATTTCTATAGTCATGAATGTTACAGATATATTACTCTCAAATTCTATTCAGTACATTGTCCAATATACAAAGTATTTATGGTAAATAAAAACGATTCTATTAGGCCTACACAAACAATTGGTAATCGCCCTAAAAGTAGTCCTGTTAATATTTCAATAGATAGGTATCCATGTCCTAAAAATGATAATAATATGTATAAAAACTCGAGATGAACGTATAAAATAATCGATATTAGCCACTTTACTGGATATTAGATAATACAATTATAAACTACTTTCAGAACTGGCAAGCGCATCATAAATTGATGCCAGTGTTCGCTACCCATAATAGTCATTAAACGAAATATCTCAGACAGTCAACATCTCCTCCCCACTGACTTACTTTGTTAAATTTGACATTAGTTGTGCATCTATGTGCACATTAGCAGTAATGGTGGTAGATATTTGTTTCCCACAGATGGAAATCTTAATATAATGTGGATTATAGCCTTAATGAAGGTAAAATGTTCAGTTATAGATTGTGTCCTGTGTGCGTGTGTGTGTGTGTGTATTCCAAGGTTGCCAGCGCACATCATATCTCCAAACTCGCCCAAAAGTAGCCCAATCACCGAATACCGCACAACATACAATTTCAGCTATTTTAATCCTATCACACACATTTTCTGATATGTTTATCTTTAACCCGGGAACTGCGGGGAGACTCTTAAGAGTTCCCCCGGCAGACTGCGGGGAGACTCTTAAGAGTCAGAGAAAAAAAAATCAACTTTTGACATCGAAAAAAAAATATATATATTTTTATTTTTTTATTTTTTTATTTTTTTATTTTTTGGCCCCTGGGCCATGCAAAATCTCAGTCCTCTACCTCCCCTCCTTCCCCACTTTCCTCCTCTCCTTCAGTTATCACCTATTTTCCCTGTTATTCCCTTATTCTGAGGTATATTTTTGTGCTAACATTAGAAATCCGGTTGCAGGGTGTGGTCATCACTGATAGTAAGCGAATGCAAGAGAGAGAGAGAGAGTATCGATCGACTGTGTCTCAGTGGCCTTGGGGGAAATTGGCGGGAAAGCAGCTTTCCTCACCCATACATTATACAACTCGCGGACTATATCTCCGATTTTGACCATCCAAACGCTGTTTTCACTCGTTTTATTGTTGTTTCAGGTTAATACCTTTATAATCAACCCATAATAGGCGCATATGGATAAGTATTAATGCTATTAATGGTACAATGAATATTTTAGTGACGGAAACACCTCAAATACATGCGCACAGGGAGAGGTGTCTAATTACCCCCATGCGCACTTCAGAGGTTAACAGCCATGCGTGCATGATACTATGAGTTCCCCAAATATCACAAGGCCTAGTCCCATATAGCCTACTGTATGAGTAGTGGTGTATATGTGTCACATCATTTAAATATTAATGAAATACCCCATACAATATTATCACAATCATGCACTCATCAAATCTGCATCAATGTCCCAATCCTCCCTCACAAGCAATCACTTAATTAGGCTATTCAGTCACCACCACATAGGCTACCATACATGTATAGTACAACCAACAGAAAGCCATGATGAACATTTGTATGAAATGTAGCCTAGCTATAGGCTACTCAACACCCCGACACCTCTACAACTTTAATAATACATAGAACCAGCCCAATTCCGCTTTCCTCAATTTTAGTTAGTTAGGATAGTACTTCAGAGGCTATCAACCCCATCACACTGTAAATCAAGAATATCGTTAGAAATGGAAACTCTAAAATCTACGCTTATGAACGAATCCTAACTAGCCCAATGGTGCGAACAAAAGACGACTTTGGCAACACTGTGTACGTATATCCCGCCGCGGTCAGCTGACCACCTAAACCTTCGCCCGTGGAAAAGGCAGTGTTGTCATTTTTTTTGCCATCATCCTTTTCGAATTTCCTGCATCTCCACGTATGTAATTTGCTGCCACTGTGTTCTATAACATTCTGATTAACATTGATTGATTTCCTGTCACAAGTCTAATAAAAAATATAGCCGGTAACCTATTTAGCAGCCCGATTTGATTATAAGTGGATTATAAATTGGTAACTTAAAAGTGTACGATAGCTTGTTTTGTAGGAGAGAAGCTAGTGCGCAGGCGCAGACATTCGACCTGCCAAATGCTACAACTACATAATTATAATACCGTATGTTCAGCCAATATCTACTGAAACACGTATTTGTTAGTAACTAAAAAGGAAGTAAATACAATACAGTACTTCAATGAGTATTACACATTTCGCCCAGCCTATTACACCACATTAGATGAAACTAAATTTCTAGGTCAGGAAGCTGATATTTATGTATCAAATTATGTTAATTATTATATATTCACTGCATTAACGAGTATATAACCATCATATTATGAATCTAGTAAAAATATACTACACAACTATGTGTCATAGATAAGTTGTGAACTGTATTAAACCTCTTAAATTACGGAAACCCTCAAAACACCTCAATGGTGCATCACACACGATAGTCATTTGAATAAGACCCCCAGCGCCATCTGGAGTTTTAGTACAGTTTTCTCTCATTATTCAACCTGTTAGCTACCACACATCCTTCCCAAGCTATAATGTGAGCTGTAGCAGAAAGATCAAAATGACCTCAATGAAACTTGTATGTGGCGTTGACCGGAGACCTCAACCAAAAGACCGTTTCAACCAGTAGATCTCAACCATTGCCAAATCAACCAATACTGTTAGGTAGTTAGGCTAGGATTATAAATATATTAGCATTAATTTACTTGGCACTGGTTGGAATCAGATTATCAGATGGTTGAAATGATGTTACGTGTGGGCCTAATGGTTGAGTTGACAATTTGACGGTGGTTGAGATCTAGGCTAACTGGTTGAGATTTCCGAGAACCGTGTGAGGCACAAGTGCAAAATTGATGTCCTAGTGTACTAAATGGGGGAAAACATCCCGATTTAAGTTTTATCTTAACACCTAACGAGCGGCCTAGGCGGTAAATAATATGTAGCCACCAGCGGGGTGTTTTTACCCAAAATAGGGCTGTTTATGTGATCATTTTCATGCCTAAATAAGACCCAGAGTGTAAAACAAGTATCTATCCCTGAAAGGGCATAAACAGAGCTTTCCAATGACACCACAACGATCCTTGTATGACCGCTAGTTTTCTTGCAACAACCGCGCAACACGAGTGCAAAAACCATGTAATTCGGTACTTTCCCCATACATTTCACTATGTAGCGAGTGTGAGAGGGTGGAGGAGGGTGGGATTCATGTCAGTTGGTCCACCGCGGCGGTCTGGAGCAGTCATACGCTCGCTACTCTCCTGCCACCACTTGTCTCTCTCTCTCAGCAACATTACGTGCTGAAATTGCCACACGACTTATGGTGTGAGCCGCCACATAGTCCAAATTTCTTTCACTCGACAAATGGTTCATATTCATGGATTTGAATTATTAGTTTAGAGTTGTGTTTGAGCAAGTATTATTACGTATGCTAGTAGGCTACCATTTCTCAGATATTATATATTCATTTAAAGAATATTTAATATCCGATAAATGGTACACGTAGCCTACTAGCATAGCCCTATACCAAATACAGCTCTAACAAATAGTTAACATCTATAAATATTATAACCTTTGAGATTTACCGGTAAAAATCCAGTTTTACATGATAAAACTAATATACAAGCCTAAATAATATATCGATGGCTTCGACCCGGTGTAAAACTAGAGGCGATATAAACCGATTTACCGCATTGAAATAATACAAATTAAAAAAATTTGCAAAATAAATAAATAAATAAATAAAAACAGGAGCGACACAATATGAAGTCAGAACTAATCAAAATCACTATGTGGAAATAACGATTTAGCAAAATAAAATGTTGAAATAAAAGAACACAAAACCAGCGAAATTGTTCAAAACACACTCATCAATATCAATCCAGTACCATACATACTAGCCTATTATTATGCCTAGGCCTCTAATGTCAGGGGCAAAAATCTAGAAATTGGCCTCACTGCCCCAAAACTAAATCAGGAGCAAAATATAATATAGAACTAGACAAAAAATAACAAGGAAAACATGAAAAACACATTTGGCGTTATTTCACCATAATACGGGTGGCTATGCTTCTGTTTTCTCTCACGAACCAAGACAAGATTGTTCCGTTTTCTAAACAACAAAAACAACAATGTTACCTACAATCGTATACATTGTAAACATTGATTATAAACATAGCCATAACTCCTACATCAGCATAAGAAAGTAATGAATTGGTGAAATACAGTAGTTGATGCATAATTATGCAGTACTTACCACAAAACCTGCACTACCGCTTCGAGCTGGCCCCCAGCGGCATCTCAGTCACCAATAAATCCACTTATATTTCACTTTTCTCTTCTTATTTCCGCTTCCACGGTGGCTTCAACAATGGCACACGGGATTCAAGTATACACATACGAAAGCCTATAGCATCTGGCACTGTATTACGAGCATAAATAGCGAATTATTGAACACTGACGAGGACACGGGGTAGTCTGTTTTGGTCCGTAGACAGCAGTGGTGCCAGATCCGGCTGTCGAAACTTCCTTAGTTGTCACGTCAAAATATCCCCTTTTACACCGAAAATGCACTGTTTATTCGTCTAGCTTGCGCATGTTTTGCATAATTTTCTTATAAGATTTTTACCAATACAAAGACCCTTGTTCAATCTTGTAAAGTTTGTTATTAAATATGTCTATGCAGCGTTAAATGGTCAGCGTCTGGCAACACTGAGAGCCTCTTTGCAGGGATTTAACTTCTATTTTAGTCTGTTTGCTGTTTAGTCTGTTCTGTATGTAGGGAATTTGAAGTTAGGAGAACAAAAATTAGCAAATATTAAGAAGGACGACATTAGAAAAAGAGTTCTGGACTGGGATTCGGGAAGATGGCGAGAGGAGTTGGCAGAGAAGAGTAGCCTAGAAGTGTATAGAAGTTATAAAAAGGAGATTAAGAGCGAGGAAGATATTTATGACAACACACAGGCATCTATAATATTTTAGAGATGTAGGACAAATAACTTAAATCTAAAAGATAGAAATAGGCATGTGGGAGGAGAGACACAATGCGATCTGTGTAAAGAAGGAACAGAAGACCTAAAACATTTTCTACTACACTGTTCATTTTATAAAGCATGCAGAATAAAAGATCCAGGGTTCCAACAGCCTTATATTGAAAATGAAAATCAAGGCATCGGACATCTTTTATTTAACAAAGAAATAAGCGATAGAGTGAAACAGACAATCTATCAAATGTGGAGAGTACGAGAGAAAAAATTGAAAGAACTGAAATAAGAAGAAAGAAGACTGACGAAAGAAGAAACAAGAATGAAGGAAGAAGAGAGAAGAAACAAAAATGAAGGAAGAAGAGAGAAGAAACAAGACTGAAGAAAGAAGAGAGAAGAAAGAAGATTTCAGAAAAAGGGATGAAAAATTAGATATATTTATTTTTAGACAAATAGAGCACGTCACAAAAAGTCACAAAAAGAAAAATAACAAAACCTCTTAGGGAAGTGCCGACGTTAAGGCTAAACTTCCCGAATTCCAACTGAACTGAACTGTTCTTGGTTCTCTAATTTTTTCTGATCATTAAGTTTAATCTCTAATTGCTTAATGTCCACTTAGTTCTTTTTGCTATTATGATACCGGCAGGCTATTTTATTCAACCTAGGAGAACATTATCCGTATCAAGAGATAGTGAGTTAACCCTATCAAGATCCGATTACGTATTTTGTTTGTTTTCTGGCTATTATCAGACGATTTTATCCAGATTAGGAAAGATGTAAGGAAATGAAAGGGTTAATTGAGGCTAGATAATACTCTCAATCCTCAATAATAAGACATCAAAATATCCTAGTAACCCCCATTACGTCGGATCAGATAGTGATCCAGAAATGAGTCCAGAAAACCCGAACAAACTACTCATTATTCTCTATCAATATACAGTATGTATGCATCTATTTCTCTCTATCTCTCTCACACACACACACACACACGCCTTATCCAATGAAGCTGATAATTATACTATAAATAGGTGTGGAAATTTATTTCCCATTTGCTCCAGCCCTTCCTGATTTACAAGGGACTAGGTAGGGTTTCACAATGAATAGACTATTGATTATCCATTTATTTATATAGCATACATTTATTATACGTGGCATTTCTCCTAATATTATGCGTTTAGCTATTATTATCTTCCTTTTTCTCAGCTTCCTTATTTTCCTTTTCTTTCTCCTTTGTACCGCTCCTCTTCTTCGTCATTGATCCTCCTCCTCCTCCTTCTCCTCCTCCTGTGAAACAAGGAAAATATTAGTCACCCCCCGACAAAAGAAAGACGAAACTCTACATAGCAAACATTGTGAACCTGATAAAAACACCGTATACTTAGAAAACCAGACAGAATATATTATAAGAAGCACCATATGAGGATACGTAGCACTTTATTGATAACGTTTGACATATAGATTCATCAGGCCAATGTACAAAGGAGTACAAAGGAAATCAAGCAACAACAGATCTAGTGACCCTTCTAGGCTGCTTGTCCTCCAAATCACTGAGGATCAAGTGTCCAAACAGTAGTTTAGAGTGGGTAAGGGAACATTGGAAAGGGAATTACTGCCCTGGAACTAATGTCCGTGGCAGGATTAGGAAGTTAGTAGGGGACAGATTGGTTAGTAACTGAGGGGGGGATAAAATAAAGTTATTCATTTACAAACGTAGTCAGTCGCGGGTTTGATGCGAGATATTTGTCTATGCGGAGTTTAAATGAATCAACGGTGCTGCAGTCTATAACGTCTCGGGGAAGCCCATTCTACAAGTTGACAACTCGATTGAAGAAGAAATTCTTAGATTCGTGTGAGTTCAAAGATTTACCAATAATTTTGCAACCGTTTCCCCGTGTGTAATTAGATTGGTCGATAGTGAAGTACTTACTACAGTTCATATTGTCGATGCCTTTGATGATTTTGAACACTTGAATTAAGTCACCTCTTAATCTGCGCTGGGTTAAAGGAAATAGATTTAATTCTCTAAGACGCTCTTCGTATGCTTTGTTCTTTAGGCTAGGTATCATTTTGGTAACTCTACGTTGAACTCGTTCTAGCTTGTTTATATCTTTTTTGGTAATAAGGGCACCAGGATTGAACGCAGTATTCCAGAAGAGGGCGGACTAAGGAATTGTAAAGGGTTAGGATAACTTCTTTGGATTTATGCTCAAATGACCTGCCTATAAAGCCAATTATTTTGTTTGCCTTCTTAACAACTTCTGAACATTGTTGACTTGGTTTTAGGTTACTCGATATTGTTACTCCCAGATCGGTTTCTCTGTTTACATTCTTAAGCTGAGTGCCATTCATCGAATAGTTTGCTTTCTCATTTAGGTATCCGATATGTAGTACTTTACATTTATCCGCATTGAAACTCATTTGCCAAATTTGGGCCCAACATGACAATTTATCTAGATTGTGTTGCATATCGTCAACTTGTTCTTTTGAGAGTACGCTATTTGCAATTTTTGTATCGTCAGCAAATTTTGAGATTGTACAGGTGAGACCCTCATCTATGTCGTTGATGTAAATTAGAAAGATAATTGGTCCCAGTACGGATCCCTGGGGTACCCCGCTACTTACATTGGTCCCTTTAGATGCCTTACCGTTTATGACTACTCTTTGCTTTCTGTCGCTGAGCCAATTTTCTATCCATTTCAACACACCGTCTTGTATTCCATGCGCTTTTAGTTTTAGCAGTAAACGTTTGTAGGGAACTTTGTCAAAGGCCTTTTGAAAATCAAGGTATATAATATCTACAGCTTTACTCTCATCGTAGAGGTTGAGGATATCGTGGAAGAAGTCTAAGAGGTTTGTTAAACAGGAACGTTTTTACGAAAGCCGTGTTGAGTATCTTTAAGTATGTTATTTTCCTCTAAGTGATTTACGAGTCTGTCTCTTATGACCGTTTCTAGCATTTTACATACAACTGAGGTTAAGCTAATTGGACGATAGTTACTGGGTAGGGATTTGCTGCTTTTTTTAATATCGGTGTTACGTTGGCTAGCTTCCACTGATCAGGCATAGTTCCAGACTGCAAGGATTTATTAAATAGTAATGTCAGTGGTTTGGAGAGCTCATCCTTAGCTTCCTTTAGAACTCTAGGCGAGATTGTATCAGGTCCAGGCGTTTTATTTACCTTGAGTTTATCTAAACAATTCAATACTTCTCTCTCTGTAACGGTGATATTGCTTAGAACATCTGAATTATCAATCTGAATCGGCGATGGTGTAGGGATATCACTGAGGTCTTCTGTTGTAAAAACTGATGCAAAGAAGGTATTGAGGGCATTACTCATTTGTACTTCGTCTTTGGTGTATTCTCCATTTTCATCGACTAACGGTCCAACAGTTGAAGTAACTACTTTTTTCTTTCTGATATAACTATAGAATTATTTCGGGTTTGTTTTACTTTGATTCGCAATATGTAACTCTAAGGTCTTTTTACTTTGCTTAATTAACTTTTTGGCTTTGCGTCGTAGCTCTACAAATTTCACCCGTTCTTCGTCATTTTGTGAGGATTTTAATCTATCATTAGCAAAATTTTTAGCAAGCAGGCAGTTTGAAATATCTTTATTCCACCATTTGGGCTTATTATTATGGCCTGGACGCCGTGTTTTCGATGGTATGCAGTCTTGCACTGCTTTTAGGTAAGTGGTTTCGAATAACTTCCTAGATGTATTTATGTCGTTATTGTTAATTAAATAGCTCCAGTCAGTTTCTTTAACCCTTAATTAGCGGCGAGCAACATAAGTCGAGTTAAATAAAGCTGGACTATGTGGCGGCGCTCGACATAGGTCGTGTGGCAATTTCAGCACGTAATGTTGCTGAGAGAGAGAGACAAGTGGTGGCAGGAGAGTAGCGAGCGTATGACTGCTCCAGACCACCGCGGCGAACCTACTGACACGAATCCCACCTCCTCCCTCCCTCTCTCACTCGCTATATACGGAATTGTATGGGGAAAGTGCCTAATTACATGCTTTTTGCACTTGCGTTGCACGGTTATTACAAGAAAACTAGCCATC
Organism: Paralithodes platypus; assembly: GCA_032716605.1. Lineage (NCBI taxonomy): Eukaryota > Metazoa > Arthropoda > Malacostraca > Decapoda > Lithodidae > Paralithodes > Paralithodes platypus. The sequence goes on from CM064482.1 coordinate 10,849,564, forward strand.
ATAAAAGGATCGTTATGGTGTCATTCGAAAGCTCTGTTTATGCCCTTTCAGGGATAGATACTTGTTTTACGTTCTGGGTCTTATTTAGGGATGAAAATGATCACGTAAACAGCCCTATTTTGGCTAAAAACACCCCGCTGGGTGGTACATATAAATAAACCGCATAGGCCGCTCGTAAGGTGTTAAACATAGCTCTAAGTTTATGGAAGTTTGCTTTCTTGAAATCAGGGACTTTTTCGATGCTACTATTTGGTTCGTTACTAGTAAACTTTAAAGTGAAAGTTATTGTACGATGATGGTCGCTGTTACTGAATTCATCACCAACATTCAAATTCTCTATTAATTCTTTTGTTGCAAGTACAATGTCAAGAACATTATTACCACGGGTCGGCGTTCGAACAAATTGATAAAGCGAACTCTCTTGCAAGTTCGTATACAAGTCATGTCCGGAGTGTGAAGTAAGAGTATCGCCCCACTTGGTCACAGGTAAATTAAAGTCGCCAAAAATTACGGTATCTTGTAAGTTACTTACATCTGCAATTTGTTCGTAAATTTCTCGGTCAGTTTGCACTGATTGAGCTGGAGGTCTGTATATTAATGCAAGTATTATTTTTGTACCTTTATTTTACTTTATTAGCACAAAAGATGTGTCGACGTTCACAATTTGAGGTTTTGACAAGAGGGTAGGGTTAAGAGTTTTTTTGATATGAAGTAAAACGCCACCTCCATTTCTATTTATTCGGCTTTTCTCAAACATTACATAACCGGGAAGTGAATACTCTGCTAAAAAGTCTCTATCTTCGGTATTGAGCCAAGATTCTGTTATGCCAATCACATCATAATTTTCTGTAAACACTAGCTCCTCTAAATCTGAAAATTTATTGCGTATGCTACGAGCGTTTGCATAGAAAACCTTTAAATTTGTTATGTTAGATCTCACGGAACGCTCTTTAATAATATTTTTGGTTCTTGTCGGATCTACGTTTATGTTCATGGCTGTCCTCGGTCCTCGCTGTCTTCGGTCCTTATCGCTGGTGGTCCTTGGTTGCCTCTGTTTTTTGCTTGGCGTTGGATGATTTATGTCACTGCTGCTTCTTCTCGGATGGCGTTTTTTGATCCATGGCTGCGGACTGCTTCGTGTAGGAGACGACCCCTGCGTGCTGAACCCACAGGGTTTAGATGAGTGCCATCCTTGCGGAACAGAGTAGGCTGGTTGTAGAAGTTGTCCCAGAGGTTGATGAATTCAACTTCTTCCTTCAGACACAAATATTTTAGTCGGCTATTTGTGCTGAAGGCCTTGTCGTAGAATTTGTCAGGTGCGTCGATCTTGGGGAGAATGCCTGAGATTATGATATTCCTTGACTTGTTTTTGTAGTGCTGGATCATCTTCCGATATTTAATACAATGTACTCCAAATGAAGAGATAAAAGGTATACACACAAATAATAATAATCCAAATATATAGCAGTTTAGAACAAATATCAATAATAAAAATAGGACAGCAACTTCAAATAATAAAACGAATACAACTCTGAATAAAAAGAGGGTAGCCATTAAAAACAAAAAGGGCAACCACTAAGAAATAACAACACCAACAAGATACCTACTCCTAACAACAGTATTAGGAAAGTAACTTTAACCTTAAATAGAAGGTGATGATGACTGATGATTAATAATGAGTATGATGTTAGTAGAGATGATTATGGTGACTGATAATGGTTTAATGATGAAGAGGATGATATACAATCGTTATGATACTATAGGCCTATAAGCAATGATTATTAGGTTGTTGATACTATGACTGGTGATAGTATTGAGATACATTCATTTAAAGTGGATATTCACGAGGTTGGGTATGTTCTTTCTAGAATCGTACATTGCATGCTAAATTTAATCATGTTCTTTCTAGAATCGTACATTGCATGATAAATTTAATCATATTATCTCAATGATTAGGCTTTAGTAACAATTTAAAATAGTCTCCTCATCTAAGAATAACATCCTCCAAAACCAAACGTACCAATCATTTATTATAATTTATAATTTTTTTTTTTTTTTTAAATTGACGTAAAAAGGTGAATATCGTCTGTGGTACCCAAGGCCAGTTTTAACAGTGCACCAGGATTCAACCCTTGATCTACCAGACTCCGAATGATGGCAGTGGTAATGGCGCAAGTCGACCATGATAATATAGCGTAGTACAGTCACCTCCGTATGTTCATGGTCCAAAACAGAGGCCGTGTTACGGTGACTTGAGGTACTGTGTATGGTGATTACAGTGACCTAGTACTACTATTAGTCATGGCACGCGAGGGTCAAAGCACGAACCATCATATGTACTATTGGTGAGACATCCTAGGTCATTACCAGGGCACGTAGGCTCTGGTCACTCGGATGCCACACATGATTAACAGGTAAATACAATTAACAGGTAAATACGAATAACAGGTAAACACGATTAACAGGTAAACACGATTAACAGGTAAATACGAATAGCAGGTAAACACGATTAACAGGTAAACACGAGAGTATTTACAATGTTTGATAATACTAAACGACTCATATTTCGGGTTTGGGATAAAATGAGAATGTTGAAATAGCTTTGAAAAGTTGACAGAATGAATATATATATACACCTGAAGAATATGTATAACTTTTGTTCTAGTGATGATGATAGGTATGTTTTCTGTGTGGGATGGGGGTGGGGGGGGGGGTAATGAAAGATAAGGAGATGACACAGAAAAAATAAATAAATAAATATATAAAATTACCAATACTACTAGGCAAACCCGAGAGAGAGAGAGTGAGCGAGAGCGAGAGTGAGAGTGAGATAGAAAGAGAGTGAGTGTGAGAGAGAGAGTGAGTGTGAGAGAAAAGCAAAGACGAAAATGAAACTAGGAAAGAAAAATACACATGCTGATAGACCAAAAATAATTATGCAGACTAAAGCTACAAAATACCTGAAAATATCAGCGTACGTGTTACAGATTGCACACAAAATAGTTACGGCGTAGAGCACAAAACATACGTAGTGTCCACCCTCGAGGCACAGAGACAAGTGAATGCCCCCTACAGACTTTCCGAATTATATGGTATCGAATCAGCTGGGTTGGAATTCACAGAGCTAACCATGCACTGCTAAAAATCAAGGTCGTAAAAAGAGTAAGAGTAAACATATTAATGGGTATAGAATTGGTATATATATAATATCAGTGGGTATATTGATGGTGATATACCTTTCTATCAATATATTCATAAACTCATTGGATATTCATAAACTCATTGGATATAATGATAGTGAATTACCTCTGTATCCTTATATGAGATGGGTATATTAATGGGTTTATTAAAATATCTATAGTAATAAAGGTCAATGTTTGTCTGTTTGTCAGTTACCCGACCTTTGTAACTAAACTCCCACAGTTTTGGTGCCAGGTGGGAGTGTGGGGCACCGTTGGAAAGCCCAGGCTTTGGAGATGGTTTTAGGTGACTTTAGTGGAAATCAGAGACACTTTTGTTTAATAAAATTTTCGGAAGAACTTATGTAGTATACGGGAGCGAAAAAAATGCGAAAAAATGGCCGTTTGGGGCAGAAGGAGGCCTCCGATCGAAAAGGTGTATGGAACGAAAGTTGTTCGCAGCTCCCCAAAATGGGGGTACGGATGAGGTCAGATCCAAAATCGGAGGTCATTTAGTGGCCGAAATCGAGGTCGCCGTTTAATGAGGCACAGGGAGGTAGAGGCCGGTGATTATGGTAGTAGTAGTATTGTGATGATTGTGGTAGTAGTGATTGATGATGGTGATTATGGTAGTAGAATTTAAACCCGGGCAACGCCGGGTATCCCTCCTGGAGAGTATTAACTTAAATATTATACTAACCCTAATCAATTAACTCCAGAGAGAGAGAATAATAACAACAACAACAACAATGATAATTATATTATAATAATAATAATAATAATAATAATAATAATAATAATAATACCAAAATAATAATATTGATAATAACAATAATAATAAACGATACCAATACTAAAATAATTATAACAAATAAAAAATACAAAATATACTGTATATCTAAAATCTGAAATATCGATTCTCAGAACCAAGACAGCAAATCGCGCCAAATCGATCTTTTTATTCCGAACCTACCAAATAGTGAGTCGCGGCTTCGGTCTGAGTGGTTTAATGCCGCGACTCACTATTTGGTAGGTTCGGAATAAAAAGATGGATTTGGCGCAATTTGCTGTCTTGGTTTTGAGAATCGATATTTAAGATTTTAGATTTAAATTTTGTATTTTTTATTTGTTATAATTATTTTATTATTGGTATCGTTTATTATTATTGTTATTATCAATATTATTTGTTTATTATTATTATTATTATTATTGTTGTTGTTGTTGTTGTTATTATTCTTATTTTTATTTGGTTTTATTATTCTTGAATTATTATTATATTTGACATTGTTATTATTATTATATTATTCTCTCTCTCTCTCCTTCTCTCTCTCTCTTTCTCCCTATCTCTCACTCTCTCTCTCTTTAGGTTATTATTGTTTTTTTTATTTTTGTGAACATGAAATGCCTGTGATTATATTATATAATCATTATTATAATTGAATTGAATTTATTTTTAAATTGAATTTAATTTAATTTATAATATATTTATACTTACTACATATATAACTATACATGTACCGGTATAAGTTTATTTTTAGAATATAGTTTAGCTATATGCGATATTATGTAGCTTTAACTTTTTCAATTGTCTTTCACATCCTTATGTAACGTAGGCCTATACAGTATACAGTATTATTGGAGAGTTACATAAAGTTACATAAATACTCTGAGTACACAGACTTTGCGGTCCCTACTGGGCAGTCTGTTCTTATTTTATTATTTGTATTTAATATTATTGAATTATTATTATAATTGGCATTATTATTATTATTATATTTTCTCTCTCCCTCTCTGATTATATTATTAGTTACATATTTTTGTGATCACGAAATGCATGTGATTGTATTATATAATCATTATTAGAATATATTTATACTTATTACATATATAACTATACCTGTATGAGTTTTTCTTCACCATGTAGTTTATACGAGATTTTATAGCGTTCACTCTTTCAATCGTCTTTCACATCATTATGTAACGTATATTGCATATTATTTGAGTTACATAAGTACACAGACTTCACAGACCTTGCCGTCCCTAGTAGGCAGTCTGTACTTACTCATAAATGGGATTTGCTACAAAGTGGATGGTAAAGGCAGAACAGCAGAAGGCTCTCTCCTCACCCACCACATCCTCCGAGTATGAGTAGGCTATACAGGCCCCTCAGCAGAATGATAATATTTCTACTGGAAAATTCATAGTAAAGAAGAGTATTGTACTACTGACTAGGATGTAACTGACTAGGGATGTATACTACTGACTAGGGATGTATACTACTGACTAGGGATGTATACTACTGACTAGGGATGTATACTACTGACTAGGGATGTATACTAACTAGGGATGTATACTACTGACTAGGGATGTATACTACTGACTAGGGATGTATACTACTGACTAGGGATGTATACTACTGACTAGGGATGTATACTACTGACTAGGGATGTATACTACTGACTAGGGATGTATACTACTGACTAGGGATGTATACTACTGACTAGGGATGTATACTACTGACTAGGGATGTATACTACTGACTAGGGATGTATACTACTGACTAGGGATGTATACTACTGACTAGGGATGTATACTACTGACTAGGGATGTATACTACTGACTAGGGATGTATACTACTGACTAGGGATGTATACTACTGACTAGGGATGTACCGATGTATCGGGATCGGTATCGGTTGTATCGGCCCTTTTTTAGAGCATCGGTGTCGGTATCGGAATCGGCTGATTTTCTACCGATACTACCGATACCTAGAAGTAATTTGCTATGTCACATATCACTCACTGAAGGAGTGAAGGTTGCTTGGTTCAGCAGTGATTGGTTGTTTTATAATTATGAAAAATATATATTTGTTGGAATCTTGGTACATATCTGATAACAATTACATTAAGTACCGTACATAATGTGTAGCCTAGTAGTGCAGTCCATTCTTTGGTACTTATAAGCCTTAAAACCTGGTGCACAGGTATCGGTATCGGTATCGGTATCTGTATAATTTTGTGGTATCGGTATCGGTATCGGTCAAAATTTTGGTATCGGTACATCCCTACTACTGACGCTTAACCCAACATTTTATTATTACTTTTGTCTTTTTGTTTTACCTAAAATACTCTAAACCTCCTTGAAATGGATGTCTACCCTCCTTTCGAATGTGTCAATTGTATTGCATTGTACAACATTTTCTGGCAATTTTTGAGAGAGAGAAAGATATATATATATATATATATATATATATATATATATATATATATACCGGTGTATATATATATATTAATAAAAACAAAAATCTGTGAGTTTGCAATATGGACATAATTGGCATGCATAATAAGGGGGTGCCAAAATAAGGTTTAAGCGTCACTTATTGTCACCTCAAACCCCCAGCCCAACTACTGTATAAGTTGTATTGGGCCTAAATATATACATACAATCATAAATTATACACACACACACACACACACATATATATATATATATATATATATATATATATATATATATACAGTATACAGTATATATACTGTATACTGTATAATATATAAATATATATATATATATATATATATATATATATATATATATATAAAGAAAGAGAGAGAGAGTAAGAGTGAAAGTGAGAGTAAGGGTGAGAGTGAGAGTGAGAATGAGCGAGAGACAGATAGATAGATTCACAAACAGATAAATAGATAGATAGATAGTTACATATATAGGCAGATAGATAAAGAAATATTAGCTATGTCCAACACATTTATCTTCATATTGAGAGAGAGAGAACAAAGTGAGTGAGAGATACATTATATAAATAGATAGATATATAAATAGATAGATAAACAAATATTAGCTATGTCCCCAAAATGTATCTCCATAATTATTAAGAGAGAGAGAGAACAAAGTGAGAGATACATACAGTATATAAATAGATAGATAGATAAATAGATAGATGAACATATATTAGCTATGTCCCAAAAACGTATCTTCATATTAAGAGAGAAAGAGAGAGAGAGAGAGAGTGAGAGTGAGTAAGTCCAGAACCTAAGACAAAGCCAAGTAGTTCCCCACGCGATTTTCAGGTTCAGAGCTTCATAGGAGAGGGCTGCTCGGTCTGAGAGGTTTAATGTCTCGACTCACTATTTGGCAGGTGCCGGCTAAAAAATTCGATTTGGAGCGATTTGCTGACTTGGTGATGAGAATCGTTATTTCAGATTTAGATTTTGTACTTCTTATTTTTCATAATTATTTGGTTATCAACTCTGCGTAAGCAGAGTTATCTGAGTTATCTGCTCAACAGGTGGCGTTGTGTGTGTGTAAGTGTGAGAGTCCGAGTGTAGGTGGTGAGACAGTGAAGCACGGGAACGAGGTGGCTTCAGAGATGGGGTCGTTTCGGGCCATGAGTGAGCACCGTGCCTCATGTGAAGGCGAGATGGCAGGTGCTCGTTGTACTCTACGTGCTTCACATGTCTCACTCCCTAGACTGGAACAAGACCTCACGGGCTTCACTGTTCATTGTAAAGCGGTGAATGTTAAGGCTCTCAGCCTATGCCCGAGAGGAAGTAAGTTGGAATATAGAAAAAAAAAAAAAAAAAAAAAAGCAGAGTTTGGTATCGCCTCCCCGTATAGTGGGTACCACACAAAAAAAATGTCTGTCGACGTCGTCGTCGTTGTCGTCGTCGTCCGTCTGTCTCGGAACTCCTCCTAGACCGTTGGACGGATTTTCACCAAATTTCACACAAACATTTGTTGCGTGAATGCAAAAGTCAGTCAAAAAAGATTTTTTGAATTTATGCAATATTTATGATTTTAGGTCCAAAATATGGTTCCCCCCCCCCCCCCCCCTACTACTATGGTGAGTAGTAGTGAGGATGGTGAAATTTGTAGTGATGATGACGATAGTTGTGGTGATGAAGTTCATAGTAATGGTGATGATTGCAGTAGTAGTGATGATGGTGACAGTAGAATAAATTATGGTAATATTTGTGACAGTAGTAATGATGATGGTTATAGTAGTAGTGATGATGTTAACAGTATTAATGATGATTGTAAGATGGTGGTGATGATATTAGTATTGATGGTTGATAGTTGTAGTATCAATGATGATAGTAGTGATTAAGATGCTAGTGACAATGGACAGTGATGATGGTGAGAGTAGTAGTGATAATTGTAATTGTAGTAGTGATGATGATCATAGTAATGGTGATGATGACAGTACTCGTGATGATTGTGGCAGTTGTAGTGATGATGGCAGTTGTAGTGATGATGGCAGTAGTAGTGATTATGTTCATTGTGATTGATGATGGTATTAGTAGTGATGATGGTAACCCATCGCAGAGTTGGGTATGCCGTTTTGATTTTGGGCAAAACGGCACGTCGTTATTTCAGATTTAGATTTTGTACTTCTTATTTTTCATAATTATTTTGTTATTGGTATTGTTTATCAACTCTGCGTAAGCAGAGTGGTATCGCCCCCCGTATAGTGGTACATACAAACCGAAATGTCCGTCTGTCTGTCTGTCCGAGAACTCCTCCTAGACCGTTTGACGGATTTTCACCAAACTTCACACGATCCTTCGGTGCGTGAATGCGACGGTAATTAAAAACAGATTTTTTGAATGTATGCAATAGTTATGATCTTAGGTCCAAAAACATGTTTTGACCTCCCCCCCCCCCCCCCGCCCCTTCAGGATCCCCACCCCCCCACCATCTACCCTGTGTGTGTGTGTGTGTGCCCCGTAGGGGCACTCACATCACAGAAAGCCACACATCATACACATGTCTCAGATGTGATGATAATGGTGAGATGTTTGTCTGTCTGTCCATCTGTCCGATAACTCCTCCTAGACCGTTCGACGGATTTTCACCAAACTTCACACAAACATTCGGTGCGTGAATGCGACGGTAATAAAACAATTTATTTTTTGAATTTGTGCAATAGTTATGATTTTGTCTAAAATATGGTTTTACCCCCCCCCCCTCAACCAGATCCCCCCCCCTCTCAGGACCCCCCATCCTGTACCTATTCCCAAGCAATGATGATGGCGTTCTGTGTGTGCGCGCCCCGTTAGGGACAGCAGTGATGATGATGGTGGTGATGATGATGACGATTACAGTACTAGATATGATGGTGACAGTACTAGTAGTAGTGATGATGGTCATAATAGTAGTGATGATGGTCATAATAGTGTTGATGATGGTGACAAGCAATGATGATAGTTGTAGTGATAATGATGACAGTAGTGATGATGGTGACAGTATTAGTGATGATGGTGAGTAGTAGTGATTATGGTGAAAGTTGTAGTGATGATGACTAGTAGTGATGATGAGAGTAATGATGATGGTAAGAGTAGTAGTGATGCCTGTAATAGTGGTAGTGCTGATGATAGTAATGGTGATAGTGACTAGTAGTGATGGTGTCACATCGCAGAGTTGGGTATGCCGTTTTGATTTTGGGCAAAACGGCACGTCTACTTTATTATTATTATTGAATTATTATTATACTTGGCATTGTTATTATTATTATTATAATATTCTCTCTTTCTCTCTCTCTCTCTCTCCCTTTCTCTCTCTCTCTCTCAATATGAAGATACATTTTTGGGACATAGCTAATATCTGTTTATCTATCTGTCTAACTATCTATCTATCTTTCTATCTATCTATCTATCTATCAATCAATCTATCTACCTATTTATCTTTATATCTATCTATTTATTTATCTATCTACCTGTATGACTCTCTCTCTCTATCTATCTGTTCATATCTCTCTCTCTCATTCTCACTCACTCTCACTCTCATCCTGACTCTCTCAATCTCACTCTCTCTCTCTATGTATCTATCTATCCATCTATCAATCAATCTGTTTATCTATCTATCTATGACCTAGACTGCTTAAACTTAGTATCCAGTCATTTTGACCCCAACGTCCTTTGATTTTGGTTCTCCGTCACTCCTGGCTTCGGGAGAGACACTCGTTACAGGCAGCCTGCCTTTTGTCTCCTTCATTCACATTGAACAAATAATTTATGAATCTATAAAATACTCTCTCTCTGTCTCTCTGTATATATTTTTTTTTTTTTTTTTTTTTTCTATGTGATTGAGGGAGGCAAAAGGCATAACTGCCTATAGCGAGTGCCTCCCCCATAGTTGAAAGAGTGACAGGGCCAAAATCAAGGGACGTTCGAGCCAAAATGCCTGGACACACGGAGTATGTCTGTATATAAATAAGGTAATTATAGGAAAAATGCTTGTTTTTCCTCCAGATTTTGAGAAATTAGTGTTTTCATGGACTATAATTCCAACGTGGAATACAAGATGGGGTGCAAATCCCCTCCTCGCTCCCCCCCATGACTTATTGAATTTATCTATGTTGCCAGCAATGGGTAAATATCGATTATACTCCATAATGAAGACATTTCAGAATGAATAGACCTAACCATAATAATTATACTTTACTTTGTGACGGTTTTGGAAATATCTCATATTTACCAGGATATTACGCATTTTAGTTTAAATAGGAAAGCCTAGGGGATGGAAATGATTTATTCTTGGCCACCCCATGAGGAAACAAGGCATCTGGCATAAGATAGAAATACAGTATATGTATTTACTAGCTGAGGTACCCGGCGCTGCCAGGGGAAAAATCAAAGTATGGGCTGTCTATCTTGGAGTGGGGGGCTAGGGGGTTGGAGGTGACAAAGCGTCGCTGAACCCTTTCCGACATATGACACGATTTTGAGCATATTGGGGATACTTTAAAGCCTTTGTTACCATCAGGGGTATTTATAAACCTTTAGTTTAGTTACTTCAACCTCTGCAGTTGTCTTTGAGTTAGCTGTGGGCAGAAAACTAATTTTCGAGAGGTAATTATAAGAGTGCGAGAACTCAATTTCTTATTGCTAATCTGGCAACCTCTGCGTCATATGAGTCTGAAGGGGTTGTTGTTGTTGTTGTTCCCTAAGCTGCCTGGCCGAACAGCCCCGAGTCCCTGAGAAAGGCCATGGCCACGATCGGGCTTTCCCACAGAGCTCTCATTGAGTGTAGATTGTGTTGTTGGCATAAGTGGTTGTGTGAAATGCAGTCTTCTATGATGTGTTTAATGGTATGGGGTGCTGTGTTACATCCCGGGCAGGCGTCGACAACGGAGTCATCCAGTCTCTTCTGATAGCTCAGGAGAGCTGGATGGTGTCCGCATCTCAGCCTGGCCAGGTGGACTCTGTCCTCGCGAGGAAGGAGGATTCGGAAGGATGGATTTCGGGAGGTCGTGCATGCAGCTGCGTGTTGTCTGTGAGTGAGTGGATGGATCGGTGAGAGATATGAGTATGGATGTGCTTCTGGAAGTTGGTTCGGGGTGGGCAGGGAGGGAGAGAGGACAATAATTGTGTGTGATACCGTGTGCTGGGTGTTGTTTTGATATTTCTTGGTGTCTGTGGGTGTGTTGCCATGTAGTTTAGTGGGTGGTCTTGGTTCGTGGAGGCTGCTGCCAGGAATTGAGTGCCTCTCATGTCCAGATGGTCTTTGACTTTGAGGATTTTGGTTTCTTGATGTAGGTGATCTGTGGGTGCAGTAGCTGTGCAGCCTGTAATGATCTTCAGGGCTTTGTTTTGAATAGTCTGTAAGGTCTTATGATGTATTTCAGCTAGGTTAGAAGCCCAGGCTGGGCTTGCGTATTCCATCACTGATCTTATGTATTGTTTATATACTGTGGTGGTAGTTTCTTTGTTGTGTCCAAATTTTGTGTGAGCAAGTGACCTGAGGGCGTTAAGTCTGGGTGTCAGTTTCTTTTTAATGTTTGTGGTGTGCTGTTTGAATGTCATATGAGTATCATATGTTACTCCTAGGATTTTGGGTGTGTGTGTATGTGTTAGGGGTGTGTTGTTTATGGTGAGTTGAGGGATGTATTTGTGTTCTCCTGTCCAACTTGTGAGCAGGGTTGCGGTGGATTTGGCTGGGGCTAGATTAAGTCTGTTTGTAGTGCACCAGCCATGTAGTGTGTTGAGATAGGGTTGAAGGAGATCTGTTGCTCTTTTTGGGTCATGGTGTGTGCATGTGAGTGTTATGTCATCTGCATAGGAGGCTAAGTTTATTTGGGGCGTATTGGGTGTAGTTATATCGTGCATGTACAGATTGAAGAGTGCGGGCGATAGGACGGATCCTTGTGGGACTCCGTTTGGAAAGTTTCTGATTTTAGATGACTGACCGGCAAAAGATACGTGTGCACATCTGCCTGCTAGGAAGTTGGCCAGCCACCGTTTTGTGTTGTTGTGCATGTTTGTGTTGTAGATTTTGTTTGTTAGGTTGTGGCGGGGGATGGCATCGAAGGCTTTACTAATGTCGAGTGTGGCTAATAGTGATCTGTGTGGTGGTCTAGCTGAATTGATGCCGTCGAAAGCTCTTTGTGTAAGGTCTGTGAGAAGAGTGTTTGTGGAGTGCAGTGGCCTAAAGCCATGTTGTGTTGGAGCTAGGGGTAGGTCAGGTGTAATTAGTTGTAATACTAGGCGTTCCATGACTTTGGAGGGGGAGCAAAGGAGTGTGATGGGGCGGTGCGAGGAGGGTAGCGTGGGGTCTTTGTTGGGTTTGGGGAATGTGATGATGATACCATGCTTCCAAATGTCTGGTATTGTGTTGTGTGAATAGCTGTAGTTTGATATGTTAGTGAGTGCTTGTATGCCTTGTGGTCCCAGGTGTCTGAGGTGTATGTTGCTTATGTTGTCTAGGCCACAGGCGGGTGAGTGCTTGAGATTGTTGATGATATGCTTTGTCTGGTGATTGGTGAAGGGTGTATAGTCAGGGTCTGTGGGGAATTGTCTCTTACGTCGGACGACACGTCGGTCGTCTTTGTGAGGTTTTAGGTGGCTGACATGTGAAAAGTGATTGATGAGAGTGTTTGCTTGTTGTTTACATGAAGGAGTAGAGTCTGTTGTTGTGATTGCAGCATGTGATTGCAGCATGGGTTAAAACCTATTCTGGCACGCCCTTATTATGCATGCCAATTATGTCCATATTGAAAACTCCCAGAAAGTGCTTTTTATGAATATATATATATATATATATATATATATATATATATATATATATATATATATATATATATATATATATTAAACGTCAGCAGTATACAATATTTCTCAACTTCTTTACTATGAATTTCCAAGTAGAAATGTTATCATTCTGTTGAGGGGCCTGTATACCCAACTAAATTTCATGCTGACCAAAGGTCGGAGGATGTGGTGGGTGGGGAGAGAGACTACTGATTTTCTGCCTTTACCATCCACTTTGCAGCAAATCCCATTTTAGGATTGAGTACAGACTGCCTAGTAGGGATCCCAAGGTCTGTGCAGTCTGTGTACTGACGTAACTCTATGTAACTCTCCAATAATATACTTTATACGATACAAAAGAATGTGGAAGGCGATTTAAAGAGTGAAAGCTATATAATTTCGCATTTAGCTAAATTATATGCTAAAGGAAAACTCATACACGTATAGTTATATATGTAATAAGTATTATATATTCTAATAATGATTATATAATACAATCACGTGCATTTTGTTATCACACAAATATAAATCAATTATAATAATCAGAGAGAGAGAGAGAGAGAGAGATAGAGAGAGAAACAAAAATATATATAATAAAAAGAGGGATTAGATCTACAGTATAAATCATTTTTGGTAACATTACCTAAGGCCATGAATATGTAGGCCTACATATTAATAAATTTGGGTGATAATGAATGTTTCATTTCCCCTGGAATATATAAACTGAATGGATAGTTTATTCCTGTGTTACACCGACTGTTCTTTGAAACTTAATGGCGTTAACACCACAGGCTTCCTTTAAGAAACGCCGCCTGTAACCTTCTTTTATATTTTATTTGATATTAAACTGATCTGATTAGTACATGTTCATTGGACCGTAACCGGTTTATTAAGTGGTATGTGATGTTTATGATGAATGTCCCACCTCCAGTCTTGGGAATTCAGGCGCACATAATTTCTTCTTATCTTCATAACAGAAAAATACGTGTAATGGTAGATGGCCTTTATTCTCAATTTCACTCAATAAATGCTGGTGTTCCCCAGGGATCAGTTTTGGCCCCAACTCTGTTCCTCATTCATATCAATGATCTCATATCTACCACTCATAATCCAATACATTCCTACGCAGATGACTCAACACTCCACAGTTCCTTCACATTTACCAATTCTTTCACCCAACCCGATCTTATAAATTCAAAAATAAACACTGCAATTTCTCTGAACCAGGACCTTTCTAGAATTAATGAATGGGGACAAGAGAATCTAGTTTCCTTTAATGCACAGAAAACCAAGTACATTCAATTTTCTAACCGACAGAATCTCACTGACTCCCATATATTTTTTAATGATGTAAATATTCCCACTTCCCCTAGTATTGACATTCTCGGTGTAACATTAACTACTAACTTGAGCTGGACACATTATGTTAGAAGCATTGCTAAGAATGCCTCTAAAAAACTGGGACTCCTGTACAGAGTTCGAGAATTCTTCACTGACGAGCAGTTGGCCGTAATATATAAAAGTCATGTGCGCTCTCAGATGGATTACTGTTCACCTCTGTGGGGTGGAAGTGGAGTGGTTGCATTGAGGCAGTTGGACAAAATTCAAAATAAAGCTATTAGATTAATCAATAACCCTGCAATCACACAGGACCTTCCTACATTAGCCATACGAAGAAACGTTGCATCCCTTGCATTATTCTACAGATATTTTCACAGCAATTGTTCCGAGGAACTTGCTTCAATTGTGCCGCCTCTCCACATCTTTCCCCGTAGAACTAGGGCAGCTGAGAGCGCCCATGAATTTACACTTTCTCCTCCACAATGCAGAACTTCTGCTTATCAGAATTCATTTATCCCTAGAGCTACTACTCTTTGGAATTCACTTCCCTCGAATTGCTTTCCACAAACTTACAATCAACAAATGTTTAAATCCAGTTGTTACAAACATTTTATGAATGGAGGATGCCTTTAGGCACATGGACCTTTTTGTTTTATCTGTGTTTTTCCTTCCTCCGTTCATTGTCTCTTAAAAAAAAAAAAAAAAAAAAAAAACATCGTCAATGATGAAGGGGCCACTAATAAATTATAGGTTTGAGTCCCGAAGGGATGAAGGAAAACCTAATGTTTAGTAGTGGCCCCGGAATCATTGACGATTTTGGCCCTCACTGCCATCCCCTTCCCATTCATCTGCTACATTTTTGAGAGTCTCGATATGTCAGATTAAGGAAGAACGCTCAGGGTGAACAAGATGGCGAACCGTACCCAAGAGCAGAGGCCTGGGAAGTGCAAGCTAGATCAAGTTTAATTTTAATTTTTATTTATTTATTTTACTAGTTTCTTCTAGTAGTGGACCCACATCATAAGGACGAGTCCGTGAGTGGTTATTAAGAGCGTTTCGCTCACGATGTAAGGCAATCGTATTTTGAGTTCTCCTTGGGCGGGAAGTTTGAACAGCAAGCTTGGTTTCAAAGGTTGGCCATTACCTACGTAAGGCGCATCATCAATGATTCCGGGGCCACTAATAAATATTAGGTTTTCCTTCATCCCTTCGGGACTCAAACCTATAATTTGGTGTGCAATCTGTAACATATGCTGGTATTTTCAGGTATATTGTATTTTTTGTCTGCATCATGGTCTATTATCATGTGTATTTTGCTTTCCTATTTTCAATTTTGTCTTTGCTTTCCTCTCACACACTCACTCTCATTCATTCTAACTCTCTTACTCTCTCTCTCGGGTTTGCCTAGTCGTATTGGCCATTTTATATTTTTTTTCTGCCATTTCCTTGTCTTTCATTACCCCCCCACCCCCCTCCTTCCACACGGAAAACATACCTATCATCATCATTACTAGAACAAAAGCTATACATATTCTTCAGGTGTATATATTTATTCTGTTCTGTTAACTTTTCAAAGTTATTTCCACATTCTCATTTTATTCCAAGCCCGAACTATGAAACGTTTAGTATTATATAAAAAATCAAAAAAATCGTAAAAACTCTTGTGTTTACCTGTTAATCAAGGGACTGGGGTTCTCGATAAGGGGCTCCATTCCTGAATATGTACTTGACTTACAGTGTGCTGGCCTAATAATCCGGAAGGGTTGATAGCCTCTGAAGTCCTATTTTAACTAACTAAATAACTGTTAATCATGTGTGGTATCCGAGTGACCATACCCTACGTGTCCTGGTGATGACCTAGGATGACTCACCAACAGGTCATATGATGGTTCGTGCTTTGACCCTCGCTCACCATGACCAACAGTAGTAGTACTAGGTCACTGTAATCACCATACCCAGTGCCTCAAGTCACTGTAACCCGGCCTCTGTTTTGGACCATGAACATACGGAGGTGACTGTACTACGCTATCTTATCATTGTCGACTTGCGCCATTATCACTGCCATCATTCGAAGTCTGGTAGATCAATGGTCGGATCCTGGTGCACTGTTAACCCTGGCCTGGGGTACCACACACGATATTGATCTTTTTAAGTCAATTACATTTTGTATTTAATTTTGTTTTTGCCATAAATAGAAGAAATACTTACAGCCATACAGCTTATATAATATTTATATTATAGGTTTGATTCCCAAAGGGAAGTAGAGAAAACCTAATATTTAGTAAGGGCCCCGGATTCATTGACGATGTTGCCTATTAATATAATAGTCTCCATTCAACATTCACGTCAGTCGTTTGAATCCACCACCGCGAGGAAGAATAAGAGTCATCTTCATAAGTGCAACGCTATTTCTCTTATGGAATTGTCACAGATCGGGGACCCACTACGAAAAAACTTCGTAAAAAATAAGAGAACCAAAAAAAGGGAAAAGAATTCCCATCTTAACACTGTTAATCACAAGCTTCCCACATTCGGTGGATTTTCTTGCGTTGTGGCTTCTTGCCGCCTCTCGCCGAGTGCAACGATTCGGCCTTCAATGATATATCAAGATAACTAAAAAATATCAACGAATGGGAAGGGGATGGCTGAGAGGGACGTCTTCGTCAATGATTCCGGGGCCTCTACTAAATATTAGGTTTTCTCTACTTCCCTTTGGGAATCAAACCTATAATTTAATAGTAGCCCCTCCATCATTGACGATGTTGCCTGAATTCTAAGACTGGAGGGGGACATTCGTAGTATTAAAAAAGTCCTCATAACCGTATGGTTAAGTCAAGAAACCTCATAACTGGAAAAGCTATTTGTATATGTAGTTGTGCTTACAACATAGTTAAAAAATATTGAAAGAGTGAGAGCAGGGCATTGCTTCAAAGAAGCCTGCTCCAACAACAGAGTCCTCCTTCTTGAGGTGTTTGTTGTATTGGGTGAGAGTTCACAGCTTAACTCTTCATTCCCTTGGGCCGGAACCTTATGCTGAGCTCAGCTCGGTTCCCGGCGTAGTCATATTGACAATTATCAAGCCTACTGAAACTAGTGTAGCTAGCCAGGAACATACCTGAAAATAATATACACTGTAGGGCAAATAATTCTTTATTATTCATAAAAACAACCTAAGTTGGGTAGTTTAGAATGGAAATATTTACAGAGTCCCTTCGGACCTATTGTAATCTAGTGCAACTAGTTTTGAAAACATAAAACTTTCTTTTATTAATCATCATAAAACCTAAGTTTAAATTAAGCAGTTTCTCATTCAAGTAAACTGAGTTTTTATCTCAATTTTGGGCATAGCCTGGTGTAAACAGCATCCAGGTTTGACCCTTAAACTTAAACACCTTGAGTTTAATTTAAGCAATCAAGCAACCTGAGCTTCTAAGCTCATAACTCATTTTGAGCACAGCCTGGCATAAACCGCATCCAGGCTTGTCCCTAAACCTATTTGTAATCCTGTATCAGGGGGAGTTCTACTCTCGTACTGGGATCCACATTCCACATATCCCCCCCCCCTTTTTCTTTAAAGCCTTTCCGGGCGTAACTATCACAGTACATAATACGAGGAATACAAGAACAACAAAAGTAGTGTGTCCGCGGGCATACTTTGATTTTTTTTTTTTTTTTAAATGGTTTGTAGAAAAAACATGGGGAAGTAACTTTTGTCATGACAAGCTGTCTTGATGGCCCTTCCTTCGTTTAGTAGCGAGCCCCGCTTTCTCGGCGAGGATCAGCGAGTAACTGAGTTAGGCGACTAGGACCTATAGTCCTGTGTAGCCTTTATAATCCCAATTAGGCGGGTAACTAGGCATACACTCGGGGTACCGGAGCCGGAGGCCCTGACAGGCTCCCGCCGTGATCCCCGCCCTTATCGGAGTGCCTTAACACCTTACGAGCGGCCTATGCGGTTTATTTATGTGTACCGCACAGCGGGGTGTTTTTAGCCAAAATAGGGCTGTTTACGTGATCATTTTCATGCCTAAATAAGACCCAGAACGTAAAACAAGTACCTATCCCTGAAAGGGC
The DNA here is from genome assembly GCA_032716605.1 of Paralithodes platypus. NCBI lineage: Eukaryota > Metazoa > Arthropoda > Malacostraca > Decapoda > Lithodidae > Paralithodes > Paralithodes platypus. The sequence continues at coordinate 10,868,201 of CM064482.1, forward strand.
ATAAACAGAGCTTTCGAATGACACCATAACGATCCTTGTATGATGGATAGTTTTCTTGCAATAACCGTGCAACGCGAGTGCAAAAAGCAGGTAATTCGGTACTTTCAGTACATAATTGAGTATGTAGCGAGTGAGAGAGGGAGGAGGGAGCTGAGATTTGTGTCAGTAGGTTCGCCGCGGTGGTCTGGAGCAGTCATACGCTCGCTAGTCTCCTGCCACCACTTGTCTCTCTCTCTCAGCCACATTACGTGCTGAAATTGCCACTCGAGTTATGTCGAGCGCCGCCACATAGTCCAGCTTTATTTAACTCGACTTATGTTGCTCGCCGCTAAATAAGGGTTAACCGGCACATAGACCTGGTGGAAGGTTGAACTTATATCTAAAACATAATTTAGCCTACTCGGCACCTGGACATTATGGTGAAGGTTGAACTTAATTCGAAAACCTACTAAATCGTATATCCCAACCGGCACCTAGACCATATGGTGAAGGTTGATCTTAACCCTAAAACATCATATACACCTAGGGCCAGAGAAGTCTCAGGGACAGCGCGGCTAGTCACGTAAGCGAGTAATGATCTGGCTAAATGCAGGGTATTGGACGGCGGGTCCTGAGGGTTTTGAACGTGAAAAAGGATGGGGAATAGAGAACTAAAATGGTCTCGTGACTAACCGGGCCGAAAAAATGGTCGGTGAGTCCTGATCATCAGCCGCCGGGATTGCAGGTACCACTGCGTCCGTAAGATCAGTGTGGAATGCTAACAGCAAATGAGTGCGGATTTGATTCTATATGACAGATAAACTAGACCAGTGTCCTGAAGGGCTCCGTTTGCTGGAACCTCCAATTATGTTGAAATAAGAGACTCCGGCCGGTAGTTTTGAAAATTTTGACTTGCCGCTGAGCCGATTCTGACCCTAGGAAACATCTTCCGCTAGGTTAAGTATAGAGAGACGGACCCCGGTCCATAGAAAAAAGGACCCGCCGGGGTGATCGCCTATCCCCAACAGCGGGGTGCGATTTGTAAAGTGACCGCCGGCAGTGAGCCTAGGACTGGCATGGCTAAGGAAAAAATGATGTGTTACACCTTAGTGATCTTATCGAGAAGGACCTGTTAGGGGACCGATATGTCATAGCGTGGGTGAGAACTTTTCACCCCGATAATGAAGAGTCGGTACATTCATTGAAAGGAGGCAAGCTGGCGGAACGGGTGCCTCCGGCTACCATTTGTTCAATGAAAAGTGATATATATATACTCCAGAGGCGGTTCCGCCGGGATTGTTTAATGGTTTGTTTGCAGAACCGACCCCGTATGGCGGCCATAGTCCACGTCCCTGTATAATGAGTCAGTCGCCTTATCCCTTATGCAGAGGGAGGTTATCGGTCTGTTATGCACGCCATGTGAGGGAAAGTCGCTTGACTTTTGGCCGGGCGTGCTTATGTGTGGACCGGTTCCGGTCAGTCGGACCGAAGTTATTAGGGGGGGGCGCTGCCCCCTCCCAGGAGAACTTAACACTTGGTTGAACCTCAAAAAACCCTATTGCGCTAGCATGGCCGAGGGAGGGAGGAAGACTCAGGGAGGACTGGAGTATCATGGATAATAGTTTATGTGATTTTTAACCATCAGAGCCAGAGGTGAATCCGTCCGCCTGCTGCCAGGGAGAGCTAACGGTGTTTCTTGTTCTTCAAGCACAACATTACTCGAACATCACGTTCCGTCTGCTCATCTATTACTCTCGCAGTTAAGACAGGGGAGAACAATATTCTGTAGTAAGCATTCATAGGTAATGTCTGAGCCATACCGAGTCTGAGGAGCTGACGTGACCGGACTGCCTCAAACAGGGCTGTTCGGATTTCCGTGAGAGTTCTAGCCGGGGCTGGGAGTAGGTACTGTTGGAAAACTTTAACTAATTCCTGGGTTCGTAGAGAGGGATTCTGCAAAGGTTGAGCAATAGCTTGGGCCGTGTCTCTCGTTAACAGGAAGCTAATAAAGGGTCTGTGGGCCTTATCTCTGACCAAAAATTTGCGTTGAAGTTCAATAGGTTCAGGATTAATGAGTGGCAGGGGAAAATCCGCCGCCGTCAATTGAGGGGGTATGAGAAAATTAAAAACAGAGAACGGAACTCCGCCCGGTCGTTGTGCTAGCCAGTCAAACTCGGTAATGGGGGGAGGGGGAATTGGTGACAAGGCATTGGATGTAACATCTATAGCAAATTGTTGCAGTTCCTGCTCCCACATTGTCCACGGCCCATCGCCCACCTCACTCAGATTCAACTCCCTTAGGTCTCTATGAGGACCACATCTATGAAACTTATGAGAAGGCTCCTGCCGAGTAGGCAGAGGACGACAGCCAGTAGGGCCACATCGCTTATTACAATCAGGGCAAATGGGAGTGGCTGGGTGAGAAGGATCCTGGACCGGGGAATCCGCCGGAAGAGGAACCAGCTGACATGGGTCATACACAAAATATTGAAAATTTTCCGGGTCAGGTTTAGCATATATACGAACCTTTAAGACTGTACCATTAGCGTCTTTTGTCCTAAAGACCTGTTTACGGTTTACTTCAATAGCCCACTCCACTGGCACCGGGACTTCCCCTTGTATTGATTTATGCCCCTTACCCTGTGTTACTGCCGTAACCGGAAGCCAGAGCCTGCCTGGCGCTTTAACTATTTGAGACTTTAACGGGACACCCGGCTGGGCCAGGGGCCCCGGGGCGAGAACTGGGGGTAGAAGAGGGACCCGGCAAGTTACTTGCCATATGGTTTCTGTCTATTGGGGGTGATAAGCAAAGTTGGGTATCATCAGAACTAGTCAAACTTAGGTGCTCTTGGCTATGACTTGACTCAGAGTCCAGCCTAATCCAGGGTTGTCTAAGGCCAGGAGGCACAATTACCCAAGGTTCCGCCAGAAGTTCCTGTTCGGGACGACCGGCGGAAGGGGGAGTTATATTGTGGGACTTGAACCCACCCATGAACTCCAGGTCTCCTAAGCCAAGGAGTTGCGTCGAGGGCCGGCCTAATGGGTCTGACAACGAACTTTGGGGAACTGTTACGGCCTGCGGTTGCAACTCTTGCCCCGCAGGTCGAGGACGAATTGGTTCATTTAATGGTGGGCCCGTGGGCTACGGGTAGTCAATTGGACGGGACGTTGCTGGCCCAGCGGAGGGGACTGCTAGAGAGGGAATGCCGACATTAACCTGAGAGGGGGGCCTAGCTACATTGTGAAGTGGTCCCTGTGCCGGAGGAGGGGTTTGACCCTGATTAATGGCACACTGGTTTATTACTTGTCGTGACAATTCATTTAGTTGTACAGATGTCAACTGTGCAGTAGTGGATTGTGTCGGAGGCCTATCATGTTGGTCTGCTTGGTCTGTATTGCCACTTGTGTCTTATTAGTGGTCATCAGCGACATACTGCTAGTAGCCATAGCCGGGTGGGGCGCACCGCTAGCCGGTGACTTCTGGTCACGTGGCTGGGGTGTTAATGGGTTGTTCGCATTCTGCGAACCTATATCTTTGAGAGCGGCTGTTAAGCCGGGCTGGTCCTAAGGAGCCAGGGTTGTCGCGTGAGACCTGATGGTCATAACCGCGTCTGATGTACGTACACCCGGAGACTGAGTAGGGGTATGAGCCCTGATTTGGTGAGCCTGTTTATGTGACAAAATTAACAGAACCTTGAATCCTAATGTGTACAGATTGTCTTAGTCTAGTGGCAAGGTGAGGTGCGTCGGCGTCCGGCTCAGGGAGACCGGGACTAACCCCCTGCGTCTCTCAGGAGGTCGCCGGACCCACTTCCGGTGATCCCGTGGGATTCACTTTTGCAGAACTGGGAGTTTCAATAGCCAGTAACACACATCGTGGTGGGCTTGAGAGGTCGGATCTTGTCAGGCAGGTATTCCGTACTGTCCATGCGCCTCAGGTTGCGCGCCGGGGGACCCGGTTGGGTAAGGTGGGGGCTGTCCGGTGATATCAAGCGGCTTCTCTTTGTTGGGGGAGAGGAGCTCTGATCGGATGTCATGGAGGACGTAGGGGACCCAATGGTCAACAAGGGTATGGGGAAGTTCTGTGACTGGTGAGCTATATGATCATCAAAAGAGTAAAGCTGAACAACCCTTAAAAGTTCCGGGTTATCACATGATAGTTCTTTGTTTGCTACTTGAAAAGCATAGGTTTTAAATTTAGTCTTTACTTCAATGAGCGTGAGTAAACATGACAAATCTTGGCCCGCCAGCCATTCTGCAAACAAATCGGAACAAACTGGACACGTACGAGATGCCCATACAAAAGAGGTTTTGTTTAAACACTGAACACACCTGATACATTTGTTATGGGCCGGGATTGGAAACAAAAGACACGAGAGGGTCGAGTATACTGTAAATAAGGGCATGATGCAGAAGCTCCTCTCCCTGGTGGGAAGGGCACAGTATCGGGCTGTCCTGGGTGTCCACCTGGAAGAAAAATGTCCAGGAATCAATGCACATAAGGACAAAAAGGGAGAGTCTCACTTATCCTAACCTCCCGGCGTAATAAGAATAGGAGGCCACGGCCTCCCCTTATTTAGCACTCCTAAGAGGACGTGAAGATCCTCCTCCCATGCCCTTGGGTAACATGAGGAGGGGATACTGTCAACTGAGGGCCCCTGCGACGGCGTATGCCGTAGCGCAGGAAGCCCTTTAACGGCGGACCGCTGTGTGCTCTGTAAAACACAAGCAGTCCCTGATTAGTTTACCTACTGAGCCGCCGGCAAGGCGAGATAAACTTAATTTTTTTAAGGTAAGCGTGCTAATCGATGGACACACGTGCGGTGTCCGCCGGGGTCTAATACCCGCTATACCGCCGGCACGACGGGGTAAACAACCGTAATATTCCCCCTTCAATAACTGACCAGGCCGAAGACCTGGGAGGGGGCCCCTGACGGTGGGTAATCGTAAACGAAAAACATGACCTGCCGGAGGACTCGTAGCTCTCGTAAACGCCGGGAGGCGGGGCCAAGGTCCGAGGGGTTGAAAAGCACTACCAGATCTACAACGATGTCCGCCGGATTCCGGAGGAACCAGGGACCAGGGGTTAGTGGCGATGCCACACCCACTGACGCAAAGCCCCGGCGAGGAAGATCTGAGCTCGTGAACACGCCGGAACGGCGGGCCGACCAACGGTTAAAACCGCAGGCCGGCGAGCCCAGCAAAGTGAGGTGGGGGGGGAAACCCGAGCAAGGCACTGCTGAGAGGAAACACACCCGAACGCACTCACTCCCACGCTAGGAACGCGTTGCCGGACTCCCGGCAAGTGGCACACTAACCACCGGGAGACCAACAACTCATAGGGGACATGATAATGATAAAAAACAATCATAGTAATAATAACACACCCCTAGAACTAGATAACCTATCGGCTTATCCGGGAAAAAAGCACAGACCACACAAAGAAATCAGAACCTTGCCACGAGGCGAAGAGAAAAAAAACCCACGAGGGGCCTCTCCTCAGGCTCCAAAGCCGGAGGACGCCCCAACCACGTGGGGCGACCAACCCTGGCGCGTCTGCAACAAAGACAGGATCCGTAGACCCTCAAGCCGTCCCTAGGAACAGCAACAAACTTAAAGGAAAGCCTCCTAACTAAGTCAAAAAGCAAAAACCAAGGCGCCTAGCAACAATGAAAAAACACCACGAGGGGTGGCAAAAATTTAACACAAGGAGAAGCGCCTATCGTACCCTAATTTTAACACTTCCTGCGGGCCAAATATAACACAACCCATGCTAGCTAGTCTAAACCCTGCTCACTATCTCCCAAATATATATATATGAGCAAAGACTCACTAGAGGAGAGCGAGCTTCGAATAAAGCCAGAGCGCGGGGGCACTGGTGTTGACGTTAGGCCCGCGAGGAAGAGAAGGCCGAATCGTTGCGCTTGGCGAGAGGCGGCAAGAAGCCACAACGCAAGAAAATCCACCGAATGTGGGAAGCTTGTGATTAACAGTGTTAAGATGGGAATTCTTTTCCCTTTTTTTGGTTCTCTTATTTTTTACAAAGTTTTTTCGTAGTGGGTTCCCGATCTGTGACGATTCCATAAGAGAAATAGCGTTGCACTTATGAAGATGACTCTTATTCTTCCTCGCGGCGGTTGATTCAAACGACTGACGTGGATGTTGAATGGAGACTATTGTATTAATAGGCAACATTGTCAATGATGGAGGGGCCACTATTAAATATATATATCCAATGTAAGGTGTTTTACCCTGAGTGTCTCTTGCCTCCAGACTGCTATCTGGCCTCGTTCCTTTACCAACTAACATGGATAGAGATTAATTGAGAGAGGCCTCGTTCTTGTACTAGCTAACCTGGACGGAGATTAATTCAGAGACGCCATTGACTTAATTTGACTTGGCTGTCAAGTCCCTTCCAAGCTTAACATACAATCACGTAACCTTAATCAGATACACTTACACTGTCCTTCATTTTGCTCCTTCGTTCATATGCATATATTGCAATACGTCTGACTGGCCCCTCATCCACCAGACCTCTGCATATACATAGACGAAAGTAACTATGCCTTATACCCGCATGCTACCCACGAATTTAAAATAAAGTTGCCTCACTAATAAACACACATAAGTCGTTTCATATATATATCCAATGTTTCTATGTTTGTAAATAGCTTTTGTATTGATTGCCTACTGCATGTGTTTATGCTTCTTCTTTTCGTTGTGATCCAATAATAATCCATGCTAGTCACATACTGTAACTTGCATAAATAAAGCAACCTTTAATACTTGTACATACACCCACCGGCATATCTTTAACCCTTAAAAAGCGGCTCACCACATAAGTCGTTTTTAATAAAGCTGGACTATGTGGCGGCGCTCGACATAGGTCGAGTGGCAATTTCAGCACGTAATGTTGCTGAGAGAGAGAGACAAGTGGTGGCAGGAGACTAGCGAGCGTATGACTGCTCCAGACCACCGCGGCGAACCTACTGACACGAATCTCAGCTCCCTCCTCCCTCTCTCACTCGCTACATACTGAATTATATGGGGAAAGTACCGAATTACATGCTTTTTGCACTCGCGTTGCACGGTTATTGCAAGAAAACTATCCATCATACAAGGATCGTTATGGTGTCATTCGAAAGCTCTGTTTATGCCCTTTCAGGGATAGATACTTGTTTTACGTTCTGGGTCTTATTTAGGCATGAAAATGATCACGTAAACAGCCCTATTTTGGCTAAAAACACCCCGCTGGGCGGTACATTTAAATAAACCGCATAGGCCGCTAAAGAAGGGTTAAGGCACTGGTTCTCCCTCGAGTTATAAGGACCCAGTAACATACGGTGCTGTTTACTTAACCCGCTGAGTACCAGCTAAATATTTATAAATGTACCACCCAGGACCGGCTGATTCTGATTTTTTTTTTTTATTCCAGAAACAATAGTGAATGGGTTAGGAATGAAGGAAAAACCACGAAAAACCGATCAAAAAGCTCAAAAAATGGTCCTACAGAGTCCCCCGAAAACGGATTTTACAAGAGTAAAAAATTGAAGGCAATTTCCCCAAAAAAACATGTTTTTGCGCGCTCCCGCGCACGCGGATGGACTTTGAGAGTTGTCAACCATCGGCATGGGTGCGTGACATACTTACACAGTTCCCATACAAATCTGAGCCCTCTAGGTGCCATAGGACCGGAGTAATTGGGACCGGACCGGCCAGGACGCAAACCATGTGTCGCTGGGGTTTAGCGTTACATACATTGTGGACGCAATCCCTGCGTCACTGGGGCTCAGTGGGTTAACCCCCTTTATCGATTATAGTGGTTGGTATCTCACTAACCATACTTACCCTAGCATAAGCTACCCTACCCTAACTTAGCCTAACCAATCCTACCCTAACTTAGCCTAACCAACCCTACTCGCCCCAACCCTAACAACCTACTAATGACCCCTACCTGTATGTAACCCCACTCACCCCTACCTTACCTACCTACCCCTACGTATACGTACTCGTCCAGGCAGGAACGGTGACAGACATTTTATGTATGTGTGATTTCTGAGTGACGAGGTTCCTTATAATACTTGTTTAATTGACGTTGACTTGGTACACTAACGGCCCCCTCTGCAACTGTACATCGGCAGAGCCCCTCTGGATGTTGAGAAGAATGTGTTACAACCCAAAGTTTGGAGAGACTAGTGGAACTAGCTTAGTTAAAGATTTGGCCCCCCAGGAGTCTAGAGGGTGACCTTTAGGTTGAACACAAAGACTGAACTTTAGTTTAAGGGTGTTCAGTATGGATAAGTACTTTTATTAATTTAGTACTTGTATTAAGGTAAAGTCTCTTTAAGAGTAGTTCTCGTATTTTAATATATATTACTAAGATGATATTTTAATTTAAGATTTGTTCTCGTATTTTAATCAGACTTCAAAGTAGTCTTCTGGATATTATATAGGGTTAATCTTCCTCACTTCATTTAATCATTAGGGTATAAATATATATGGATAAGAAAAGAATACACAATTTTTGTTAATATAATAAAATCAAATTTAAGTAATATAACAAAACCATTAGGTATTATATAATTATAATTTAAAGTTATAAAACAAAATAAAACAAATACAATGGTAATTAATATTAATGCAAAATATTTAATTTATACAAAATGAAAACAAAAAAGAAAATCAAAATATAAGTTATAGTCACGATATCTCCCGTAGTCAAACCGAAGTGGGGTAGTTCCTGGAGTTTTAAAACAACGCTTTCTGGAAGCGATATTCCCGAGAACGTTGCACCGAGAAAGCCTAAGATAACACTGACCCCACTCATTATTCCCGTCCCGTCATTGACTACGGTAGATTTAATGTGACCAGAAAAGAAACTTCCACCCCCTGGTGTTCATGAGCAGAGATAGCATTGAACTTTAATTTGAATTACATATTTATTGAGGGAGACTTCGAAACTCTGCTCGATCAAAATGAGAGGGATAGAAGTAAGAAGGATATTGGGATGCGAAGTTTCGGGCCTCTGTTGGTTTGGTTGCTTGAAGCCCCGACCCCGATCTCAGACTGGTTGATGCGTTTGAAGGGTGGAAGTGAACCCGTACAGTCAGAGCCTATAGGTCCGTGACACCTCCCCCCTTAAAGTCCTCGAAGGGGAGCGAAGAGGACTAGGTAGCGAGAGGAGGAATAGGCTTCGCTGTAGGTGGAAGATCTCTTGACAAGGCGTCTGCAATCCGATTGTCTACCCCACGAATATGGCGAACAATGAGATGGTACTCCTGTAACTTTAGAGCCCACCGGAGAAGTCGTTGGTTGTTGTTCTTCATCTTGTGCAGAAAAGTAAGAGGGTTGTGGTCAGTATGGATGATGATTGGTGGATAGTGCTGAGGGAGATAACATTCGAACTTCTTCACCGCTGATACCATCGCCAAGCACTCCTTCTCCACTGTGGAATAACTCCTCTGGTGTCTCTTCAGTTTGGCGGAGAAGTAAGAGACAGGATGTAGGACGCCAGTTGTCTTATCTGGTTGCAGAAGTACTGCCCCGACTCCTCTATCACTCGCATCAACCTGAAGATGGTAAGGCAATGCGGAATCAGGAGCATGAAGTACCGGGTAGGATGAAAGGAGGCACTTCAGTTGGTCAAAGGCAGCAGTACAGGTGGGGGTCCAGACGAACTTAAGTTTTGGGCTTGTAAGATCTGAGAGGGGCGCTGATATGGCTGCAAAGTTCGGACAGAATCTGCGGTAGAATCCGCACATCCCTAAAAACCGCATGATGGATTTGCGGTCAGTTGGCTGGGGAAAGGCGGTGATGGTCTCCACGTTAGCTTCCTTGGGACGTGCAGTACCCTGACCCACCACATGGCCAAGGTAGGTCACTGATCCACGTCCAAAGCAGGACTTGGCTAGGTTGATGGTGAATCCAGCAGCAGCCAAGCGCTCCATCAGCCCGTCCAGTCTGGAAAGATGATCCTCCCAAGTATCTGAAATAATCACGATGTCATCTAAGTAAGTGTCTACCCCTTCTAAATCCTGAATAGTATATGACATGACCCTTTGAAATGTGGCAGGAGCATTCATCATGCCAAAGGCATGACTCTATATTGGAAGAGCCCAAAAGGAGTGGTGAAAGCCGAGATGATTTTAGCTCTATCAGTCATCCCAATTTGGTAATACCCCTTCTGCAAGTCTATGGTTGAAACTACCTTAGCAGCCCCTACTTTATCTATTAGGTCATCAATTCTAGGTAGTGGATATGCATCAGGGACTGTCACTGCATTTACTTTCCTGTAATCAGTACACAGCCTACTACTACCGTCTGGTTTTGGGACTAATAAAGAGGGTGACGCCCAAGGGGAATGACTTGGTTCCACTAAGGACTTCTCCAACATAAAGTCAATTTCCTTTCTCATGATCTCTTGCTTCTGAGGGTTTAGTCTGTATGGTGATTGTTTGATAGGTCTTACTTCTGGTGAGTCAAGATAACATCGTGATGATGGTCCTTGCAAAAGCCAGGGACATCCAATGTGACTGAAGGGTAACTTACAAGCAATTTCCTAAGATCATCTCTACGTGATGGCGACATGTCCGACAAATATTGATCTAAGGTACATAATAGTTCGCTGTTCTTTGGGCTTCCACAAGGTGAAGGAAGATCACCAAACTCAATCACATCAGAGTCTCCTACCTTTTGCAATTCCCACGAGTCTGGTACAGAATGTGGTACAGTATTTACAGCTAGTATTGGGGTATTCTCCTCAAGCGGCCTTTCTATGTACGCCTTCATCTGGTTTAAGTGAACAATCCTTTGATCCTTCCTTCGATCAGGAGTGCGAACAACATAGTTTAGCTTTGAAAGTTTCTGAGAGACTACATATGGGCCACAAAATTTGCTTTTTAATGGGAATGGGCAGGAAGAGAAGGACTTTGTCTCCAGGACTAAATGTTCTACTTTCAGACTTGCGATCGTAGTGGGTTTTCATTCTTGACTGACTCGCCTCAAGGTTGGCCAGTGCTAGCGCTCTTACATTTGACATCTGAAGTTTTAACTCATTTATGTACTCTGCAACTGTGCGAGAAGGATGATCAGATACTTCCACAAACCAAGAATCTTTCAAGACCTTTAGAGGGCCTCTGATCTGACGCCCATATAGCAACTCAAAAGGGGAGTATCCTAGTGACTCTTGAGGGCACTCTCTAACGGCAAAAAGAAGCCAGTCAATGTTGGCATCCCACTCTTTCTCAGTCTCAAAACAAAACTTTTTTATCATGGATTTCAGAGATTGATGATGGCGTTCTAGGCAACCCTGGGTCTGAGGTCTGTACGCAGTGGCTATCTTCTTATCTACCTCTAACTCCCTCAGTACTGCTTTCATTAGGTTACTTGTAAAATTTGACCCCTGATCACTCTGAATTTCTTTAGGAATGCCTACTTTTGTGAAAAGATGCAACAGATGGGACACAATAGTCTTAGCCTTGATATCTTTTAAAGGGAAAGCCTCAGGATACCTAGTTGCAGCACACATTACGGTAAGTAGATACTGGTTCCCTTTCTTAGTTTTGGGAAGAGGCCCTACACAATCAATTACTATTTTCTCAAAGGGCTCTTTAGTGACAGGGATAGGAGCAAGTGGAGCTTTAGGGATGGTCTCATTTGGCTTTCCTACTATCTGGCAAGTGTGACAAGACTTTACAAATTTGGTTACATCTTTTTTCATGTTAGGCCAGAAGAAATGAGCTAGGATCTTTCTGTATGTATTTCTCTGTCCCAAATGACCAGAGTTTCCGTCATGAGCTAATCCCATTACAGCAGATCTGATGGAGGTAGGGATGATTACCTGATGTACTATAGACCAAGTATCTGAGTCAGGCCTATCAGGCGGGTGAAAACTACGCATAAGGACCCCTTTGTGATAGTAGATGTTAGGGTTTTTCCCATTTATGGGTGTGTCATCAGCAATGTGCCTGAGCTTAGCAAGTGAAGTGTCTGCCTCTTGAGCTTGTATGAGGTTTTCCCTAGACATGATCTGGGTGAACAAGGTATCCTGACCTGAGGGTGAGAGAGAGTCATTAGACACTGCAGCAGTTTGTGAACGGGTGACAGCGCAAACCGGGAAAATATGTGGTTTCTCCTGATCTAGCTTTGCAGTAGGACTGTATAACATGGGTTTGTCTCTCACTATCATGTCAGGAATCATCCCATGTCCAGCCAAGTCATTTCCTAAAAGGAAAGTTACCCCCGGAATAGGAAGATCTGTATCCAAGACGGCTACTCTAACTGACCCCTGGATCAGGTCACTGCCTATCTGTATATCAGCCATGTCTGCAGTATGACCAGAGCTTAAAGATTTAAGTGTAACTTTTCCCCCAGTGTAGTGGTTCTCAACTGAAGGCAAGGCAGTCTTACACAACAAGCTTTGGGCTGATCCAGTGTCTCTTAAGATGGTAACTGGGTAAGTCTGTGGGTCATCTGGAAGAGAGACAGTTCCAGGTACCTTAAAGGCAGAAAAAGGATCAGAAGAGGCATTCTGGGTATGTATACATGTTATAGGTGCCCCAGAAGGTTTTGTTTGTTTTTGAGGTCTTTGAGAAGTGGCAAGTGTGAGTTTGTATGCAGCAGAGGTTTTACACTTAGGATGTGTACACTGCATGATGTTATGCCCTGTCTGTTTACAATATGAGCAAAAATCTTCAGACTTTCCTTGACTTTGAGATGGGCTTTTGGGAGCATTTGTTTGCGACATGACTTTAGACACAGGGTTATAGCTTGAGGAGAATCTCACATTTGGGGTTTTTGTCCTATCATAGCTTGGTACAACCCTATGGATTAAAGCATAGCTGTCAGCTAATTGAGCAGCCTTGGTAAGGTCATTCACTCCCTTCTCCTCTATATATACTAGCATACTGGGCGGTAACCTACGCTTCCACTCCTCTAGAACAACAAGGTTAACTAACTCTGTGAAGGTGGTAACTTTTTTAGCAGCTAACCATTTTTTAAGCATCCGTAGTTTATCCATGGCAAACTCCAAAAATTTATGTTTTTCTGGCTTGATGTAGTTCCGAAAAGTTCTACGGTAATGATCAGCGGTGATAGCATAAGCATCTAATATAGCGCTCTTTACAAAGTCATAGTCATTAACGTCCTCCAGGTGATTGAAAGTTTTCTGAGCTCTTCCTACGAGTTTGGGTTGGAGAAGCCATGGCCATTCCTCTTTTGGCCATTTAAGGTGTTCAGCAGTTTTCTCAAACGTGGAGAAAGATTTCTCTGGGTCACTCTCGTCAAAGGGTGGTACTAGAGAGATGTTTTTAGATAGTTGGAATCTTGGCTTCTGGGCTTCCATTTCGGTCTTCTGCAACTGTAATTTCTCTTCTTTAAGGCGTTTTGTTTCTTCCAAGTTTTGAATTTAGCAATTTCTAGTTCTCTGTCTTTCTCTTTCTCCCGTTGTTGTGTCTCAAGTTTCAAGAGTTCTAGTTGCCGATCTTTCTCTTTCTGCTGTCTGTCTTTCTCTTTCTCCTGTCTGTCTTTCTCTTTCTCCTGAACCTCGTGCAGAAGCTGCTTCTCTTTCTCCTGAACCTCGTGCAGAAGCTGCTGCCGAAACTTCTCCCTTTCAAAATCTAGTCTGTCTTCTGACCACGGCTCAGGAGATGGAGAGTGTTTCCCCTGGGAGTTTTCCTGTATGGTACTCTGGGAATCTTCATCATTATCAGCCATTATCATTGAACTACTCATGGGAGTAAGTGAATCTACAGCTTCAGCAGGTAAGATTTCTCTATTTGTCAGTTCTTCTATGACTGTGTTTTTCAGGATTTCCTTAGTGTGTGAACTCTCATAGCCTATGTCAAAGGAATAAGCTATAAACTTCCAATCATCCTTGGAGATCACCTGACCTTTAAGTTTGTCTATAGAGGGCTCTCGACAAAATTGTTTAACATTAAACTTTGCCATTTTGATTTTAATTAGGACTAGATGAGGTAGAGAAGATTACCGCTCAATTTATACTAGACTGACAGCTAATGTATAGAGGATGGGGTTACTATAGCTTCACTGGTTGTATAATATAAAGACTGGAATGAACGGCAATATTGACTAATATGGACTTGCTTTATAGTTACCGGTAATGGTAGATTACTAACCCTGGATAACCATTAACAAGTGCATACTATATGGACTAGGGATATTCCTAGTAGAAACGGGTTACCTAATAGTCAGGTTGACACTAATATCCCAAATCAATATGATTAGTGTGAGTAACTCCCACCTGTTGAGCGAACTATGGTCGACAACAACAGGAGGGTTGATAAGTAAGGACGACAGGCAAGAACCTGACCATTAGTGAACCTCGTGAGACACGATCCCTTGATATCGAAACTAAAGGAAGAAGGCATGAGATTTATGTGCGTTAGGAGATCCTACTTCTAGTTACAGATATATGTTAGGTGATCGTGGATGGTCTCCTATAGTTTTGATTTGCTATAAAAGACGAGTTTAACTGGTCATTCCTATTCTGAAGAGATTCTACTTAAAGAGGGGTGACTCAGATAGGTGACCGATGTGCGAAAACGCTAATTTCGTCACATGAAAGATTAAGAGATTGATTCACAATGTTCACCACCGTCTGCCTAGTGTTAATGAACATGGATGAATATGAGGATTTGAGATGACGAGTGATCCTGACTATCTCGTAAACCACAGAACTTCCCCAACTTATGACCAACCTGAGCTATTACCTCTAAAATGCACAAACCGACTAAAGGGAAAGGAATGTATTTAAGCATCAGGAGTAATATAATAATTCAGGCTAAAGATATCGTGACGTAAAGATAAATAATTAAATTTATGAATTTACTATGAACATTAGTAAACCCAATGCATATAATGAAGTGCAGAGATTAATCAGAAAAGATCCCGGACAGGCCCCCAATATGTTACAACCCAAAGTTTGGAGAGACTAGTGGAACTAGCTTAGTTAAAGATTTGGCCCCGAAGGAGTCTAGAGGGTGACCTTTAGGTTGAACACAAAGACTGAACTTTAGTTTAAGGGTGTTCAGTATGGATAAGTACTTTTATTAATTTAGTACTTGTATTAAGGTAAAGTCTCTTTAAGAGTAGTTCTCGTATTTTAATATTTATTACTAAGATGATATTTTAATTTAAGATTTGTTCTCGTATTTTAATCAGACTTCAAAGTAGTCTTCTGGATATTATATAGGGTTAATCTTCCTCACTTCATTTAATCATTAGGGTATAAATATATATGGATAAGAAAAGAATACACAATTTTTGTTAATATAATAAAATCAAATTTAAGTAATATAACAAAACCATTATGTATTATATAATTATAATTTAAAGTTATAAAACAAAATAAAACAAATACAATGGTAATTAATATTAATGCAAAATATTTAATTTATACAAAATGAAAACAAAAAAGAAAATCAAAATATAAGTTATAGTCACGATATCTCCCGTAGTCAAACCGAAGATGGGTAGTTCCTGGAGTTTTAAAACAACGCTTTCTGGAAGCGATATTCCCGAGAACGTTGCACCGAGAAAGCCTAAGATAACACTGACCCCACTCATTATTCCCGTCCCGTCATTGACTACGGTAGATTTAATGTGACCAGAAAAGAAACTTCCACCCCCTGGTGTTCATGAGCAGAGATAGCATTGAACTTTAATTTGAATTACATATTTATTGAGGGAGACTTCGAAACTCTGCTCGATCAAAATGAGAGGGATAGAAGTAAGAAGGATATTGGGATGCGAAGTTTCGGGCCTCTGTTGGTTTGGTTGCTTGAAGCCCCGACCCCGATCTCAGACTGGTTGATGCGTTTGAAGGGTGGAAGTGAACCCGTACAGTCAGAGCCTATAGGTCCGTGACAAATGATAAATAGGAAGAGAGCTACACCAGCCCCTAGTAATCCTCCCGCCATCGTTGACAATAAAATGTTCCTCCACATAGGTTTTTATCCTGCCACATACCTGCTTTCAGGCGAACTAAGGCATGTGGTGTGAGAAGATTTGTTTGTATTCTTCGGTTAACCTTCACAGTACTATTCTCCACACTATGGGGGGCATGTGGCATTCGGCTCCCTACCATATTATAGGTTTGATTCCCGGAGGGAAGTAAAGAAAACCTAATATTTAGTAGGGCCCCGTAATCATTGACGATATTGCCTATTAGTATAATAGTCTCCATTCAACATCCCGCGTCAGCATTTTGAATCTACCGCGCGGAAGGATCATGGAGTACTCTTCATAAGTGCACGCTTAATTCCCTTATGGGATCGTCATTATGATCGGGTACCCTAAAGAAAAAACTCTGTAAAAATATATAAAAAATAAAAAATTACTTAATATTTGTTATCATATGACTTTCCATATGTGGATTTCTTGCGTTTTGCTAGCCCGACACCAGGCCTTCTAGCGGTCATCTCGTCCTTCATTGAAATACCAAGATCAAACTAGGCTATAGAAATCAACGAATGGGAAGTGGGATGGTTGGGAGGGACGTTTATCGTCAATGATTACGGTGCCCTACTAAATATTAGGTTATCTTTACTTCCCTCCGGGAATCAAACCTATAATTTAATAGTGGCCCCTTCATCATTGACGATATTGCCTGAATATCAAGATTGGAGGGGACATTTGTGACAATATCCTTAACCTCAGGGGACAAATAATCCACATAAAAAATGTAAGTTTTATTGTATGCAAACAATATATCTATAAAAATTACAAAAGATTGCAAGCAGTGCGTGACATCAAGATAGTCTGCTTACTCATGACCAGATCTCACTTCAAGATCTATGCATGATACTTTGAGGGGACACGCATGTGTTCCCTTAGATCGAACTATAATTCTGCAGAATTTCGTTCTCACCTTAACACTATTTGTACAATATAATCTGTTTGTACAATCTGATAATACTGCATAGTTGTAACTTATGTTAGATTGCTTCTTAATCTTAACATAAAACTAAAATATCTTGAACTGTATAACCAGTTTGATCACAGCTCGTGATTTATCACAGTCTCCGGCGGACGGGGACCTAGTGAGGTATGGGCTATTCCGCACCCCCCCCCCCCCCCTTTTAAAAACAAAACTTACATAATAGAACATAACCTACTGGACCCGTTGTCGTAAAGCTACACAGGTACGCTTTGGTTTATCTAGAGCGACCGACAGGTAACGTGTTAGGAAAGTATGATTGGAAGCCCAAAGTTGAGTATTAGCAATGTCTTCTATAGAAAAATTCTGGAGGAATCTAAGGGAGACTGCCCATTTCCTGATATCGTGAGCCCTGCCCATTACGCCGGGGTTACTTTCCTTAATAACATCTACCAGCAAGGAAGCTAACTTTCTTCTCGTAACACGATTACCTGCCTGATTCACCCACAGAACACCTAGTTGGCGAGGATGCGCAGCCCTCATAAACTTAGATAAGGACTGCACAGGGCATAAAATATGATGAGTGTGTCCGCGTTTCAATGCCGGAACAGAAAATTCAGAAAATACATGATTGGAATGCTCGTTCTTTGCAATAAATGTGGGAGACGGCGCGATTTGTACATGATCGTGTAGCCTCCCAAACCTAAGGCAATTAGGTTCGTTGCTCATTGCCGCCAGCTCAGACACCCTATTTCCAGTGGCGAGAGCCATGAGGAATACAGCCTTCTTCAAGAGTGAATCAAAATCCGGCGTATTATTATATTTACGCGACTGAAGTAATGATAAGGCTTTGTCAAGTGACCAGGTGGGCATGAGCTGATGGGGTGGTGGGCGCAGCTTGAAACACGCCCTTTCTCCTCTGCCTGCGGTATGGAAAGGCCCGTGAGATCAAAAAATGGAGTTCTGATGGCAGACAAGTGATTTTTTAAAGTGATTACTGAAAATTGTTTGTGCTCAAATAGATAATCTAGGTATTTGAAAATGAAGGCTCGCGAGGCATCTGTTTGCCCTGACTCTACAATCCAGGTTGTAAAAGTTTTCCAATGTGACTGGTATTGTCTCCTGGTAGACATAGTATATTGGTTCAAAAGTTTATTTGTGACACTTTCCCCAAATTGAGCTAACCATTTTCCCTTGTAAATGTCCATAAGGCAAAACTGCGTGAGGTCCGAAGGTTGCCAATCATCTCTAAGTGGAAGGCGGAGACCTGCAGCGACACCGGGGTCTTGCACCCTTCCTGCAATTGATGGTACCACGCCTGAGCCGGCCATAACGGCGCGATCATCGAGACTAAGCCCCGGTGACCCCTCAGTTTGTGAATCACCCTCCACATTAGTATAGAATCTGGTGGAGGAAAAAGATAAATTGAAGTCCACTTGTTCCAATCCTCCAACAATGCATCTGGTCCCCCCCGCTTGGGTCACCCCTCGGCGAGTTAGGAAGAGAGGGAGTCTGTGATTCTCCTCGGATGCGAACAGATCCACTTGTGGACGGTAAGGCCTTGCAATCATCTTGTCGAAGACGGTTTGTTTGATAGCCCATTCTACTAGGGTGCTCCGCCTCCGAGACAGAACGTCTGCCCAGACGTTCGACACGCCGGGGAGATAAGCTGCATGCAGATGAATGCCCAGCGATTCGGCCAGGGCAAAAATCTGTTCTGACAATTTTAGCAACTCTCGAGACCTCACTGAGCCCTGCTTCTGAATACAATGGACTGCAGTTAGGTTGTCCATACGGAACGCTATTGATTTTGCTTGCAAAGACATACCGTGATCTTGGAGGAAAAAGAGAGGAACTAAAAGCTCTTGCTTGTTGATGTGACAAAGAGTGCCTTGGGGCCAAGTGCCTTGCCCTTGATGGCCGAGATTCGACTGATAGCCCCAACCTAGAGCCCCTGAAGCGTCAGTGTCTACCCATACCGTAGGCGGGGAAGAAACCCATGTCGTTATTGAGTAAAGCATCTCCGGCTTGGCCCAGACCGATAGCAAGCTGTGGATTAATTGAGGAATTGGCCATAATTTCTTCTCCGGCGAGAGAGGAAAAACTTTGTTGCCTTCCAAGATTATTCTCTTTACTTTCAACAGGCCCAACTTCACAGTCAATTGCATCCAGTTGAGAGAGCCGATCAGAGAATCCCACATTTTCCTGGTCGTATTCCGACTGTGGAGAAAGAGGAACAGTTTCCTGCGAAATCTGTTCCGATTGTCCACACTCTGAGTAAGAGTTAGATCGGTGGTGTCCCAGACCAGCCCTATCCACTGAATATTCCTTGTGGGAACAAGGCGAGACTTCGCCAAGTTCACCTTGAACCCTAGGTTGTGCACATGATTTAATACTTCGTTTACATGGTTGTGACATAACTCCTCTGACTCTGCCACCACCAGCCAGTCGTCTAGATACCAAATCACCTGTATGCCCTGGACTAACAATGGCAAAAGGGCTTGCCGGACTAATTTTGTGAAAATTCTCGGTGCCAGGTTCAACCCAAAAGGCATTCTTTGAAAGACATAAGTCTCTCGCCTGATCCTCAGAGCGAGGAATTTCTGGAACCTCTTGCTTATAGGGACATGCCAATAGGCGTCTTTGAGGTCTACTGAGCACATCCAGCCTTGTGGCAGAAGAGAGAGCCTGATCTGATTGACCGTAAGCATCCTGAAGGGTGAATTCATTATAAATGTGTTCAGACGCGAGAGATCCAATACTAGTCGCATTTGCACACTGTCCCTTTTCGGCACTAAGAAAAGTCTGGAGGTGAATACTGGGCAAATTGGTTTGACTGGGACAAGGACGTCTTTCGAGATCATCTCTTGGACTAGGGCCTCCACCGCCTGTGAAACATTGTTGCATTCCAGCGCCTGACGCAGTCGAAGTCGCCGGAGCCACCGCCAGGTGATTCCTTTGCTTACTACTTTCCTGGCCCAAATTTTCCTGGGCCAGGCCAAGCGGAATAACCGGAACGACCCAGTCTGCAGACCGGGCCTGTTCGGCAAAGCAACTCTCGAATCCGGTACACCTAAGCACGGCACTGGGAGATTGAGAGTTTGGGTGGCTAGATTTTTGGAGGGGGAGGTGGGTTGGTATCAGACGGCTGGTTAGTCTTGGCTGACGTCTGCCCCTGATTTGGCTTCTGGTGGGGCTTACCTTTATATCCTGAGTATTTACCTTGTCTGGGTTTGGGCAGAGTACCTCCCGGCTGAGGAGGGGTTCTGGGATCTCAAAAGGATTGTTTAGCAGGCTTACCTCCGCTCTTTGGCTTGTGAAAAGGTTTCATAACAGGGTCCTTCTTAGCTTGGGAGGTAACCTGCTTCCACCCATTTACCAAGTTGAAAACTATACTCCAAGTTTCTGAGGTAAGAAGGGAGGCCGTGAGGACCGGCGAAAGAGTTACCTGGCGACCAATGTCATCCGGTAACTTCTTCACTAGGTGCACTCTCAGATCCTGGCGGGCTCAAACCGCTTCCATGATTGCAATTCTGATGTCACATAAGGTCTGAATAGAGTTTTGCAATAAAAGTCGTCTAGATAAATCGGTGGCCTTCCTAACCTGAGGGTCAGCAATGGCCGAGATAGTTCTGGTAAATGAGACAGCAGCCTGGCGACTAACTAGATACTGAGAGAACTGCCGGTAGGGTTTGTTTCTTAGTTTAAAATCCCTTTCAAGGTGAGCTGCCGGAGGAATGCAAAAGGGTTCATCTAATGAGTTTAGGGCTACTTTGGGTGCCGCCAGGAAGGCAAACAAAGCTGGTGACACCCCATCAGCCTTAGAGACAGGCAACAAAAAATACTGATGCGTTTCCTGTGGAACCTGATGTGAGGACTTAGACGTGATGACTTAGATGTAACTCCCAATCTACCCAGGGACCTACCCCTATCCGCCCCATCTGCAGGACTGGTGTATGCGTTTGGTCTAGTACCGGAAGTGTATCCATTTCCGCCGTTAGAGCATTTAAAGCCTTGACATCATTGACGCCATCAGCTTTTGACCAGTCTGCAAAGAGTCGTGCAGAGGAGGCGGAAGTGACTGCTGGGGCAGCAGTATACACCAAGAAGTCTGGATTATATGAACTGAGGATAGCCTTAATCGATACATCCAGCAACCTCCCTGCCTCATCTTTGGCTCTAAGCTTCCTGCTCTTGTTAATCTCAATTTTCCATTCACATAGGGACCGGAAAGTCCCCCGAAATGGTGGGTTGTGCTAATTGTGGGTTCAGAGGCGTCGCCTGGACCCAAGAACAGTCAGGGCCATACAGGAGAGGCATGGGGCCTTTCTTCTGTGGTGCCTTATCTATGGGGGGAGGAGTGATATCTGCAATTACCCTCACATTGGTGGTAGTAAGCGTGGCCGGCACTGTAGTGCCTGGAACCGCGGATACCGCCGGGGTCAGAGAAGGAAGAAAACCTGGAGGCTCTAGAGGTCTTATCATTGAATGACTGGGGGCAACTAGCGGTTGACAAGCAGGAGGATCAGAAGAGACAGGGAGGTTATACTGTTGCATAACTCTATGTAATATATCACTGATTTCATCCGAAGTAACACACTTACTGTGAGAGCTCCTCGAAGATTGTGAGCTTTCTTCAGACTCCTCACCTGTAATAGTCTGTTGAGCCGGGGCTAAAGGCACTTCCTCTGGCTCCCTACTTAACCCAGATCTATCCTGTTGTGGCTCTGGTACCTGTTCCGCCGGAGGCCACATTAAATCTGGGACTGATGAAGGTAACATGTCCATACTATCCTCATCCCCTAGTTCCTGGAATACCCTTATGTTTCTATGAGAAGGTTCTGACTGACGCCAGCACCCCCCTGCCGCGGGTGGCTGAGAGTCCTGAATTGTTTGAGGGCTATCAACAGCTTGTGACCCTGACGGAAAACCCCTATATTGTTCAGCCAGGACCCGTCTTGGGCACGCGGACTGGACACTACGTGGCACATAATTTAATTTTGGGATTGCAAAGGTAACATGAGATGGTACACTTAATGATTGTTCCCGACTAGGAGTGGAACCCGTGGCCTCTATCCCCACTTCTGAGTCGCCAGAGTCGACATGAGGCGTGTCAGACGCAGGGGTAGAGGGAGGCGGCTGCGGGGTCTCCTTCCGGCTCCCACTACGCGGCGTACCAGCCGATGACTCAGAGTCCTCTTTCCGGCGCTTGAGGGACCGGGAAGAGTCAGTGGAAGAGTGCCGAGACTGTCTCCTAGGGGATCTAGACCTGGACCTTGATTTCCGCTTCGGAGAAGGTGATCGTCTCCTCTTAGGACGGTCGAGGGGGGGGGGGGGGACCTCAGTGAGTTCGTTGTCAGTGCCACTACTGCTACTCACTACCTCTTTGACGAGGGCTTTCGACTTTACTTTAGGCTTAACAGATTTACAGGAGGCAAGTTTAGTTAGAGGCGACTTGATAATTAACTTTTCCCAGAGGGCCTCGTCATCGCAATGAAGCGCCTTATGGGCTGTGTCTTTGGCATAAGAATTAAAGGTAGCTTTTATCTCTTGTAGTGCCACCAAGCACGATAAGTCTTTCTTTGTGAATAAAGCGTTTTTCAGATCAGAGCAAACAGAGCAACGCCGCGACACCCACAAGCCTCTAGAGCGGTCTAAACATTTGACACATTTCAAACATAATTTATGAGCGAAAATGGGCAACATTGAACAGGTAGGAGTAGCGCATAATTCAAACCGAGGCATGATGGATAAAGGGCCCCCCCCCCCCCGCTGGAATCAGCCCCCCCAACGCCGCCGGTGCTGCAGTCACTAAGGAGCCGGGGATTCTGGAAATAGAAAATTTCCAGGAATCAATGCTCATAAGGATAACCTGCGAGGTGTTAATACATCCTACCTTGAGTCCGCCGGAAAATTAGCTATAGTTCCACAACTACTCTAACCTTCCGCTGGACTCGCCGTGAAAAAACATGGAATTTTTTCGTATAAGCTGATTGAAACCGCTTACCTATGGCAAAAGCCACAGGCCCATTGACCAGTAGTGTATGATTATCTATTACTAAAGCACTAGAGAGATAATGAAACGAGTTTGTATAACGAATCTTAACACTTGTACACTCGACTATGGCGCCGCAGGGCGATTTGTCGCGTAACTATTACGGTCAGGGTGAGTTAACTCGGCGGGCCGAGTTCTAAGCTCCCGTAGGAATTTGCACTTCCGCCAGAAGGGATGTGGTTTTAGAGAGGTTTTAGAGAGGGGAGACAAAAGCACAGCTCCCTCCTCCAAAACCCACTGTACACAATTATATAAATATATATATATATATAGGGACGTCTCCCAAACCCCCAAAACATGCAAGTACACATGTCCATCACTAGGGGCACACAAAGGCAAAAAATAAATACAGAGAATTCAGAATCCTAAATTACCTGTAGCCTAGACTGGAGACCCCTAACCAGGCTGACCATGTGGTCTGAAGCAACATGACAGCCGACGACGCTCCGAAGACCCAGCCACAGCACACAGACGAGGGGAGGCCCACGATAGGGGCCTAAAAGCAAAATACGAACTCTGGAAGGTGGAGCACGACGTGCAGGCGCCCTTAGACCAGAGCATTTGCTAAATAGTATAATAAAATATATGCCACTGCCTCAATATTGACGGTCTGCAGCATAAAATTGTAGAGTGGTAGCCTCCTAGCTATGTATCAAAAGCTAAAGGCGCAAACACAACATAAAATAACACACGTGGCGCGAAGATCCTGGGATACGTAGGCGCCTGTTACAATAGTACCCTAATTTACACACTTCCTGCGGACATACCAATGGGATAGCCGTTGCTAGCTAATCTAACCCTTGTTACTACAACGCAGGTGTATACAAATGAGCAAGGACTCACTAGAAAGCGCTGGAACGAAGAATAAAGCGGAGCACGGCGAAACCCGTGTTGCTAGTATGGCCGCGGAAGGAGGAAGTACGAGATGGCCGCTAGAGGGCCTGGTGTCGGGGTAGCAAAATGCAAGAAATCCACATATGGAAAGTCATATGATTACAAATATTAAGTTATTTTTTCTTTTTTCTTTTTTACAGAGTTTTTTCTGTAGGGTACCCGATCATAATGACGATCCCATAAGGGAATTAAGCGTGCACTTATGAAGAGTACTCCATGATCCATCCGCGCGGTAGATTCAAAATGCTGACGCGGGATGTTGAATGGAGACTATTATACTAATAGGCAATATCATCAATGATGAAGGGGCCACTATTAAATAGCAAATATTCATATTCATAAGAGATAGGCCAAAAAAAAAAAATATATATATATTACTTAAATATTTTAACACGTCCAACTATAGAATGTAAGGTATCTTAGTTTATCCCCTTATAAATACTTTCTCTAAATTGTGTACTACTCATATTCATTTACATTTCTTGTTCTCCCCTTTGTCCCCAGCTAACTTAATCCCACAAGGACTCCAATGAAAATATGCCTAACGGCCTTATTGGGCTATCCTTAGTTGGAATTATGCAAAGCTGGTACATGTCATATTTGTAACATATCATGTTGTACCAACATTGTAAAATGCTAACTGAATAAATATTATTATTATCATTATTATTATTCCCCATAGTTTGTCTCTAACGTCTTATATTTTAGTTTATACAAGTAAAGTCGTTTTCTATAACTTTTGTATATAAGAAAACGAATTTTATTACCTAACTAAAATAAATATTAAAATTAAATGACACATTACCTCTCTCTCTTATAACTTCAGCAACAATGTTCTTCAGAGTGTTGAGGCTTGTATTGATAGGTGAATAAAGCATAGTAACCCCAACACTGCCCGCCTGTTATGAGAAACAAATACAAAAATATAGAAGTAAGAGATCCTACATATGGTTTGATACATTTATATGTGCGTTTCTAGTTTTTGAAAGATTTCAGCAAACATTTATTATTTTTAATTAATATTATTATACAAAAGATCCCAGACGATGGTTATGAGGGAGCTTTGTTTACTTATGAATACCTATCATAAACTAACCTTACTAACTGTAGGATCTTCCAATAAAGCTAGCGAACTCCATAAATAAGACACAGGATGATGTAGCTGGTGTTTACTTTCTCAAGCGGTTGTGGTACATAGTTGCCAGATCGGAATCACAGTGTTGCCAAATCCTACATCTCCCCTCCAAGATCATTACATATTAAATTTGTTAAAATGAATGGAATAAATCTGATAACATAAAACTATTCTAGAATGAGGGAGAAAAATAATACATTGTAGCTAAGTAGTATGAGAAATAAAAAAAAAACGCCTTATGTGACTGATAAAGTAATTCTGAAAAAAAAATACAGTACTTGTATGACAAAGTATATAATGACAGTACTGGTATGACAAGATAAATCAGAACAAATCAATATAGTAGGCCTACTGGTATAATGAACTTTTTATAGTAACTCTTAATTGGTATCTCATTATAGTATAGTATAACGTTTGATAGAATAATACAATACTGGTATAACAATGAAAATTATATTAATACTGTACAGTATTACGGAGACATACCTGCAACTCCACAAGTAAAACAAATTAATATATAGTGGCTTCAGCATAACGTTAAAGAAACTGAACACATATACTGCATATATATATCTATAGTCAGGCTAAATGATTTTTAAAAGCTAAACATATATGAAAAAGAACAAAGTTATTGGAAATAAAATATAATATGAAAGGTTAGGCTATATATATGATCCTAAAAGCTGAAGATACAGTATATGAAACAAAAACACAATAGTTATAGGAAACCAAATAAAATATAAAAGAGGACAAAAGACATATCAGTACAATAAAACATAAGCAATATTACAAAAGAAGTAAACTGTCCTTTAAATATACAGATCAAAGAGAACGAAGAAAGAAATGTGAAACATGACAGGGAGATGGACATGCCAGTAAAACAAAATACAAGTAACAAATCCTAAAGCAAACTGGCTATATAGTTAGACAACTAAAAGAGGGAAGACAGACAAATAGGAGAGATAAAAAGTGATAGGAAAGAAAATTGAGAGATGACAGAGGAACACAGAAGTGACAATAACTGCAGAGGAATACAATTCATTGAACATAGTCAGCCAACCACTGAAAAATTGTATTCATGGCAGGTTGTTAACCCTTCTTTAGCGGCCTATGCGGTTTATTTATATGTACCGCCCAGCGGGGTGTTTTTAGCCAAAATAGGGCTATTTACGTGATCATTTTCATGCCTAAATAAGACCCAGAACATAAAACAAGTATCTATCCCTGAAAGGGCATAAACAGAGCTTTCGAATGACACCATAACGATCCTTGTATGATGGATAGTTTTCTTGCAATAACCGTGCAACGCGAGTGCAAAAAGCATGTAATTCGGTACTTTCCCCATATAATTCAGTATGTAGCGAGTGAGAGAAGGAGGAGGGAGCTGAGATTTGTGTCAGTAGGTTCGCCGCGGTGGTCTGGAGCAGTCATACGCTCGCTAGTCTCCTGCCACCACTTGTCTCTCTCTCTCAGCAACATTACGTGCTGAAATTGCCACTCGACCTATGTCGAGCGCCGCCACATAGTCCAGCTTTATTAAAAACGACTTATGTGGTGAGCCGCTTTTTAAGGGTTAAAAATACGGGTGGGAAAGTCACACTCAAGAAGCAGGATAGTAGAATAGGTATGAGTGTGACAAATACATTCTCTCCTTTGCAAGACGAATGTGAGGGAAAAGATAGTCAGGATAAGGGAGGGATAACCGAAGTGCCTGCCGCCGACTCAGCTCCAACCTCTGACGCTGTGCTACCTACCACCACCACTACCCCCACCACCACCACCACCAAGGGAGCTTCTGCCACCACCGGGGGTTCTCCAACTGCAGCTGCTGGATCCTCCCGAGGGAAAGGTAAGTCTGTGTCCCGAGAAGGTAAGTCTGTGTCGATTGTGGGCGACTCCATGGTAAGACATTTAGTTAGGGCTACCTGCACTAAACTTAGGAAGGTTGTGTGTCTGCCAGGCCATGGAGTTGGGAGGGTTTTAGAGAAGATGGACCACATCTTGGAAGATAGTGGAGATAACCCCATTATCTGTCTCAGTGCCGGGAGTAACGATGTTGGTAAGGGTAGAAGTGAGGAACTGCTGCAGCAGTATCGGGATGTGTTAGATAAAGTTAGGATGAAGGGAGGGATCCCTGTAGTACATTGTATCCTACCCAGAAGAGGAGTTCCCAAGGAATGGACATCCAGGGCGATTGGTGTCAATTGCCGTTTGGAGAAATATTGCAAAGAAAAAGCAATACCATTCATTGATAACTGGGATAGTTTCTATGGGAGAGATGGGATGTACGCAAGGGATGGGGTTCATCTTTCACGGTTAGGGGTTTGTACATTAGCTAGTTCTTTAGATAGGGTGGTTGTGGGGTTTTGAACAGAAATATTGAGAGTGTAAATGAGAGGTTAAATGGAACAATTTTAGCGTCAGGCGAAAGCGATAAGGATATTCAGTCTCATGCTAAAAATGATGACTATAATGTAAATGATAGTAGTGATGGTGCAACGGAAGATGGAAATGTCGCTAAAAACAAAGGTAAATTAGGTATAAAGAAAAGAAGTAAATTGAGAGTATATTATACAAACTGTAGGAGTCTATGTAACAAAATGAACGAACTTAGAGCCCTTGTTAGCAAAGAAAATATAGACATAATAGCGCTAACTGAAACGTGGATTAATACAGAAACCAGGCATTTTTTTTTAGCAGAATTTGATATACCAGGATATAGTTTGTTTAAATATGACCGAACAAGTAAGAGGGGTGGTGGTATAGCAGTGTTTGTCAGGAGTACATTAAAAAGCTGTATTAAATCAGGTATTAGACTAAATAACGATAATGAAAGTGTTTGGGTAGAGGTTAACGAAGGTAGTGAGACCATAGTTATTGGAGTTATGTATAGACCGCCAAATATGAGTAGAAATGACGGAACGTCATTATGGGAGTAAATTAAAATGGCATCATGGTTTAGCAATGTGTGCATTATGGGGGATTTTAATTTTCCGAATATAGATTGGCAGCATCAAATAGGAGACTCTGATTCTGAGGAGTTTATAGAGGTAGTACAAGATAGTTTTTTATTTCAATTCATAGATACGCCGACTAGAGGTAATAATATTCTCGATTTAGTTTTCAGTAACAATGAACATATGGTAAATAATGTAGAGATAGGGGACCACCTAGGAAATAGTGACCACAATTCTGTGTATTTTAATATACAATGGAAAGGTAATACCAGAGAGAATACAACATTAATACATGACTTTAGAAAAGCCAATTATGGTGGGTTAAGAAGAGCCCTATTAGCGGACCCTATGGTCAAAAAATTAAGTCGATCCTGGTGTCCAAATGAGTGTACCCCGTCTCAGGCACCTGTCATCTTAAGTCAGGAAGGGACGTCAACCTTGGTAGATACATACGATAATTTTATCAAGTCAGTATTCAATGCACAAAATAAATACATCCCCAAAAGAAAATTTAGATCAACACAGAACCAACCCAAATGGATGAATAATAGACTATTAGATCTTCTAGGACAAAAGAGAGGAATATATAGAAAAAATAGAAAAGGCGAAATTCACCTACTTGCTTACTATCAGAATCTATCAAGACAGGTAAAAAAGGATATTAGGAAAGAAAAAAGAAATTATGAAATTAAGGTTGCCAATGACTCAAAAAATAATCCTAAAGCTTTTTACCAACTATATAAATCCAAGGTTAGAGATGTAATTGGTCCCCTTAAAACTTCGATAGGAGAAATGACAGAAAATTATTTAGAAATGTGCAGTACATTAAATAGTCAATTTCTTTCCGTTTTCACTAATGAAAATTTGGCACAGTTTCCAGAAGTCCGTAAGGTATATAGCGATAGTATAGAAAATAGGTTAAGTACGGTTACTATAAGTAGAAATGATGTGCTTAAGGAAATTGACACACTGAAACCTCATAAATCGCCTGGTCCTGATGAGGTATATGCTAGAGTATTAAAAAAATGTAGGGATGAGTTAAGTTACCCATTAACATTTTTATTTAACAAGTCATTGGAGACAGGTATAGTTCCAGAAGCTTGGAAGCTTGCAAACGTAGTTCCGATCTTCAAAAAAGGTGACAAATCAATAGCATCCAATTACCGTCCCATTAGTCTTACATCAATCATAGGAAAGCTACTAGAGTCAATTATTGCTAGTAAAATTAGAAACCACTTAGATACATTTAATTTAATAAATTCTTCTCAGCATGGATTCACTCAGGGACGTTCTTGCCTTACTAATTTGCTTAGTTTTTTCTCAGAGGTATATGAAGCAGTAGATAATGACAAGTCATATGATATAATATATTTAGATTTCAGTAAAGCTTTCGACAGAGTCCCCCATGAGAGATTGATGAGAAAGGTTGAGGCGCATGGAATAGGTGGGGCGTTCTTGGGATGGATTAGGTCATGGCTAATTGGTAGGAAGCAGAGAGTCAGCATGAATGGTACGAAGTCAGAATGGGGAGCAGTCAAAAGTGGTGTCCCCCAGGGATCTATATTAGGTCCTCTGTTGTTTGTTATATACATAAATGACCTTGATTTAGGTATAACTAGTAGGATAAGTAAATTTGCAGATGATACCAAAATGGGGAGAACAATTGATTCAGATAGAGATATAGAGTGCCTCCAAAGGGATCTAGATACCTTACACGAATGGTCAGTAAATTGGCAGATGAAGTTTAACATTGACAAATGCAAGGTATTAACACCTTACGAGCGGCCTATGCGGTTTATTTATATGTACCGCCCAGCGGGGTGTTTTTAGCCAAAATAGGGCTGTTTACGTGATCATTTTCATGCCTAAATAAGACCCAGAACGTAAAACAAGTACCTATCCCTGAAAGGGCATAAACAGAGCTTTCGAATGATACCATAACGATCCTTTTATGATGGCTAGTTTTCTTGCAATAACCGTGCAACGCGAGTGCAAAAAGCATGTAATTCGGTACTTTCCCCATATAATTCAGTATGTAGCGAGTGAGAGAGGGAGGAGGGAGCTGAGATTCGTGTCAGTAGGTTCGCCGCGGTGGTCTGGAGCAGTCATACGCTCGCTAGTCTCCTGCCACCACTTGTCTCTCTCTCTCAGCAACATTACGTGCTGAAATTGCCACTCGACCTATGTCGAGCGCCGCCACATAGTCCAGCTTTATTTAACTCGACTTATGTGGTGAGCCGCTAATTAAGGGTTAAAGATAGGGAAGATGCATACAAATGTTAAATATAAACTAGCTAATGTGGAATTAGAAAACTCGAATTGTGAGAAAGATCTAGGTGTGTTTGTTAGCAATGATTTGAAGCCTAGACAACAGTGTATAAGCGTTCGAAACAAGGCAAACAGGATTCTCGGGTTCATCTCAAGGAGTGTGAGTAACAGAACTGCTGATGTTATCTTAAAACTTTACTTGTCATTAGTGAGACCCCATATGGATTATGCTGTTCAATTTTGGTGTCCTTATTACAGAATGGACATAGATTCATTGGAGAGAGTACAACGTAGAATGACAAAAATTATCCATAATATTAGAAATCTTCCGTATAAAGAAAGGTTGAAGAAATTAGGCTTACATTCGTTAGAGAGACGCAGAGTTAGAGGGGATATGATAGAGGTGTTCAAGTGGGTTAGTGGGATTAACAAAGGGGACATGACAAATGTACTAAAGCTCAGTGATAGCGAAAGAACTCGTACCAATGGTTTCAAATTAGATAAATTTCGTTTCAGAAAAGATATAGGCAAATATTGGTTTGGTAACAGAGTTGTAGATGGGTGGAATGGACTATCAAGTGCTATAGTGGGATTAAAAACGATAGGGAGCTTTAAGATAAAATTGGATAAGCATATGGACGAGAAGGGTTGGGTGTGAAGGGGGATCAGCAGGGTTGGGCCAATCAGCGCTCTGCAGACCCCCGTAATCCTGCGTTAATCTCTAACCGTTTTGGTAAGATGATCCTCAGGGTATTAGAGTGTTGAGCCTATAATTGGGCTTTGTAATTGGGGTTGTGTTGGACAGGGATCTGCCTTGCTTAGGCCAATCGGCTTTCTGCAGACTCCCATTTTCTTATGTTCTTAACCACTCTGGATGGGCTTTCAGTCGGCGTGGGCGTGTAGAGTAGGTACCTCCGCCGTTTGAGGTGAGCTGGCAGATTGGAGATTGAAGTGTTCCTTGAAGATGGGATGGGCGATGATGATGTGATGACTTTGAGGTGTTTTCTGTTCCTGCGGGATAGTCGACCACTACCATCTAGCCTAACTGTGTAATGTCGGTGTGGAAGGTTCTCAATGATAATGCCTGACCTGTCCCACAGGTTAGATACTTAGTTCTGGACTCGGACATGGTTGCCAACGTGAAGCGGAGCTAGCCTCCTGGCAGTGCTGTCGGCAGCCAACTTTTCTTGAGTCCTGGCCATTTGACACTCTCTTGTACGTAAAGTGTGCCGCCAGTGCCTGTCTATTTGGTAGTGTTGTCTGAATGTAGGCACCCCATCTCGAAGCTGCCTGCCGGTCGCAAGTTGGGCGGGGGTCTTGTCAATTCCACGTAAAGGAGTATTCAAATACTGTTGCATGGCCAAGGACACTTTATCATTCTCTAAACTTGCCTCCTAGTCCAATATTGGCTCTGATAACCCGCTTTGCAGTCCTGACAACCACCTCTGCCCTCCAATTTGACTGGGGATACTGAGCTACAGACAGGTGCACTGTGACGCCCCATCTCTTGAAGAAGGTATCCGTCTCTTCACTCACTAAGTTGGTGCCCCCATCCATGGAAACTTGTTCGGGGGCCCCTAACGGGTGAAGTAACTCCTTAGTTGAGAGTTAATCTTGTTCGAGGTGGCACCGTAAGGGAAGTGGGCAACTTCTAACCAGCCTGTTAGTTTATCAGCGTAGACCATGTACTGTCGGTCACCTTTCCGACTGGGCCACCTAATGGTAATTTCGCTCGGTCTTTCTCTCTGGTATTACTAAGATCGCTCACTCCCCCCCACCCTGAATCTGTTTCATATTATGTCCCATAGATGGCGTCATTAGATTTGCTGGGAAGGAGAGGGGTGGGCTACACGGAGAAGGGGGGGGGGGGGTTATTGTGTAGGGAAAGTTGGAAGTATGTAGGGTGGGGGAGGGGGGTTACGTGAATTATTTCACCAGTGTTATGGTTACTGTTTTATCTCTTGATATTAATTAAGATGTAAATAGTTTTTGCTAGTGAAATCTGCCTTTAAGAAATATATGTTTATGTGTAATTATTGTTTACAAACCAATTTGTAGGGATTGCTAGATTCACTATCTATTTAGTAAGACAGCTCTTTCTCACTCATTCACTCACACTATCTATTTATCTATCTATCTATATATATTCTCATTATAGATTAGTCTTTTCCTTAGCTGATATTCATTTGCTCTTCTTTGGGTTAATGATGGTCTCTTAATTTTGGTTGAGGTCCCGGGCTGGCCCGTATTGTCGATTTGCGGCATTTGTTTCTGGGCTCCTCATACCTCTCTGTCTCATGCCTTTTTCTTCAAATACAGCATTATGTGTAGCATTGTGTTGTTACGTAAAATAACATAATGTATTGCATATCCATATCCATCTAGTCGTCATTAGTGAAATTCCCATACCAAAATAACAGCTTTCATAACTAGTCGCTTACACCAAAGAATCCTACACTGTTAGAGAAAATAGGAAAATAGGGGAGGTGTGGTGGAGT
Organism: Paralithodes platypus; assembly: GCA_032716605.1. Classification (NCBI taxonomy): domain Eukaryota; kingdom Metazoa; phylum Arthropoda; class Malacostraca; order Decapoda; family Lithodidae; genus Paralithodes; species Paralithodes platypus. The sequence continues at coordinate 10,900,884 of CM064482.1, forward strand.
GGTCTTGCCACTGGCCTGGTAATCCAAAGGTCCCAGGTTCAAATCCCGATGTATCAATGGGAAGATATTATTGGGATGGAATTTGTGCTGCACCTGGTATCAGTGCATTACCACAAGCCCACCGAAACGTCAATAAAATACCCTCATTGTTCCCTGATTAAATAGCACTGTATGAATATTCCCATATTCAAAATATGCTATAGGGGTGCAATGCCTGGTGAGTTATCTGCTCAACAGGTGGCGTTGTGTGTGTGTAAGTGTGAGAGTCCGAGTGTAGGGGTTGAGACAGTGAAGCACGGGAACGAGGTGGCTTCAGAGATGGGGTCGTTTCGGGCCATGAGTGAGCACTGTGCCTCATGTGAAGGCAAGATGGCAGGTGCTCGTTGTACTCTACGTGCTTCACATGTCTCACTCCCTGGACTGGAACAAGACCTCACGGGCTTCACTGTTCATTGTAAAGCGGTGAATGTTAAGGCTCTCAGCCTATGAGGAAGTAAGTTGAAAAAAAAAAAAAATAAAAAAATAAAAAAAAAAATCAGCAATAAAAGCAGTGCAATATACATTGATATAATTATGATATTCTCCAGATGTGTATTTTGTGTTTGAGAAGGGGGTTTGGAGAAGAACAAATATTTATATGACTAAAATACAGTACAAAAATATCAGACTTTAGAACTGGTAACCTACTTAAATAGAAACAAATAAATGATTTGCTTGGAAATAAGTGCTACAAACTTCAGTCGTTATAACTTATAAGAAAATAGATCCTACTAAAATATCATTGGAAAACGCTATATACTTTCAAACTAGCCCCAGAGAAGTTTTAGTGGTTTGCATTTCCCAATGTTGATATGTATGATAAAGGTGTTTGTTATTAGCATATACATTTGGATAGCAATGCAAATATAATAAACCCGTTCAGAGAGAGAGAGCGAGAAGGAAAGGGAGAGACGAACTAAATAGACGAATACATCGAAGAGACTTATACACGAAAGCTTGACTCTAATATCTGTGGATAGAGTATTTATTTATCAAAATAATTAGTATTCTGTAATGTTTACTCTATATATTCATCTAAACATATGAACAAAATGACCCGTAGAGCCACTTCGCCTATGTAATGCAAATTCCCATTACAAGCAACCCAATTCCTCAATATGAAAATCAAAGGTTTGATGTTCTCCACTTCCCTTTAACTAATAAATTGTTTCTCTGTGTATGAAAGAGACAAGAGGCAAAACTACTTATAAACAATTTGACATCCTATTATCCCCCTTCCCCCGGTCAGAACAGAATGCTTAGTACAGAACCATATTCAAGGTGCACTGGAATGTAACTGCAGGACACGCAAAGCTTGAAACAAAGTCATAGGGTGAGGGATAGACACATTTACGGAGGGAATTCCATACTTTACTTGTTGAGCTGAAAAATTGCGGGGAAATTTAAGTTAACTGTTGGCTTTGAATGGTAAGCAGAAAAGTGGTGGGAATGAGTTACGAAGCGGGTGGCCCTCTGTCTCTGCAGAGTGAGAGGTATACGCTGGGACAGCTGTGAAGAACACTGATTATAATAATGGCATAACAGTAAATATACATGCAGTTTTCACAATGTGGAGATATTGTAGACAATATGGTGGAGAAGAGTAGAGATTACATGCCTTTGACTGCACCCTTTCAGAGGCATTTTTCATATGCGAACAATACCTGATACGCTTACAACAGTGTCCCTGTACGGAGAAAGAGGCTGTACGGGGATAAGGGGGTAACAGACGGTTGAGCAAACCTAACCTCTGGGAAACTTTTTAACTCCTTCAGACATATATGACGCGGTAGCGTCATATGGCAGAGTGAGCCAAAAACTCATATGACGCTACCACGTCATATGGACTTATTATATTGCCAGAAAATAAGTTTATGACGCTATTGAGCCGGTCTTTTGGCTGGTAAGTCCCATAAGTTAGATGTACATGTGGAAACATCTAGCAACCCCCTAGCATCCCTGCGAGGGCCCCGCGGGGGTAGAAAGAGTCAGTTTCTTCCCAGCAGCCAGTCTACTAGGTGGGTGTGCGCGGCCCTTTAAACCAAGGGGCCTCCATTTTGCCCAGCCTGGTTGGTATTACCACCCTAATATAACCCAAACGAAGTGCTATATCGTTGGGTTATCGATGGATTATTGTGTTAGTCTTGTTTAGGGTATAATAACCATGTTAGTGATGTGTTATGCTAGTCTGGTGTACGTGACCAAGGTGGGCTCCACGAGGGGCCATGGTTTCGCTTGTTTGTGGATCACTTTCATATAATATCGAGTCAATTATATTGCTATTTATCAGTTCAAGTAGTGTATCTTACTTGTATTAGTGTTTCTTATTGAAAAAACTTTCATTGCTGGTCGAGCATTCTCTGGTGTAGGCTACGTGACCAGGGTGGTGGAGCCCACGAGGGGCCATGCTTTTTGCCTATACGTTTCGCTTGTTTGTGGATCACTTTCATATAATATCGAGTCAATTATATTGCTATTTATCAGTTTAAGTAGTGTATCTTACTTGTATTAGTGTTTCTTAGTGAAAAAAACTTTCATTACTGGTCGAGCATATGTCGCCATGCTCCCTCAGCCCTGTGCATTTTTGCTCGATAATTTAGTGGTGGAAAGTGCTTGGGAGGTAAGTTTTTTATTGGCAAAAGCACTCTACATATACGGCTTGGTGGCCACGAGGGAATCTCAGCAGTGTGAGTAAGTACAGTCAACATTTTTATGTCGCCACGAGTAGGTGGTGGTGGTGGTGGTGGTGGCCACGAGTAGGTGGACGTGGTGGTGGTGGTGATGGTGGTGGTGGTGGTGATGGTCGTGGTGATGGTCGTGGTGGTGGTGGTGATGGTCGTGGTGGTGGTGGTGGAGGTGGTGGTGGTCGTGGTGGTGATGGTCATGGTGGAGATGGTGGTGGTGGAGATGGTGGTGGTGTTGACACCAATAGGGTCGGGTCCCTTTTCTGACCGTGGGTCAGGTAACTTTTCTGACCGTGGGTCAGGTCAGAAAATGAACCCAACCCTATTGGTGTCAACACCACCACCATCTCCACCACCATTTTATTATTTTTGTGTTTAGGCCTATTTTATTATTTATATTATTATTATTTATTATTATACCTGTTATTCCTGTTATGGGATCACCCATAAAAGAGTATTTATATTTGTATTTCATTTATATTTTTGCTTTATTATATTATTATAATTTATTATTATTATTATTATTATTATTATTATTATTATTATTATTATTATTATTATTATTATTATTTATTATTATACCCAACATTATTATTATAAATGTCCCCCACCCCAAACTCTATTATATATAATTATATATATATATATATATATTGAGAATATATCACAAATACACGTGAGCCACTAAATGTTTCTAGTCTCACAGTGGGGATCGAACCATCGACCATCAGGATGATAGCCGACGCTTTAATCAATTACACCACGGCAGTCTGCCGTGGTGTAATTGATTAAAGCGTCGGCTATCATCCTGATGGTCGATGGTTCGATCCCCACTGAGAGACTAGAAACATATATATATATATTATATAATTATATATATATATATATATATATATATATATATATATATATATATATATATATATATAATTATATATAATTATATATATATTTTTTTATTTTTATTTATTTATTAGGGGTAGCCTATTTTTGTTTTCTTTATTTATTTGTTCTTTATTTTTTTCTTTATTATTGTTTTTTATATATTTGTTTAGGGGTAGCCTATATATATATATTTTTTTCTTCCCTATACCCCACCTCTCCCCGCCTTCCCCCTATTCTTATATATATATATATATATATATATATATATATATATATGCTTACATGTATATATTTATACATATATATTGTTACGTATCTTGACCCTCAAGTGGTTAACTTGATGAATCTAGATAGCACAGAGATATATATTAAGGTATCAGTCAGCTGAAGGCAAAACAAAAGTAAAATCTAATAAAATTATTTCCTGTTGTTGCTTCCTTTCCTTTTGGATCTTAGGACTTGGTATCCTTTATTGACTGATACTCTTTAATTATGAAAAATACTGAAACTAATTAAAGTCATGTAGTATTTATAAAGAATTATTATTTAACCAAAGCTTAGTAGGCTATGGTTATGAACCGAAAAAGTTATATCTAAAGAAGGACTATTAATTCTACAAAAAGTCTTGAAAGATAAATATTAAAGTAAGAATATTTCTGTCTCCTACCCTTTTTGAAATGAGTAGATAGTTTTCTTATATAGAAGAAGAAGAAGAAAAGTATGGTGTGACGGTGTGATTAGACTCCAGTTTTCACCTAACATTTTCCACATAATGGGCCATCCAGCAAGTACTCTACCTGTCACATAGGTGCATGAATACCTAGTGTTCACACTCTGATAAAGGACATAGCAGTTTCTTAATGGAGTGTGTGAATTTACTCTAAATAAAGTGCCGTCGAAAAGTGATCACATCAACATGGCTCCCGAAGAGACAATCTCAAGCCAGGGACCAACTCACCCCTCCCAAGATGGACTTATTATCGATGAGCTACTGTGTTTCCTGACTAATAAATCCAATTTTCTGAGTACTGAGGTGTTAACAAAATTGTGTGTTGAATTCTATGATGAGGAAGTGATTGTGTCCTCCAAGAATAGACTGTTTGAACTGTGTGCTGACGACAATAGTGACCGGAACAGGAAAAGACAGGGTCCCAACAAAAATAGTGAAAATATTAAAGACATAATTAAGCTGATTCTGGAAAAAGGTAATAATATACTCACATTTGTTGCCCATAACCTTGGTAAACTCCCACCCATCCAATTTGACCATGTTGACGTTACTGTGCTCCTTAGTGAGATCAAGAAAACTCAGTCAGAAGTTGCTAATCTGAGAAAGTGTTCCTCAGCCCAAAATGACTGTATGAAGGACTTATTGAGTGCAACTGGTGATCTGAGTAGTAGAGTGCTAGTGATTGAGGACTACAGCCAATCCCAAGGAAATTTAATATCTTCAGGTGGCTTTCCCTCAAATAGGCCTAGGCCTACTGCATCTGTAAATGACACTAATCCAGAGCCTATAAATACCACACCTGCAGTGTCCACTACCAGCCGCACTACATCAGATAGCGCCCCCTCCACTACACAGGAGACCACGGCCACATCCACAACTGTCCACGACACAACGATCAGAACCGACGGCGACGACTCCGACGAGACAACCCGAGGGAGGCCTAACTCCGTTGAAACCTTTGCCACAGGGGAAATTACTGATGCCACCACCAGCTGCTCCACACCAGGTGCCGGTGGCGCCTCCTCCATCACACAGGAAGCCACAGCCATAACGAGTAGAACCAACGAGACAACCCGAGGTAGGCCTAACATCAACGTAACTTCTGCCACTGAGGAAATTAATGAAGTCAACCCTGCAGTGAGGAGCGTCGAAAGCGGTACACCCGCTATAATGAGTATAGCAACACCTGGGGCCTATAATGCAGCTGTACGTACAGGCAATGCGCAAGGCATCACTACAACACCTGCGACGGGAAGGAGCTCGACGACAACCCCTATCGACAGGATCACAACGCCTCCACCCTCAGGTGATGAAAAGGGGAAGGGTACTGTTCAAGGACAATGGTTTAGGGTACATTCCACCAAAGGTAAAACTCATCACATACCTGAGGGGGAACAGAGGCTGAATGGAAGTACCGGTACTGGCACCGCAAACAATGTTAGGAATTCTATGGCTGTGCAAATTCAACCTAGGAACTTTATGCATCAGGGGATTAAGGGTAAAAATAAAAGTACGGGGATAAGTACAGTTAAAAAAGTGAAAAGATCACGCATAGCCAAAGTATTCGCGACAGGTTTTAAGCCAGGAGTGACGGCATCCGACTTGAAAGAATATCTCTCCAATAAACTCAGTCTTAGTATGGATGTTGAACCAATTATTCCCTGGTCTGATAGGCACACATATATTTCATTCAGAATACACTGTGAGTGTCCAAATCCTGAGGTGTTTATGGATGAAGAACTTTGGCCAGAGGAAGCATCGGTGTACTGGTGGAGAGAACGTAGGGCACAGGTACCGGTACCGGTACCAACAAATGAGGACTCTATAACTACGGTAACCCACCCTCCCAACAACTCTTAATAATGGATATAAAGTCTACTTCATCTCCCAACAATTTGCGTATTGCTACTTATAACTGTAGGGGGCTCCCTAAAACCAACAGAGGGCTTCTCCTACGCCCTGATGTAGTAGACGTATTTAATACCAGTGATATTGTGTGCCTGCAGGAGACTTGGTATTTTAAACAGGATTTGGGTAACCTCAGTACTATCTGTGATAATTTTCATGGGTTTGGAGTCTCGACAACCGATGCTATGGATGGTCTAGTAGCAGGTCACCCACCGGGAGGAGTAGCTATTTTGTGGAGGGACTCTTTAGACAGCCGGGTTAAACCACTTGTAACAAATTTACCATGGTGTACAGGTATAGAAATAGAAGATATCCAACGGAAAGTAGTTATTCTTAGTGTGTTCTTTCCCTACCAATGTAATGAAAATGAAGAACAATACCTGGAATGCCTTGGAGAGCTAAGTGCTCTTTTACAAGAACTAAATACCACCTGCTACTCTGTAATAGGGGACTGGAATGCTAATCTGAAGGACATGAGTAACTCTCTGTTTGCTAGTCATATGACTAACTTCTGTGGTGAGCATGATCTAATTATCTCTTCTCAGCTCATGCTCCCTCATAGTAGTTACACATGTGTCAGTGCAGCATGGGGCTCAACGTCTTGGCTAGATCATACCGTAGCTAGTGCTGATTTCCATGATATGATAACAAATATGGAAATTCAGTATACATATACAGATGAAGATCATATCACATTGACCTTAACAGCTAGTTTGGAAAGAGCGCCAGAATTAACCCAGTCAAACAATAGTGTAACTCCAAAACTGCCATGGGGCGGGCTTGACGAGGAGGAGTGTGAGCAATTTTGCACTTTAACACACACTCTCCTTTCTGAGCTTGATCCTGGCAGTGAGGATGCCATTACCTGTGAAGACCCCAATTGTGTTAATGCTAGTCATCGAGAAGAGGTCAGCAAGCTGTACAATAATATTATATCGTGTCTTACTAAGGCTAGTGACATAGTATTTCACAAGCATAACAAAAATTACTCTTTTAACAAATCTGGGTGGAATGACCATGTTTCGGAACTATACCAGGCATCCCGAGATGCTCGTAGTGTATGGCTGGATCATAACAAACCGAGACAGGGACCCATTTTTGACATGTTCACCAGACTAAAGGCTAGATGCAAGTATGCAATCAGATATATAAAAAACAATGAAAATGTATTAAGAAGAGAAGCATTGGCCAAAAACTTTGCTAGCAAAGACACATTGGCCTTCTGGAAGGATATTAAAAAAATGCATAATAGCTGCACACCTCTACCCGTTAGTGTAGATGGGATCTCTGGTACTAATAACATAGCCAATCTTTGGAAAACACATTACCAAACTTTGTTTAACTCTGTTGGGCACCAAGGCAATACCATTGCTGCTACAACAGAGTGTAACAAAGAAGAAAAATATGACACAATTAAAGTTACAAGTGAAAAAATCAAGGCTGCAATAAGTAGGCTAGATGCTAACAAATCCTGTGGTTTTGATGGTATTTTGATGAACATTTGAAGTACTCCTCCACTCTCCTCTTGGAGAAACTCAGCAGTTGCTTTACCAGCTTTCTAATCCATGGTTTCCTACCAGAATCTATGATGTTCGTTACCTTGATACCAGTAATTAAAGACAAGGCTGGCAAAATTACATCAAAAGACAACTATAGACCTATTGCCCTTGCCAGTATTGTAAGTAAGATACTAGAGTTAATCATTTTAGACAGAATCTCAGTGTATATCTCGACTAATAGTAATCAATTTGGTTTTAAAAAGAATCATGGTACGGACCAGTGCATCTACACTCTGAAGGAGCTAGTGGATGGGTACATCAAAATGAACAGCTCTATTTTTGCATGCTTTCTTGATGCTAGTAAGGCATTTGACAGAGTCTGCCACAATATCCTGTTTGATAAATTAGCAACAAGGGGAGTGCCATCCTATATACTGAGAATCTTGAAGTACTGGTATGCCAATCAAACATTTAATGTAAGATGGGGTAACATTATTTCGGATTCCTTTACAGTAACCAATGGAGTGAGACAGGGTAGTATTCTCTCACCTTACTTATTCAATGTATATATGGATGAATTAAGTGATAAATTGAATAAAGAGCAGATTGGATGTTATGGTGGGAATAAAATCATCAACCATCTCATGTATGCTGATGATCTGGTCATTATTGCACCGTCTTCTGCGGGTCTGAGCAAACTTCTTGATATATGTGAATCTTTTGGTAGTAAACATTGTGTTAAATTCAACCCACTGAAAAGTGCTGTTCTTATATTTAGATCAAAATTACTGTATAAAAGTAAACTGACAAATTTCTCACTCAATAATCAAATTATTCAAGAAGTAAACAAAATAAAATACCTGGGACACATTATCTCAAACGATTGCACAGATGATGCAGATATCGGCCGTCAGCGCAGACAGCTATATTTACGTGGTAACACCATCTTGAGAAAATTCCACATGTGTAATTGGGAAACTAAAGTCACTTTGTTCCGGACATATTGTTCCACTATGTACACGGCCCATTTGTGGTGGAATTATAAGAGAGCCACCATAAATGGTCTGTGTACATCCTATCATAATATACTCAAGATGTTCATTGGTCTCTCTAAATATGAAAGCACTAGTATGGTGTGCACACTGTTGGATGTGCAGTGCTGTCGGGCTGTCATCAGGAGACTGGTGTACAGCTTTTCGCAGCGACTGCAATCCTCCAGTAACACGCTGATTGTAGCTCTTTGGTCTAGTGATCATATCTATGAATCCCGTATTATATCTCACTGGCAGAAGCTGCTGCACACATAGTATGTAATGTAATATATAGGTCTAATTGAACTATGAGCAATGATCTGTGCAATAGGTGTTAACCAACATTGAGCAATAGCCTTAGTTAGCCTATCTGTGTTATATTGTGACAAAATGTGATATGAGCTCTATTCTGTAAATAGGCCTACTGTATTTTTTATTTTATTGTTTCTTTATTAATATATCTTTGTGTATAATTATTATCTGTGCTCTGACGAGAAGTGTATGTGATATTGAGGTTTGTTTATGAGTAAATTAAGTTACAGGATCGTTTCATAGATTCGATTCAGGTCTCACTCAAATAATATGAAAAGCACAAATAATATTTTGAAACTAAAAGAATTTTCTTCAGCTTAGGAAATCACTAGAAGTAACATTAAAACAGCCATGTTAGTCTAAGGCGATATTACTAATACGAGACAATAGCATCACCGTACTAAGCACCGTTAAGCAATGTAAGCTTAATTAAAAGAAAATGAAAGAACTTGTAAGTCTTAATATAAAACAATAGTATTACTTTTATCATAACCCAATTACTTGAAGAGTTGCTTTAGTCCACAAGTCAGTCAACTAAAATAGTTAAGTACATAATAGTAGCGTTAACGTTAATTCCCAATCACATATCTCACTAACCAACATAACGTAAGTGTTTACACCGAACACACTTAACACACACTTATATAATCTGACTGACAGTCACAATCCCATTATAATACTTCACCCTGTCTTCCTCCAGCTGCAAGTTCACCTTCCCAACTCCAAATGAGACTGATTTGAATGCCCACTACTCGGGTCTTATATACTATGCAATGATGGTGTAGGAACGAATCAGGAGGCGGGGGATGGTGCGCGCCCCAATCACAGCTCCTCGAGTTGTGTACCAGGTGCGAGGTCCAATGGAGTCTCCTGGCGTTGATCATCGTCATAGCGTCGGGTCATCGAAGTACTTTGCAGGGTCCCCTATGACGCACGCAGGTGTGAAGGCTTGTTTGCTGGTATGCGGACGAGCTGGTTTCCCACTCGCTGGTTCGCTCGCTAGTCTGCTTCGCCGCCTGGGTAATTTGGCACTCCTTCAACTCTGAATTCTAACTCTTAAATAAACATACAGGGCTCCGTATGTCAGACCTCCCCCCTAGAAAAGAGTTTAAGGAGTATAGTACATAATATTAAACATAAGACATAAATAGATTCACCACCAGATTGGCAACAGCAAGATTATAATGAGGATATAATAAGGATATCACCCAAAGTAGGCAACGTCTCCAGGTACCACATCAGAACATAGCCGGAACGTAGCTGGAGCGTTATTCGAACTGCAAGGCATCTCACAGCTGAAGGCTTGAAAGCGCACTACTAAACATGATATTTACCTCGCTACAAGGGAGAGCTAATCGCCAAAATCCTCTCATTAAATTAATCTTACTGCTGTAGAAGGCCAACCTGGTAAATGCAATCTTTAATAGATACGTGATAGGCAATCGGCTAGCACGTTCTGGACCCCCTTAATATGTTTAACATCCAGGGAGTATTCCTGCAGCAACAAATTCCACCTAGTCAGTCGTTGGTTTTTGTTTTGGAACTTATGCAAAATTGTTAAGGGGTGATGGTCAGTATACACAGTGATGGCACCAGAGGCAGATTGCACATAGACAGCAAAGTATTGAAGGGATAAAATTAATGCTAACAGCTCCTTCTCAATGACTGAATAGTTACGTTGAGCAGAATTTAATTTTTTACTAAAATAGCACACAGGATGCAATACTTCACAGTCGTCTTCCTGTAGCAATACTGCACCAACCCCGGTATTGCTCGCATCCACTGCTAGGGAAAAAGATCTATTAAAATCAGGAGCTCGGAGTACAGGATAATTAGATAAAATATATTTGGTAGCATTAAAGGCCTTCTCACATTCAGAGGACCACTCAAACTTCATATCCTTATGGAGAAGATCTGTCAGGGGAGCTGTCAACCTAGAAAAGTTTAAGATGAAACGCCTATAATAACCAATCATGCCTAGGTACCTTTGGATATGTTTCTTAGTGCTAGGAGTTGGAAATTCTAGAATAGACTCTACCTTTGCTTGAGGAGGTGCAACCTGCCCCTGACCTACCGTATATCCTAGATACTGGACCGTACTCTTTACAAAGGTGCATTTCTTAAGATTAACCACCAGATTGGCATCAGCAAGATTTAAGAACAGCAATCTAAGTTGGTAAAGATGCTCCTCCCATGACTGTGAAAAGATAAGAATATCATCGATGTAGACAACGCATCCAGGTACCCCTTCAGTCACCAAATTCATGAGGCGCTGGAATGTAGCTGGAGCGTTTTTCAAGCCGTAGGGCATTACGTTATAGCAGAAGGCTTGATTGTTGACTACAAAGCATGATATTTCCCTCGCTCTAGGGGTGAGAGCTACTTGCCAATATCCCTTTATTAAGTCAATCTTGCTGATATAGGTTGCTGTACCAATCTGGTCAATGCAGTCGTCGATCCGTGGCAGTGGGTAGGTATCGTTCTTTGTGACAGCATTAACTTGCCTATAGTCCATACATAACCTATGGCTCCCATCTGGCTTTGGCACAAGTATGACCGGACTACTCCACTGGCTTAAGGCCCTTGTGATCAGCTCGTTTGATAACATAAAGTCAAGCTCGACCTGCAGTATACTCCTGTGTTGTGGTGAGACACGGTAGGGGGATAGTTTAATGGGAGTTGCATCCCCTACGTCGATGTCGTGCACGGCCAAAGAAATGAGCCCTGGAGTATCACGGAACACACTGGGAGACTGAGATAAAACAGAGATTAGTTGGTTCGCTTGATCAGAGGGAAGATGACATAGTTTAGATGGTAATTCCCCCCAAGCTACTGAGTTATACTGAAAGTTGGATAGGCTACATGACAAGTCAAAGTCTGCATGGATACCTTCAGGCTCTGGAACAGTCTGTTGCGGGTCAGTAAGAGAACTGAAGACTTTGTCCGCACCAGGCTGTCCACAGGTCCTGACATTCACTGCCACAGTGGGAGAATCTGGAGGAGAGGAATCAGGGGACCTATGGTAGGGTTTCAACATATTTATATGGAAAACTTGCGTGGGCTTTCTCCCGTCTGGGGTAGTTACTAGATAATCGGTAATGCTCACCCTCTGAATGATCTTATATGGGCCCCTGAACTTGGCAGATAAAGGTTGGCCAAAAAGGGGGGGCAGGACCAAAACCTCATCACCGGGCTGAAACTCCCTCTCACGGGCTTTTCTGTCATACCAGTTCTTCATTGAGCTTTTAGCCACTGTCAAGTTTTGAGCTGCATCGCATGAGGATCTCAGCCGGGTTTTGAAATCTGACATATACTTGAGGAGGTTTTGGTTCCCCTCCTGGCCAACTAGGCTATCCTGCAATAGTTGCAAAGGACCTCTTACCTGGTGACCGAAAACTAGCTCATTAGGGGAAAAACCCAGGGATTCAGTTGGAACCTCACAAGTAGCAAATAAAAGAAAAGGTACCCCCTTATCCCACTCAACTCCGGTCTCTGTACAATATTTACGCAACATTCCTTTTAATGTCTGATGATATCGTTCGAGAACCCCTTGACTCTCTGGGTGGTAGGTGCTCGACCTAACATGCTCGATACCCAACTCCTGCAGGAACTGCTGAAAAATGTTAGAGGTAAAATTAGTTCCTTGATCACTTTGCACCTCATGGGGGAAACCCATTCTGGTGAAGAATTTGAGCAGTTCCTTGATGACAGTTGGAGCAGAGGTAGTCCTTAAGGGTATAGCCTCTGGGTAGCGAGTTGCCATGTCCATAATAGTTAATAAATAAATTTTACCTTGGGAAGTCTTAGGCAATGGGCCTACAATGTTCACTACCACCCGAGTAAAAGGATTCTCGAAGACGGGCAAGGGCACCAGAGGATGTACAGGCACCTTCTGATTGGGTTTTCCTGTCATCTGGCAAGTGTGACACACTCTACAAAACTCCACTACATCTGCACGCATTCCTGGCCAGTGAAAGTGGGCTCTGATTCTGTCTAGAGTTTTTCTCACACCTAGGTGTCCTGCCAATGGTATACAATGTGCCATTTCCAAGATATCTCTACGACAAGGTTTGGGGACTACTACTTGATGGACGTCCCAGGCCCCGTCATCGATTGGTCTCTGTGGCTGTCTCCATCTACGCCACAATACTCCTCCTTTGAGGTAGAAACATTCACCACCCTCCTTCTCACATTCCTCTTCACTCACGGCCCTGGCAGCTAACTCCTTGCATTCACTATCATCTCTCTGTAGCTCTACCAGGCCACTAGGACAATTTGGAGGGGTTTCATGGTCATCGTTAGGGTCAAGATGAGCCATAAAGGTGTCAGATAAATCCACCTCAGTCACATCATCAGGCACAGTTGGAGCGTCATTCACACTCTCATCAACTCTTACATTCGGTACATTTCTGTCTGAGGGAACTGCTACTTGAGACATTGAACGTGTGACAGCACACACAGGGAAAACTGTTCGCATCTCCTTTTCGAGCTCACCGGTTAGTGGCTCGTTAACAGGGGAAAGTGACAAAATGGGTTCTGGTCGGACCTTCTCACCTGCTACATCATTCCCCAAAAGGAGTGTTACCCCGGGCACAGGGATATCTTGGGACCTACACAAAGCTATGGTGGCCTCACCCTGTAGTAACTCACATTCAATTTCGCCTTTTACCAAGTATGCATAAAATTGGCCTCCAGCACCTCTCATTATAACTGGTTCGCCAGGTGGGCACTCAGTGTAAGGATTCACCATGAGGGTGCTAGTAGAACCTGTGTCTCTCAGAATTTTTACCTCATGCATACAACCATTTAATCTCACGTTGCCAGATGAAATAAAGGGACGGTAACTGTCCTGCACTGATGGTGAAATTAGTATTGGCTTAACCCTAGTGGGTTGCACCACACATGCTACTACACCCCTGTCTAGATGATTTAAGTTAGCTGCTAGGTACTCCAGTCGGGAGTCCTGTATTAAAGGAACTTTTGGTGCTAGGTACTCCTTCTGTCGGGAGTCCTGCATTAAAGGCACATATGGAGTTTGAGATACGGCGGCAACTGTCTGCCCCGATCTCCCGGTTCTCTCCTTGGCCCAGCACTGATAAGCTAGGTGGCCTCTCTTGCCACAAAAAGTACATACTTTAGGGGATACGGGAACATTCCCTCTTTGAGCATTACTATTACTTTGGGCCCCACCTCTGTTACCATTGCCCTGAGTCGCATTTTTAGTTGGGGGAACAATTCTATTTTGGCTAGCTGGGGAAGACGTTACAGGCTTGTGACTGGGTCTGTCAGATTTGTGATTGGGATACTTAAAATTAGAACTAGAATTATCGTAGGGCTTCTTTCCACGAAATTTGTTGTTGAGCACGTATGTGTCAGCCATGTCAGCGGCGTCGGCAAGACAATCTACCTTTTTCCCCCTTAAATGATAGGCTACAGAAGAATCAATTTTCCATAGGAAATTTTCTAACAGGACCAACTCCTTCAGATCGTTGTAGCTTGTGACTTTCTTACTCTTGACCCAATGATTAAAGTTTTAGTCATTGTCCTGGCAAATACCTTATGGGTTTCTTCTACTTTCTTCTAGTTTTTACGGAAAGATTGCCTGTAACCCTCAGGCTGCAATTGATAGGTTTTTAAAATAGCTTCTTTGAGATTGTCATAATCCTGCCTAACATCTGCTTCTTCTGACAAATACGTGGCTCGAGCCTGCCCTGTCAAAACGGTTTGTAACATAAAAGGCCATTGATCTCTTGTCCACCTCATACCTCCAGCAACCTCCTCAAACAAAACAAAGAAATCCTGCACATTATCCTCAGTGAAAGGTGGAATGACACTGGTCATAGTTAATCCCAGAGGGGGAGCAATTAAGGGAGCATTTGTGTTGACATTTAGTCGAGCCGTACGATATTGATATTCATAATGTTCGGTCTTTATTCTGGCTAGTTCTATATTTGCTCTGGCTTGTTCGGTCTTTGCTCTGGATTGTTCTAGTTCGAATAATTGATCAACGGTAAAACCAGGTGGCAATTGTTCATCAAGTTGGCTAGGGTTACTCGGGATCCCACCAACTGCACCGTCACCCTCCCCGCCTTCTACAGGGAACAGGTGGGTTTTTATGGTCTGAGCCACCTCTACTTTGGACATGTTTGAGACAGTTAACTGGATATGCGAGGCAAGCACTTTCAGTTCGGATTTTGACAGACGGTCAATATCAGGGGCTGTGGGTTCTGATTCTATGAAAACTCGAGCATCTTCGTCATTAATTAGATCAGACATGATTAATATTTGATTTTTAAGTAGTGAAACGGTAATGAAACTGAGTGAAACTGTATGAAACGAATCCTGGCAAGGTCGCCACTCTTCTGTTACATATCTTGATCCTCAAATGGTTAACTTGATGAATCTAGATAGCACAGAGATATATATTAAGGTATCAGTCAGCTGAAGGCAAAACAAAAGTAAAATCTAAT
The DNA here is from genome assembly GCA_032716605.1 of Paralithodes platypus. Taxonomy (NCBI): domain Eukaryota; kingdom Metazoa; phylum Arthropoda; class Malacostraca; order Decapoda; family Lithodidae; genus Paralithodes; species Paralithodes platypus. The sequence continues at coordinate 10,916,442 of CM064482.1, forward strand.
AACATTATTTCCTGTTGTTGCTTCCTTTCCTTTTGGATCTTAGGACTTGGTATCCTTTATTGACTGATACTCTTTAATTATGAAAAATACTGAAACTAATTAAAGTCATGTAGTATTTATAAAGAATTATTATTTAACCGAAGCTTAGTAGGCTATGGTTATGAACCGAAGAAGTTATATCTAAAGAAGGACTATTAATTCTATAAAAAGTCTTGAAAGATAAATATTAAAGTAAGAATATTTCTGTCTCTTACCCTTTTTGAAATGAATAGATAGTGTTCTTATATGTCCTTTTATTTATATTTAATGTAGTTATTATTCTTGGTTCTTGTCTTACGTTAATAGTATTTTTATTATTACTATCATCAGGATTAATATCAAAGTCACATAAAAAGTGAGATATATATTTAATAATTAGTTAAATGTATTTCTTAACCACGTAACATTGAGGTTTGATTATGAGTAAATTAAGTTACAGGATCGCTTCATAGATTCGATTCAGGTCTCACTCAAATAATATGAAAAGCAAAATTAATATTTTGAAACTAAAAGAATTTTCTTCAGCTTAGGAAATCACTAGAAGTAACATTAAAACAGCCATGTTGGTCTAAGGCGATATTACTAATATGAGACAATAGTATCACCGTACTAAGCACCGTTAAGCAATGTAAGCTTAATTAAAAGAAAATGAAAGAACTCGTAAGTCTTAATATAAAACAATAGTATTACTTTTATCATAACCCAATTACTTGAAGAGTTGCTTTAGTCCACAAGTCAGTCAACTAAAATAGTTAAGTACATAATAGTAGCGTTAACGTTAATTCCCAATCACATATCTCACTAACCAACATAACGTAAGTGTTTACACCGAACACACTTAACACACACTTATATAATCTGACTGACAGTCACAATCCCATTATAATACTTCACCCCGTCTTCCTCCAGCTGCAAGTTCACCTTCCCAACTCCAAATGAAACTTATTTGAATGCCCACTACTCGGGTCTTATATACTATGCAATGATGGTGTAGGAACGAATCAGGATGGTGCGCGCCCCAATCACAGCTCCTCGAGTTGCGTAGCAGGTGCGTAGTCCAATGGAGTCTCCTGGTGTCGATCATCGTCATAGCGTCGGGTCATCGAAGTAGTTTGCAGGGTCCCCTACGACGCACGCATGTGTGAAGGCTTGTTTGCTGGTATGGGGACGAGCTTGTTTCCCACTCGCTGGTTCGCTCGCTAGTCTGCTTCCCCGCATGGGTAATTTGGCACTCCTTCAACTCTGAATTCTAACTCTTAAATAAACATACAGGGCCCCGTATGTCAGAATATATATATATATATATATATATATTTATATTTAATATATATATATATATATATATATATATATATATATATATATATATATATATATATATATATATATATATATATATTTATATACTGTATATATATGCCTCCACATTTCTGTCAACACAGTGGTGTTAGTTGTGGTGGTGGTGGTGGTGATGGTAGTTGTGGTGGTTTTCACACCTTCGAATACCACTCCCTTGGCTTCACACCTCCCAATAGGATACCTGGACCTGAGTGACCCTTCCCCAGACAGTCACTTGATCTCTTGTATATACTGTATGTTTTGTATTTTTATTATTATGCCCCCTCCCCCATTATACCCCCTCCCCATCCCTCCCCCATTATACCCCCTCCCCCTCTTCCCCCTGCCCCCATATACAATATATATTATTATTAGGCTAGTATCTATTTATTATATATTATTATTATTCTACTCCCCCCTCCCCTCCCTCCCCCATTATACCACCTCCCCCTCCCTCCCCCATTATCAGTTGTGTGTGTGAACTACAGTGGTATAGTCGCTCCCGTCATTGTGTGTTAAATATATAGCAACGCGCTATATAGCCACGCCTCAGTGATCACGTGATAGTTTCCCGCCAATACTACCTTACCCACGCTAATCACTGTGAGGAGGACCTGGAGCCGCCAAACCAGAATACCGGCTAACATAAGTGTTCATTTTGTTTCCTTCTTTCTTTTATATTATGATTTTGTTTTTCTCCTTAGTAAGCTTATCTTCCTATCTTCTGACAGACAACACATTGTTTGTCGTATATTTTAGTCTTTCTCTCCCAAACTATTGTGTTTTTTTTTTTTTTTTTTTTTTTTAGTATACAAATCACTCCATTACCTGTGTCAAATATTTTATGTTTTATTAAAATATCGTAAATAGGCTAGCCTCTTGATATCGAAATTGAGATAGCTATTACCTCCATGTAAACAGGCCCAACAAACTCCCATTAGGTCTACCACATACTATATTTTGTATGCCTTCATACTAACCAATATCTCTCTTTTTTTACAGTCTCATGTAATCATAAAATTCAAACACATATTTCTATAGTTTTACAGGCTCTCGACATAGTATCTGATAACTAACATATCTCACATATATTTTTCATTTATTTTCACAGGGCTTTTGAAACTGTATCTTAAATTAATACTATATCATCTTAGCAGCCAAAATGCCTTCGAACTTGAAACGTTGCGAGCAGTGTACAGGTCGATTCGCTGGACAATACTTCAGTGACTACTTCTCCAACCCGGAATGCAGGCTGTGCGAAAACCGCCGACATCTGTTAAAAGGTCTGAACGAAGTAAAAGCCAACTATGTCAAACTCCAGAAGGAATTCTACTCTTTGCAGGAATTTGTTTCCCTCAATGTAGCAGCAACACCAGAAACCCAGCAGGATGTAGGACTACCAGTGCAGGTGTCTAGCCAAGACAACGCAACTGCCCTCCCTTCTCCCCCTAGATCTCCTTCCCCACCCAGAATTGATCAGCCGCAAACCCCCCCACCAGCCAGTCCACCCGCCCCACACAACAGCCCTCCATCCCCTCAAAATTCCAGAGTCTCTCCCACCAGCTTTACTCCCGTAAGAAATGGGGCGAGGCAATCAAAAAGGAGGTCACATCTGCCGGTCACCACATTTAATAAATACCAGATTCTGACAGAAACAGGAGACGAAACTGAGGAGACCAGGCTCATTGGAGACTCCATCTTACGAGGACAACTTGAAGAGTTCTGTGGAAGAGTCCCAAACCACAGAAAGCGTTTTTGCATACCGGGTGCAGGTTTGGACGACATCACAGCAGCCTTCGACGATGTCACCATCAACGCTGACGAGAACACCCTGTTCGTGATTCACGCAGGGTCGAACGATGTAATGCGCACCAGATCAGAGGAACTAATGGAAAAATACCGTAAGGCAATCCAGCGTTACAAGAGTAAGTCATGTAACATAATCATTTCAGGCATTCTTCCCAAGATCGATGCAGAGACCGGTTTCTACGATAAGGCGTTCAGTACTAATAACAGACTTAAATCCCTCTGCTCACAGGAAGATGTCGAATATCTTAATCTCTGGGACCATTTCTACAATCAACACATTCTCTTTCAGGATGATGGCTGCCATTTGAATTCAGTCGGAGGAGCACGCCTAGGCAGACTCCTACATGATGCAGTCTGCACTTTCAGATAAAAAAAATGACAACCGAGCAGGGGCAGTAGCAGCGACATAAACTACCCCATATCAAATGTAAACTCTATCCAAAATAATATCACGGCCTGCTACGTTAATGCACGCAGCTTACGCAATAAATTCGAAGACCTGGAAGCACTTGCATGTATGGAGGAATGTGATATAATCGGTGTTTCAGAATCATGGATCAACACGGAAAAGCGTGATTTTTTGGCGGAATACGCATTACCAGGTTATACTCCCTTCAGCTGCGAAAGATCCCATAGAATGGGAGGTGGGGTTCTGCTATATGTTAAAAGTAATCTTCACCCAATCGAGGTAACCAAACCTGCCATAAATAATATTGATACTAGTTACATTCAAATAAATAATCAAGCAAGCAAGATAATAATTGGCCTAATTTATCGACCTCCTGCACAATCACCCGATACTGACGAGAAACTCTATGATCAAATAGCGGAAATAAGTTGTCAGGAAGAAGCAGTAATATTTGGCGATTTCAATCTGCCAGTCACAACATGGGGCGAACCACTAAATGCTCACGCGGGACATGATCTATATGCTAATCTTCAGGAAAGTGCCCTTTATCAACACGTAGAACACCCAACGAGGGGAAATAACATTCTGGATATTATTCTAACGACAAATGAAAGACTGGTAAATAGCGTTAAAATCGGACCGGAATTTAGCTCTAGTGACCATAGGATAGTGTCCTTTAACATTAAAGTAAATAATGACAAAGAAAACGTGAGCACGGAAAAAGAACCAGATTATCGAAGGGCCGACTTTAACAAACTTAGAAGGCATCTTGCCAATACTGACTGGAGTGAAATGACTGAAACTCACGATGTAAATCGATTATGGAACATATTATCTAATAACCTAAACAAAGCAATAAATACAAGCATCCCTCTACGAAACCGGCACCCAGCAGGCAAATATAAGCCAAAATGGTGGAATAATGAAATAAAAACATCCTCTTAGTAAAAAAGCAGGCATACCAAAAATATAAGGCAACTCAGAATAATAGCGATAAATTAGAACACGATAGACTGCGTCGAACAACCAAAAATCTCATCAAAGGAAGTAAGAAGAATCTGGAACTTCATATTGCCAGCTCCAGCAAGTCCAATCCGAAAGAATTTTACAGCTATATAAGAAACAGAAAAACGGTAACTTCAACAATAGGCCCACTTGTTGCGGAAAATGGAGATCATACAGATAACAAAGTACAAATGGCGAATATCCTAAATAACTATTTTGCATCAGTTTTCACGTCGGAAGATACTACCGGTAACCGACCTACCCCTACGAATCAATCAAATGGCACTGAGCTCGAAAACTTTACGATTTATGAAGACGATATCCTGTTCGCAATCAACAATTTGAAAGTTAATAAAACCCCAGGCCCTGATAAAATATCCCCAAGGATCCTAAAAGAAGCAAAACACGAATTATTAAACCCACTCGCAAATCTGTTCAACAAATCATTGAATGTTGGGATAGTTCCAAACGAATGTAAACTAGCTAACGTAACACCCATATACAAAAAAGGAAATAAGTCCTCTCCCGGCAATTATCGACCAATTAGCTTAACATCGGTAACGGGCAAATTAATGGAAACCATTATAAGGGACAAAATAGTAAAACATTTGGAAGAAAATAATTTAATAAAAGATTCTCAGCACGGTTTTAGAAATAAACGTTCATGCTTAACAAACTTACTCGACTTCTTCAATGATGTTTACAAATCATATGATAAGGATAGAGCAGTTGATATAATATATCTCGATTTTCAGAAAGCTTTCGATACCGTACCCCACAAGAGACTAATTGACAAAATAAAAGCTCATGGCATAACAGGAAAAACTCTGAAATGGCTCGAAAATTGGCTCTCAGACCGTAAACAACGAGTTGTAATAAATGGTGAAGAATCAGATTGGTGCAAAGTAAATAGTGGCGTTCCCCAGGGTTCGGTATTAGGTCCTATTCTTTTTATAATTTACATAAACGACTTAGACGAAGGAATAGAATGCAAAATTTCGAAATTTGCTGACGATACAAAAATTACTAATAAAGTAACCTCAACAGTACATTGGCAAAAACTACAAGGTGACCTAGACACTTTAGAAAACTGGGCAGAAAAATGGCAAATGAAATTCAACATAGAAAAATGCAAAGTATTACACATCGGTAGTAACAACGCTAAAAAAGATTACTCAATGAACAACATTCAACTATCAAATACAAATAATGAAAAGGATCTGGGAGTTATAATATCAAGTGACCTGAAGCCGAGTAAACAGTGTACAGAGGTAATAAAAACTGTTAATAAATTGGTGGGTTTCATCGGCAGAACATTCAAATTCAAATCAGAAAAAATCATACTTACTCTATTCAACTCATTGGTGCGTCCCCATCTCGAATACTGCGTGCAGTTCTGGTCACCGTACTACCGAAAGGACATAAATAAACTTGAAAGGGTGCAACGCAGAGTCACTAAAATGATACCTAGATTGCGTAATAAACCGTACGAAGAGCGCTAAAAAGAACTAAATTTGTTTAGCTTAACAAAGCGCAGCATGAGAGGTGACCTAATAGAGGTGTTCAAAATCTTCAAGGGATTCAGCAACCTAAATGTAAGCAAATTATTTACGATCAATCAAGCAAACACGAGAAACAATGGTTATAAGATTATAGGCAAGCGTTTTCATTCTCACGAGGCGAAGCATTTCTTCTTCAACCGCGTTGTGAATAATTGGAACAGACTACCCTCGAACATTGTAAACTGTAATACTGTCGAAACATTTAAGAACCATCTGGATAAACACATGGCAAATAACCCCCGATTAACACAGTTTCTTTCAGAATAACGCGCAACGAAATGTCAACGCATACCGCAATGTATATTGATTTTCATACATCTGTTCCCTTTCAGAATTGTAGTAAATAGAGTTAGCTTAGATTACAAATCAACTTCTTTTTTCTCCCTGTCCTGTCCGAATTTCCGTGTCAGTTTTTCAATACTGCATGGTATTTTTCCTATCTGTTTCCATGCCAGCATTAGCTGGAGGGAGTGGTGGGTGGGGAGGAGCCTTCTTCTTTGCTATCCTTTTCTCTACCTCGTAGTCAGTAGATTAGTAGTTTTAGATATCCAAACTGCCCCGTAAGGACCAATAGGTCTGTTGCAGTTTGTTCTCCTTTGTATTCCTTTGTATACCCCCCTCCCCTTCCCTCCCCCATTATACCCCCTCCCCCTCCCTCCCCCATTATACCCCACTACCCCTCCCTCCCCGATTATACCCCCTCCCCCTCTTCCCCCTGCCCCCATATACAATATATATTATTATTAGGCTAGTATCTTTATTATATAATAATATTCTACTCCCCCTCCCCCTCCCCTCCCCCTCCCCTCCCTCCCCCTCCCCCTCCCCCTCCCCTCCCCCTCCCCCTCCCCCTCCCCCTCATATATATATATATATATATATATATATATTATATATATATATTTAACGTATGTTATGGCCCCCTCCTCCTCCCTCCCCCATTATACCCCCTCCCCCTCCCCTCCCCTCCCCTTCCCCCCCGCCCCCCATATATATATATATATATATAATAATTCGTATTTATGTATTTATGTATGTTATGCCCCCTCCCCATCCCCCTCCCTCCCCCATTATACTCCCCTCCCATATACCCTCCCCCTCTTCCCCCTGCCCCCCATATACAATATATTATTAGGCTAGTATCTTTATTATATATTATTATTATTCTTCTCCCCCCCTCCCCCTCCCCTTCCTCCTCCCTCTCCCTCCCCTCCCCCCCCCCCTCTCCCCCTGCCCCCTATATATATATATATATAGTATATATATATTATATATTATTATACTCCTCCCCTCCCTCCTCCCTCCCCCCCCTCCCCCCCCCCTCCCCCCCTTCCCCCTGCCCCTATATATATATATACTAGGCTAGTATCTATTTATTATATATTATTATACTGCCCCCTCCCCTCCCTCCTCCCCCTCCCCTCCCCCTCCCCCCTTCCCCCTGCCCCCCATATAAATATTACTAGCTAGTATCTATTATTATATATTATTATACTCCTCCCCTCCCCTCCCCTCCTCCCCCTCCCCTCCCCCTCCCCCCCCTTCCCCCTGCCCCCATATAAATATTACTAGGCTAGTATCTATTATTATATATTATTATACTCCTCCCCTCCCCCCACCCCCTCCCCCCTCCCCCCCCTTCCCCCTGCCCCCATATAAATATTACTAGGCTAGTATCTATTTATTATATATTATTATTATACTCCTGATAAGTGGTTGGCAGCTTATTGGGATACGTGTTCCTTAATACAACACAGAAAAGACCTCCGAAGAGCAATCATATTAAAAGACCTCCGAAGAGCAATCATATTAAAAGCAGTAAAGAAAAACTGAAAACAGAGCAACTAGATTTACCAAACATTAATGAGCTAAATGGAAAGAAAACATCGATGAATGATAAAGACATAGAAGTGTATTCAGAGTGAGGTGGTACTATATCACAGTGCCCAGCACATCAGCGCTGACCTCAGCATTCCCTTCACTGAGCCAATGAGTCACGGTGAGCCGGTGAGCCCGCACGCCAGCAACTCGCCCCAGCAACTCAGCCAGAGACTCACACACGCACGCACGCACACCACGCCCAGGCAGGGGTATGACGTGTCTGTGAACTGTGACGTCACGGGAATTGGTGACGACATCAGGAGAAGCAACCAACTCTAAGGGATCACCACTTCAAACTTCATTCTACAACAGCTGACTAGAAGACTTCAAACATCACAGCATTAATTCAGCTTTGTATCGGTTAGTCAGAAATAACAATACAATTTAAATATACTAGTAACTAGTACTAGTAAAAATCCTGTCAACATAAACACAGCAAATGCCAGTGCCTTCTTTAAATTTTCTTTAGCAAATATCTCTACTTATTTACTCTACGAATTTTAAAGTGTGACTATACGTACATTTTAACTCCATTTCGAATTAGTAAATTCAAGTCTTGCTTTAAGAACTTTTATTCTCGCACTAAGAAACTTATATTTACTTCCTTTTAATTCTAATTTCTCTCATTGAATTAACATTTTAGGCCTACAGTAAATATTAGTTTACCAGCACAAATTTCTCAAGAAATTGATTTTTAGCAGAGGATCATTTCTTTTCTCTTGCCTGTGTTACGTTGCTTTCATTTTCTTAGTAAGAGAGTATTCTTATACAGTGCCTTACTAAGTTGAATTTTCCAGATTTTCCTGTATTAATATTTCAACTGCTCACTCATCAGACTAACCACCTTCATTCATCCATACAAACTAACGTACGGGTGTGTGGTTAATTAAGAGAAGGCCCTTTTTCCAAAAATTGTGTTCCAGTGCTAAAAAAAAAAAATTTGTGGGATTATTTGTCAATGACATTCAGTCCAGGTATCTTTACCAAAAGTGTAATTTTTCCCCTATGTCCTTTAACCCTTATTTAGCGGGTGGTCAGGTATTTTACACTGTACCGCTCAGCGGGCATAATCCCGAAATATTCGCTCAATTTCACTCGCCCTAGCGCCGTTACTATGGCTCCAATGCGAACGAAACGATCATTTTTGGAAAGAGCAACTCTTCGTCTCCCCATACAAGTCTATGAATGGATGTTATGAATGAGTGTGGAGGGTGGGAAGAGGTGAGGAAGAGGAGGTACTTTTTGGTATATTTCCCAGGCGCGTTCGGTTGCGTTCGCTTTGGCCTGACTTCGGCTTCTAGCGCGTCTAGTATTCCTTCGGTAATCGGTTTCTCCTTATTTCTGTATTCTCTCTCTCTCTCTCTCTCTCCTGTCTGTCTGTCTGTTTCTCTTTCTCTCTCTCTCTGGCTTGCTCGCTTTCCCTCTCTCGCGCGCTCTGTCTCTCTCTCTCTTCCTCATCCGTATATGTAATTCTCATTATTATTTTCTCTAATCTCTCTCACTCCTCCTGTCTGTCTGTCTCTCTGGCTCGCTCGCTTTCCCTCTCTCGCGCTCCCTTTCTCTCTTCCTCATCCGTATATGTAATTCTCATTATTATTTTCTCTAACTAATCCCTCTATTTCATTTATTTGCTTGTAATATTTCTGTATTATTATATCTTTTTCACTCTGTCTTCAGTTCAGTTTCTGTATTCTCTCTATACGGTGGGAATGGTATTTCGTATGAGGGATGTGCAGCACAAATATTCAATCTTTCGTTGTTTGGTTGTTTGTATTACCGTAAGAAATTTACTGAACGCCTGCAAATAATACGCTATAAAATGCTTGCAATCAAACTCTCAAGCAATTTCAAGGTCACATGCAATTATAAATGTAGGCTATAGGTAACCGACCCAGAGAGGAAGAGACAAGAGAGAGAGAGAGTGTCGTGATAATATAACAATGTTACATATGTATCATATATATATGAAAAAATAATATATACGGTAGGCCTACATCTGTTCCCCACAATCATATAATGCCAAGCACAAATATTCAATCTTTCATTGTTTGTATTACCGTAAGAAATTTACTGAACGCCAGCAAATAATACGCTATAAAATGCTTGCAATCTCTCTATTTTCTCTAATCTCTCTCACTCTTCCTGTCTCTCTCTCTCTCTCTCTCTCTCTCTCTCTCTCTCTCTCTCTGGCTCGCTCGCTTTCCCTCTTCCTCATCCGTATTATGTATTTCTCATTATTATTTTCTCTAACTAATCCCTCTATTTCATTTATTTGCTTGTAATATTTCTGTATTATTATATCTTTTTCACTCTTTCTTCAGTTCAGTTTCTGCATTCTCTCTCTCTCTCTATCTCTCTGTTTCGCTTGCTTTGCAGGAATTTTGTTTTTGTTTATATATAATATATAATAATTTACTTATCATTACTTACTATATCGTATAAACAATAGTAGGTAGCCAACTTACCATAATACCGATACACCAAACCGATCCGCATGCGTTTTTTTTTATCACCTGTTTACTAAAGTGCCACCATTATCGATTTTCTTGGAGCCGACTAGAGCGGGAGGGTTACCAATTGAAATTAAATCCGCTAGCATATATTGTTAGATGTAAGACATGATAAATACCACTAGAAATATGAATTGGCAAAATCCATATAATATCACTTCGAAATTGTTCTGAAATTTCAAAACAAAACCGCTAGTGTAAGTCATTGCTGCTAGATCGAAGTAAAGGTCTCTAGATCTAGCGGAAGTCGCTATACGTATTGGCAGTACTGCACACTCATTCATTTCATTCATTCATTTTCTATTGAGCTCGTCCTGGAATCTTTACGACTCTGAATCTTACGATTGCCGACGGCGATACGTTGTTGACATTGTTGTTGATGTTCCAGTGGAGGGATGAACAAAATATTGTCCTTGTCCAATAATAGCTATTTCATAGTCCCACAGGACTTATTTTGATATATTTATCAAATTTATTGAACGCCTGAAAATAATACGCTATAAAATGCTTGCAATCAAACTTTCAAGCAATTACAAGGTCACATGCAATTATAAAAAGGTATATTGTAGACCACAATCTTCGCCAAGCTTCGTTGTTGCTTGTATTATCGTGAGAAATGTACCATACACCCTGGTTATCGTGAGAAATTTACCGAACGCCTGCAAATAATACGCTATAAAATGCTTGCAATCAAACTCTCAAGCAATTGCAATGTCACATGCAGTATAGGTAGACCCAGAGAGGAAGACAGACAGAGAGAGAGGGGAGGTCAAAAACATCTGCTAGGTGTGATTTCCCCTGGGAGGGAAGAGATTAGTTAGGGGCGTGCCCTGGCCTACATCAGACAAAGAGAGTACAAAGGAGTACAAACAAAGAGAGTGAGACAGAGAGAGAGAGAGAGAGAGAGTAGTGATAATATAAAAATGTTACACATGTATCATATAATATATGAAAACATAATATATACGGTAGGCCTACATCTGTTCTCCACAATCATATAATGCCAAGCACAAATATTCAATCTTTGGTTGTTTGTATTACCGTAAGAAATTTACCGAACGCCTGCAAATAATACGCTATAAATGCAAAGGAAATTTCTTGTAGAGTGCAATTTTGAGGACGTAATGTGCTCTGAGAGAGAGCGGAGCGGTGATTAGGAGCATAAATTACCTCAAGACCGCTCGCCACACAGGGAATTCTATAAGGAAATTACCGTATTTTAGGGTTTTTGCACTCGTGTTTTACGATCGTTGAAAGACAACCAGTGATCGTAAAAGGATGGTTCGGGTGTCATTGGAAAGCTCAATTTACGCACTTTCAGGATACATACTTGTATTACGCTCTGGGTCTTGTTTATGCATGAAAAAGAGCACGGAACAACCCCATTTAGGGTAAAAAAAAAACCCGCTGGGCGGCACAGTGAAATATACTCCACCAGCCGCTCGAAAGGTGATAAAATGCTTGCAATCACATTTTCAAGCAATTATAAAATATAAATTGTACTTACCAACACCCACACCAGTATGTTCTTCGTCAGGAACGTCTCCAATTTGCTCAAGGGTTTGTCCAATATCAACCACAACATCCACCCCACGCAAATTATGCTTGGGGTGAAAGCCTATGATCGGGTTATTTTCGTCTTCCGAGTCATCCACACTACCAAAACTCTCACCCAGACCTTCGACGGTTTCATCCAACAGCTTATTAGAAAGTTCTGAAGAGTTCAGCATGATATCTAGTTTCTGGGTGGTGAGCCGGGCGTGGTTAGTAGGGTGGGGCGACGCACTAGGGATTGGCGGCCACCGAATCGAACACGGGCAAATCTTGACCTTCCATTATGGCTGCTTGAGGGTCACTTAGTCACGGTCACGCAGTGGGGATGTGTGGGTGGGCCCATGTAGTACACCGCCTGACCACCAAGTTTCGCTTTCCACCAAAATTAGGGCGGGAATAACCCCACGGACTTAAGTCCGACCCCGCCATTTAGTCCAATTTTCTCGTATCGGACTTAAGTCCGACCCCGCTTAATAAGGGTTAATCCTTTTGGCAAGAAGTCACCTCACAATGAGGAGGATTTAATTTCCTCAGACAGTACTACTGAGAACAACTCAGAAGAGGAATTAGAGGGAGCGGGAATTGAACCTCAGTCAGACACAGAGCTTGAAAAAGAACTAGGGACAAAACTTTCTTCTGACCTTGACGACTTGACTGATCAACTTACTAACTCTTTCAAGGAGACATCGGGCTACCCCGATACATCCTCTAGCGCCTGCGGAACAGTTAAGGATACATTGGGTCACCCCGATAGAACATCCTCAAGCGCTAGCGCCAGTGCCAGCGAACCGTCATTGGTGTCCCAAGATCACCAAAATTTCGCGAAACACGAGGTAAAACGAGATACCTCCGGCACCCAAAGCCATTTCAGCTTACGTCCTTCAATACTAGGTGGAGTCACCCTGCGATCAGGAAACACCTACTTTCCTGTAGTGTCGGCAGTGACACCTCCACCGGCAACGACTACCAGTACTTCATCTACAATAACGCCACCGGCTAATTCCACAGCAATCATGACAGGTCAGCCGCCACCACCGAAGATAAATCTCATGCAACGTGGGCAAGACATCGCCTACTTTACCGGAAAAGATTGTCCAAACTACCCGGGAGGAGTTCTTATCTTCTTGCGGACCATCGAAGACCTCATGAGGAATAGTGACATAACGACAGATGAAGACAAGATCGTGTTTGTAAGAGGATACCTGAAAAGCGGCTCCAGATCTGCACTCGCACAGTCCATCCTAGGTTTCCGGACAAAGGACTATAGTGCATGGAGAACATATCTGATTGAATGTTTTGGAGACGGCAACCAAGGAGGAGCATTGGCCTTCGTACACAGAATGGCCCACAAATTTGACGAGTCCCTTGGTAAGCGAGACATGCTCATGGCCCAAGTCATTGCAGGAGATGTTGTCGTAGATGCCGAGCAAAGATTTTACACTTCAGAAGGGGTAGATCAGGGAGCACAAACTATGACCCTGAAAAATCTGAGTAAATTCCTAGAATACATGGTTTTCGTATGCACACTGCCTACCACTCTTAGGAAGGAAATCATGAAGACTGAGTTTAAATCAACCAGTAACCTTCAGGAGTTTGTGGCAAAGAAAGCATTCAAAATCTCCACAGATGAAATACCAAAAGCCTTCGTAAGCCTAGTAGAAGCTTTTGGGACCAAACCCAGGCAGGCTACAAGCTCAAGGAACCACAACATCTGTGAACACTGCCAGAAGAAGGGCCATGACAAGAGATCATGCTGGAAACTGCACCCGGAGCAAACCCCGGACAGGTACAAGAAGAAGACAACACACACACCTTCCGGTGGGGCATCACACAAAGCTGGACGAGCACAAGGAACCCCCACAAGCCAAGGAACACAAAGTCCGAGGAAGAGCTGTATGATCCATGGAGAGATGGGACATTCCACAGAAGACTGCCGAGCAGCCAAGGATCTAGTCAGTAAGTACCACAAATGTTCGTCGGGGGAAGCTCAGGGCAGGACGCCCGAAAATCAAACGTAGTAAAGACTACTCCGTTACCTACCAATGTACACTCGTCGCCCTTATATGTGCCCTCTATCGTTGCGGCTGTCACACGAGTGAACATTATGTCAATTCCAGTAACGGTAGGTAACAGGAAGATCTCTTTGGCTCTTGACTCCGGCGCCTGCGCCAACGTCTTGTCCTACGAGTCATTGATAAATCTTCAAAACCAGCTTAAGTGCAACTGGACACTTAAGCTCCCAGACATGCAACTTAAAGGAGTTACACGGGATACCCTACAACTAGTTGGTATGGTGGACATTCCGTTTAGATTCACACGTCGCGGAGACCCGAACATCAAGACAAGGTTTTACGTGATAAAGGATTTTCCACTCCCAGCTGATGGCCTCATCGGCATCGGAACGATGAAGGACAACCGCATCGTCTTAGATCCTTCCGAGCAGAGTATGACATACAACCGCCACACGTATTCTACAATGCAGAATCCACGACCTCTCCTACACTCGACCATTGCAGCGACTGTACCAGCAAGCATGGACAATTTACCTGCGCGGTCCTTGGGGTTCCCTACTCCAAGTATCCAGAGTGTTGGATCAACAGGTCAGGGTTCTCGGTTGTATCCCATAGTAGTTTCCGGAAAAGAAAGGATTCGTGCTAGAGAGGGTGCACACCTTCCAGTTAGGTTACCCAAACTAAAGAAAGGCACGGATGCAATCTGTCTAAGTGAAAGTGCATGTGTAAAGGGACTAGCTCTCGAGTCAACCTTGTACAAGTTACACGATAACGCAAGGGCGGAGATACTAGTCTACAACAGATCTAATGGTCCAATTACGCTGAAGTCCGGTTGTACCATCGGAAAGGCTCTTGTGTACGACTATCCAGTAGATCCAGAACCCCCGGAGTGGCCCTCCGCACATGCGCCCATAGCTGTGATGACAGCATCGAAACCTTCCAAGATGTCAGAATCAGATCCTATCAAGCTGCACCTCAAGAATGTAGACTTTCCAGAACTGGAGGACTCCCATCTGAGCTTACTACAGCGGTTCAGAGATGTCGTTGCGCTCCCAGGAGAATGACTAGGTAAAACGGATCTGACAACGCATTCCATACCCCTAAAACCAGACACCAACCCCGTCTACACAGCGGCATACAGATTGCCACACTGTCAAAGGGATGTGGTTAAAGGGATGGTAGACGACATGCTTGAGCAAAAGGTTATCCAACATTCATCCTCGCCATGGAATTCACCTCTTTTCCTGGTACCTAAGAAGGATGGAGGATGGCGCCCAGTGATTGATTATCGCAAGGTCAATCAAGCAACCATACCTGATAGATTCCCCATGCCTGTACTGTCCGAGCTACTACAAGGCATTGGTAAAGGGAATACAGTGTTCAGTACGCTAGATCTCCTCAGCGGGTACTGACAAGTTGGAATGGATGAAATGTCAACGGAAGTCACTGCTTTCTCGACCCCGAGCGGACACTACGAATGGTTACGCATGCCTTTAGGGTTAACCCGTTGAGACCCAGCGTCGCACGTGTTGCGTCGGCAGTCTTTGATCACCAACTCCCAGCGACGCATCACGTGCGTCCGACATATAAAAAACACTTACGTGGCTCGTAAGGTAGGAAATGGCGGGAGAATAGGAGGGGGCGGTACCGTAGGGTGTGGGGGAGCCGGGCCAGTAGGTGTGAGCGGGCCGAGACAGCCGCGCGGCTGGTGGTGGTGGGCTTAGTGGGGATAGTTTACACCCCTAGTTTACCGCCACTTTGAACCTTCATTACTCCGGTCGTATGGGAGCTAGAGGCTTGAGATTTATGTGAGATACTCCTTAGATTGTATGCCGTACAATGCCATACTCAGTTTTTACCCTAGTGCTCCCGGGCGGGTGGTCATGCGGGGGAGACGAACTATTGAAACCCCCCCCCCCCGCCCCCCAAATGACCGAAATGAGTTTTTTTTTATTTGTGTGTTCATTTCTCACCATTCTCTTCCATTTTGGCTCAACAAATTTTTTTGAAGCTCCCCCCCCTCAACCCCCAACCGGCCCCCCCCCCCAAAAAAAATGTCAGAGGTGATTTTTTTTTGTTTTTTTTTCATTTCTCATCCTTGTCTTCCATTTTAGCAAACAAAAAAAATAAGTGAAAATGGCTTGGGACTGGGGTGAACAAAATATTATAACTAGCCGGGGCTCAACGGGTTAAGAAACGCACCCCTCACCTTTCAAAGGTTAGTCAACAACCTTTTTGCGGGCCTCTTGGGTGATTCAGTCTTTGCCTACCTGGACGACATCATAATCTGTAGTAAAGATCATGATTCTCATTTCGATAAACTCCAACAAGTAATGGAAAGACTACAAATGGCAGGTTTACATATCAAGATCAGCAAGTGTGACTTCCTTAAAAGAAAAATCAAGTTCCTAGGTCATCAAGTAGACGTAGAAGGAATTCACACTATGGATGATAAGATCTGTGCGGTACAAAATTTCCCACGACCGAAAACTGTAGAGAATATACGAAGCTTCATTGGCTTATTAGGCTACTATCGTTCTTTCGTGAAGAACTATGCGAGTCTGGCAAGGCCTCTGACCCAACTGCTCCGAAAGGATGCACCGTTCGAATGGGGCCCAGAGCAAGAAGAAGCCTTCATCAGCCTTAAGCAGGCTCTCACCTCTACACCTGTCTTAGTTTTCCCTGACTATGATCAACCATTCACACTTTGCACTGATGCATCCCTCAAAGGTCTTGGAGCTGTACTGATGCAGCCAGATGAACGAGGCAAAATGCGAGTCATTGGTTACGCAAGTAGAGTGTTGAATGATGCCGAGACTAGGTATCACTCTACGGAATGGGAAACCCTTGCAGTAGCTTGGGCCCTGAAGCATTTCCGAGATATCATCCTCAGCTATCCGATCGATCTCTACACCGACAATGAGGCGGTCACGAAGATATTCAAGGGTGGTAAGAATCTCACTGGCAGACTAGCGCGGTGGTACGAAACGGTATTACAGTTTGATCCGACTCTGTATCATATCAAAGGTCTGGCTAACGTGGCGGCGGACGCACTCTCCCGAAATGTGCAAGTGGCCCCAGTGATCCAGCTACCGACGCTAACACACGCCCAGGTGCAAGAAGAGCAATGCAAGGATCCTCTGTGGTCCACAGTCATCTATTATCTGGAATCAGGGGATGCTACAACTCTCCCAGCACTACCGGTCCCCCTCACGCAATTCAAATTGCAGGACGGACTTTTGGTTAGAGTTATTCCCAAAGCCATTGACACACAACCCCGTGTAGTGATTCCAAATACTCTCACTGAAGCAGTACTTCAACAGCAACATGATGCTCCCCAAGCTGGTCACCCAGGACGGGACAGAACACTTGACGCTACCAGAAAGAAGTACTACTGGAAAACGATGAGAAAGGATATTGAACAACACATAGCAAGATGTCTCTCCTGTGCCCAGCACAAGGGAACCTGTGATGGTCCCGCACCAATCTTGGAGTATCCAACGCCTTCACTTCCATTCGACACTGTATCAGTGGATTTGCTGAAGTTGCCACGGAGTCACCAGGATTCACAGTATCTTCTAGTATGTGTTGATTTCTTCTCAAGATTCGTAGTTCTAGCCCCGCTTAAAACTAAAACAGCGGATGAAGTTGCTCATGCACTAGTAACGCATCTCATCTGTCCGTTCTCCTGCCCTAAGACTCTCCTCTCAGACAACGGGTTGGAATTCAAGAACCAGGTGATTGCAAGTATCTGTGATATCTACAATATCAAGCAATCGTACATTGCAGCATACCACCCAGCCTCAAATTGGTTGGTTGAACGCATGAACAGGACCCTCCTAGAAGTCCTACGCCATGTAACAAACCCGCTCCAGGAAGCGTGGGAAGACTGGCTTCCACAGGTAGCAGCTTGTGTAAACGGCTCTGTAAACTCCTCTACAGGTAAGACGCCGCACTACATAGTCTATGGACAGGACAAGATTCTGCCATATGAACTACTGTCCAAGGCTAGCACACCAGTCTACAATCTAGAGGACTATGCTAAGAGACAACTAAAGGTCTTTAGCAAGATCCACCACCAAGTCCGAGATCATTTACAGACATCCCGTGCAGAAATGATAAGGAAACAGCACAAAAGAGCACAGCAAACTGTCCTTGACGTAGGTGACAAAGTTATGTGCCTAGATCCGACGAGAATGTCTAAGCTCTCGCCGAAGGATAGTGGACCCTATGTCGTTACGGACACAACATCCGGTAACAAGTTTGAGGTTCGAGACCCTACCACTAACAAGGTAGAAGTAATCCATGGTGATAGGTTGAAACGTGTGAGTCCTGAACTCCCAGCAGATGGAGCACTCATACCTAGCCCCTCACCTTCGACGGTGCAACCCACTGCACCCCTGTCGACTGACTCCGCGAACGTCAATGAGTATAAGCGGAAGCTTCGTTCTGCTAGCAGAATGGATCATTGTTCTATTGAGATAGCATATCTAATGAAACAAGCCGCACACCCAGGTGTGTAGAAAAGACTAAACCAAACCAACTCACCGTTCTGTTAACGTCACACTTCTAACAGAGCAGGCCGCTCACCCCAGTACATCCTACTGGGTGAGTGAAGTATTCAATTAGTACACATTTCTAATAGAATATTGTCCTTTCGTCAGAGAAAGATGAACTGGTTAGTGAAAAACTTCTACTACTTGGAACACTAATAGTGGCTGATGCAGCATCACCTTCGTTGCTGAAGCCCGGCGCCCTTGTTGCCCAAGTAGGGAGAGTGCTAATTGTGGAAGATGTAGTAGCAGTTCAGTATGATTTCGGAGACCTCTTTGACATTCCCTGTAGTGTTGAGACGCTCCAACGTCGCTTAGACAAATTACACTCTACATTTACCTTCCTACTGACTAATCAGACACTGCCCCGTGACTTACGACTTACAGTTATACTCCAACGCTCACGTGTAGCTCGTATGAATCGTAATTTACGGAAGATCCAATTGGTCCTGCCTGAAGACCCTATCCAGGTAGCCAAACATGCTCACTCACGGCGTACAAAGAAAGGACTTTTCAATTTTGTTGGCTTGATCTCCCATGAGCTCTTTGGAACAGCCCAAGCTTCTGATGTTGAAAAGCTGGGAAAGAGACTTAGTGTACTGGAGACAGCAGCAAGAGCCATGAATAGAGTCTTGAAGTACGACTCAATAGCAATGACGGATGTATTCACGACAGTTAACTCGGTAATTACGACTATTAATAACTTGACACAAGTAGTTAATTCTCTAGTTTCTGATGGACATTCCACAGATAAAGTAATTTACTTGCCCGAGATCTTGCAAGCTACTGAGGATGATGTTAGCGATTTATTTCAGGGTACGAAGAGGGTTCTAGCAAATCTCGTTGAACGGCAATAGAGATAGCGAAAGATCAGTATTCCCTGATGCCGCTATTTGATGCGGGTGACTGCGAGTTCTATTACCCTCTACTGGAAGCAGTTCTTACGCACTCATCCATTTTAGTCCACATTCCGTTCAAGTCCTCACATATGTTCAATGCTTGGAGAATTATTCCGTTCCTGTTTCTCTTAGACGGAAGATTACTAACCGTGACTGACACAGCGGACATGATGCTCGTCTCCGACGACCTTCAACTTGTGACTGTGACTGACAATGACGCACTTAACTTATGTCGGTCCTCGTATCTTCATCTATATGTGTGTCCAGCGTATGTGTTTTCCTTTACGTCCCCGGACAAAACTGCATGCGAACTTACTTTGACTCAAGCCACTGTGACTGACACTAGAGCTATGAAAGACTGTACATATGCCCCAGCTCCTGAGCTCCCCGTGTTTCATAAACACTTGCTAGATATTCAGTTCTTTTACTTCCCTAACCAGACCCAGGTGTCACTCATTTGTCAAGATCCTAGAAATGTATTTCATGCAAAGGGATGTATCAGGCCCCTGATCACTGTGAAGTAAGGAGTTCACTCATTCATACTCTGCCTGCTCATCAGCACCAAGCCCTGATTACTAACCTCTCTTCTGAGTTCATCCCTCTTAACATTTCTATCACAGGCAACTCTTCAGACCTAATCATCAAGTCACGTAGCATTAAATTGTTGAATGCATTGAATTCTTCTGAGTTTACTAATCTACTTAGTTCATCTCTCCCCATGTCCATCAGACCGGACGTTATTTTTCCTACAGTTCTAACCCCGCTTTGGCTCTCTCAGTAATAATTCTAATCCTTGTAGGCCTCTTCCTTCGCCTAAATTTCAGGGTTAATCGCCTGACTCGTAGACGTAAGGCTAAGCTGGCAACTGCCGAGGCGACTGTGTAAGTTAGTCCTTACCCTTTCATACCTTCTTTGGCATTGCTATACACTGGGAATAGGGTTATGTAAGTCATAGGGATGATAGGGATAATATGTATGTTCGGTGGGCCTCACTTTACGTGGCCGAGCGGTGCAACAGCGCATTTTGAGCGACTGTACACTCTAGGGTAACTCATATAATCACTTGTATAACTCACACCCTTATAACAGTTATTCACTTACTTAAGTATACTACTGTACATTCTAATTGGGCATGATCTCCCCTATAGAAGATCACCCCCCCTATAAAGGCCTTGGTACAATTCTTGCAAGCTAAGCAGGGGTTCTCACGCTCCCTTCAGAGAATTGCAGCAACACCAAGATGATTGCTAGCAACTAGTATCGTATTACTCCACACTGGTAAGAAGCCGGCACGCTCGAGCCCCCAGGCATTGGCCAGTAGCAGAACAGCCACCAATTAGGAAGGTTACCCCTTCAAGTGGCCGTGGTAATTAATACAGTGACATTAAAGTGACAGTGCGATACTGTGCAATTAGTGTGTGTACCGTTTACCTATTTTCGCTATTCTTAATTCATCTATTCTTTACAGGAAGGAATTACAGATTACAGGAATAATAGCTCAATCTAGTTGTTAGCCAGCTTACTGCTTTTAATTAGGTAGATACTTCCCTGCTGGGCAATACAGTATCTACACAGACCTTATAACTATTTACAAACCGCATAGTTCTATATTTTGTGTTAAATAAATATATATAGAAAAGCCACCAGTGTCTTTGCTTCAAATCAATTACCTCTATGATTTACCTTTCAACATGTTTTTACAGTGTTAACCTGGACTACAAGCATTACAAGGAAAATCAAGGTAAGAGGCAAAAAGGTATCAAAACAGTTTAATCCCCGATACATGTATTTATGTATGTTATGCCCCCTCCACCTCCCTCCCCCATTATACCCCCCTCCCCCATTATACCCCCTCCCCCTCTTCCCCCTGCCCACCATATACAATATATATTATTATTAGGCTAGTATCTTTATTATATATTATTATTATTCTATTCCCCCCTCCCCCTCCCCCCCCTCCTCCCCCCCCTCCCCCTCCCCCTCCCCTCTCCCCCTCCACCTCCCCCCATATATATATATATAAAATATAATTCGTATTTATGTATGTTATGCCCCCTCCCCCTCCCTCCCCCATTATACCCCTACCCCTCCCCCCTCCCCCCTCCCCCCATATATATATATATATATATATATATATATATATATAATTCGTATTTATGTATTTAGGTATGTTATGCCCCCTCCCACTCCCTCCCCCATTATACCCCCTCCCCCTCCCTCCCCCATTATAAACCCCCTCCCCCTCCCTCCCCCTTATACCCCCTCCCCCTCTTCCCCCTGCCCCCCATATAAATATTACTAAGCTAATATCTATTTACTATATATTATTATACTCCTCCCCTCCCTTTCCCCCCCTCTCCCTCCCCTCCCCCCCTTCCCCCTGCCCCCATATAAATATTACTAGGCTAGTATCTATTATTATATATTATTATTATACTCCTCCTCTCCCTCCCCTCCCCCCCTTCCCCCTGCCCCCATATAAATATTACTAGGCTAGTATCTATTTATTATATATTATTATTATACTCCTCCCTCCCTCCCCCCCTCCTCCCCATCCCACCCTCCCCTTCCCTCCCCCATAATACCCCCCTCCTCCCTCCCCCTCCCCCACTTATACCCCCTCCCCTCTTCCCCCTGCCCCCCATATACAATATATATTATTGTTAGGCTAGTATCTATTTATTGTTAGGCTAGTATCTTTATTATATATTATTATTACTCCACCCTCCCCCTCCCCTCCCTCCTCCCCCTCCCTCTCCCCCTCCCCTCCCCCTCCCCCCATATATATATATATATATATATATAATATAATTCGTATTTATGTATGTTATGTTCCCTCCCCCTCCCTCCCCCATTATACACCCTCCCCCTCCCTCCCCCTCCCCCTCCCCCCATATATATATATATTATATATATATATATATAATTCTTATTTATGTATTTATGTATGTTATGCCCCCTCCCCCTCCCTCCCCCATTATACCCCCTCCCCCCTCCCCCTCCCCTTCCCCCTCCCCCCATATATATATATATATATATATATATATATATATATATATATATATAATACAATTCGTATTTATGTAAGTTATGCTCCCTCCCCCATTACACCCCTCCCCCTCTTCCCCCTGCCCCCCATATAAAAATTACTAGGCTAGTATCTATTTATTATATATTATTATACTCCTCTCCCTCCCCTCCCTCGCCCTCCCCTCCCCCTCCCTCCCCGTCTTCCCCCTGCCCCCATATAAATATTACTAGGCTAGTATCTATTTATTATATATTATTATTATACTCCTTCCCTCCCTCCCTCCCCCCCCCCCCTCCCCCTCCCCTCCCCTCCCCCCCTTCCCCCTGCCCCCCATAAATATTACTAGGCTAGTATCTATTTATTATATATTATTATTATACTCTTCCCCTCCCTCCTCCCCCTCCCCCCTCCCCCTCCCCCCCATATATATATATATATATATATTTTGTTTTTGTTTTTTGTTTTTTTGGGGGGGGGGATTTTATTTATTTATTTTTGTTTTTTCCTAATTGTAGATATATATATATATATATATATATATATATATATATATTTTTTCTGTTTTGTATTTTTTTTTATACGCCCCCCCACCCTCCCATTACAGATCAGTTACACATCTAGTCGACAGAAGGTAGCTATGAGTAAGAAACGCCCCATCCCGGAGCACCAGCTGGCCTCTGTCCTTGCTACCATCCTGGACATGTCCAGCAGTGAGAGTGAGAGTGAGGACGACATGGGGAGCGATCAAGAAGAGTGGACGGATGAGACGGGTGAGACGGATGATGATTTGACCCATTCTCCACCGCCCAGGGGGAAGAGGAGGAGGATTCTCATCGAGGGCGACCCTTCACCATCTCCACAAACTCCACCTCCACCTCCACCTCCACCAACTCCACCTCCACCTCCACAAACTCCACCCGTCGCCCTACCTCGTCACTGCTCATCAACACCCGTTGCCCTACCTCGTCACTGCTCATCAACACCCGTCGCCCTACCTCGCCGCTGCTCATCAACACCCGTCGCCCTACCTCGCCGCTGCTCATCAACACCCGTCGCCCTACCTCGCCGCTGCTCATCAACACCCGTCGCCCTACCTCGCCGCTGTTCATCAACACCCGTCGCCCTACCTCGCCGCTGCTCATCAACACCCGTCGCCCTACCTCGCCGCTGCTCATCAACACCCGTCGCCCTACCTCGCCGCTGCTCATCAACACCCGTCGCCCTACCTCGCCGCTGCTCATCAACACCCGTCGCCCTACCTCGCCGCTGCTCATCAACACCCGTCGCCCTACCTCGCCGCCGCTCATCAACACCCGTCCCCCTACCCCGTACATCACTACACATCGCCCCACCTCATCCATCCCCACCCATCCTACCATCAACATCCACTCATGTCTTCACACCACAACCATCAACATCCACTCATGTCTTCACACCACAACCATCAACATCCACTCAATGCTTCACACCACTACCATTCCCGGACTTCCACAGATCATTCTATTCTTTTTCTTCTCCTGCTTCACGACGCACCCTGCATGACGGTCCCTTGTTACCTCAGGTAGAATCACCGGCCAGCAACATCCCAGACAGCCCCGCATCCTGGCTTCACTCCTGCCGGTGGGTAGTCTAAACACCCCGCCATCACATGTCCTGTCTCCTAACGTAGCCACCCCCACGCTGATCTCCTTGGGTAACAGCGGGGGTATAATATGTTAAGTATATAGGGGATTATAGGTAATAACACAACACATTAATTATTGGATAAGTGATAATAAGTATAAACGTACAGGTATATAAGTACAGATATATGACAAGGCTTGTAATAAAAGCCTTAGGAGCAAGGTGATATATGACTTGTGTGATCTAATATATCTAGGGGATATAGGAGCTTGGCTATAGAGGATGAGTCTGAGTCTAGAGTCTAGAGGGAGTAAAGAGCTCTGACTCTCTCTGGCTGAGGTCTGTTGAAGTCTAACTGAAGATGCCTGAGTAAGAAGGCATCGACTGGGTTCAAGGATGCTGAAGCAACACAGCATCAACTCAGCATTCTGGTATGACGTAGGACCGGATAAATACCTTATACAGTTTACATTTACAGAGGAAATGGGTGTTGATTTAAGTGGAAGTAACAACAAATATATTATATGTTAAAGAGATAGATAAAGTTATAGGGAGTTTAATAAATGAAGAATGTTTAATAAGAATGTTGAGAGTTTAAAAGTTACAGGGATAAAGGCATATAAGCAGTGAGATATATGTATAGCAATATAAATGCAGGGCTTATAATGTCATACTACATTCGCCGGGGGGTAAAAGAATTGATCTCACCATGATCAACTATAGTAAAAAAAAAATGACTAGTCTGTTGACTCATCACACCGTATCAAAATTGTCCATTAGACCTAGATCAAGGGTGTGAGCTACCAACAAATTAGAATAAAGGTTTATGTTAAATAATATAAATATATAGTTGAGTATAAGGAGAAGATTACAACTACTATATATAACACATGGCAGGTGTAAACTTACATAGTAATACATTTTAACATCTGACAGTGGAAAGAAATAATACCCTAAGCTGTTCCACTGACGATATAAATATATATACATATAAAGAAATATATTAAAACAAAAATAAAGAAAGAACTTAAAGTGCTCTATTCCTCGCGTAGGCTTCAAGAGCAGCAATGCGAAGATTCAGGCGAGAAAGAGCAAACCAAGAAACACCTAGGATGATGATGATAATGAGCATAGGAGTACCAATCGCTGGGATGGCAATGTAAGGGTGATAGTATTTAACAAAATTCATAGGTAGAATTGACTTGTTGATCAATTGAAGGGTATTTAAATCAGGTGAGTTAATGTGAAGTTTAGATATATTAGCTGAGATATTTGGGAGAGTGAGAAACATATCGTTCACGTTGTATAGTTGATAGAGTTCAGTAAGGTGGTAATTTGTGGGGTAAATGGTTACCTTGGAAGAGGTGATAGAGCAAGTGTCAGGGATAATGATGAGACCAGAAATTACCTGATCAGAAGATGGAATATCATTCTGACAGGAGATGGAGATGGTAGTGTCAGAAGGGAAATAAAGGTGATGAGAGTGAGACACATGAGCATGATAGAAGGGTTTCTTAGCAACTTCCTTGAACTGGCAATGTTCTATAATGGAATTATTGTGAATCAAGGCACTAGCACAGCCGTCAGCATGGAAGGGGATTAACTTGAGAGCAAAGGCTGGGCAAATGGGTTGGGATATAATAGGGGAGTGACAGAGAGTAGAGAATGAATAATCATCCAACCAGGCGTGGTGATTCTCAGAAGTGGAGATGAACAAGTTGCTGAAGGAGTTGTCCAAAGAAACTAATTGATTGTTGAGGAAAAAGGGGAAAGGAGTGATCATGTAATGGGCGAAGGAAATGGATGATGCAAATGGAATAATAAGCATATATTCATAGTTATACATGTGGACATCTATATATCCATATAATAGTTCAATTTGGTCAAGCGGGAACACTGGTAAGAGGCGGAAGTCATTGCCGGCCTGAGTGATGATTTTCCTCAGACTACTTAAGGGAAGAAGATCTGAGCTCACTATACCGTGTTCAGCATCGTTGAGGGCGTTTAAGAGTCTACCAAAGTCTGACTCTAATTTCATAGAGATAAAATAAATGTTGTCAAGTTGGGTAGAGATTTCTAGAATGTTTTCAAGAAATGAGGTAATATCAGAGAGTTCATTAATGGTAGATTCCGCTGTACTCATGAGAGATTGTAAGTCGTTAACATGAGTAGAGATTTCATTAATAGTGTCTATTTGGATCTCCACTAACTTTTCTTGGCTTCGGAGGGTATTTTCTACTTCACCGATTTTATCAGCGATGGCGTTCACTTGGTCTTCAGTAGCTGTCCCGAAGAGAGAAGACAACAGGTAACCTCCTGCATCAATAAGTCCTCTCTTGTTTCTAAGTCTAGCTCGTTTGGATTCTGACCTTGGTTTGACCGGATTTTTAGAGGCTATTTGAATGAACAAGTAATCTAAGGTGTTTTTCACCACATTAGTTCTCCAAAGTAACTGAGTTAGAGTTGCGTTGTGATTGCTATGTTTGATGTTTGAGTGATTCAGAAACACTGTCAAAATAGAATCTGAACTTCTTAAGGCATTGATAGCTTTCGCCAAGGTCGGGGCCATAACACTCAGGTCGACGTTGGTGAATTTTACTGCCATAACATCCGAAACCAAGGTCATCCTACCTGTAGGACTAACTACCGCGCCATTCGAATGGATGGCAAAGGTGCCCATCAGGTGGACAATCAAGACAATCAAAAGAATCGGCCCACACCTTCCCTTGGTCATCCTGGGGGTTAAAAGGAGTATAAAAATAACAGTAAATATTATAGAGGAGTAAACAAAAATATAACTTGGGAGTGTAAATAATAATTGGAGTTTGAGATTTAAAGGAGTAAAATTTGAGTAAAAAATTGAGATAAATGTGAACGCTATTAATAATGCGGACACAAGGAGTAATGTGAACACAGGGAGTAAAGTGAACACAAGGAGCAATGCGAACGCTTTTAGATAATGCGAACGCTGGGAGTAGCCACATCTAAACATGAAATATGAGATATCTATGCAAAAATAAATAATGGACAACAATTTGGCCAAGAGTACACTAAATATATTCACAAGATAAATACATAGTTAAATAGATATATAGGCAAACTTGGTGTATTATGAGTAGAAGATATTAGGTTGAATATTATTCTGAAACAGAAGTTGAGTTATAGAAGTATAATCCACTAGAACATTGTTTACACTCCTAGTTCTAAGATTATAATCATGGGTCGGGGCTTGTAGGATTTTATCAGGGGATCGGTTGATGGGTATGATATCTCTGTCCATATTTTCTTGGACACAGTTTAAGTTTCTGGCACTAATTTGAGGTGGTTAATGCTACTCCTGGATTCTTTACCTTTCTCCAGATGTCTAATGACTGCAATGTTGTGGCGAATACTGATCACACGATAGGGGCCTTCGAACAGAGGGTCTAGTTTATCAGCCCTGTCGTGAATTCTTGAGAACACAATGTCTCCAGGTTTCAGTTTTTGTTGTCTATTAGATTTGTGATTGCTTTTTATCATTTGTTCTTTGGTTAAGGTTAGTTTATTCATGACTTGTTTATGAATTCTTTTAAAGGTGTTTATATGATGAGTTATGAAATCCTGAGTATATATGGGTTTAATCTGTTCATTGAGCATGTGGGGTAGGTGTTTGTCTTCTCCAAAGACGATGAAATGAGGGGATTCACCTGTGGAGATATTAGGCAGAGAATTCATAGTACATTCCACGAAGGGGATAAATTCGTCCCAAATTTCATGATCCCTGTCAAGACAAATGTTTTTCAATTCATGGAGTATTTTACGGTTAGCTCTCTCAACTAGGCCGTTACTCTGTGGTGAGTAAGGGGCAACCCTGATGTGCTCTATCCCGTACTCATCACACATCTTAGACATAGTCTCGTTCACAAACTCCCCGCCATTATCTGAAAGAATAAATTTAGGTGAGGGGTATTTGCAAATCACGTTATTTACAAGAGTTTTAACGATAGTATTGGCTTCCTTATCAGGTATGGGAGAGAGAATGGAGTACCTAGAGAAATGATCCGAGGCTACGAGAAGATAATTCATACCACTGTTAGTCTTAACAATTTTCAAAAGGTCAATGGCAATCAACTGGAAAGGTTTCTCTGGGACAGGATAAGTTTTGATATTAGCTTGGGGTGTAAGCTTAGGGTTAATTCTGGCACAGTTCTCGCAAGCGTCTATGTGATTATCTATGTCAGATTTCATGGACTTCCAGTAGAATTGTTTTTGAGCAATGAGCATAGCCCTTTCTTTGCCAGGATGACCGACAAATTTAGAACCATGAAGATGAGGGAGTATTTCTTCTACTTTATTGTTGGGTACAACTAACTGCAGAATGTTCCTTTCAAGTTGATGTTTGCCTTTGATGAGTTGATTACGAAATAGCGTGTTATCAATTAGAGTGTAATCTTCTAGGTGTTGGTTAGTTTCATTATTCTCTAGAGCAAGAATGATCTCACACAACTTGGGATCACCTCTCTGAGCTGTGGACATGTCTTCATTAGCTAAAGTCATCGTGTTTAAATGTGCACAAAGTACCG
This sequence comes from Paralithodes platypus, assembly GCA_032716605.1. NCBI lineage: Eukaryota > Metazoa > Arthropoda > Malacostraca > Decapoda > Lithodidae > Paralithodes > Paralithodes platypus. The sequence goes on from CM064482.1 coordinate 10,945,229, forward strand.
GATTACGAGAGAGAGCATCCGCTACGACATTTTTGTGACCTTTAATGTAGAGTATCCTAGGGTTGAAACTTTGTAATATGTACTTCCACCTTGCGCGTCTACCAGACATATTATTGTTGTCAAACAGATCAACTAGAGGCTTGTGATCCGTCCACACTTCAATGTCATAGTTAAGGATTTTGTCTTTGAATGTCAGAAGAGCCCAGATTAGACCGGCTCCTTCAATGTCAGTGACACAGTAATTTTTCTCGGCAGGTTTAAGAGTCCTGCTGGCAAAGGCTAAAGGTTGAAATTTATCGCGGCTGTCTTTTTGCATTAAACAAGCTCCAATACCGCTATAGGATGCGTCGGTGTGGATAATAAAAGGTTGAGTATAGTCGGGGTAAGACAGGCAAGGAGGATTACACAGGTGATGCTTCAACTCGTCAAATGATGTTTGTTCGGATTCTTTCCAATCAAATTCAGCGTCCTTTTTTAACAGTTTGAAAAGGGGACTGGCTTTTTCTGAAAATTTGGAGATGAAACTACGGTAGTACCCGGCTAGGCCAAGGAATTGGCGGAGTTGTGTCACATTTTCAGGTTGGGGAAATTCATGTATAGCTTTAGTGATATCGGTCTTTGTTCTGATGCCATCTGCTGAAAGTTCGTGACCGAGAAATTCAACACTACGTTTTAAGAATTTACACTTTTTTAATTTTACCTTTAAACCTGCATCCTTTAGTTTTGAAAGATCTTTCCTAGCCTTTCAAGGTGAGATTTGATATCAGGCGACATTATAATGATGTCATCTATGTAGATTTGGATATCTTTGCCCAAATGGCCTGCAAGAATGTGACACATGAGCCGTTGGAAAAAGGCTGGACTAGTTTTTAACCCTTGAGGGAGTCTATTGAACTCGTAAGTACCACTGGGAGTGCTGAAAGCTGTGTACTTACGGGAATCATCGTCCAACTTTATCTGATGAAAACCACTACCTAAATCAATGGTAGAGAAGATTTTGTTTTTAGAGTTCAAATTACTCATAACTTCATTGATGGAGGGCATATAAAATTTCTCCTCAATGATAGCGTCATTTAACTTCCTGAAGTCCACCACTAATCTCCACTCGTTGGGGTTCCGCTTAGGCACTAGGAATATAGGGCTCCTCCAACGACTGGATGAGGGAGAGACTACTTGTTGGTCTAACATAGCCTTGACTTGAGATTCTACCTGTTCTCTCTGAGCGTGAGCTAACCTATAAGAAGGACAGTATATGGGGTTAGTCTCCGAGTTGCGTAATATGATCTTGTGTTGAACCACATCACAAAACCCAAGATCTTCATTATGTAACATAACTGCCTCTTTATACGTGCACAACAAACTCACAAGATTCTCAGTGTAGTCCTCAAAATCAAGATCATTAATTAGAGATTTAATTTGTGACCTAGTCTCTGATTCATCCTGATTCAGTCTCTGTTGTTGGCGTTTGACTGTATGTGTCAGTGGGTGAGTGTGTCAGTGGGTCATTTTGAGAATGTGATCTAGTAATCGCACCTGCAGTATATGTGACCTCTATTGGTTGAGGCTTTGAAAACATGATCACTTAATCCTCTTAAACAATGCACTTTTTAAGTAAAGTTAAGCACTCACATGATTCCTCTTAGAGAATGTTGTGTCAGTGTTGATCAGTTGGTCGTACGACAAGCAGGAGCGTTGTGTGTGTGTACGGATGTACACACGTAGCGGCTAGTTCTGTGTGGTTGTTGCGGCTGGTCGAGGCGTTGTGACTGTGTGTGTACCATGGACGTACGCACACGCTTGCAGCTTGGCAGAATGGCTGGCAGGCTGTATGGTTGTCAGGCTGGCAGGCTGTAAGGCTTTTGGAGAAACTGCAAGGCTGGTAGGCAGGGTTTGAAGTACAGCAATTATCCTCACATGAAATGTAAGGTATAATTAGGGATTTGTAATGTTGATAATTGTAGAGGGGTAGATTGGGGAAAAACTTAAGTATAGCCTTAATACGCTATTTGCAAGGTCGCCATATAATATGTTAAGTATATAGGGGATTATAGGTAATAACACAACACATTAATTATTGGATAAGTGATAATAAGTATAAACGTACAGGTATATAAGTACAGATATATGATAAGGCTTGTAATAAAAGCCTTAGGAGCAAGGTGATATATGACTTGTGTGATCTAATATATCTAGGGGATATAGGAGCTTGGCTATAGAGGATGAGTCTGAGTCTAGAGTCTAGAGGGAGTAAAGAGCTCTGACTCTCTCTGGCTGAGGTCTGTTGAAGTCTAACTGAAGATGCCTGAGTAAGAAGGCATCGACTGGGTTCTAGGATGCTGAAGCAACACAGCATCAACTCAGCATTCTGGTATGACGTAGGACCGGATAAATACCTTATACAGTTTACATTTACAGAGGAAATGGGTGTTGATTTAAGTGGAAGTAACAACAAATATATTATATGTTAAAGAGATAGATAAAGTTATAGGGAGTTTAATAAATGAAGAATGTTTACTAAGAATGTTGAGAGTTTAAAAGTTACAGGGATAAAGGCATATAAGCAGTGAGATATATGTATAGCAATATAAATGCAGGGCTTATAATGTCATACTACAGGGGTAGCGATGCGCCATGGCGTTTGTTCAGCCTGAACATCGCCAAATCATGCACGATGAGATTGCTGCGGCAATCGATGAGGAGCTTCCACAAAGGCTTCCTCCTGCCCCGCTTCATCCACCCACAGCACCTTCTCCATCACCCTCATCACATCCACCATCACCCCCACGGCCTGACTCCACCACAGCACTTTCTCCATCACCCTCATCACATCCACCATCACCCCCAGCCCCTTCGTCTTCCGCAGAAGACGACCCCCCACCCCCTCCCCCTTCCCGCCGAAAATCTGGGCCCATGAAGGGCCGAGGTGGTAGGCCCAGGGGCCGCAGAGGTTACATATGTCGTCCAGGCGGACGACGTGGTGCTCTCCCAGCACGTGCACCTCCACGCCCCCCCACCGTGTATGCTGAGGATCACGAGTGGACTTCAGACCCGTTCACACCCAACGTTGATCCTTTCACTGGAACCCCTGGATTGCGGGTTCCAGCACCAGTGACACCACTGCAGTTCTTCCAGCTCTTCTTTACAAGAGAACTGCTCAGGTTCCTGGTGAGTGAGACCAATGCATATGCCTTATTCGTTGGTTCTCTCTGGACATCATTCAGTGAGGAGGACATGGCCAAATTCCTTGGCCTGTACTTCCTCATGGGTGTGAACAAACTCCCCACTGTGCGTCACTACTGGTTAAATGATGGACTCCATAATTACCCAACGTTTCGCAAGACCATGCAGGTCTCCAAGTTCCAAGCCTTGCTGAGCAATTTCCACACATTCAACAGCAAGGCAGTCATCAAGCAGACCAAAGACAGGCTAGTGAAGATCCGCACGGTGATGCGCTACCTGCTTGCTGGCTTCAAGCTTGCCTACGTCCCGGAGAGGAAGGTGTCCATCGACGAAGGCTGCCTTGGGTGAAAGGGTCGCCTTTCATTCAAGTGCTACAACCCGATGAAGCCGACGAAGTACGCCATCAAGCTGTACATCCTGGCAGAGTCCACGACTGGTTTCGTGTATGACTTTCAAGTCTACACTGGTATTGGTCAAACTCTCCAGAAAACGGTTGAGGGTTTAACGGAGTCCCTGCAAGGCATGGGTTACAAGTTGTTCATGGACAACTTTTACAACTCAGTTGACCTGTGCCACCACATGCTCACACACCACCAGATCTATGTGTGTGGCACCCTGAGGCTTGCACGAGGGGCTCCGAAACGGTTGCGCGACATTGCCAATGCAGCGACACTGGAAGACGATGCAATAGAGGCGATGAACAACGGCACAACCCTAGTGATGCTTTGGAAAGACAAACGGATTGTCAACATGGTGTCCACCTTCCACGACCAGAGCACCATTCCAAAGCAGTCCTTTGTCAAGAAGAAGGTACAAGGCAGGTGGCAGCGGAGTCTCAAGAACATCATGAAACCCGTTTGTGTTGACGACTACAACCGCCACATGGGTGGGGTGGATTATTTCGATCAGATGATCCAGTACTACCCCATCCAGCGAAGGACGGTCAATTGGACGAAGAAGATCATATTCTACTTCATCCAAATGGCCCTCTTCTATGCCTTCGTACTCTTCAAGAAGTGCAACCCCCGCAGGAAGATGACTATGCTGGCGTTTCAGGAAAGTATAGTCCGTTCCTTGTTGTACTTCAACCCTGCAGAGTGGCCTTTGTCGGGGAGACGCATCCGGCGTGCACAGGATTTGCCAGAAGGTCAGTATGAGCCATGCACCCGTCTCAGGCGAGGCAGGCGGCGTCGGCAATCCTCCGGAAGCTCAGCTGGGTCGCCCCCACCGGACGACAATCCAGACTCCCCAGCTGCTCCTGCTGATGATCCTGGCACTCCTCCTGGTGCTCCTGCTGCTGGTGGAGGCATTGGGGGAGCACTCCTTCATGACCCCCCCCCCCTCCCCTCTCCAGGTCCAGATGCTGCTGCTGCTGCTGTTGCCGTCGGGGAGCACTCGCTGAGAATGCACCCCAGGCGGCACCAGTATCGGACGATGCTACTGATGCTGAGGAGCAAGTGGATGTCCTACCACTTGACCCCCCTGCACCAGTAGTACCGGGTGCAGCTGCTGCTGCTGGTGGCGCTCGGGAAGCACCCGTCATGGATGCCAACTGGGCTCCACTAGTAATGGACATTCAAGCTAGGGCTCAGGCACCGAGAGGCCGTCGGAGAGGTCCTCTTCGAGGAAGGGGTTCCAAGCCACGTCCTGTTGTACTGGACCATGACCGGTACAACAGGAACTTGGAACACGTTCTCGAGAAGAACCCTGATGGAAAGCGAAGGCGGTGCCATCTGTGTTACACGAAGGACAAAATTCGCAAGAACACGAGCTTTCGATGCAAGTCTTGCCTCGTTTGCCTCTGCATCGATGTCAATGGTTGTTTCAACAAGTTCCATCAACTCGATGCAGATGTCCTATAGCCAGAATCTTTGCACGATTCATTCATTCATTTATGCATTCTCCTATTCACCTTCATTATTCCTTTCCAATCACTATCACCCATTCATTCATTCAGTCTTTATGCATTCTTCCATTCACCTTCATCACCCTTTCATTCACCTTCATCACCCTTTCATTCATTCATTCAATCATTCAATAATTCATTCATTCATTCAATCATCACTTCAAAGGTTCGGGGCCCACCTTCATTCACCCACCTTCACCCATCATCATCATCATAAAAAAAAAAAAAAAAAAAAAAAAAAAAAAAAAAAAACACAAGTCAATTTCTACTACAATTTGCACTACAGTGGATATAGGCCTCCTGGGGAAACCACTCTAAAAAAATAATGAGTCAAGAGCAGTACCTCTTTGGGTGGCTTGGAAATTTGCACATATTTCTCTGGTTTGACACCTTATATATATATATATATATATATATATATATATATATGCTATATATAAATACACACAATCACACATTGTTTTTACCATTATTTTTTTGACACCTTGTATATATATATATATATTGTTACGTATCTTGATCCTCAAGTGGTTAACTTGATGAATCTAGATAGCAGAGATATATATTAAGGTATCAGTCAGCTGAAGGCAAAACAAAAGTAAAATCTAATAACATTATTTCCTGTTGTTGCTTCCTTTCCTTTTGGATCTTTAGGACTTGGTATCCTTTATTGACTGATACTCTTTAATTATGAAAAATACTGAAACTAATTAAAGTCATGTAGTATTTATAAAGAATTATTATTTAACCGAAGCTTAGTAGGCTATGGTTATGAACCGAAGAAGTTATATCTAAAGAAGGACTATTAATTCTATAAAAGTCTTGAAAGATAAATATTAAAGTAAGAATATTTCTGTCTCTTACCCTCTTTGAAATGAATAAATAGTTTTCTTATATGTCCTTTTATTTATATTTAATGTAGTTATTCTTGGTTCTTGTCTTACGTTAATAGTCTATCTATCTATCTATTGCCTGACGCCACGATCCCCGAAGGGGTGGCCACGAACGAACCGCCCCCATCCACCTCTGTCCCCAGTCAGTCGACGCCCCTCCCCCCAACCAGCACCGCCTTCGTTCATGTAGTTCCTCACTCCATCCTTCCACCTCATATTCGGTCTACCTCTCCCCCTCTGTCCCTCCACCTCGCTCTCGTACACCCTCTTAGTCATTCTCTCGCTTTCCATACGTTCCATATGGCCGAACCATCTCAAGTTGTTCCTTTTCACACTTTCCAGCACATCTACCTCCACACCACACCTCCTTCTTACTTCCTCATTAGTCTGTCTATCCCTCCATGTAACTCCGCACGCACTCCTTAACCCTTTATTAGCGGCTCACCACTTAAGTCGTATTTAATAAATCTGGACTATCTGGCGGCGCTCGACATAGGTCGAGTGGCAATTTCAACACGTAATGTTGCTGAGAGAGAGAGACAAGTGGTGGCAGGAGACTAGCGAGCGTATGACTGCTCCAGACCACCGCGGCGAGCCTACTGACACGAATCTCAGCTCCCTCCTCCCTCTCTCACTCGCTACATACTGAATTGAATGGGGAAAGTACCGAATTACATGCTTTTTGCACTCGCGTTGCACGGTTATTGCAAGAAAACTATCCATCGTACAAGGATCGTTATGGTGTCATTCGAAAGCTCTGTTCATGCCCTTTCAGGGATAGATACTTGTTTTACGTTCTGGGTCTTATTTAGGCATGAAAATGATCACGTAAACAGCCCTATTTTGGCTAAAAACACCCCGCTGGGCGGTACATATAAATAAACCGCATAGGCCGCTCGTAAGGTGTTAAGTAACTCATTTCCACTGCTCTCACTCTGGGTCTGAGTCTCTCAACCAACGTCCATGCTTCGCTTCCGTAAGTCAGTGTCGGGATTATACGTTAATAGTATTATATTATTATTATCATCAGGATTAATATCAAAGTCACATAAAAAGTTAGATATATATCTAATAATTAGTTAAATGTATTTCTTAACCACGTAACATTGAGGTTTGATTATGAGTAAATTAAGTTACAGGATCGCTTCATAGATTCGATTCAGGTCTCACTCAAATAATATGAAAAGCAAGAATACTATTTTGAAGCTAAAAGAATTTTCTTCAGCTTAGGAAATCACTAGAAGTAACATTAAAACAGACATGTTAGTCTAAGGCGATATTACTAATATGAGACAATAGTATCACCCTACTAAGCACCGTTAAGCATTGTAAGCTTAATTAAAAGAAAATGAAAGAACTCGTAAGTATTAATATATAACAATAGTATTACTTTCATCATAACCCAATTACTTAAAGAGTTGCTTTAGTCCACAAGTTAGTCAACTAAAATAGTTAAGTACATAATAATAGCGTTAACGTTAATTCCCAATCAAATAGTTACGTACATAATAGTAGCGTTCAACGTTAATTCGCAATCAAATAGTTAAGCACGTAATAGTAGCGTTAACGTTAATTCCCAATCACATATCTCACTAACCAACATAACGTAAGTGTTTACACCGAACACACTTAACACACACTTATATAATCTGACTGACAGTCACAATCCCATTATAATACTTCACCCTGTCGACCTCCAGCTGCAAGTTCACCTTCCCCAACTCCAAATGAAACTGATTTGAATGCTCACTACTCGGGTCTTATATACTAAACAATGATGGTGTAGGAACGAATCAGGAGGCGAGTGATGGTGCGCGCCCCTATCATAGCTCCTCGAGTTGCATAGCTGGTGCGTGGACCAATGGAGTCTCCTGGCGTCGATCATACGTCATAGCGTCGGGTCATCAAAGTACTTTGCAGGGTCCCCTATCACGCACGCAGGTATGAAGGCTTGTTTGCTGGTATGCGGGCGAGCTGGTTTCCCACTCGCTGGTTCGCTCGCTAGTCTGCTTGGGTAGTTTGACACTCCTTCAACTCTAATTCTAACTCTTAAATTAACATACAGGGCTCCGTATGTCAGAATATATATATATATATATATATATATATATATATATATATATATATATATATATATATAATATCTATATAAATATATCCACACACATACATTACCATTACCATTTACCATTCTTTATATTTTGTTTGAAACCTTGTATATATATATATATATATATATATATATATATATATATATATATGCATTACTTTATTTTATTTACGTGTACAATAGAATTATTTCTGAATTTATTACCTGAAGATAACCTGGCTTTCTTATTTGTTTTTTCAGTGTCAACCCAGGAGCCATTTCCCTTCTCGTTGGAAAGGGTTGTGGCCCTACCAGGTAAGTAAAATTGACAACCTTCATGACTGACATGTCTTCTATGAACATTATACAATTATTGGCAAGGAAAATTATGTAAAAGTGTTGTATATTGTGGCAAAGATATACAACTGTATAAACATTCTCATATATTTTCATAACAAAAACAATGCATGGAAACAATTGCGCATAGCTCACGAACCAATTACGCTATATTATTTTGGTTTTCACCATTGAAAAGAGCACAATTTTCCAATTCCGGTGATATATACAGTTATATACGTATCCGAGCAAATAACGCAACGACGAGGTGGGGAACAGCTCGGAACCCGGCTAGCATCGCCGGAACAGAGACGGGTGAAGTGTAAATATTCGCATTTTGGCTCTTCATTTCAAATATTCATAATGCAAAAAGTATTTGTCCTAGGAACTTCTAGTTTGTTTTATACTCATCAGCATTATTTGCCGTATTCATACAGCCTAAACTTAAAACCATACACTTCGTAGCAACGAAATAAATCGAAAATGTTATAAACCATATAAATCATTTTTTTTCTTTTTCGGTCACTGCTTGAGAACTATTGAAGATAAACAATTTCTGTTTTCAGATTTGGAAAGAGGAGACAAAATACTATTATTTGAGCAAAAACAAATATATGGTCATCACTCACAATTTCGAGATAAGACGGTGTGAAGACAATTGCATGGGAAATAATTGTATTCCGGACTCATTTACACTTTCATATTTCGATTTATTTACATTTTGTTTTGTGTTATCATGTACTATAAATATTCCTCTTTTCATTGACATATGATACATCACAATAAACAGCATTCTGGTGGATGGAAATCGAGAAAAATGTAAGGCTTCGACAACACTCATGAGCCAAATTCAAGACCCAAAAGCCATGTCAAGCGCCTCCTCGGACTTACTGGAACATAATATGTCTGAAGGAGTTAATCAACAATGCTAATATGATCTTTCAAAGACACACACACACACACACGCACTTGTGTTTCGATAAACACTAATGTTTCACTGCATGCACATGCATATCAGTATATTTTATGGCTCTAGCCATCTCTCTCTCTCTCTGTGTGTGTGTAGGAATAGTGGTTTGGCAGGAGAGTCACAGGGACCGCACTTTCTACCAATTATCTTTCGCAACTAACTCAGCGTGTTACAGGTTGCCAGGGTAGCTCATGAAAAAGATATATCCACTGATATTTTAACAACCAATCATGTTATGACTGATACCTATTGGCTTCTGGAAGAGAAAAACATGCGTAGGAACTATTTAAGATATACTGAAACTTAGCAACCACGCTAGGCCTGAAGAGACCATAATTATATCACAATTCCACGTGGCAGCTGTATGTGTGTGAGTGTGTGTGTGTGGGGGGGGGGGGGGGGGAGAGGGGTTAAATGCCGATATAACTATGTTAACATTAAATATCTCATGATTAACTCTATGCAAGGGTAACTATATATTATGTGCAGTAAAATGTATAAGTTAGATAAGAGACTGCCCCCCATATACAATATATATTATTATTAGGCTAGTATCTTTATTATATATTATTATTATTCTATTCCCCCCTCCCTCCTCCCTCTCCCCCCATATATATATATATATATATATATATAATATAATTCGTATTTATGTATGTTATGACCCCTCCCCCTCCCTCCCCCATTATACCCCCCTCCCTCTCCCCCCCTCCCCCCATATATATATATATTATAATATAATTCGTATTTATGTACGTTATGCCCCCTCCCCCTCCCTCCCTCTCCCCCCTGCCCCCCATATAAATATTACTAGGCTAGTATCTATTTATTATATATTATTATACTCCTCCCCTCCCTCCTCCCCCTCCCCCCTCCCCCCCCCCCTCCCCCCCTTCCCCCTGCCCCCATATAAATTACTAGGCTAGTATCTATTTATTATATATAATTATACTCCTCCCTCCCTCCTCCCCCTCTCCCCCTCCTCCCCCCCTCATCCCCTCCCACCCTCCACCTCCCTCCCCCATATACCCCCCACCTCCCTCCCTCATTATACCCCCTCCTCTTCCCCCTGCCCCCCATATACAATATATTAATTTAGGCTAGTATCTATTTATTATATATTATATTATTCTACTCCCCCCCCCCTCCCCTCCCTCTTCCCCCCCCTCCCCCTCCCCCTCCTCCCCCTCCCCCCCCCCTCCCCCCTCCCCCCCATATATATATATATATATAATATAATTCGTATTTATGTATGTTATGCCCCTCCCCCTCCCTCCCCCATTATACCCCCCTCCCCCTCCCTCCCTCATTATACGCCCTCCCCCTCCCTTCCCCCCCTCCCCCCATATATATATATAATATATATATAATATAATTCGTATTTATGTATTTAAGTTCCCCTCCCTCCCCCATTATACCCCCCCTCCCCCTCCCTCCCCCCCCATATATATATATATATAATATAATTCGTATTTAGTTGTTATGCCCCCTCCCCCTCCCTCCCCCATTACACCCTCCCCCTCTTCCCCCTCCCCATATAAATATTACTAGCTAGTATCTATTTATTATATTATTATCTCCCCCCTCCCCCCCCCCTCCTCCCCCTCCCCCTCTGCCCCCCATATAAATATTACTAGGCTAGTATCTATCTATTATATATTATTATACTCCTACCCTCCCTCCTCCCCTCCCCCCCCCTCCCCCTTCCCCCTGCCCCCATATAAATATACTAGTATCTATTTATATATTATTATTATACTCCTCCCCTCCCTCCTCCCCCCCCCCTCCCCCTCCCCCTCCCCCCATATATATATATATTATATATATGTTTTCTATAGTGGGGATCGAACCATCGACCATCAGGATGATAGCCGACGCTTTAATCAATTACACCACGGCAGTCTAAAAGACACTCAGCTTCTATCCTATTTATGTTAGGGAGAAGGGAAACCCACTAGGCGAATATATTTCAATTCAAACCTAGTTGTAGGATCCATATTTCCAGAATACCATACACGGATTTTTGAGTGTCCCGACGCAACTCGGGTAGAAATTGATTTCATTTAATTCTAACCCACAAAGCATGAGAGTTACAAATATTGAGAATATATCACAAATACACGTGAGCCACTAAATGTTTCTAGTCTCTCAGTGGGGATCGAACCATCGACCATCAGGATGATAGCCGACGCTTTAATCAATTACACCACGGCAGTCTAAAAGACACTCAGCCTTCTATCCTATTTATGTTAGGGAGAAGGGAAACCCACTAGGCGAATATATTTCAATTCAAACCTAGTTGTAGGATCCATATTTCCAGAATACCATACACGGATTTTTGAGTGTCCCGACGCAACTCGGGTAGAAATTGATTTCATTTAATTCTAACCCACAAAGCATGAGAGTTACAAATATTGAGAATATATCACAAATACACGTGAGCCACTAAATGTTTCTAGTCTCTCAGTGGGGATCGAACCATCGACCATCAGGATGATAGCCGACGCTTTAATCAAAATGTATATATATATATATATATAAATATATTTTTTTTTTTGGGGGGGGAGTTTTTTTTTTTCCTCTATATATATATATATATTTTCTGTTTTGTATTTTTTTGTATACCCCCCCCCCCCCCCTCCCATTACAGATCAGTTACACATCTAGTCGACAGGAGGTAGCTATGAGTAAGAAACGCCCCATCCCGGAGCACCAGCTGGCCTCTGTCTTTGCTACCATCCTGGACATGTCCAGCAGTGAGAGTGAGAGTGAGGACGACATGGGGAGTGATCAAGAGGAGTGGACGGATGAGACGGGTGAGACGGATGATGATTTGACCCATTCTCCACCGCCCAGGGGGAAGAGGAGCAGGATTCTCATTGAGGGAGACCCTTCACCACCTCCACAAACTCCACCTCCACCAACTCCACCTCCACCTCCACAAACTCCACCCGTCGCCCTACCTCGCCACTGCTCATCAACACCCGTCGCCCTACCTCGCCACTGCTCATCAACTCCCGTCGCCCTACCTCGCCGCTGCTCATCAACACCCGTCGCCCTACCTCGCCGCTGCTCATCAACACCCGTCGCCCTACCTCGCCGCTGCTCATCAACACCCGTCGCCCTACCTCGCCGCTCATCAACACCCGTCCCCCTACCCAGTACATCACTACACATCGCCCCACCTCATCCATCCCCACCCGTCCTACCCACACCCCTCCTACCATCAACATCCACTCATGTCTTCACACCACAACCATCAACATCCACTCATGTCTTCACACCACAACCATCAACATCCACTCATGCCTTCACACCACAACCATCAACATCCACTCAATGCTTCACACCACTACCATTCCCGGACTTCCACACATCATTCTATTCTTTTTCTTCTCCTGCTTCACGACGCACCCTGCATGGCGGTCCCTTGTTACCTCAGGTAGAATCACCGGCCAGCAACATCTCAGACAGCCCCGCATCCTGGCTTCACTCCTGCCGGTGGGTAGTCTAAACACCCCGCCATCACATGTCCTGTCTCCTAACGTAGCCTCACCCACGCTGATCTCCTTGGGTAACAGCGGGGGCAGCGATGCGCCATGGCGTTTGTTCCGCCTGAACATCGCCAAATCATGCACGATGAGATTGCTGCGGCAATCGATGAGGAGCTTCCACAAAGGCTTCCTCCTGCCCCACTTCATCCACCCACAGCACCTTCTCCATCACCCTCATCACATCCACCATCACCCCCACGGCCTGACTCCACCACAGCACTTTCTCCATCACCCTCATCACATCCACCATCACCCCCACCCCCTTCGTCTTCCGCAGAAGACGACCCCCCACCCCCTGCCCCTCCCCGACGAAAATCTGGGCCCATGAAGGGCCGAGGTGGTAGGCCCAGGGGCCGCAGAAGTTACATATGTCGTCCAGGCGGACGACGTGGTGCTCTCCCAGCACGTGCACCTCCACGCCCCCCCACCGTGTATGCTGAGGATCACGAGTGGACTTCAGACCCGTTCACACCCAACGTTGATCCTTTCACTGGAACCCCTGGCTTGCGGGTTCCAGCACCAGTGACACCACTGCAGTTCTTCCAGCTCTTCTTTACAAGAGAACTGCTCAGGTTCCTGGTGAGTGAGACCAACGCATATGCCTTATTCGTTGGTTCTCTCTGGACATCATTCAGTGAGGAGGACATGGCCAAATTCCTTGGCCTGTACTTCCTCATGGGTGTGAACAAACTCCCCACTGTGCGTCACTACTGGTTAAATGATGGACTCCATAATTACCCAACGTTTCGCAAGACCATGCAGGTCTCCAAGTTCCAAGCCTTGCTGAGCAATATCCACACATTCAACAGCAAGGCAGTCATCAAGCAGACCAAAGACAGGCTAGTGAAGATCCGCACGGTGATGCGCTACCTGCTTGCTGGCTTCAAGCTTGCCTACGTCCCGGAGAGGAAGGTGTCCATCGACGAAGGCTGCCTTGGGTGAAAGGGTCGCCTTTCATTCAAGTGCTACAACCCGATGAAGCCGACGAAGTACGCCATCAAGCTGTACATCCTGGCAGAGTCCACGACTGGTTTCGTGTATGACTTTCAAGTCTACACTGGTATTGGTCAAACTCTCCAGAAAACGGTTGAGGGTTTAACGGAGTCCCTGCAAGGCATGGGTTACAAGTTGTTCATGGACAACTTTTACAACTCAGTTGACCTGTGCCACCACATGCTCACACACCACCAGATCTATGTGTGTGGCACCCTGAGGCTTGCACGAGGGGCTCCGAAGCGGTTGCGCGACATTGCCCATACAGCGACACTGGAAGACGATGCAATAGAGGCGATGAACAACGGCACAATCCTAGTGATGCTTTGGAAAGACAAACTGATTGTCAACATGGTGTCCACCTTCCACGACCAGAGCACCATTCCAAAGCAGTCCTTTGTCAAGAAGAAGGTACAAGGCAGGTGGCAGCGGAGTCGCAAGAACATCATGAAACCCGTTTGTGTTGACGACTACAACCGCCACATTGGTGGGGTGGATCATTTCGATCAGATGATCCAGTACTACCCCATCCAGCGAAGGACGGTCAAATGGACGAAGAAGATCATATTCTACTTCATCCAAATGGCCCTCTTCAATGCCTTCGTACTCTTCAAGAAGTGCAACCCCCGCAGGAAGATGACTATGCTGGCGTTTCAGGAAAGCATAGTCCGTTCCTTGTTGTACTTCAACCCTGCAGAGTGGCCTTTGTCGGGGAGACGCATCCGGCGTGCACAGGATTTGCCGGAAGGTCAGTATGAGCCATGCGCCCGTCTCAGGCGAGGCAGGCGGCGTCGGCAATCCTCCGGAAGCTCAGCTGGGTCGCCCCCACCGGACGACAATCCAGACTCCCCAGCCGCTCCTGCTGATGATCCTGGCACTCCTCCTGGTGCTCCTGCTGCTGGTGGAGGCGTTGGGGGAGCACTCCTTCATGACCCCCCCCCCCTCTCCAGGTCCAGATGCTGCTGCTGCTGCTGTTGCCGTCGGGCGGCACCAGTATCGGACGATGCTACTGATGCTGAGGAGCAAGTGGATGTCCTACCATTTGACCCCCCTGCACCAGTAGTACCGGGTGCAGCTGCTGCTGCTGGTGGCGCTCGGGAAGCACCCGTCATGGATGCCAACGGGGCTCCACTAGTAATGGACATTCAAGCTAGGGCTCAGGCACCGAGAGGCCGTCGGATAGGTCCTCTTCGAGGAAGGGGTTCCAAGCCACGTCCTGTTGTACTGAACCATGACCGGTACGACAGGAACTTGGAACACGTTCTCTAGAAGAACCCTGACGGAAAGCGAAGGCGGTGCCATCTGTGTTACACGAAGGACAAAATTCGCAAGGACACAAGCTTTCGATGCAAGTCTTGCCTCGTTTGCCTCTGCATCGATGTCAATGGTTGTTTCAACAAGTTCCATCAACTCGATGCAGATGTCCTATAGCCAGAATCTTTGCACGAATCATTCATTCATTTATGCATTATCCTATTCACCTTCATTATTCCTTTCCAATCACTATCACCCATTCATTCATTCAGTCTTTATTCATTCTTCCATTCACCTTCATCACCCTTTCATTCACCTTCATCACCCTTTCATTCATTCATTCAATCATTCAATAATTCATTCATTCATTCAATCATCACTTCAAAGGTTCGGGGCCCACCTTCATTCACCCACCTTCATTCACCCATCATCATCATAAAAAAAAAAAACAATATAAAAAAAAAAAAAAAAAAAAAAACAAAAAAAAAAAAAAAAAAAAAAACATAAAAAAATCTACTACAATTTGCACTACAGTGGATATAGGCCTCCTGGGGAAACCACTCTAAAAAAATAACGATTCAAGTGCAGTACCTCTTTGGGTGGCTTGGAAATTTGCACATATTTCTCTGGTTTGACACCTTATATATATATATATATATATATATATATATATATATATATATATATATATATGCTATATATAAATACACACAATCATACATTGTTTTTACCATTATTTTTTTGACACCTTGTATATATATATATATATATATATATATAGAGAGAGAGAGATTATATATATATATATATATATATATATATATATATATATATATATATATATATATATATATAATATATATATAAATATATCCACACACATACATTACCATTACCATTTACCATTCTTTATATTTTGTTTGACACCTTGTATATATATATATATATATATATATATATATATACAGGGTGATTCAGTAACCCTTTTCATAAATTTAATGGCAAATTCGGGAGACAAAAATAAGACTAATTTACTCTATGACCCTTAGGGTGAGTCTTTGATATGATGGAGATATTACACCTTTAAAGTTATCGATAGATAGAAAAGAAAAAAATCTAAGGAGTGAGAATGAAAATGTCGTTGCTTACTGGCAGGGTAGCGTAACCAAGACTTGGTATCAAAATGGCTGCATATGGTAGCTGGATGCAGTTCGTTTCGCAATTTACAAAGGTACATTACTACTGTATTTGTATTATCCTCATCATTATTATTAATAATCATTGTATTAGTAGTAGTAGTAGCAAGGGGAGAAGCAGGCGGCGGAGGATAAGTAAGAGGAAGAGGAGGAGGAGTAAGTGGTGGAAGAGGGGTAAGTGGAGGAGGAGGGATCTGACTGCCGACTTTGAGCTTTGATACTCCGCTCGCTCCTCTTAATGAATCTTGAATCAATCTGTACATGAATCTAAAGATTGTTTCTTTGCTTACACGTGGTATCTTTAGATTTTGATACCAAGTCTTGGTTACGCTACCCTGCCAGTTAGCAACGACATTTTCATTCTCACTCCTTAGATTTTGTTCTTTTCTATCTATCGATAACTTTAAAGGTGTAATATCTCCATCATATCAAAGACTCACCCTAAGGGTCATAGAGTAAATTAGTCTTATTTTTGTCTCCCGAATTTGCCATTAAATTTATGAAAAGGGTTACTGAATCACCCTGTATATGCATTACTTTATTTTATTTACGTGTACAATAGAATTATTTCTGAATTTATTAACTGAAGATAACCTGGCTTTCTTATTTTGTTTTTTCAGTGTCAACCCAGGAGCCATTTCCCTTCTCGTTGGAAAGGGTAGTGGCCCTACCAGGTAAGTAAAATTGACAACCTTCATGACTGACATGTCTTCTATGAACATTATACAATTATTGGCAAGGAAAATTATATAAAAGTGTTGTATATTGTGGCAAAGATATACAACTGTATAAACATTCTCATATATTTTCATAACAATGCATGGAAACAATTGCGCATAGCTCACGAACCAATTACGCTATATTATTTTGGTTTTCACCATTGAAAAGAGCACAATTTTTCAATTCCGGTGATATATACAGTTATATACGTATCCGAGCAAATAACGCAACAACGAGGTGGGGAACAGCTCGGAACCCGGCTAGCATCGCCGGAACAGAGACGGGTGAAGCGTAAATATTCGCATTTTGGCTCTTCCTTTCAAATATTCATAGCGCAAAAGATATTTGTCCTAGGAACTTCTAGTTTGTTTTATACTCATCAACATTATTTTCCGTATTCATACAGCCTAAACTTAAAACCATACACTTCGTAGCAACGAAATAAATCGAAAATGTTATAAACCATATAAATAAAAAAAAAACATGTTTTGGTCACTGCTTGAGAACTAGCCTATTGAAGATAAACAATTTCTGTTTTCAGATTTGGAAAGAGGAGAAAAAATACTATTATTTGAGCAAAACAAATATATGGTCATCACTCACAATTTCGAGATAAGACGGTGTGAAGACAATTGCATGGGAAATAATTGTATTCCGGACTCATTTACACTTTCATATTTCGATTTATTTACATTTTGTTTTGTTTTATCATGTACTATAAATATTCCTCTTTCCATTGACATATGATACATCACAATAAACAACATTCTGGTGGAAGGAAATCGAGAAAAATGTAAGGCTTCGACAACACTCATGAGCCAAATTCAAGACCCAAAAGCCATGTCAAGCGCCTCCTCGGACTTACTGGAACATAATATGTCTGAAGGAGTTAATCAACAATGCTAATATGATCTTTCAAAGACACACACACACACACACGCACTTGTGTTTCGATAAACACTAATGTTTCACTGCATGCACACGCATATCAGTATATTTTATGGCTCTAGCCATCTCTCTCTCTCTCTGTGTGTGTGTAGGAATAGTGGTTTGGCAGGAGAGTCACAGGGACCGCACTTTCTACCAATTATCTTTCGCAACTAACTCAGCATGTTACAGGTTGCCAGGGTAGCTCATGAAAAAGATATATCCACTGATATTTTAACAACCAATCATGTTATGACTGATACCTATTGGCTTCTGGAAGAAAAAAACATGCGTAGGAACTATTTAAGATATACTGAAACTTAGCAACCACGCTAGGCCTGAAGAGACCATAATTATATCACAATTCCACGTGGCAGCTGTATGTGTGTGAGTGTGTGTGTGGGGGGGGGGGGGGGGGGTTAAATGCCGATATAACTATGTTAACGTTAAATATCTCATGATTAAATCTATGCAAGGGTAACTATATATTATGTGCAGTAAAATGTATAAGTTAGATAAGAGACTGTCACCCTATATTAATAACTATATGCGGTGGAAGGATGGAGTGAGGAACTACATGAACGAAGGCGGTGCTGGTTGGGGGGAGGGGCGTCGACTGACTGGGGACAGAGGTGCATGGGGGCGGTTCGTTCGTGGCCACCCCTTCGGGGATCACGGCGTCAGGCAATAGATAGATAGATAGAACTATATGCGTAACCATAAACCGAGTGCACTGTGAGGAATACTGGAAAATTCGCCCCGAAACGAGTTCGCCCCTCTTTGAGAAGTAGCCCCGCCGCGAGTTCGCCCCGTTAATGTCCCCCCTCCACCTTAAAGGGGTACTGAAGAATTCCTCCTCTATCCATCTATCTAACCTAACCAAACCAAACCAAACCTAACCTAACCTAAACTAACCTTACCCTAACCTAACCTAACCTAAAATAACCTAACCCTAACCTAACCTAACCTAACAAATGAGTACAAATGAGTAATGTCCTCAATTCCTTCTTTGCATCAGTTTTTACTACAGAAGACCTCAGGGGTTGGGGGAGGGATGGAAATAAGTGGTAAGCTCCAGGAGTGGTGGTGGTGGTGGTGGTGGTGGGGGGGGGGGGGGGGATAAACGGGGCGAACTCGTTGTCCAAGAGCGGGGCGACTTGGTTTCGGGGCGAATATTCCTGTAACCACTGTGTGTGATGGCCGATAATATCTGTAGGACGGTGACTCTGAGGACCATTAGTTTGTAAAACCCTGTTGGGTATTGTTAATGTGTCCATTATGTGGGCTGCTGGATCACTATACTCTGTTTCAGCGACTCTGAGGTGAGATGTCAATAAGTCTAGTTGATTGGCTCATGCGATAGTGTTCAATGTCTCGTCCTTTAGTAATTATTAATTCTTAAAGATTTAAATAATCACGGTCGCACAAGTCAATCAGCTGGAACTATTGACATCTACCTGGTCGCTGAAACAGTATAGTCATTAATATATAACAGACAGCACCTGGTCATGCTAATGCTACCACCAGAAAGTGTAACAGGCAGTCAGACAGTCAATAGCCAACCCTTCATTCCCGTTAAATAGCTGGGGAGGATTAGCAAGGGACATTAGAAAGGGAACAATGATGACCCGGAGAAAATTAATACAATAAACACCTGCCAAAGCAAGTATCTTAACATTCGGAGCAACATTCACCAGGCCTCAATACCATTGACTTCACCTCAGATGATATACACTTCCACAACAAAGTCTCTTCGCAACATCGGGGATGATAACCTTCCAGGTTTGTCAATTAAAAGGTTACAAATACCTTCACATGTTCTTCCTAACAAACCTCCTCCATTCATTCCTGTAACAACAATCGCATATAATATCCGTGTTAATAGTTCATACATCGACCATGAACCTCCCGACCATGGTTCACCCTTATTATTTTGGGTGCAATCATACATTTGATTGAGACTAGTGCTTGATAATTTCATTCAGCACTGGAGCCACAGCGATCGAGTGGCAACCACGCTCACGTGTGAATCTGCTTGACCTGGGTTCGATCCCAGCCAAGGCTGACATATTTAGTGGGTGTAAAACTCAGGTGTCTGAAGCAACTGCCATCAGCCCCTTCTCTGTATCCTCCTACTTTCTCTATCCTAGTTTCAAAGCCAAAGGCAGATGTTGTGCATACTTGCACAACAAACTCACTTGTTCTCGTATTTCCGATTGTGGCTCCTCTGAATTCTCCACTTTTTGGCTCAAACTTTCCTGTCATTCTCATATTAAATATTTATGTGATATCTGTCTTTCCCCTAACTCTACCGACTTTCCCAAATGGTTTGATTATCTAAACTCTAAAGTGGAACACATTCTAGCCATTTCTCCTTTCTCTGAATCTCCATTTTAGGAGATTTCAACGTTCATCAACACCAATGGCTCTCCTCTAATTCTACTGACCAACTTGGTGAACAAGCCTAGGTCTTTTCTATCCTAAATGACCTAGAGCAGTTGGTTCAGCAACCTACCCGTACCCTGGATCGCCTCGGAGATTGGCCCAACATTCTTGACTTGTTTCTAACTTCTAACCCTTCTTCTTATAGTGTCGATCTTTTCTCTCCTTTGGGCTCCTCCGACCATAAACTTATCTCTGTCATCTGTCCTATCTCTCCAGTACGGCCACCTGATCCTCTTAGCAGGCGGCGCTTGTGGCACTTTGTCGCTGACGACTGGGAGGCTCTCTGGCAGTACTTCTTTGATTTCCCATGGAATGAATATTGCTTCTGTGGCCGAGGACCCTCGGAGAGTGCTGAACGCATTACCGAGGTAATCCTATCGGGCATGGAGGCATACATTCCATTTTCTTTCTCTCTGACTAGTGCAAAAATTCTTGGTTTACTCATGCTTTTTCTACTGCTGTCTGCAATAAGGAGGAAGCATTTAAACGGTACCGACGCCTTAAACCTCAAGAATCTCATTCTTCCTATATTTCTGCCCGGAATCAAGCCAAATCTGTTCTTCGACTTGCCAAACACTCTTTCATCAATAATAAATGCACTGAACTATCCAACTCTAGCTCTTCCCAAGCTTTCTAGCATCTAGCCTAAAACCTGTCCGACAATTTTTCTTCCTCGTTTTTCCCTCCCCTTTTCCACTCTGATGGCACAACCATCACTTCTTCCTCTGACAAAGCTGAACTATTCGCTCAAACTTTCGCTAAAAACTCCACCTTGGATGATTCCGGTGCTATTCATCCCTCTCCACCCCCATCTCTCCTACTTATTCCTAATATCCTAATCTCTTCTAAAGATGTACTTTCTATCCTCTCTGGGCTTAGTACATAGAAGGCATATGGTCCGAATGGTGTTCCTCCTGTTGTACTCAAAAACTGTTCTTCCGTGCTGACTCCCTGCCTAGGCAAACTCTTTTGTCTCTGTCTCTTCTCTAACGTCTTCCCTTCTTACTGGAAGTTCGCTCTCATTCAACCTGTCCCAAAGAAGGGTGACCATTCTCAACCCTCCAACTATCGTCCACTTGCTCTCATCTCTTGTGTCTCTAATGTTTTTGAAACTATTCTTACTTCCAAATTTCTTAACCCTTATTTAGCGGCGAGCAACATAAGTCGAGTTAAATAAAGCTGGACTATGTGGCGGCGCTCGACATAACTCGAGTGGCAATTTCAGCACGTAATGTGGCTGAGAGAGAGAGACAAGTGGTGGCAGGAGACTAGCGAGCGTATGACTGCTCCAGACCACCGCGGCGAACCTACTGACACAAATCTCAGCTCCCTCCTCCCTCTCTCACTCGCTACATACTGAATTGAATGGGGAAAGTACCGAATTACATGCTTTTTGCACTCGCGTTGCACGGTTATTGCAAGAAAACTATCCATCATACAAGGATCGTTATGGTGTCATTCGAAAGCTCTGTTTATGCCCTTTCAGGGATAGGTACTTGTTTTACGTTCTGGGTCTTATTTAGGCATGAAAATGATCACGTAAACAGCCCTATTTTGGCTAAAAACACCCCGCTGTGCGGTACACATAAATAAACTGCATAGGCCGCTCGTAAGGTGTTAAGCATTTATCTTATCATAATCTACTCTCAGATCGCCAGTATGGCTTCCTTAAGGGTCGCTCTATTGGAGATCTTCTTTCATATCTTACTAACTCCTGGTCATCCTCCTTTCGGGACTTCGGTGAGACCTTTTCTATTTCGCTAGACATATCGAAGGCCTTCAATGTAAGAGGTATAGAGTTATAAGAGTTTCTACCGTATTTCGTCATTATTATGTAATTCACTTCCATTCTCTTGTATATTTTTTGTGTGTTTCTATGTAATATTCCCTAATATCAATATGTCCTTTTCCTTTATCCGTAGACCGTTTATCCTTAAAACGTGGCGACCACCTTTTATTGTGTTAATAGTTCTACTCAGTCTTTCTTAACTCCTTTCGTACCGGCGACGTCTTTTTATTTTCTTCTAGATACTATTAGACGATATTTTTCAGCTTAAAAAGGGCCTCTAGCAATTAAGCGGCTTTGAACTATCTCAATTAACCCTTTATTCTACCACAGATCCTTCTTAAGCTGCACAAAATCATCTAAATATAGCTAGAATAAAATTAAAAAGACGTCGCGGTACAGAAGGGGTTAAACCTATCCTACGATTACCTTATCTCAGAGAACCTAATCTGTTTACAATAGGAGCACTCGCCTAAATTATACGAGGTTAAGGGGAGATGGGGCTTTTTTCTGTTCCCCTTTCTTTCTCAAGTTTAGCCCCATTAGTTTTCTGTTCGTGTCATTTAGGTGTCGATTTTTTCCTGGCGAGCGATAGCGATATATTAGTGTAAGTCTGTATGAATGAATGGGTCTTCGTTCTGTAAAGAGGGATGTGAGTGGTCATTTTGAGTTTGGTAGATGTAATAATAGTTTGTAGTACAACCTTTAATACAATAGTTTGTAGTGCAGCCTTTAATACAATAGTTTGTAGTGCAGCCTTTAATACAATAGTTTGTAGTGCAGCCTTTAATACAATAGTTTGTAGTGCAGCCTTTAATACAATAGTTTGTAGTGCAGCCTTTAATACAATAGTTTGTAGTACAGCCTTTAATACAATAGTTTGTAGTACAGCCTTTAATACAATAGTTTGTAGTGCAGCCTTTAATACAATAGTTTGTAGTACAGCCTTTAATACAATAGTTTGTAGTGCAGCCTTTAATACAATAGTTTGTAGTGCAGCCTTTAATACAATAGTTTGTAGTGCAGCCTTAATACAATAGTTTGTAGTGCAGCCTTTAATACAATAGTTTGTAGTGCAGCCTTTTAATACAATAGTTTGTAGTGCAGCCTTTATACAATAGTTTGTAGTGCAGCCTTTAATACAATAGTTTGTAGTACAGCCTTTAATACAATAGTTTGTAGTACAGCCTTTAATACAATAGTTTGTAGTGCAGCCTTTAATACAATAGTTTGTAGTACAGCCTTTAATACAATAGTTTGTAGTGCAGCCTTTAATACAATAGTTTGTAGTGCAGCCTTTAATACAATAGTTTGTAGTACAGCCTTTAATACAATAGTTTGTAGTGCAGCCTTTAATACAATAGTTTGTAGTGCAGCCTTTAATACAATAGTTTGTAGTGCAGCCTTTAATACAATAGTTTGTAGTACAGCCTTTAATACAATAGTTTGTAGTACAGCCTTTAATACAATAGTTTGTAGTACAGCCTTTAATACAATAGTGTGTAGTGCAGCCTTTAATACAATAGTTTGTAGTGCAGCCTTTAATACAATAGTTTGTAGTACAGCCTTTAATACAATAGTTTGTAGTACAGCCTTTAACACCTTACGAGCGGCCTATGCGGTTTATTATATGTACCGCACAGCGGGGTGTTTTTAGCCAAAATAGGGCTGTTTACGTGATCATTTTCATGCCTAAATAAGACCCAGAACGTAAAACAAGTACCTATCCCTGAAAGGGCATAAACAGAGCTTTCGAATGACACCATAACGATCCTTGTATGATGGATAGTTTTCTTGCAATAACCGTGCAACGCGAGTGCAAAAAGCAGGTAATTCGGTAGTTTCGGTACATAATTGAGTATGTAGCGAGTGAGAGAGGGAGGAGGGAGCTGAGATTTGTGTCAGTAGGTTCGCCGCGGTGGTCTGGAGCAGTCATACGCTCGCTAGTCTCCTGCCACCACTTGTCTCTCTCTCTCAGCCACATTACGTGCTGAAATTGCCACTCGACCTATGTCGAGCGCCGCCACATAGTCCAGCTTTTTTTAACTCGACTTATGTTGCTCGCCGCTAATTAAGGGTTAATACAATTAAATTATTGTATGAATCGTTACCATAATCATTAAATCTATTGTATATGCCAATACAAAATAGTTAAAAGTATATAACTTCAGAAGAATATTTAAATATTTAGAATTACATGTTTTGCAGACAGTAGCCATCATACATTAGCCAACCTTATTTCACCAATGTGGAGCCTGGCGATTTCGATTTGCTTCATATATATTTGTGCGAGAGATTAGGAATGTCAACGAATCCTGCTAAAATGTGAAGTTATGCACGACACAAATATATTGTTAACAGGATTATAAGCATAATGCAAAATAATTAGCCAAAATACAAGTTTCAGTCCTTTTTCATAAATATAGATCGGGTACGGATTATGTAAAGTAATCGATAGGTGTGACCCATGGTAGAACAAGGAAATAACCTGATTATTATCATACGATTGTGACACAATTTGTATAAGTCTACCCAACATGTCACGTTTAACAAATAAGTAAAAAGGAAAACAAGTAACAACATATCTACTGATCCTTACGAGGCTGCTTGTAAATATGATTGCAAAAGAGCAGATACACATATAATGATATGAAGTAAGATAAGTCCACATATAACATCATTATCATCATATAAGGCATTTTGTTTTTTCTGTGTTAGACACATTATACTTGCGTGACCCGCCATCGAATGTTGTCATATTTGATAACTTGCATCTACTATTGGCCTATATATAACCTGTTTAAAAGCCATACTATCATTTGGTGTCACATAAGTCGTGGGGATAAATATGCTATAATTAATGATATAGTATAGATTTTCGCCTACTCTTTTGACTTCAGAAACCTACCTTACATTTGTTATTTTTTTAAATGTACTATTTAGTTAAACTAATACAGCATTGTCTTTTCTTTTATGTGCTGTGCAATCTCAAAAAACTAATAACATATTCTCATGCAATTGACAACAGTGATAGTCATTGGTCGACCATCACTCTCTAACCTCGGACACACAAACTACGTCAACTAAGCATTACTCTTGGCATAATTAGTAATCACACACACACACACACACTCAGAATATTGTGTGCCTCAATAAGCATTATCGGAGTGAATATGCTTTTTATAGATAATTATTTTTGGTTGTAACATGGAACACTTAGCAAAGTCATTATTTAGCAACATTGCTAAATGTATGCTACGCAATTGAGATATATATCATAAACATATATTTCGTGACACCTCATGAAATAGTGGGTGGACATAACAATAGCCATTATGTGCGTTTGCGTATGCGTGCGTGTGTGCATGCCTGCTTGTTTGCATATGCTTGTGGCGTGTTATAGTGTAGTAATTATAGTTCAGAAATATATACATATAAGTTATGTTGTAAGAACAGAAATATATATATATTTGAATATAGTATTTATTCAAGTTCCAAATCAAATTACCACAGTAATCCTTTGTATTTTAATTAGTATAACTATAATAATGGTTTCCAATGCAAGTCACGAGGATATATTGTCTCCAGGCATACCAACAGTTATATTCTGCAAATTTTTCTAATCAAAACAACTTCACAAGAAGCACATCAAGCACCTGTTATTTGTTAGCATTGAAAGATAACGCAGGTGGGTCAAAACCATTATATTTTTAAGGACAGTAAAGATAGAGGGTATATATTGATATCGTGACACATGTTGGCATGCCTGAACAGTTGTAAGTGTGGCATTTTCAGAGGTGTTAGGTTGGCGAGGAATTGAGCCATACCATTTTCAACTTTCTGTCATGAGACAAAAGAGGTCAAAATAGCATACACGTCTACAGTGAGGTAACGGAAGTTTGATGATGCAGAGTATTTCAGTCCTTATCTAGCTGTGCAATAGATCGTTAATACAATCAATCATAAAATACGGTTGCCAGCTTCATTTTAATTTTTGACATACCAATTTTCATGGATGGCATAGAATACATACCGTAGTAATTTTCTTTATTATATATACCTACGGTAGTTCATCAACTAATTTACTTTCGGAATACGATTATCTTGAGTTAATAGGCATAGGCCAAATAAACAAAGGTTCATGGCCAGTAAATGTTTGTAAACTGCTTTGTAAAAAGTTAAATGATAGTAAAATACTGTATATTATCAAATAAGATTAATATGTAAATCGCCCATGATCAAATTGTACAAAAGGCTAATACACTATTTTTGTTTGTTTTGTATAACCAACCTTTCCTACACAATAATCCCCCCCCCACCCCCCCTGCAAATCTAACTACGCCATCTATGGGACATAATATGCAACAGATTCAGGGTGGGGGGAGTGAGCAATCTTACTAATATCAGAGCGAAAGACTCCCAGCGAAAATACCATAGGTGGCCCAGTCGGAAAGGTGACCACCGACTGTACATGTGGCCCTCCAGTTGAAACATGTCCACCACTGTATGCTGGAAGGGGTAGTCCGAGGGTGGGGTGAGGAGTAGAGTCTGTGAGGGTGCATATATATCACATGATGTACTTACACTAGTTGTATTTACACTAGTTGTATTTGCGGGAGAGAGCATGCTCGTTAATTCCCGCCTCCTAAGATATGTTTGTCATACCGTGCTTTGAAACTATGCACTGATGGTGCAGACACTACTTCGGCTGGCAATTTGTTCCACCCACTAATCGAGTTGGTAGGAAATCTTTTACTTTTCAGATCAGATTTACTATTAGGCACTTTCAGTTTGTAGCTGTGACCTCTTGTTCTCTCACCTCCATCCCTCTCTATAAAGTTTTCTTGGTCAATTTTGTCAATACCTCTAACACATTTGTATATCTGAATTTGCTGTCCTCGTTTCCTTCTCTGTTCCAGTGTAGGTAGATTCAATCTCTCGACATCCTGTGGTGCTGCAGGTCGCTCTCGATACCTGGCCAGTACACCGATTGCCTTGGTCTCTGCAACATAGAGTCTAGGCACTGATGTCTGGCATGCAGGTTCGCAGCTACCTGGTGACGGAGGCCCTCTGGGATGACAAGGCGGACACAACCATGATCGAAAGTGTAGGTGAGTAGGCCCCGAACCACAAGGCTCGGGTGGTGGTTGTCTTGACCCGTAGCTGTGTGAGGATCCTGGCCTTTGTCCTCCTTGAGGGTGGGTGGGGAACCTTTTTATAGCCCCCCACTGTTGAGGTCTTGGGTTTGGTGGCCAGGAGCTTCCTGATGGTGATGATGTCTCGGTTGTAGCTTACAGGGTCATGGATGGTGAAGTGCTCTCTGATGAAGTTGGGGAGCACTAGCAGCAGGATGGTAAAGATGTGCTGTTGCCGCTGCATGTTGGTTTGGAGAGGGTATGCAGACCTGACATGTTGTGTCAGGAGTCCAAGAGTGGTGTCTAAATCTCCTTCGAAGGTTATCTCATCTATTATACTCAGGGCAACGACAGAGCCCAAGGGGGGTTGAATGGCATCAATCACAATCTGCCGGAATTGTACCCAGCCGAATTCGGGGGTAATATGTCCGGCTACCAGGGACACAGCCTTTCCCAGGTGATTTAACAGAACAGCATTTTTTTCTCTGTCTGTTTGATACACCAGGCTGAGCACGAGTTGACCAAATCCAAATACGTCCTGATGTCGTACGTGTCTACCTCATACTTAGGTATGGGAATGTGAGAACGATTAGCCATGATGACTTATGTTGAAAAACGCTCCATTTCCTTTGATTTTGTGCCTAATGGCCTCTTCCTCCCGAATCAAGAACCACCGTTTGCTGTCAATGTTATTATAGGTTTGATTCCCGGAGGGAAGTAATGAAAACCTAATATTTAGTAGGGCTCCGTAATCAATTGACGAATTGCTATTAACTCCTTGCGACATATATGACGCGATCGCGTCATATGGAACTTTTAACCAAAAACTCATATGACGCGATCGCGTCATATGGACTTATCTCCATGGCTCTCTAATAAGTTATATGACGCACTAGCGTCATATGGAGCTCATTAAGTCCGATAAGTTAGCTTACGATAAAACCGTTGGTGGCAACCTCAGCCACCTCCGATAATTCTAACGGCCGCAGTATTGTTGTGAGTGTAGTGCGAGGCAGTGGCAATGATACCGGGGCTCCCGCCTACTCGGACTTATTGGAACATAATATGTCTGAAGGAGTTAATATAATAGTCTCCCATTCAACACCCGCGTCAGCCATTTGAATCAACCGCCGCGGGAGGAAAACGGGAGTACACCTCATAAGTGCAATGCGTATTCTCTTATGGAATCGTCCTTATGATTGGGTACCCTACAGAAAAAACTTCGTAGAAAAAATAAAAAATAAAATATAACTTAATATCTGTTATATTATGGCTTTCCATGTGTGGATTTCTTGTGCGCAGCCCCCAGGCGCAGGTTTCCCTAGCCGCCTTACTTCCTTCAATGATATATCAAGACTTCACTAGAAATCAACGAATGGGAAGGGGATGGATGGGAGGGCCAAACATCGTCAATTGATTACGGGGCCCTACTAAATATTAGGTTTTCATTACTTCCCTCCGGGAATCAAACCTATAATTTAATAGTGGCCCCTCCATCAATTGACGAATTGCTAAGAGTACCGAGACTGGAGGGGGACATTCGTGACAATATCGAACCACCAACCGAATACCATAGGTACCAGACAAGAATCCGTATAACAAAATTTAAGTACTTATTGTGTACATACAATAGTTAAAAAATGGAAAAAGAGGGTAAGCAGTGCGTTACTTCAAAGAAGATCTGCTTGTACATGACGGGATCTACGCTTGAGATCCTTTACATGTTTTAATGGGAAACTCTTGTACTACCATACTTAGACCCAATATTACGTGGAATATGTTTCGGTCTTTACACTTATTAGTCCGCTCATATAAGGTTGTACCTTTTGATAATACTATATAGTTGCGACTATGATGGATTTCTAAAAATAAAAGTTGAAAGCGAACTTTGAATGAACTGTATAACTAGTATTAGTCATATTACCGCTCGTGATTCGTGATCTTATCCCGTCTCCGGTGGAAAGAGGTTGTGTACCCCTTGAAATATTTGACCGACTAGGTATACCTGGTCATATCTCACATTGAGATCCTTTCGTAAAAGAAAAAAATATTGGAGAGCTGTATGCTCAGCTCTACTAATTAATATCACAGCTCGTGACTTCATTACATTATCCGGCGGAGGGGCTCTAGGGGTCTATGGGCTTACCGACAACCCCCCCCCCATCTTCTTTTCCCTTAATTGATAAGCACATAGACTAACTAGCCCTGCTGTCGTGATGCCACACAGGGCAGTTTTGGCTTCAAACAGAGCCATAGACTGGCATTGTGTCAAGAAAACCAGTGGGGAACCCCCAACGTAGTGCTAGCTATGCCCCCCCAATGGAAGAGTTTGCCAACTCTGAGGGGTCAAGAAACTTTAAACTCTAGACTTTTGCCTAGTCCCAGGGCCGAGGAGATTAGATGCATATTCCCACCTCCGCGGTACGAGTCAAAAGTATGGGAATAATCCGGATACCGGGTTCCTTGCCCTTGGCTAAGTAAGTAGAGAACTTACCTGACCGTCGGGAATAAAGAACGTCCTTACCAACCTATGAACGAGGACACATCCATTACCTGGATTGTCCAATCAGACCTGGAAAATCAGAAATTTTTTCGTTGTTGCCAAAAATTTCTCGTTCTGTGATTGTCTGTTGTTTGCCTACGTCCCACCTGTTCGGCGGGAGCGAAGGACTTGGTCCTCCAGTACCACCCTACCCCCCCTCTTTTTAAAGTAACTTACTACTCAAGGACCATACCGTCGGACCCGTTGCAATACCGGGCCATTAAATAGATTTGGTCAAGCGAGAGAGAGAGGAAAGAAAAACTCATGAGAGGACCCAGCTGGCATGGCCGGGATAATCTCATAAACTTGCCTTAAGAACCGGCACCGGGTATACCCCGCCGGTGGCTAGTTTGGAGTTTGTCAACGCCGGGAGACTGCCAAAACTTTGTCAAACGCACGGTTCATTCAGGCCATGAAGGTAGAGGAGAACGCCCGAAGGCCACTGGTAACGTGTTGGTTGTACCTGGGATACCCCAGGTGCGATATCTGCCGATAAGATACCCGTTTTGACTGGTTAACCTTCAGCTGAGTGGAGGTGAGAAGTCTGAACACTGGTAGCAAGAGACATTACTTTATCACGAGGAAACCCAAACCGGGAGAGGAGACCCCCCATTTGCAGCCGCGTGAGTCTGGAAATTCATGAATGAATTAGTGTGAAAGCTAATAGTAATACCGAAAAAAGGGAATGTGAGCGAGCCTGACGATTCAGGTCGATCGGGTTCCTTGATTTCTTATCAACACCACAGATTAGTTTGACTGCGAAAAGGGAAAGCGATCTTAACCCGATTCTCATCTAGGAATTGGTAATGTTGGGCTTAGTTAGCCACCGTGGGACCATTGACCATCTTGCAATCCAAAATCGGGTCTCGCCCAAGGCTCGATTAGCACCTGGACCTAGTGATCAGAGCATTATTGCGGGTGTCGGGGACCAGCAGGGGTAAAAAAACTCAGATACGTTTATTCCACCGTCGCAGGCAAACGCCTGGAAGAGAAAAAAACAAATGAGAGGTCCAGCACCCACCGGACGGAGTACCGTAGGGTGTGGCACTGTGGGCGTCGGGTAAGACTGGATGGAGAAGATACTTTTAATTCCATGTTTTTGGCCACGCCGGGAAAAACTTTGGAACGTGAGGTTCAACTGCCAGAAATCCCTCCACGCCGGGAAAACTTTGGAACGTGAGGGTCAACTGCCAGAAATCCCTTCCTACTGTCATAGGGAAGGGCGCCGGGACATAGTGAAACCCGGCGGGCTTCCACCGTGGACTTTAACTGCCAGAAGTCCCTTCCTACTGTCATAGAGAAGGGCGCCGGGACCTAGTGAAACCCGGCGAGCTTCCAACATGGACTTTGACAAAAGCGAACCACCTATCCTTGTGGGGAAGACGAGCCAGCCCCGAGGGGTCGATCACAGCAGGTAATAACTATCCACATGGAATCCCTTTCGATTCCTTGATGACTTGCATCACTGAGCCATCCCAACCGACTGATTGGAATTGCCCGACTGGTGCCTTGGTAGAACAGATAGTCTGACGGTGTCATGAAAAACCATGCTGCCTCTCACCCCCAGATCTTGGTAAAGTGAATCTTCGTGGAACAGAACAAAACTCCGACCCTGGGGCTGAATAGCCCTTCAAAAGCACCCATCCCTGAATGTTTCGGAACTAACCTAACGTAGGCAGAGGAAAATAACACGACAGCAAAAACCATGGAGCCAGTTTAACCGTAGAGCTTGGTTAACAGTGGCAAGGCCTTGTCCAGCGTGATTTGCTAAAAACTACCGGAACTCGCTTCTTTACTTCCTAGAGCCTACCTCCGGGACCCCTATCTCTCTGGTAATCACTGGCTGTGAATCTCGATCAACAAGTTACCTTGAGGTATCGAAACTCGTAGATGTGTCTTGTGCAAGCGCCTACGGCGAGGGATTCGACCACTGTACTTTCGTTCGTGATCTTATTCCAAGAGAAAACCGAATCCCTCAAGTACCGAAGTGTTAGGGATGATGAGACACGTGAAACCAACACTTTTGACCGAACAGAAACGATTTCCACTACGTGGTGGATACGTAAGCGTGGCCTGAGTCATATAACGTCTTTACCTCATGTATCTTGGTAGTGTGAGTCGACTTGATGGGACGTCACTACTTTATGGTAATCGTGCTAAGTCAGGGAACCCGGCCCAGGGAATATTGTTATACGACCGGGTGCGTACGACAGGATGACATTTCAAAGACCTTGGCCTCTTACCAGGGACATGGACCTAAAGCATGTTATGGACTATGAGAGTGGTCACGAAAAAACCGGACCACCACATTTCCACTGAGGTGACTCGTATGGCCAAATCCTGAGATTTAGAGATGGGGCATAGTAAGCTTTAAGACTTCTCCCATACCAGGGAAGCCTTCATTGCTAACCCCTACTCTGGGACCAACCTACTAACCGGAATCCTAACTAAACGATTCGATAGTAAGATTGGAGCACCCGACCCGTGATTGTCATTGTGTTGGGGAGGAAAGGCAGTGTCCGATTCTACTGGGCTTACCCTTAGTCCATCCCCTAGTATAATACCCTGCCCTCTGGTCAGCTAGATAAAACACGTAGACTGTACCAGCTAATTATCTATCCCCAGGGGGCAAGCCCTGGGCAGTAGTAATGTTTTAGTAGAGGCTAAGTCATCCCGACTAGCACTTGTACTATATGAGTGGGTAAGGTGGAAAATATACCGGAGGAAACGAACCTGACCGCTCTTCCGGCGGTAATCAAGGGTTCCCGCCGTTCCGCATCAACACTGTTTATGAACCCGAAAACTAGCCTCAAAGCGAAAATTGCTCTGACTATGTTTCCTGGCATGTTGACATGTAGGCCGTGACACGCGGCCTATGTAGGTAAAAAAAGGGGAGACACATTGGTATAGGAAAACTGGATAATGCCCCGGATGATCGACAGTAGCCATTACCTAAGAGTCGACCTTCAAAAATCCCGGAACCGATGCGACTTAGATCGCCTATCATTGCGTGGGTTGCCGACTGGCAGATAGTGAACAACGGCGGGCTGTATCCCTAGAGATTATCGTGAGTAAAACTCCCCATTACTCTACCGAGTGTAAATTTCCCAAAACCGTGCCTATATAACCTTCGATTCCTCCCCTCGGCCGGGGAAGTGGAGGAACTGAAGGTCAAGGTACCTGAGGTGCTACACCTGTGTCCCTGACCTGAAGTCAAAGTCAGCCTTACCGAGTTCAAGACATACTGTTTTCCTTCTCCAAACAGGAGCGAACGCGCCGGACGGAACGTTACACCTAAAAAACGAAACTCCAGGGGAGTCTAGTGGCCGGAGAAGCGCGATAGGTCCGTCGGGTATACCGTGTTCACAAATGGTGACTAAAACCCCCGAGAGGGTAGACAAAGATTTAACCCTAGACCCCGCCGTCACAAGTTGACGTAGGGTAGCAAAAAACACCATAACTGTGCCCGTCACATTTCCCATTACCGGCGACGAATAGCGGCTATTGGAAACCAAAGAATTTGAAATCTGATTGCCGCCCCGGGCCGTCAGTGCCCGGTTGTCCACCGAGAAGGATCTCACAGGGATTATCCAATCCGAGTTGTAACCGTAAACGTAGTGTTGGGGATGTGCGAGGCAGTGAACCTGAACCTTAACCGTTGGTAGAACTAGGCGTGGTAGCTTCCATGTACCTGTATCAAGAAAAAAACACAACCTGTAGATACAATGAAATTGGTGTCTACGTGTATCCTTGTTATTTGTTCCACGTAACGAAAGTACACTTGGAACCTTACTGGTAAGACTTATGACCTTAATTTACAGCTGAACACATCCTAATTCATATCTGTTAACCGTAATATCCATATTTGAAAACCATGAAAGATATCTAAAATAAGATAAAAACGTTGAGCCGGCTCACCGACTTTACTTAGGATAAGAACCAAAAACGAGCCGTCTACCCGGCGTAGGTTCAGCTGAAGAAATGAGCCGTCTCGCCGGCTTATCTGTATGATACAATTACTAGCCGTCTCACTGGCTTAATTAATCATTCTTCCTTGAGGCAAGGCAAAACAACTGTTAGGGATCATTGAATGAGATACTAAGTGAACCACCTTATCTTAGACTTAACTAGGAAAAACTGACATACCTTTTCTCGCGACAGGGGCTCTATGCTGCCACTGAGGAGAGCGAGGGCCCTAGCCGAAAGGTGTCCGAGCTGACCGCCGGAGAGTCAATCTAGACGGTGTCTGGCTACACCGGGTGGGTTCTTGTATCGGGGGGCGGGGAGGGGGGGGGGGGAGTTCCGCCTTTACCTCAGCGGGTTTCTAGTCTCTGCTAATGGCTAATTGCTCAACTAAGTGTTGAGTATTTTGCATAGACAAAACAATGACTGTGACCCTGGGGAAAAGTATTGAAAGAATGGAGCAGAAAGAGCCGCAACAGATCTGCGACTAGAAAGTTACTCTACACTCAATCGCCACTCTTTGGCCTAGGAGGTCAATTTTTGCAATAAATCGATCAAGGCTGCTAGGCCAGATGATCTAGAAAAAACTCATAATGCTGCAAAAAGATCTACGCCCACCGGGCATTGCTGGGAAGCCCAGAGACACTTAGATCCACCTTGCCCAAATCATATTGTGCAAGTGTTGGAATTAGAGAAAAAACAGGTAGATGTGGCGTAGAAAGTGAAAAACTTGCCAGATTGACCGGACTCCCCCTCCCCCACACGCCGGGAAACGGGTTCGTCCTTTGTCGAGTTACTCACGAAGTGAAGAAATCTGGAAATAAAATGTCCAGGAATCAATGCTCATAAGGATACCCTGAGAGGTGTTATACATCCTACCTTAGGTCCGCCGGAATATTAGATATAGCCACTACTATTCTAACTTTCGACCGGACCTGGCCCAGCAAACTGGGATTCCTTGGTGTGGAACTGCTTACCTGTGACACGTGTCACTGGCCCACATAACTTGTGAAGCGTGTTACCCATAGATCACCGTTTGAAATAGTGAGATAGTCTAACTGCACTTCTTTACTATGGCATATAGTCCGACCCCCTTGACTGTATCGCCGGGCGATTGCATAGGCGGGCCGGGTTAGATACCGTAGAACTTACCCCCATCGACTGTATTGCTGGGCAATAACGTCTTGTCGTGTGAGGCTAACGTTCAGGGCGAGTTCTCTCGGCGGGCCGAGTAAAGACTCCCTTAGGAATTAGCATATCCGCCGGGAGGTACGTAGTCTGCCAAACAATGCTCCCCTCGACTGTATCGCTGGGCGATAACTTCTTGTCGCGTGGAGCTAACGTTCAGGGCGAGTTTTCTTGGCGGGCCGAGTAAAACCTCCCTTAGGAATTAGCATATCCGCCGGGAGGTACGTGGTTCACCAAACCATGCTGGGACATTTGGAAAGTAACCTCACGTCTGCAAGAGTAGAAAAACCGGCAGCCCTGCTGAGAAAGCTACCGGAGAAACAAACCAAAAGTTTCCAGAAGTGTTGACTTAGCCAGGAAGACACACACCCCCAAAAAACCCACATACATCAGGACGTCTCCCAAAGGGCCCCTAGTAACATGTAAAGCATACATGAATAACAACGGGGATAACATAGGCTATAACAATACATAGAGTAAATTTATAAACAATAAAAAAACACTCCTAGCCCACACGGGAGACCCTACTGAGGCTGGCCACCAGGCTCGACGAAAACCTAAATATGGCAGAACCAAACGCTCCGACGAACCAGCAGAAGGAGCAGCAACCAGACGCTCCGAGGAACCAGCAGCAGCAGCAGCCACCCACGCACCGAAGCACCCACAGCAGCAGCACGGGGAAGCAGGACCTACGGAACGTGGCCCAAGCACAGAAACGGACTCCAGAAGGCACCGTACCACGTGCGGCCACCCTTGAACCAGAGCGTCTGCTAAAAATCATAAATGCAACTTCCGCATAGTGCCAGCCCGAAGCATAATCTTGCGGTAATTTAACCTCCTAACTAAGCTATAAGAGAGCTAAGGCGCAAAAAAGAAAAACAAAACAAACCACATGGCGCGTCGAACCTGGTAACCTACACGACGGCGCCTGTTACAAAAGTACCCTATACTGAATTACACACTCCCTGTGGGCGTACCAATAGGGCAGCCTTGAGCTAGCTAATCTAAACTCTGTCCAATACACTTCAGATGTATACAAATGAGCAAAGACTCACGAGAAGCGAGACGACGAATGAAGCTGGAGCACAAGGACCCCCATCCTCACGGTACAGCCACGGGAGGGAGAAGGAAGTATGGCGGCTAGGGAAGCCTGCGCCTGGGGGCTGCGCACAAGAAATCCACACATGGAAAGCCATAATTTAACAGATATTAAGTTATATTTTATTTTTTATTTTGTCTACAAAGTTTTTTCTGTAGGGTACCCAATCATAAGGACAATTCCATAAGAGAATACGCATTGCACTTATGAGGTGTACTCCCGTTTTCCTCCCGCAGCGGTTGATTCAAATGGCTGACGCGGGTGTTGAATGGGAGACTATTATATTAATAGCAATTCGTCAATTGATGGAGGGGCCACTATTAAATACCAGGTTTTTACTGGGGTGGTATTGACTTTATAGGTAGGTTCTTACTCGACTGGAGAAGATAAGAACACACAAGAACACAAGCACGAAGGCAATAGAGGATAATGTAACACAGAGTACAAACATAGATTATTCTTATTCACGCAAATCATATAAGTAGAGGTGCAATGTTACATGGATAGGTATCATAGATTATATATAACAACACGATTGAGGATCCTCTAGGTGTCTCAAGGGGAAGATATAGGCAGGTTCCGACGATCTCTGAAGATGTGGCTGCTTGGTATTCCCTACGACGTCCTGGTCCATGGTGGTGGTCCTGTTGTGTGACGGTGACAGAAGGCAGAGGAAGACTTCCTTGTAGATCTTCTGAAAACTGTAAATGTTAGGGTTTTACATGAAAACAAGCCGTTTCACCAGTGTCTTCTACTCTCGTATCATGGGATTAAAGTAAGGAGCTGTTTCACCAGTGTCTTACACACTCTCTTACAATCCAGACCTAGACTTCTATGGGAGCCTTTGGAGGAACTTATATGTTGGAATTTTGGGATTTTACGAGTATGAGCCGTTACACCAGTGTCTTACGCTCTCGTATCATAAGGACTAAGTATGGAGTTGTTTCACCAGTGTCTTACACCCTCCACTACTAAAGTCCTGACTTAGAGGGAAGCCGTTTCACCAGTGTCTAATATATGCTCTTCCAACCAAGTCTTACTGAGGGGGTAGGTTTACTATAACTGAAGCATGTGGCCAGTGCTGCATACTCGAGTTATAGTAATTCTTATATCAAGGCAAAGTGCTCGATGTTGGGTTGCACCAGTGAGGCCCAACAAGGATACATGTAAAGCCTTGATATCTTTGAGAAAAGGTGTCAAGTAGTTCCACCAGTGTCTTCTTCCCTCAAGGCACTTTTCTTGAATATAATCCCAAGTCTTCCAGATATCTAGCCTGTCAGTACGATCTAGAGTATCATTCCAACTGTACCGATAATGGTTTTGGTGGAGAGGTCTTACCAGTTTCGTCGTTCCTTCCGGTTGCGCATCTCGGTGCTAGAAGGGCGGATTTGCTTGGAGGAAGGTCTATGTCGACGGCAGTTGCCCCTCTCAGGATTTGCGTCACGGCAGTGGTGCGTCTCTGGGCAAGATGGGCGCGTGGTGGCTTGGGATGTATGGAGGATTTCTTCTCTATGATATTTATATCGAACCTCTCTTATTTCCCTGGTGGTGTCAGTGGATAACCTTACTGTTAGGTTCTTTCCTGGGGTCGGGGGGAAGTGGCGAGGCGATACTGGCGACCCAGGCCTGACGTGATGAGGAGGATCTTGTGTCCTCTTGCCTTTGCGGCGCGGTGACAGGAGTTGTTGTTGGGGGTCGTTCAGTGCGCCTTCCTTGCACCTCAGTGTTCCTCCCTTTTGTCCTGGTGCTTTTATCCCATATCTCAGATACCTCAAAGTTTGTCCAAAGTCACAGACCAAATCGTTCCATCGTTACTCAAAAATTAATCAACAGGTTCTATCGCAACATTAACCCTTAACCCTTATTTAGCGGCGAGCAACATAAGTCGAGTTAAATAAAGCTGGACTATGTGGCGGCGCTCGACATAACTCGAGTGGCAATTTCAGCACGTAATGTGGCTGAGAGAGAGAGACAAGTGGTGGCAGGAGACTAGCGAGCGTATGACTGCTCCAGACCACCGCGGCGAACCTACTGACACAAATCTCAGCTCCCTCCTCCCTCTCTCACTCGCTACATACTCAATTATGTACCGAAAGTACCGAATTACCTGCTTTTTGCACTCGCGTTGCACGGTTATTGCAAGAAAACTATCCATCATACAAGGATCGTTATGGTGTCATTCGAAAGCTCTGTTTATGCCCTTTCAGGGATAGATACTTGTTTTACGTTCTGGGTCTTATTTAGGCATGAAAATGATCACGTAAACAGCCCTATTTTGGCTAAAAACACCCCGCTGGGCGGTACACATAAATAAACCGCATAGGCCGCTCGTAAGGTGTTAAGAGCGGGTGGTGGAGTATATTTCACTGTGCCGCTCAGCGTTTTTTTTTTTACCATAAATGGGGTTGTTTCCGTGTTCTTTTTCATGCATAAACAAGACCCAGAGCGTAATACAAGTATGTATCTCTGAAAGAGCATAAATTGAGCTTTCCAATGACACCCGAACCTTCCTTCTACGATCACTGGTTGTCTTGCAACGATCGTGCAACCGAAGGGCAAAATCGCTAAAATAAGGTAATTTCTTTATATAATTACGTATTTAGCGAGGGAGTGAGGGTGGATGTAAGTGGAGTACATCTCAGTTGGTCCACGGCGGCCGTGGCGAGCGGTCATGAGGTAACCCATGCTCCTCCCGTCACTCGTCTCTCTCTCAGCGCCAATATTGCGCCAAAATTGCACTCGGACTTAAGTCGGGCCCCGCCACATAGTCCAAATTTTTCGATACGGACTTAAGTCGGGCCCCGATAGACAAGGGTTAAATGTCCTAGTAAAAATAATAGATGCAATTAGACAAATAGAAGGTGATATAAAAAGGTAATCTAATTGTATTAGTGGTATAACCTTATTAAGGAGCTGTACAAGCAAAAACGTACTATGATATAAATACGAATGTCGTTCTACTGTGGAGTCAAAATGGCGTCTTTGTGGTAACCTGTGTCTAGGACTCTACAATATACACTTACCATTTTTATAGCTCACAAAGGGCTATTCGTGTGACCATACAGTAGTGCCAATTTAGCATACTTATTGCTAGATCTAGATGTATTTATTTCCATATAGTAGCATTTTCTTTCATCTAGTGATATGAATTGTAGTTATATCTTAGGAATATTAGTGATAATAATCGACATAGAGAGATCGTGGTATTATACTAGCGATTGTTGCCATTGTATTATCTAGCGACTTTCTAGCAGCTTTTGAGAACGAATCTAGGCTAGCGCTATTTTGTTTTTCGTTTTGGTAACGAACCGGTTATTTTCTTCTCTTGGATATTTATTATCAACTGTCATAGGCTGTAGGTGGGTACAATTGACAAGGGTGGAGGTAAATCTGAAGCCATACATAGAATATAAGCTAATTTAGCAAGGATTGGAGCTGGAATAAGTGTAGCATTAGTAACTCTGTTAAATCCAGGCTAACTTGTGGACTACTGTGAACTGGTCTTAATTTCGGCTGTGTTTTCAAAGGTGGCCCTTCAAAAAAAAAAAAAAAAAAATCAAAATAGAAATATCTAATGTGAATTTGTTTTCTATGTTAGGGTAAAAATTATAAAAAAGCAAAGCGCATGTGCATTATATGTCAAATTAACATGCTTTGAAGAGTGACAAAAACAGGATGAGATTTTTGGCGAGCTATGCCCTTTAAAGCTGAGTTGGCACCGGCTGCCAGATCTTTTTGACTGGCTCGAATTTATCTATGTTATTTATCAGCTATTATTATTGTATTAATTAAACCCCCACGGGTGCAATGTGCATCTCTCATTGAATATATATGGACAAATAATCTGGATTCTGAAATCAGGAGTGGTTTACTGATGAACGTTGTGTCAAAGAACTTCGCTCCCTTCTTTAATATTATAAACACAAGCTTAACCCACTGAGCCCCAGCTAGTTATTAATAAACGTACCACCGGTTTTTATTTTTTTTCCCCCAGAAACAATACAACCCAACAGAATGGGTTAGGAATGAAGGAAAAACCACAAAAAAACGATCAAAAAGGTCAAAAATTGGTCCTACGGAGCCCCCGAAAACAGATTTAACAAGAGTAAAAAATTGAAGGCAATAACACCCAAAATACCTGTTTTTGCGCGCTCACGCGCACGCAGTTGGACTTTGAGAGTTTTCAACCATTTTCATGGTTGCGTGGGATACTTACACAGCTCCCATACAAATGTGAGCCCTCTAGGTGCCATAGGACCGAAGTAATTGGGACCGGAGTAACACTGACGCAACTGTTGCGTCGCTGGGGTTTAGCGTTACATACATTGCTGACGCAAACGCTGCGTCGCTGCGGCTCAGTGGGTTAGAGAACGATTGTCCAATAACCATAACATAAAGGGATTATGATAATATGAGTCCAGAGACTTTCAGTGAAGCAGTGAGTGAAGCATTACAGCACTATGCTATAAAAGATGATTTAAGTTAATCTTATAATTGTCTCTTATACCATATTACAAATATTACGGATATAGAAGTACCTTTAAAGACCAAAAAAATTAGCACAAAGCAATGTGATAAACACTGGTTGATGAAGGAATTAACTTAACATATCAAAATAAGGTATACCAGCAATATGCACAAAATATTTGTGATTAAGACGACAATAACATTTGGTAACAAAAATATCGGGAATATAAAAACCAAGTAAACAATATGCTGAAGATAACAAATATTAACTATTTAAAGAAAATTTGATTCGGCAGCTGGTAGAGAATGTTAAACATAAGGGTCACTTAAAGAAAGAAAGAGTGCCACTTTGGCTTTGAGTTTACAGGTAGCACTGATGTATGTATGGTCTGGTTCAGGACAATGTTACAATACACTATTATCTCGATAGGAACATTATGCAAAATATTAAACAGAACACAGTATAGTGTGCGTGGATTGTGTCCTCATGTAAAGAGGCCTTCACAGTTAGAAGAGAGGTTTGCGAACAGACTCGAGCAAATCTAACACTTTCTTCTTAGATATGGATCCAGCATCAACGACTGGGTCGGTGGCTTGGTCTGGGCCTGGCTTCACGGCATGGTAGATGACGTCCAGGTAGAGGTCCTTGGCTGGACGGGTCCCAGCAGGTACACACAGTTGCGAGCAGTCTTAATTACTGGGTTTGAAAGGAAGTCACCAAAGTTGGTTTTAGGAGATCGTAATGTCCATGGCACAGACGACTTACTAAAAGCCACCCATTTATTAATAACCATAACTATCCTTTCTTCATCTGGCCAGTGCACAGGAGTAGCCTACAGGGATAGAACAGTGTTCTTTCGTATAGAACAAATGGCTTTGACCAGTGCACAAGACAACCTATTATATTGCGGTCAGCCTCTATAAGGACTTCCTGCTTGCCTTATCACCAAGCGGCTCGCTTGGTGTAGTGACTAGCGTCTCGGACTTCCACCCAGAAGGCCCGGGTTCGCGCCCACGCTCGGCGCATTAAAGATTTTTCACAAGCACTGAGTCGTTACCATCCCTCATGAGCAAAGGGATGGGGTAGTAGTACAGGACCCCAATGGAAATATGCCTAATCGGCCTTATTGAGCTATCCTTAGCTAGCTTAGCATGCGCTAGCTTTAAGAACTATTATTATTATTATTATTATTATCTCTATGCTGGGTTGGCTAGGTAAATTACAGTAGCAGTTGAGGTATCCGCACTACTATTTTCATTGGGACGGCCAGTGCACGACACAATCTTGTTGGTAGTGGAGAGGGGGGAATAGCGAACAACCATGGCACACATTGATCTGTGGAATTAAATGATGCTAAAACCACCCGTTACCTGCCTTAAAATGATTTTGGCTGCGTTGTCACTGAAAGTCTGATTGAGGGTAACAAGTGCTGTGTGGGACGTGACCTCATTAAGATCAAGGTGTGAAGACCCTGGCCTCAACCCGAGTCGGCAGTTTGTACGACAGAAAGACTTCGGGTAGGAGTGCACCTAGGCCTTTCTTGTATAGAGGTTTAGTGTGGCTCTCTTTCTGTCTTATTTATTGTTCTTCTCTTCTTCCTGTTACCCTCCTCTTCTCCTCGCATATTAATCTTATGTAAGTTGTATCTGCTATTATAGGGTAAAAACTATAAAAACACAATGCACATTTGCATTATTTGTCAAAATAACATGTTTTGAAGGGTGACAAAAACAGGAAGTAATTTTGAGTGAGATATGCTCTTTAACCTGAGGAGCGCGAAATTGCCTGTAAACGAACGTAGTTATATGCAAATTAATTACTTTCAGTATTACTTTCAGTAATTAAAGCAGTAACAAAAAATAGGGTGGTCAGTATGGAAGTGAAGAAGTCCTTGCATGACAGTGTGGTAATCCCGACACTGACTTACGGAAGCGAAGCATGGACGTTGGTTGAGAGACTCAGACCAAGAGTGAGAGCAGTGGAAATGAATTACTTAAGGAGTGCGTGCGGAGTTACATGGAGGGATAGACAGACTAATGAGGAAGTAAGAAGGAGGTGTGGTGTGGAGGTAGATGTGCTGGAAAGTGTGAAAAGGAACAACTTGAGATGGTTCGGCCATATGGAACGTATGGAAAGCGAGAGAATGACTAAGAGGGTGTATGAGAGCGAGGTGGAGGGACAGAGGGGGAGAGGTAGACCGAATATGAGGTGGAAGGAGGGAGTGAGGAAGTACATGAACGAAGGTGGTGCTGGTTGGGGGGAGGGGCGTCGACTGACGGGGGACAGAGGTGCATGGGGGCGGTTCGTTCGTGGCCACCCCTTCGGGGATCACGGCGTCAGGCAATAGATAGATAGATAGAATTACTTTCAATTCTGACAGAATTTGTTATATCTAC
The DNA here is from genome assembly GCA_032716605.1 of Paralithodes platypus. Lineage (NCBI taxonomy): Eukaryota > Metazoa > Arthropoda > Malacostraca > Decapoda > Lithodidae > Paralithodes > Paralithodes platypus. Next base: position 10,988,269 of record CM064482.1, read on the forward strand.
CATATAAAGCATTATTTCTTCTCCATATGCATTTGTTTTACTTATATAATCAACATATGAACCTTGAAGAGTGATAAAATAAGTGAGGAAATCATTTGGGTGGTGAAAAACGTATATTTTCCCCTCCCGTGTCTTGGGGCTGCAGGCTGAGAGACTCACATCCTCCCCTTGCAACGTCTCGTCTCGCAAGACACTGAGAGGCCCGAGGGTGATCTCACAGTTCTAAAGGGTCTATAGGCTATATGACGAAACACTCTCTCCCAGCTCGCCTGACAATAATTTGCGCAGAAAATAACCGATAAATGGTGAAAATAAGAGGAACACTACACCCTTACACATAAAACACACCACAAACACTACACCATTACACATAATACACACCACAAACACTACACCCTTACACATAATACACACCACAAACACTACACCCTTACACATAATATACACCACAAACACTACACCCTTACACATAATATACACCACAAACACTACACCCTTACACATAATATACACCACAAACACTACACCATTACACATAATATACACCACAAACACTACACCATTACACATAATATACACCACAAACACTACACCCTTACACATATTATACACCACAAACACTACACCCTTACACATAATATACACCACAAACACTACACCCTTACACATAATATACACCACAAACACTACACCCTTACACATAATATACACCACAAACACTACACCCTTACACATAATATACACCAAACACTACACCCTTACACATAATATACACCACAAACACTACACCCTTACACATAATATACACCACAAACACTACACCCTTACACATAATATACACCACAAACACTACACCCTTACACATAATACACACCACAAACACTACACACTTACACATAATACACACCACAAACTCTACACCCTTACACATAATACATACCACAAACACTACACCCTTACACATAATACATACTAAAATGCCCCAGAACGAGAAGCCCACCACAGAAGCCACGAACGAACACCACACAGAAACACCCAAAGGAAAGGTCCACAGAACGAAAGGACCAGCTGACCGAGCCAGCCATTTCAGACAGGCCCAAGCCCGCAGGGCTAAGCAGCTCCAGGCCGCACCCATTTACCTTTTCTAAACTGACCATTTTCCACACCTCACGTACACTAACCCCCTCGTGTCCTACACTCCTAACTACAAAGATGATGAACAGGAATATACATTCATATTAAAAACACCCATGCCCTGTCCCGACGTTGAGCCAATGCCAACACATCAGACAGCCATAATTATATCTATGTATGTTCTTACATCCGAGAAGTAGATGTTTTATATCTTAGAAGTTAAAACACCCACGCCTGTCCCTAGACCTTGTATATCATTTCCCATGACTAGTATAGATATATGTAACCCGTGCTCAGTCGCCCCCTTGCATTGTTCCTCTAGTAACTAAGTGTCTCTAATATTAACTGCCACCAGTATTGATACGACATAGCGGCACTGTCCTTGTGTCGTATTGTGCCAAGTACAGATCGACCAGGTTTCATCACCTTATTAGGACGACGACTATAATGTCATCGTTCATTGATGTATGCAATCCTTAGTTTAAGTATTAATATTAACATTCCCTAACATCTTGTCTTTCCAGACTAAGCTTCTGAAGACCCATCACCCCATAAATCTATGTATTCAATCCTTATGTTAAGTATTTTTATCCGCCATTGTGTTCACCTTTTTCCATTTACTTTTCCACAATTGTCATACGTCTTCCCCTTGCCTCCTTCGTATCCACAGTCCACACTACGCCAATTTACTTCGTGTCATACACCTCTTACCCCAACCAGAGATTGTATAAGATAACCTGGTTACCAGTATCTGTCATAAGTACCCCGAAACAATAACTAAGTACCCCTCCGAACTGCCGCTGTTGTTGGTATATTTATATTTAATAGAAAACGCAGTTCCCAGGGCCAACTAATAGTATCCATAACCCCTCGGGCTGATCACATAACTCTATCTTTTCCAGACTCATATACCACCCCATAGTTGCATTCCCCGGTAGCATTTGGCTAACGTATTCTACTGCCTTTTCAAACTCCAATATCAATTGTAGCCTAATGCCACCCCCACGCCCAGGGATCTTAGGGGCAAAATTTCCCTGTAGCCCTTGAACTCTCCCCCCCCTCTCATTAAGACACCCGCGCTTCTCGACTCTTGTCCGACCTAGCCTCTCTCTCATACCTCTTGAAGATCCTTGAATTGTCCGTTGCTAACGCTCTCCAACCTTTTATATATATACTCCTATCCAGCCTACCTTCACTTAGTAGGCCAGAACAACATTAGAACTTTACTAGCCCCTTGCATGCCATCTATTCTCTTACAACTCATTCACAACCCTGCACCCAATGGTCGTCGGTGCGAGGCTAGCCGCCTCACCAGTAACTAACTTCTATTGCCATACTTCCAGATAAATGTGGCAGAGTTAGCAACCCAGTCTCCACAACATCCAGCAAATCCTACAATTAACAACCAGCCGAGTAAAACCAGCTAGCTAAGGCACCTTCGGTTTTGGTATTAAGGACACCCACATCTGTCTCATACACAGAGGGTTATTACAAACACTGGTGATATGGCAAGCCCCTAGCCACAGCCGCCGGACGACTATCACAGAGAGAGGGCGCCCAGCTCCCCCTTTTTGCCCACCCGAGGAGGGAGACCCCCACCCCCGCGGAGGTATACCTGGCCCCTGTTTTGACTTCCGAGTCATTGCCAGGTAGCACAGGAATTCTTCCTATCAATGAACTAACCATGCATGACTAACACCTTTACTAACGTCTGTTAACTCACAATAAACCATTTACCTTTCTTGCATGCTCTGATCACTAAATTAGCACCTCAGCTATACCATAGAATGAAGATTGAACAATCTAAGAGACGCTCCTATCACAGCTGTCCCCATCCTCCTCGCAAAGTAGATCCAGTCTCTCTCCCCTAAATACTTCCAGTATAGCCAAAATAGTACCTCTTACTAAGGCTCAGTTATATGAAAATATAAAGGCTTCCTATAGCCATGGCCACAACAGTAAATACCATCTTACCTAGTCCCCATATCTATTGAGAGCTCAAATAAGTCCATAAGACTCGAGATCCCTACTGTCTACAGGATCCAGAATCGAGCCTATAAATCTAGCTCCTGCCCCCAGTCAAATCAGTTGAAAGCTAGACACCAACCAGGGGTCACTACCCTGCAGTTAACTTCTAGCTCTGCCCTTGTGTTGTTCCGGAGTGAGATTCCAGAGCCGGCAGACTCCATGGCAGATTTGGATAGAAGGACCTGCCCACGTATTTGAGAACTTCACACATATGGGCCCCCTGGACGGCCGCGGAACCAGTCGTTAGCCCCAACATCATGGACGCAAGATAACCAGGACCAGACCCATCAGATGCTACCCAAGATTCCCTTTAGCAGTACTACATATTACTGTGCTGTTTAAAGATTCACTAATTAATATTTCTACGAAGTGGCTATCTCTTTGCCCCAGTATAATTCATATAACCATTCAATTAGGAAGTGCTAAGCGTATCAGTGTTCATTATTTAACAGGCGATACTAACTCTCGTAATCAACCATATACCCAGATATTATTACCTAGAAGGAAACCCTAGTGATATCTGAATGTTTGCCCACTGATTTGCGTTCTATGTATTTCTGAGACAAGAATATAAAACTTAGATCAGTACCCCCTGAGGTTACCTAGAATTCCTGTGCTCTAAAATATGCGTGTCTAATATAGTCTGTGAACTACGACTTGTGCACCAAGGCTACCAGTAAGAAATCTAACAGTGAATATGATTCTATAAGTAACATTGATGGTCTTCGGTATATAAACCTGTTAAATCAAAGCCAGTGATCAGAAGATTAATACCTGAACGTTGGAAGTGGGAGACTAGGCTCCATCCAGATCCACTTATGCTAGTGTTGTTCGATTCTATTATATTGTCTTACACAAGTATTCTGCAGTGGTATATCAATAAACGTGATCGTGTAACTTGCTACCATGTGTTTCTTTGTGTTCTCTATTCCTCATATCTTGTATTGTGCATGCAGCCTTATATACCCTGTCAATTAGAACTTACATTACCCAAGTTAAACCTGTAGAAAAACAGGGCATAACATTGGCGGCAGCGGTGGTTCTTGATTCGGATAAAAGGTTGCATTACACTGCAAGTTTGGAACAGTAGAAGCATGGCAACATCGCGAAATTGGCAGTCACTCACACACATTCCCAAGTATGATGTAAACACGTATGATATTGCCACTTACTTGGACATAATAAAACCAGTGTTAGATGTGGCACTTCAAAATGACTGCGAAAAAATCGCCGTTGCATTATCGCAAATTATGCAGTTGGGAAAAGCCGTTTCCCAAATTGCTAAACAGGTAACGCCAGAGAGTACCTGGAACCAGTTTCGATCCCTCGTGATCCGGACCTTAGGGCCACTTTTGGGTTGCCTCATCTCCCCCAAAATAATACAAATCGACGAGATCAAGTATGAAGGGGATATAAATGTGACCCTCATACAACTCTACAGATACGTGAGAACCACGTATAGCTATGAAGATTTCGACCAACAAAATTAACTCTTATTCACCGCATTGTTAAACATCCTCCCACCCCACATCACCGCCCATCTCGACCTGTATGGCTTATTCGAAGAACATTTGCTCTCCATCAGAGAAGAATGCCTACGCAGTTCGATGAATCCCCTATCCAACCCTTCAGCCCCTATCCAAGACTCCGTGCACCCTTCCAAAATGACTTCCGGTGAAAGTCCAACCCCAGTGCACTCTTCCTTGCCTCTATCCTCTCTGACCATCCCTAAATTTTCCCCTGCCCATCCATCTACCAACGATCATCTTCCATCAATTGTGTTACCCCATAAACCCCTTCCTTTTTCTATGCATGTCAAACAAACCCACCAACCCCAGATAACCGCTAACCAGACCGTGACTGCCACCAAGAAGATTCCCAAAATTCGTCCTGTTAACAACCCCAAATCAATACATCAGTCCTCTACCAATAACCCCTGTTCTACACCTAACTCTTCCCCCACCAACCCTCCGCAGCCCCCCCAACAAGCCCCGTATTCTAGCTATGCCTACCTATGTAGGCCTACCACAACATATTTTCCCCATGACCCCAGAAAACAAACCCACCAACCCCAGATAACCTCTAACCAGACCGTGACTGCCACCAAGAAGATTCCCAAAATTAGTCCTGTTAACAACCCCTAGTCAATACATCAGTCCTCTACCAATAACCCCTGTTCGACACCTAACTCTTCCCCCACCAACCCTCCGCAGCCCCCCCAACAAGCCCCGTATTCTAGCTATGCCTACCTAGGTAGGCCTACCACAACATATTTTCCCCATGACCCCAGAAATGTTCAGCTATTCCCCCACCAAAAAAATTTCCCTTGTGACAGTTTTCCGTCGGTAGCTTGTGACAGTTTTCAGTCAGTAGCTCCATTCCACCCCCACACAATTCACACTCCTAGAAAACTTCGAAACCCCACACTTGACTCGCCCTCTCATGTCAAACAAACTCACCAGTCCCAGATAACCTCTAACCAGACCGAGACTGCCACCAAGAAAATTCCCCAAACTCGTCCTGTTAACAACCCCAAATCAGTACATCACTCCTCCCTCAATAACCCATGTCCTATGCCTAACTCTGCCCCCACTAATCCTCCCCAGTCCCATATAACCTTTAATCAGACCGAGACTGACACCAAGAAAATTCCCCAAATTCGTCCTGTGAACAACCCCAAATCAATACATCAGTCCTCTACCAATAACCCCTGTTCTACACCTATCTCTTCCCCCACCAACCCGCCGCAGTCCCCCCAACAAATCCCGTTTCCTAACTCGCTCACCTCTCACCACCCTGACCCTCCCACACGCGCCGTTAATCCTCCCCTCACGCGTGACGACCTAGGGACCCAACCATGTTCCCCCCCTTCCCCCAGAAATGCTCAGCTATTTCCCCACCAACAAAAATTCCCTTGTGACAGTTTTCCGTCAGTAGCTCCCTTCAACCCCCCCACAATTCACACCCCTAATAAACTTCAAAACACCACACTTGACTCACCCCCTCATGACAGACAAACCCACCAATCCCATATAACCTCTAAACAAATCGTCACTACCACCAACACACCCCACCACTCTGATCCTCCCACACGCGCCGTTAATCCTCCCCTCACGCGTGACGACCTAGGGACCCAACCATGTTCCCCCCCTTCCCCCAGAAATGCTCAGCTATTCCCCCACCAACAAAATTTCCCTTGTGACAGTTTTCCGTCAGTAGCTCCCTTCCACCCCCCCACAATTCACACCCCTAATAAACTTCAAAACCCCACACTTGACTCACCCCCTCATGACAGACAAACCCACCAACCCCAGATAACCTCTAAACAAACCGTCACTGCCACCGACACACCCCACCACTCTGATCCTCCCACACGCGCCGTTAATCCCCCCCTCACGCGTGACCCCCACCAAAGTGATTTCCCCCCCTCATGCATACCGAACACCTGCTCACCAGTCGGTCCCCCACCATCATGAGCCCAGCTAAACTTTCAACCTCCACCAATTCCCACCCTGCCAGCCTAACCTCTCACGACCACATTCAGAACGAACAATCACCCCCGTACATAACCCCTACCTCCTTTTTCCCCCCTATCTTACCCCCCTCTTCACCGTTACCCCACCCGCCCCAAATTCCACCCCCAAAGATCCCGCTAGAAAAAATACCACTCACATCCCAATCCAACCACAAAACTTTTTCCACCTTGGCTAAACCCCAAAATACTCTCTCTCTCGCCCCAAACAACATAATCAACCTCTCAACTTCAACCACTCCTCGAAATCCCATCCATGTCTCTCCCGAAAATAAAATCAGTCCAAATTCAACCCCTCTCAAACCACAACCCTGCCTGCCCAGACCCCCCCCACCATCTCCCTATCAAATCCCCACACCCCAAACCTCCAAACCACCCGATAATAGTAAACTCTCAACCTTCAGCCTTACTCACCCTTCCCCAAACCCCACTCACGACCACAACTCTCTACACAATTCAACCCCTCCCCAGCACCAACCTCTTCCGCAACAACAACCCCGACTCGACCTGCCCGTTTCATCTTTAAAACCCCCCTATCACTACCCCCGACCGAAACCACTTAGACCCCCCCTCCAAAACTGGCCCCGGGCCAGCTCGCCCCCAGACCCACATTCCTAACGACAAGAACTAACGGTATATCCACCCCGCCCTTCCAAAGTGAAAGTGAAACCCCAAGGTCAAAGCCACAACCACCACCACCCCCTATTACCAGACCGTCACCCAGACTAATGGCAACCCTAAATAACCCCCCCTGATGATGATGAGGATATTATTGTACTTGATTTTTTTTTATTGTTTTCAATTCCTAAGCGATTGGGCATGATTCTATAAATTTACATGTTTTCCATATACTGTATATATTATTTTTTTCCCTTAGTCATACTACTTTTCTTGTTAACCTACACTTTTCTGACTATCTTTTACATTTGCTTTATACATTGTTAAACACTTTACCTCTTCTTAATTTCCTGTGTTCTTAATTATCTGTTCTTTCTTAAATTTACATGTTTTCCATATACTATATATTATATTTTTTTCCCTTGGCCATACTACTTTTCTTGTTAACCTACACTTTTCTGACTATGCTTCTTTTTACTTCACCCTTGAGGCTCGAGGACGAGCCTATAATGAAGGAGAGGGAAGTAAAATGCCCCAGAACGAGAAGCCCACCACAGAAGCCACGAACGAACACCACACAGAAACACCCAAAGGAAAGGTCCACAGAACGAAAGGACCAGCTGACCGAGCCAGCCATTTCAGACAGGCCCAAGCCCGCAGGGCTAAGCAGCTCCAGGCCGCACCCATTTACCTTTCTAAGCTGACCATTTTCCACACCTAACGTACACTAACCCCCTCGTGTCCTACACTCCTAACTACAAAGATGATGAACAGGAATATACATTCATATTAAAAACACCCATGCCCTGTCCCGACGTTGAGCCAATGCCAACACATCAGACAGCCATAATTATATCTATGTATGTTCTTACATCCGAGAAGTAGATGTTTTATATCTTAGAAGTTAAAACACCCACGCCTGTCCCTAGACCTTGTATATCATTTCCCATGACTAGTATAGATATATGTAACCCGTGCTCAGTCGCCCCCTTGCATTGTTCCTCTAGTAACTAAGTGTCTCTAATATTAACTGCCACCAGTATTGATACGACATAGCGGCACTGTCCTTGTGTCGTATTGTGCCAAGTACAGATCGACCAGGTTTCATCACCTTATTAGGACGACGACTATAATGTCATCGTTCATTGATGTATGCAATCCTTAGTTTAAGTATTAATATTAACATTTCCTAACATCTTGTCTTGCCAGACTAAGCTTCTGAAGACCCATCGCCCCATAAATCTATGTATTCAATCCTTAGGTTAAGTATTTATATCCGCCATTGTGTTCACCTTTTTCCATTTACTTTTCCACAATTGTCATACGTCTTCCCCTTGCCTCCTTCGTATCCACAGTCCACACTACGACAATTTACTTTGTGTCATGCACCTCTTACCCCAACCAGAGATTGTATAAGAAAACCTGGTTACCAGTATCTGTCATAAGTACCCCGAAACAATAACTAAGTACCCCTCCGAACTGCCGCTGTTGTTGGTATATTTATATTTAATAGAAAACGCAGTTCCCAGGGCCAACTAATAGTATCCATAACCCCTCGGGCTGATCACATAACTCTATCTTTTCCAGACTCATATACCACCCCATAGTTGCATTCCCCGGTAGCATTTGGCTAACGTATTCTACTGCCTCTTCAAACTCAAATATCAATTGTAGCCTAATGCCACCCCCACGCCCAGGGACCTTAGGGGCAAAATTTCCCTGTAGCCCTTGAACTCTCCCCCCCCCCCCTCTCATTAAGACACCCGCACTTCTCGACTCTTGTCCAACCTAGCCTCTCTCTCATACCTCTTGAAGATCCTTGAATTGTCCGTTGCTAACGCTCTCCAACCTTTTATATATATACTCCTATCCAGCCTACCTTCACTTAGTAGGCCAAAACAACATTAGAACTTTACTAGCCCCTTGCATGCCATCTATTCTCTTACAACTCATTCACAACCCCGCACCCAATGGTCGTCGGTGCGAGGCTAGCCGCCTCGCCAGTAACTAACTTCTATTGCCATACTTCCAGATAAATGTGGCAGAGTTAGCAACCCAGTCTCCACCACATCCAGCAAACCCTACAATTACACCCAGCCGAGTAAAACCAGCTAGCTAAGGCACCTTCGGTTTTGGTATTAAGGACACCCACATCTGTCTCATACACAGAGGGTTATTACAAACACTGGTGATATGGCAAGCCCCTAGCCACAGCCGCCGGACGACTATCACAGAGAGAGGGCGCCCAGCTCCCCCTTTTTGCCCACCCGAGGAGGGAGACCCCCACCCCCGCGGAGGTATACCTGGCCCCTGTTTTGACTTCCGAGTCATTGCCAGGTAGCACAGGAATTCTTCCTATCAATGAACTAACCATGCATGACTAACACCTTTACTAACGTCTGTTAACTCACAATAAACCATTTACCTTTCTTGCATGCTCTGATCACTAAATTAGCACCTCAGCTATACCATAGAATGAAGATTGAACAATCTAAGAGAGACGCTCCTATCACAGCTGTCCCCATCCTCCTCGCAAAGTAGATCCAGTCTCTCTCCCCTAAATACTTCCAGTATAGCCAAAATAGTACCTCTTACTAAGGCTCAGTTATATGAAAATATAAAGGCTTCCTATAGCCATGGCCACAACAGTAAATACCATCTTACCTAGTCCCCATATCTATTGAGAGCTCAAATAAGTCCATAAGACTCGAGATCCCTACTGTCTACAGGGTCCAGAACCGAGCCTATAAATCTAGCTCCCGCCCCCAGTCAAATCAGTTGAAAGCTAGACACCAACCAGGGGTCACTACCCTGCAGTTAACTTCTAGCTCTGCCCTTGTGTTGTTCCGGAGTGAGATTCCAGAGCCGGCAGACTCCGTGGCAGATTTGGATAGAAGGACCTGCCCACGTATTTGAGAACTTCAAACATATGGGCCCCCTGGACGGCCGCGGAACCAGTCGTTAGCCCCCAACATCATGGACGCAAGATAACCAGGACCAGACCCATCAGATGCTACCCAAGATTCCCTTTAGCAGTACTACATATTACTGTGCTGTTTAAAGATTCACTAATTAATATTTCTACGAAGTGGCTATCTCTTTGCCCCAGTATAATTCATATAACCATTCAATTAGGAAGTGCTAAGCGTATCAGTGTTCATTATTTAACAGGCGATACTAACTCTCGTAATCAACCATATACCCAGATATTATTACCTAGAAGGAAACCCTAGTGATATCTGAATGTTCGCCCACTGATTTGCGTTCTATGTATTTCTGAGACAAGAATATAAAACTTAGATCAGTACCCCCTGAGGTTACTAGAATTCCCGTGCTCTAAAATACGCGTGTCTAATCTAGTCTGTGAACTACGACTTGTACACCAAAGCTACCAGTAAGAAATCTAACAGTGAATATGATTCTATAAGTAACATTGATGGTCTTCGGTATATAAACCTGTTAAATCAAAGCCAGTGATCAGATGATTAATACCTGAACGTTGGAAGTGGGAGACTAGGCTCCATCCAGATCCACTTATGCTAGTGTTGTTCGATTCTATTGTATTGTCTTACACAAGTATTCTGCAGTGGTATATCAATAAACATGATCGTGTAACTTGCTACCATGTGTTTCTTTGTGTTCTCTATTCCTCATATCTTGTATTGTGCATGCAGCCTTATATACCCAGTCAATTAGAACTCACATTACCCAAGTTAAACCTGTAGAAAAACAGGGCATAACACATACCACAAACACTACACCCTTACATATGATACACACCACAAACACTACACTCTTACACATAATACACACCACAAACTCTACACCCTTACACATAATACACACCACAAACACTACACCCTTACACATAATACACACCACAAACTCTACACCCTTACACATAATAAACACCACAAACACTACACCCTTACACATAATACACACCACAAACAATACACCCTTACACATAATACACACCACAAACTCTACACCCTTACACATAATACAAACCACAAACACTACACCCTTACACATAAAACATACCACAAACACTACACCCTTACACATAATACATACCACAAACACTACACCCTTACATATGATACACACCACAAACACTACACCCTTACACATAATACATACCACAAACACTACACCCTTACACATAATACATAACACAAACACTACACCCTTACATATGATACACACCACAAACACTACACCCTTACACAAAATACATACCACAAACACTACACCCTTACACATAATACACACCACAAACTCTACACCCTTACACATAATATACACCACAAACACTACACCCTTACACATAATACATACCACAAACTCTACACCCTTACACATAATACATACCACAAACACTACACCCTTACACATAATACATACCACAAACACTACACCCTTACACATAATACATACCACAAACACTACACCCTTACACATAATACATACCACAAACACTACACCCTTACACATAATACATACCACAAACACTACACCCTTACACATAATACATACCACAAACACTACACCCTTACACATAATACATACCACAAACACTACACCCTTACACATAATACATACCACAAACACTACACCCTTACACATAATACACACCACAAACACTACACCCTTATACATAATACATACCACAAACACTACACTCTTACACATAATACACACCACAAACACTACACCCTTACACATAATACACACCACAAACACTACACCCATACACATAATACATACCACAAACACTACACCCTTACATATAATACACACCACAAACACTACACCCGTACACATAATACATACCACAAACTCTACACCCTTACAAATAATACATACCACAAACACTACACCCTTACACATAATACACACCACAAGCACTACCCCCTTACACATAATACATACCACAAACACTACACCCTTACATATGATACACACCACAAACACTACACCCTTACACATAATACACACCACAAACACTACACCATTACACATAATACACACCACAAACACTACACCCTTACACATAATATACACCACAAACACTACACCCTTACATATGATACACACCACAAACACTACACCCTTACGCATAATATACACCACAAACACTACACCCTTACATATGATACACACCACAAACACTACACCCTTACACATAATACACACCACAAATTCTACACCCTTACATATGATACACACCACAAACTCTACACCCTTACACATAATACATACCACAAACACTACACCCTTACACATAATACACACCACAAACACTACACCCTTACATATGATACACACCACAAACACTACACCCTTACATATGATACACACCACAAACTCTACACCCTTACACATAATACATACCACAAACACTACACCCTTACACATAATACACACCACAAACACTACACCCTTACCTATAATACATACCACAAACACTACACCCTTACACATAATACACACCACAAACTCTACACCCTTACACATAATACACACCACAAACACTACACACTTACATATGATACACACCACAAACACTACACCCTTACACATAATATACACCACAAACACTACACCCTTACACATAATATACACCACGAACACTACACCCTTACACATAATATACACCACAAACACTACACCCTTACACATAATACACACCACAAACACGACACACTTACACATAATACACACCACAAACTCTACACCCTTACACATAATACACACCACAAACTCTACACCCTTACATATGATACACACCACAAACACTACACCCTTACACATAATACATACCACAAACACTACACCCTTACACATAAAACATACCACAAACACTACACCCTTACACATAATACACACCACAAACTCTACACCCTTACACATAATACATACCACAAACACTACACCCTTACACATAATACATACCACAAACTCTACACCCTTACATATGATACACACCACAAACACTACACTCTTACACATAATACACACCACAAACAATACACCCTTACACATAATACATACCACAAACACTACACCCTTACACATAATACATACCACTAACACTACACCCTTACACATAATACATACCACAAACTCTACACCCTTACACATAATACATACCACAAACACGACACCCTTACACATAATACATACCACAAACACTACACCCTTACACATAATACATACCACAAACACTACAACCTTACATATGATACACACCACAAACACTACACCCTTTCACATAATACATACCACAAACACTACACCCTTACACATAATACATACCACAAACACTACACCCTTACATATGATACACACCACAAACACTACACCCTTACACATAATACATACCACAAACACTACATCCTTACACATAATACACACCACAAACACTACACCCTTACACAAAATACATACCACAAACACTACATCCTTACACATAATACACACCACAAACTCTACACCCTTACACAATATATACACCACAAACACTACACCCTTACACATAATACATACCACAAACTCTACACCCTTACACATAATACATACCACAAACACTACACCCTTACGCATAATACATACCACAAACACTACACCCTTACACATAATACATACCACAAACACTACACCCTTACACATAATACATATCACAAACACTACACCCTTACACATAATACATACCACAAACACTACACCCTTACACATAATACATACCACAAACACTACACCCTTACACATAATACATACCACAAACACTACACCCTTACACATAATACATACCACAAACACTACACCCTTACACATAATACACACCACAAAAACTACACCCTTACACATGATACATACCACAAACACTACACCCTTACATATAATACATACCACAAACACTACACCCTTACACATAATACATACCACAAACACTACACCCTTACATATAATACATACCACAAACACTACACCCTTACACATATTACACACCACAAACACTACACCCTTACACATAATACACACCACAAACACTACACCCTTACACATAATACACACCACAAACACTACACCCTTACACATAATACACACTACAAACACTACACCCTTACACATAATACACACCACAAACTCTACACCCTTACACATAATACATACCACAAACACTACACCCTTACATATGATACACACCACAAACACTACACCCTTACACATAATGCATACCACAAACACTACACCCTTACACATAATACACACCACAAACTCTACACCCTTACACATAATACATACCACAAACACTACACCCTTACACATAATACATACCACAAACACTACACCCTTACACATAATACACACCACAATCACTACACCCTTACACATAATACACACCACAAACTCTACACCCTTACACATAATACACACCACAAACACTACACCCTTACACATAATACACACCACAAACACTACACCCTTACACATAATACACACCACAAACACTACACCCTTACACATAATACTTACCACAAACACTACACCCTTATACATAATACACACCACAAACACTACACCCTTACACATAATACACACCACAAACACTACACCCTTAAATATGATACACACCACAAACACTACAGACTTACACATAATACACACCACAAACACTACACCCTTACACATAATGCATACCACAAACACTATACCCTTACATATAATACATACCACAAACTCTAAACGCTTACACATAATACATACCACAAACACTACACCCTCACACATAATACACACCACAAACACTACACCTTTACACATAATATATACCACAAACACTACACCCTTACACATAATACACACCACAAACACTACACCCTTACACATAATACACACCACAAAAACTACACCCTTACACATAATACATACCACAAACACTACACCCTTACACATAATACACACCACAAACACTACACCCTTACACATAATATACACCACAAACTCTACACGCTTACACATAATACATACCACAAACACTACACCCTTACACATAATACACACCACAAACACTACACCCTTACACATAATACACACCACAAACACTACACCCTTACACATAATACATACCACAAACACTACACCCTTACACATAATACACACCACAAACACTACACCCTTACATATGATACACACCACAAACACTACAGCCTTACACATAATATACACCACAAACACTACACCCTTACACATAATGCATACCACAAACACTGCACCCTTACACATAATACATACCACAAACTCTACACGCTTACACATAATACATACCACAAACACTACACCCTTACACATAATACACACCACAAACACTACACCCTTACACATAATACATACCACAAACACTACACCCTTACACATAATACACACCACAAACACTACACCCTTACACATAATACATACCACAAACTCTACATCCTTACATACAATACATACCACAAACTCTACACCTTTACACATAATACATACCACAAACACTACACCCTTACACATAATACACACCACAAACTCTACACCCTTACACATAATACACACCACAAACACTACACCCTTACACATAATACATACCACAAACACTACACCCTTACACATAATACACACCACAAACACTACACCCTTACACATAATACATACCACAAACTCTACACCCTTACACATAATACACACCACAAACACTACACCCTTACATATAATACATACCACAAACACTACACCCTTACACATAATACAGACCACAAACACTACAACCTTACACATAATACACACCACAAACACTACACCCTTACACATAATACACACCACAAACACTACATCCTTACACATAATACACACCACAAACACTACACCCTTACACATAATACACACCACAAACACTACACCCTTACACATAATACACACCACAAACACTACACCCTTACACACAATACATACCACAAACACTACACCCTTACACATAATACATACCACAAACACTACACCCTTACATATAATTCATACCACAAACTCTACACCCTTACACATAATACACACCACAAACTCTACACCCTTACATATGATACACACCACAAACACTACACCCTTACACATAATACACACCACAAACTCTACACCCTTACACATAATACACACCACAAACTCTACACCCTTACACATAATACACACCACAAACACTACACCCTTACACATAATACACACCACAAACTCTACACACTTACATGTGATACAAACCATAAACACTACACCCTTTCACATAATACACACCACAAACTCTACACCCTTACACATAATACACACCACAAACTCTACACCCTTACACATAATATACACCACAAACACTACACCCTTACAAATAATACATACCACAAACACTACACCCTTACACACAATACTATAGGTTTGACTCCTGTAAGGAGATAAAGAAAACCTAATATTTAGTAGTGGCCCCGTAATCATTGACGAACATGCCTATTACATAAGGCATCCTCTTCAAACACTAATCCGCCGTAGTTTGAATCTACCGCGCAGAGCATTTAAAATCTGAGGAGCCTTCATCGTGAGTGCACGCGGCCTAAGTCATGGCTTCAGTCATTATGAATTGGGTTCTCACTACGAAAAAACTTCGTAAAAAATAAAAAGAAAAAGAAAATAAGAATAACTATCCAATAAGCTTTCCATCATATCGTGGATGTACTTGTGTGGATCTTTGACCAGACGCTGATTCAGGCGTCATTCTTCCTTCACTGACATATCAAGTAAACCAAAATCCTTAATACATCAACGAATGGGAAGGGGATGGTCGGGAGGGCCCCAGTCGTCAATGATTACGGGGCCACTACTAAATATTAGGTTTTCTTTATCTCCTTACAGGAGTCAAACCTATAATTTATTAGTGGCCCCTCCATCATTGACGAACATGCCTGATTTCTAAGACTGGAGGGGGACATTCGTAATCATATCATAACTCTAGCAAAGCAGATAATCAAACAACCATATAGTATTCTTACTTTGAAAAAATATATTTAATTACGGCGCAGACCATATAAATACAAAACAGGGGGTTCAAGCAGGTGCGTGCTTCAAAGAAGCCTGCTTGACAAAAAAGGGGGTAACTCTGGAGATTCTGTGAACAGATCTGTAGTTACCAAGGCACCCCACTCAACGAGTGGTGACAAAAAATAACAAGTTATGAGTTTACATGTGCACATAATAAACCCCATAATGTTCGTGAAAAATAATTTGCAAAAAATCTCCACTGTTTAATACTAAATTGCTTTCACAGCTAAAACTACTATAACAACTCCATTGTTTTGTACTAACATTGTACTAGCACAATTTCTCGCAGATAAATTTTCATATCACATTAACCCTAAATTGTATCACAGCTCTTATACTCTGGCGGGGTCTAGGGTGTCCTATGTTACACTGACTGCACCCCCCCCCCCCTTTTCCTTGAAAGTGAACAAAAGTGACAGTAGGGCCACCTAGACCCTCTGCCTTAAAGTGACAGTAGGGCCACCTAGACCCTCTGCCTTAAAGCTATACATGGTAAGGAAGGTTTGTCCAGTTTGTTCAGATCCATCAAACTACAGACCAATAGCTATAACTTCCACTCTTGGTCTTTGACATTATATTAAATAATCACATAATTAAGCATCTTGAGAATAATAAATTAATCAGTGATAGGCAATATGGTTTTAGACGATGTCGATCAACTGCAGACATGCTTTGCCTTCTTACGCATCAAATCAACCAAGCTACAGACCAACATGGTGAAACACATACAATAGCACTGGATATATCAAAGGCATTTGATAGAGTCTGGCATCAATCCTTATTGTCGAAGATGTCACACTACGGCCTTGCATCATTAGTTCCACTAATTTCTTCTTATCTTCATAACAGAAAAATACGTGTAATGGTAGATGGCCTTTATTCTCAATTTCACTCAATAAATGCTGGTGTTCCCCAGGGGTCAGTTTTGGCCCCAATTCTGTTCCTCATTCATATCAATGATCTTATATCTACCACTCATAATCCAATACATTCCTACGCAAATGACTCAACACTCCACAGTTCCTTCACATTTACCAATTCTTTCACCCAACTCGATCTTATAAATTCAAAAATAAACACTGCAATTTCTCTGAACCAGGACCTTTCTAGAATTGATGGATGGGGACAAAAGAATCTAGTTTCCTTTAATGCACAGAAAACCAAGTACATTCAATTTTCTAACCGACAGAATCTCACTGACTCCCATATATTTTTTAATGATGTAAATATTCCCACTTCCCCTAGTATTGACATTCTCGGTGTAACATTAACTACTAACTTGAGCTGGACACATTATGTTAGAAGCATTGCTAAGAATGCCTCTAAAAAACTGGGACTCCTGTACAGAGTTCGAGAATTCTTCACTGATGAGCAGTTAGCCGTGATATATAAAAGTCATGTGCATTCTCAGATGGATTACTGTTCACCTCTGTGGGGTGGAAGTGGAGTGGTTGCATTGAGGCAGTTGGACAAAATTCAAAATAAAGCTATTAGATTAATCAATAACCCTGCAATCACACAGGACCTTCCTACATTATCCATACGAAGAAATGTTGCATCCCTTGCATTATTCTACAGATATTTTCACAGCAATTGTTCCGAGGAACTTGCTTCAATTGTGCCGCCTCTCCACATCTTTCCCCGTAGAACTAGGGCAGCTGAAAGCGCCCATGAATTTACACTTTCTCCTCCACAATGCAGAACTTCTGCTTATCAGAATTCATTTATCCCCAGAGCTACTACTCTTTGGAATTCACTTCCCTCGAATTGCTTTCCACAAACATACAATCTACAAATGTTTCAATCCAGTTGTTACAAACATTTTATGAATGGAGGATGCCTTTAGGCACATGGACCTTTTTGTTTTATCTGTGTTTTTCCTTCCTCCATTCATTGTCTCTTAAAAAAACAAAAAAACAAAAAAAATTACAAGTATCTAGTCAAAAACTTATGATTAGACGCCCACAACTGTGTGGACGCAATATCTTCTACTGAAAAATTCTTCAGGAAACGTAAAGAGGCCGCCCATTTGCGTAAATCGTGGGCCCTACCCACAACGCCGGGATTACTCTCTTTAATGACTTCGACCAGAAGAGAAGCTAATCTCCGTTTCAGTAAGCGTTTACCCATACTCACTACCCATAAAGCACCTTGGGGGTTGAGAGGAGCCACTCTCAAATATTTGGTTAGAGCCTGTACTGGACATAGATTATGGTGCACCTTTCCCTTTTTAACGCCGGCACCGTGAACTCAGAAAACACGTGTGCACTGTGCTCATTCTTGGCTACAAATCCCGGGGAAGTTGCAATGTGAATACATTCATTAAGTCTACCAAACCTAAGGCAATTAGATGTGTTGCTCATCGCCGCCAGCTCAGACACTCTGTTCCCGGTGGCCAAAGCCAAAAGGAATACAGCCTTTTTTAAGAGTAATGCAAAATCTGCAGTATTTTGGTACAGACGAGAGTGAAGTAAAGACAATGTCTTGTCCAGAGACCAAGTAGGCATGAGCTGACGGGGAGGTGGGCGGAGTTTAAAACATGCCCTCATAAAACCTGTTTCCTCCGCCACCGGTATGGAGAGACCTGTAAGGTCTAAAAAGGGCACTCTATTCGCAGTTAAGTGATTTTTTAACGTTACCACAGATAAACGTTTCTGCTCAAACAGATAATTTAAATAATTGAAAACTAAAGCTACCGATGGCACAGTCTGTTCTGTTCTAATGATCCAAGAAGTAAAGGTTTGCCAATGTGATTGATACTGTCGTTTCGTAGACTGAGTATATTGATTTAATAATTTATTGGTCACCTCTCTACCGTATGGTGCTAACCACTTGGCCTCCTGAATGTCCATAATGCAAAAGTCAGCGAGGTCGCTAGGTTGCAAATCGTGTCTAAGTGGAAATACCCGACCGGGAGCGACACCGGGTGCGGGCACCACGTCTATAATTGCTGGTACCACAACTGCGCCGGCCACAGGGGTGTGACTAGCGAGACTAAGCCTCGATAATCTCGTAGCTTGTTCACTACGTGGCACATTAGTGACGCGTCTGGCGGCGGAAACAGATAGATGGAGCTCCATCTGTTCCAGTCTGTCACCAGGGCGTCCGGCCCCCCTGCCGGCGTTTTCGTCCGGCGGGTGAGGTATAGAGGGAGCTTGTGAGTCTCCTCGGATGCAAACAGATCCACTTGTGGATGGTAGAGCTCTGCAATCATTTGGTTGAAAATGGGTTGCTTGAGCTCCCATTCTACTGTCGTGCTCTGTCTCCGGGACAGAGCGTCTGCCCAGACGTTTGCTACACCTGGGAGATAAGCTGCGTGAAGATAAATTTCTAGTCTGTTGGCTAGAGTAAAAATCTCTTCCGACACGTTTAGCAACTTCCTTGACCTCGTTGACCCTTGTTTCTGAATACAGGTAACTGCGTTCAGATTGTCCATTCTGAAGGCCACCGAATTGCCCCTTAACACCTTAAGAGCGGCCTATGCGGTTTATTTATATGTACCGCCCAGCGGGGTGTTTTTAGCCAAAATAGGGCTGTTTACGTGATCATTTTCATGCCTAAATAAGACCCAGAACGTAAAACAAGTATCTATCCCTGAAAGGGCATAAACAGAGCTTTCAAATGACACCATAACGATCCTTTTATGATGGCTAGTTTTCTTGCAATAACCGTGCAACGCGAGTGCAAAAAGCATGTAATTAGGCACTTTCCCCATACAATTCCGTATATAGCGAGTGAGAGAGGGAGGAGGAAGGTGAGATTCGTGTTAGTAGGTTCGCCGCGGTGGTCTGGAGCAGTCATACGCTCGCTACTCTCCTGCCACCACTTGTCTCTCTCTCTCAGCAACATTAAGTGCTGAAATTGCCACTCGACCTATGTCGAGCGCCGCCACATAGTCCAGCTTTATTTAACTCGACTTATGTTGCTCGCCGACAGTTAGGGGTTAAAGCAGGGCCGTGAGCCTGAAGGAAATACAAGGGGACTAGTAATTCTTTGACATTGATGTGGGAGATTTCTAAGTGGGACCAAAGCCCCTGACTCTGGTGCCCCTGATTTGACTGAAATCCCCAACCTATTGTGCCTGACGCATCCGTGTCTACCCATACTGTTGGCGGAGGAGAGGTCCATGACATTATTCAGTGCAACGTTTCCCTCTTCGCCCAGACCGCTAGTAAGGTGTGGATTAATTTTGGGATGGGCCATAACTTTCCCGCCGGTAAGAGTGGGAAATATTTGTTGCCTTCCAATATTAAACGTTTTACTTTCAACCGGCCCAACATTACAGTTAGTTGAATCCAGTTGAGAGAGCCGACCAGAGACTCCCAGACCCTTCGTATCGTAGTCAGACTGTGAAGAAACATGAACAGTTTCCTGCGAAACCTGTTGCGATTGTCCACACTCTGACTCAGAGTGAGAGCAGCTGTGTCCCAGACCAGCCCTATCCACTGAATTACTCGTGAGGAAACAAGGTTTGACTTTACCAGATTTACCTTGAACCCTAGAGTTTTGACATGATTTAAAATTATGTTGACATGTTTGATGCATAATTGCTCTGTCTCTGCCACCACCAGCCAGTCGTCTAGGTACCACAACACTCTGATTCCTTGCTTTAATAACGGCATCAGGGCTTGCCGGACTAATTTCGTGAATAATCGAGGTGCCAGGTTCAAACCGAATGGCATCCTTTGAAAAACAAAATTTTGGTGCCTGATCCGTAAGGCCAGAAACCTTTGAAACCTTTTGTTTACCGATACGTGCCAATAAGCGTCTGTCAGGTCTAGGGAACACATCCAACCTCCCGGCGGAAGTGTTAGCCTGATTTGGTGTACTGTTAACATACGGAATGACTCGTTGTGAATGTGAAGGTTCAGATAAGACAGGTCTACGACTGGTCTCATCTGAACACTGTCCCTTTTGGGAACCAAAAATAGCTTGGACGTGAATACAGGGTAATTTGGGGGGACCGGGATGATGACATTCTTGGCAATCATTTCCTGGACCAGTGACTCCACCTCTAATGAAACAAAATTCGCCGTTGTCGGCTGACGTAAGCGAGGTCGCCGGAGCCACTGCCAAGTGATGCCTTTGCGTGCCACCCTCCGTGCCTAAGTGTTTAACGGCCATGCTTGGTGACACGTTCGGAACGACCCAGTTAGCAGACAAGGGTTCGCCGGCTGTACTACCCTCGGATCCGCCGGCCTTAATACTGGCACCGGGAGTGAGAGAGACTTTAGTTTTTTGATGGTGGTGGAGTTGGTGGTGGTGGACGCTTCGCTGGCTGGCTGGCGTTGGCCGAAGACGGGCCCTGACCTGGTTTATTATGGCCGCGTCCTCTCTGACCTGAAAACCTACCCTGTCTATGCCTGTACTGACCTTGGGGGGAGGAGGAGGACTTAGGTGGAAGAAAGGGTTTAGATCCCTCCGGCTGAGCCTTAGCGACTGGCCTGGGTTTGGGTAAGTTAAAGGCAGGTTTCTTAGAAGGGGTGGGACTGTGTTTAAAGGCCTGAGCCATATTAAACACCATTCGCCACACGTCAGGGGACATAAAAGAGGGAGTGAGCACTGGTGACATGACCACCTGATTCGCAATGCGATCAGGCAGTTTTCGGACTAAGGACATTCTGAGGTCTTGTCTCGCTCGTACCGCCTCAAGCAAGGCGGTGCGGATGTCACCCAAAGATTGGATTGACGACTGAAGAAGCAGTCGCCGGGACAATTCAACCGATCGTCTGGTGTCCGCGTCTGCGATTGCCTGAGTGGACCGGAGCAAAGACTTTGCTATCTGTTGAGACACTATGTATTGAGAGAACAGGCGAAAAGCTTTCCCCCTTAGCCTAAATTCTCGTTCTAGGTGAGTTGGGGTAGGGGTAGTGAAAGGTTCTTTTAGCTCACAGAGATTAATTTTAGGGGCAGCTAAGAAAGCAAACAAAGCTGAAGGGACTCCGCCGGCAGAACACACTGGCATGGAGAACCAAGAATGAGTATCTTGAGAGATCTGGTGGGAATTTTTGGAAGTAAATGTGGTCGCAAAGTTTTGAGCCTCTGCCTCCCATTCCACCCAAGGTCCTGGACCCAACTGCCCCACCTTCAAGACTGGATTAGCTGCTGTGTCTGTGACGGTTAGCAAATCGAGTTCTGAAGTGAGAGCTGACAGAGTCTTAATGTCATTAAAACCATCATGCTTAGACCAGTCTGAAAAAAGTTTTGAAGCTGAGGCAGAGGGTAAAGCCGGCTTAGCAGCATAAACAAAATAATCTTGGTGATAATAACTAGGTATAGCCTTTATGTTGACATCTAGTACATTGCCCAAAGTATCCAAGGCCCTTAATTTCCTAGATTTATTGCCCTGGATGACCCACTCACGCGGTACTGGGAGTTCCCCTGACAAGGTAGGTTGGGCGATCTCTGGTTTAGTGGGGGTCAAAAGGACCCATGACTCGTCTGGTCCGTAAAGCAAGGGCATAGCTACCTTTCTGAGAGGCGCTCTGTCTAGAGGGGGCGGATTGACATCCGTTATAACCCTTACATTCGAAGTGGTCAATGCTGCCGTAGCAGGCCTAGTAACCACTGATGGTGACAGAGGGGGGGGGGGGGGGGTGAGGGATCTGAGTTAAAGCAATAGAAGTCATCAGAGGCCGTACCGTAGAGCTTGTCGTGAGAGCTCCCAAGTCCACTGTGGGAGTTTCCTGCTGTTGGCTAAAAAATTTAGATAAAGCATTACTGAGTAGCCCATCAATTTCCTGTGCAGTGACAAATTGACTTGATGATGTACTAACTAGTGAATCATTAAGATCTTGTGCGGCATCTAAGCCTGAACCTGACTCTTGCCCTTCCATATATGAGATAATTGAAACCTCGTCTTTTTTATCCTGTTCCTCCTGAGAAGATCCCGCCGAAGCTGGGGTATCACCTTGTTACCAAGATAAGTCAGGAATAGAGGATGGGATCGCCGCGTCCCGGTGGACGTCAGCCACTGTGTGAATAGTTTGAGCCGGAAGTGGGTGGTCAGGTCCTGGCTGAGAATATCGCCAAACACCTAGGCCTTGGCCTACACTCCCTTGGGAGTCCGCAACACTCTCAACCCCTGAGCCCCCTGAATTCTCCAATTCCAGGGTTAAAATGTTAATGGGTAAATCATCTTTAGGTACAGGCACTATACTGGACCCCTGAGCCCGAACACAAACTCTGTCTGGGGTAGAGGTACGATGAGAAGCACTAGAAACTGGTGAATGTCGTGAGGCCTTTTTATCATGGGAATCCTTCTTTGAAGATTTATGGCTGCGGTGTGACCGTGAACTACTCTTCGATTTATAGGATTTATCGCCGTGACCACTGGTGAAACTTTCTGTCTTACTCTTCTTACTCGATGGTGAAGAGGCAAGACTAGATGGCTGGTGTCTGAGAGGTGACCTAGACCGAGATCTCTCCCGGGACGAGGAGGCTGCCGCCGGGGGTGTAGGCTCTCGTTGACGTTTCGCAGTAGCAGTAGGAGAAGACACAGAAACCTGACCAGTCTCTGCCGGATTACGACTAGTTACTCGAGAGGGACGTTTAGGGGGAGGGTGCTCAACAAGAAGCCTATCTCAAAGAGGGACGTTGTCACATTGAAGTGATTTATGAGCCACAATCGTAGTATACGCTGCCATCTGTTGCCTAACCTCTCGTAAGGCGACCGCTGCGGTCTTATCATTATCGCGGAGGACTTTGACACTTAATTGGGAGCAATAGGAACATTTGTGCATCACCCACAGACCCCTTGAACGGTCTAGACATTTAACACACTTGACGCAAAGAGTGTGCGCAAAAATAGGGATACCGGCACAGGCAGGGGTAATGCATAAAGCAAAAACTGGGGCAAAGGTAGCCATGACAGAGACTGGTGGGAAACTACTGCAGGGTCTGTATTGGTCCGCCGGGGCCCAGCTCTGGAAAAAAAAAAAATTCCAGGAATTAATGCTCATAAGGTTAACCCAACATGATCGCATACACACACACACACATGTGTCAATAACCCGCCGGATAACGAGACGTAGTGTCACAACGATCACAGCTCGCTACGCGGCGGGATCCTATAAAGATTTCCGAATATCTAAACATGTCCTAAGAAGAAAGTTAAGAATACCCTCTGACATAATATAAAGGACCAGTATGGCGTTTATAACATAGTCTTTCTGGTGGTGACTGTCTCAAGATTCAATTTTGGAAAAACAACCCCCCACAAAGACGCCGGCACCAGAATTATTTAGCAGAATAACACAGGGCAGGCTGATACGAGATCTGATTTCTAACGAATTGTCACAAAGGATCGCCGTAAGTTTGAAGGCGGCGATACATTAACGTATCTCTCAATTAACTGGTTAACTATATGGAATTGTAAATTCCTTATTTCCTCCTCCCAGGAGCACCCGCTGGGTGTGAAAAATTTGTGAAAAGATGTTAACCCTAATTGAGCCTTCGATCGCCGTAAGTCTGAAGGCGGTGATACATAAAGTACCACTAAAATGGATCGGTTAACTAAATTGAATGACCAAGACGTTCATCCCACCCTACCAAGGTGCACCCGCCGGGTGAGATGTAAACAACGTTAACCCCATAAGTTCCTGTCCCCACTTCTTTGTAAAAGATCGCCGGGGAGGAAAACCCTCAACAACAGCTAGGTTTGTTCTATTTGGTTTGTAAAACCGGGTAGAAAAACTTCATAACATCTGTCCGCATGAACAATGTTAGATGGGTACAGCCAGACCGCCGGGGATCATAGGGAGCCTGAAACAGGCACCAACACAGAGACGCAGTCCTGGAGAGCCACAGACACCTCCTCGCCGGGGACACAAGCCTGTGTTGAAACCACGCGTGGCCCAACACGGCTCTCGGCCGGGTTTTTCATGGTGAAACCGAGAAAACCCCGCCGGAAAGTAACCAACTGAACGCACAACGGACCTGGGAGCAAGCCAAGCACGACTAGCCCAGGGCCCACACAATAATCCGTGGAATTAGCCAATACACAACTAAACCAGGAAACATACATAGTCCGTGGAATTAGCCAATACACAACTAAACCAGGATACACATGGCACAGTAGGACATATTTATAAAATAAACAATAACACTTGTACATGTGGCAAAGCTACGAGAGGCTGGCTAGGCCTAAGCAGACGGCATAAGAAATGTTGAAATATAAACAAAAACACTGGAAATATAACAACAGGAACCACCGCCAACACACCACTGTAGTAAAGACTTCCGACAAAGGGAAGACTGACTCGGGACCCAGAAAAAACTTCACTAAGTGAAGAAAAATACGCTGGGAACGTCAGAAGCAATGCTTACCTCATCTGAAAGATAAAAGGCAGCATAAAATAACGCGTAATGAAAGCCGCCTGCATCACAAGCTAACTCAACTGTGAAAAGATCACATGTCCACAACAGGACCACGAGGGTACATCCGAAATAGATGCCCCAAACACACGACCCAAAATACACTGCACTGCGGGCAGCCAGCCCAGGACACTCCTGCTACACATATTCTAACCTTACTCGATACATCCCGGAGTAAACAAATGAGAAAAAACTCACTAGGGACGCAGCAAATGCGGAACCAGCGGAGCATGGGGAGACGCGTCCGGGCAGGTTGAGCGCAGAGCAGAGAAGGAAGAATGACGCCTGAATCAGCGTCTGGTCAAAGATCCACACAAGTACATCCACGATATGATGGAAAGCTTATTGGATAGTCATTCTTATTTTGTTTTTGTTTTTATTTTTTACGAAGTTTTTTCGTAGTGAGAACCCAATTCATAATGACTGAAGCCATGAGTGAGGTCACGTGCGCTCATGATGAAGGCTCCTCAGATTTTAAATGCTCTGCGCGGTAGATTCAAACTACGGCGGATTAGTGTTTGAAGATGCCTTATGTAATAGGCATGTTCGTTAATGATGGAGGGGCCACTAATAAATATACCACAAACACTACACCCTTACATATGATACACACCACAAACACTACACCCTTACACATAATACACACCACAAACACTACACCCTTACACATAATACACACCACAAACACTACACCCTTACACATAATACATACCACAAACACTACACCCTTACATATGATACACACCACAAACACTACACCCTTACACATAATACATACCACAAACTCTACACCCTTACACATAATACATACCACAAACACTACACCACAAACACTACAGGGGAGGTGTGGTGGAGTGGTCTTGCCACTGGCCTGGTAATCCAAAGGTCACGGGTTCAAATCCCGATATATCAATGGGAAGATATTATTGGGATGGAATTTGTAATGTACCTGGTATCAGTGCATTACCACAAGCCCACCGAAACGTCAATAAAATACCCTCATTGTTCCCTGATTAAATAGCACTGTATGAATATTCCCATATTCAAAATATGCTATAGGGGTGCAATGCCTGGTGAGTTATCTGCTCAACAGGTGGCGTTGTGTGTGTGTAAGTGTGAGACTCCGAGTGTAGGGGGTGAGACAGTGAAGCACGGGAACAAGGTGGCTTCAGAGATGGGGTCGTTTCGGGCCATGAGTGAGCACCGTGCCTCATGTGAAGGCAAGATGGCAGGTGCTCGTTGTACTCTACGTGCTTCACATGTCTCACTCCCTAGACTGGAACAAGACCTCACGGGCTTCACTGTTCATTGTAAAGCGGTGAATGTTAAGGCTCTCAGCCTATGCCCGAGAGGAAGTAAGTTGGAATATAGAAAAAAAAAAAAAAAAAAAAAAACTTACATATGATACACACCACAAACACTACACCCTTACACATAATACATACCACAAACACTACACTCTTACACATAATACGTACCACAAACACTACACCCTTACACATAATACACACCACAAACACTATACCCTAACACAAAATACACACCACAAACACTACACCCTTACACATAATACACACCACAAACACTACACCCTTACACATAATACACACCACAAACACTACACCCTTACACACAATACACACCACAAACACTATACCCTTACAAATAATACACACCACAAACACTACACCCTTGCAAATAATTAATATGTTCTCTCCACCAACCAACTTTACTCCTAAACTCGATTAATGAAATTAACAAACACATGTGGCATGTGTTTATTTATGCATTGCGCCACAAAGACAGTTAAAGAATGCTGCACAAGCCTACGATTTGTTATGCAGTTTCGAATCCTGCATACCAATCTTAGCATGTACATGCATTGCAACTGCACTATCGGAGGCTATGAATAGATGAATGGAAGACGAAATTAATGGGGCGCTTAACCCTAAGGAAGGCCTCTCTATAAACTACTCCTGAACCAGAATTAATTAATATGTTCTCTCCACCAACCAACTTTACTCCTAAACTCGATTAATGAAATTAACAAACACATGTGGCAATCCGGGGATTCGAACCCAGGACGCTCACACCGGAAATCAACACACTTATGCATTGCGCCACGAAGGCAGTTAAAGAATGCTGCACAAGGATACGATTTGTTATGCAGTTTCGAACCCTGCATACCAATCTTAGCATGTACTATTGTGGACATAAATCCTGCTACACCTGCCTGAGTGGGATCCGCGAATTGTGTTGGTAACCTTGGTTTATTAACAATATATGTTATTTAAGTCAAATACAACTGAGACTTTAATTTACTTTTGCATTATCATATTTCAATTCAGTTATAATTATCTAAGCCCATATATCCCACTGTTTGGAGTAAGCCCATATATCCCACTGTTTGGAGTAAGCCCATATCCCACTGTTTGGAGTAAGCCCATATATCCCACTGTTTGGAGTAAGCCCATATATCCCACTGTTTGGAGTAAGCCCATATATCCCACTGTTTGGAGTAAGCCCATATATCCCACTGTTTGGAGTAAGCCCATATATCCCACTGTTTGGAGTAAGCCCATATATCCCACTGTTTGGAGTAAGCCCATATATCCCACTGTTTGGAGTAAGCCCATATATCCCACTGTTTGGAGTAAGCCCATATATCCCACTGTTTGGAGTAAGCCCATATATCCCACTGTTTGGAGTAAGCCCATATATCCCACTGTTTGGAGTAAGCCCATATATCCCACTGTTTGGAGTAAGCCCATATATCCCACTGTTTGGAGTAAGCCCATATATCCCACTGTTTGGAGTAAGCCCATATATCCACTGTTTGGAGTAGCCCATATATCCCACTGTTTGGAGTAAGCCCATATATCCCACTGTTTGGAGTAAGCCCATATATCCCACTGTTTGGAGTAAGCCCATATATCCCACTGTTTGGAGTAAGCATGTATTTCACTGTCAAAGTGTATATATTATTGAAAGAAATAACTGACACACACACATAAATTGGGTTCCTATATTAATTTCATTGAATATTAAAATATATACATCATTTATGGTTACGTGTGTATTCTCAATACTCGCCTGTCAACCCACCTCCCCCTTACCTACGGTAGCTCACACTAATCTATTCATATTTCGTAACTAGTCAACGCAAACACACGGCCACACACATTAATGTGACATTACATTACACAAACTTGCATGTTATTTTCTTACTTGAGGAGATTTGGCGTCTTTCAATTGCCTCAGCGAGCGCTGCTCCCTCCGAGATTAACCCCTTCCGTATCGGGGTTGTGTTTTGTTTTATTATAGCCATATTTACACAATTTTGTGCAGATAAGGAAGGCTCTGAGGTATTTAGAAGAATGAATTGAGCTAGTATGAAGCCTTTTAATTGTTACATTTCTTTCCCTAATTGATTAAAAACTTATAAATTTAGCTATTCTCCATTCACTCGAACCATACATCTGGCTCCTAATTGGTGTTTGTATCGACGCTCATGCTTTCCCATATTATCAATACCGTAGCTCACTGGCCCAGAAGAGTCACATAACTGGTAATGTCTGTATTATTATCTTTATTATACTATATTCATTCATTATACTAGACACGCTTAAATAATGTTAATGATTACTTAACTATCTACAGTGATATCCAAATCTTAAGAGTCATGATATATTACATTAATACACATTTATCACATATATAACATACAGTATAGTTACACAAGCCAAATAAATAAATGATAAACCCAAAAAGTACGGTAAGCAAGAGATGAATACTGACTGACTTGGCCCACGTGTCTTAGACCCAATCACAAGTCCTGCTTCACTTATAGTTCACAATAATAATAAGATAGGCAGGGATGGCATTTCATATCTTCCTTGTGTTTACGGTATTATATCTGCGTTATTTATGTGTTTTCTGTAATAGTTCTTTGCTCTTAAGGTTTGGATATCACTCTAGATTATCACATTATTTGAATTAATTAAACTTATCTTTATTATTCTATATTTTTTCATTAAACTAGATAAGTCTTAGTAATTGTAATTATAATGCTAATGTGATAAGTTATATCCAAACCTTAAGAGCTATAAAATATCTCATAGAACACATATATAACGTAGATCTCATACACTAAACACAAACAAGGGAACATATGCTGTGACTGCCTATTTAAATGTGTAAATGTGTGGTAGAGGTATTAAGTGTTCAATACAGAGAACAACTGTTTAGAGTTTGAATATTTGACTCAAACAGGAGGAGGATATTCTTTGGTTTACATTGCAACACCATTTACCCCTTGAGATTCATGACGCATTTTGACAGTTTATTGTGGCCCTTTTTCGACGATTTTATACAGCGTAAGAAGAACCTTTGGGATGTAGGATAAACTATAGTTTGTTAACAGTGATTAAATTATAGAAATATTTCTATACCTTTATTAATCACGATTGAAGTAGCTTAAATGATGCAGGACAAACTATCACATGTATTATTATGATACTTACAGACACAAATACTTATAATAAATTGACAAGTAGAATCTTTGTCATCTTTATATGCCTTCATTTACTACCGTTTCACACACACATTTGTTTTCACTCACACCATCACCTCCATTAGTTATAATGGTGGCACAAGGTTACATTGTTTCTGTTGTAATTTTGTTTATTTATTTTTTTCTATGTGAGTGAGGGAGGAAAAAGGCAGAACTGCCTATAGCGAGTGCCTCCCCCATAGTTGAAAGAGTGACAGGGCCAAAATCAAGGGATGTTCGAGCCAAAATGCCTGGACACACAGAGTTTGAAGCAATTTAAGTCATAGGAAGAGGGAACGACTGATTCTGGGAGAGAGTTCCAGAGCTCAGCTGTTGAAGAGAAGAAAGTCTGAGAGTAACGTTTCACTCTTGGGTTGGAGAGATGCACAGAGTAGGAGTGGGATTGTGTTGCAAGACGGGTACCACGTGCCCTACGTAAAGGAGGTGGTATAGACTGGGAAAGCTCTGAGGAACACTGATTATTATAGTAATGATAGAATAGCGAGAGAGATGCAACATTGCGGCGAAGAGAGAGAGATTGCAGAGAGTTGGTGAGTGGACGGGAGTTAATGATACGAAAGGCCTTCCTTTCAATTTTGTCTAGGAGAGCAGTGTGAGAGGAACCTCGCCACACATGTGAACAATACTCAATACACGGATGCACTATGCCCCTGTACAGAGCAAGAAGCTGTGCAGGGGTAAAGAACCCCCTAAGGTGGTTGATCACACCCACCTTCTGGGAGGCTGCCTTAGCAAGACTGGTAACATGGTCCCTCCAACTGAGAGCAGAAGAAAAAGAGACACCAAGAATATTGAGAGAAGATGAAGGTTTGATTTTTGTATTGTTGAAGAATAAGGGATAGTCCGCAGGGAGTTCCTGACGGGTAGATAGATGGAGAAATTGGGTTTTGGAAACATTAAAGGTAACAAGGTTGTAGGTAGTGGTATGGATGGGGGAAGTGGGGGCTGGGTTGAACGGACAGGCAGACATAGGCCATTTACAAGATGCCATTCATGGCCGATCGGGGAGGGGTGACTTTGGAGCTGGTAATGCTTTTGCAAATATGCAAGATAGTTTGCATGCTCCAAGTGTGGACGGAGACTGTCCAAGTCAGGCACAAGTCGGATAGTGCTTTTTTTCTTCTGAGCTCTCCACTTCGCTGCCCTCGCATCTCCCAGGGTCTTGCTTTTGGTATCACCATAGACATATCGAATGACAAACCGCTCCAAATCACTGATGACCTGTTCTGTGACTAGGAGCTGTGTACCACATGCTGCTAGCAGGTCGTGTGCCTCTTTAGACTTCTCCAGACGATCTGCGATGAGCTTCTTGCTTGCTCCATAGAAGCCAGAGTTGTGGTCACACCCAGTGAGGACATGAAGTGGTATGATGGATGCAGCCATTGCCTCACTGCACAAACATCGGGCATCGATAAGCAGACGTTTGCGTTTCACACACAGGATTCCTGTTGTCTTCTGAGCAACATATGCCGCTTGCACGTAGTTGTCTGTGTCCTCTGTGTCAAGAACGACAGCTGCTGTGTAGCTGTCTGACCGGAGCACACTATATATGGTGAGCATTGCCGTATCTGCCTCTGCATTTTTTTTTTTTTTTTTTTTTCTATGTGATTGAGGGAGGCAAAAGGCATAACTGCCTATAGCGAGTGCCTCCCCCATAGTTGAAAGAGTGACAGGGCCAAAATCAAGGGACGTTCGAGCCAAAATGCCTGGACACACGGAGTTTGAAGCAATTTAAGTCATAGGAAGAGGGAAAGACTGATTCTGGGAGAGAGTTCCAGAGCTCAGCTGTTGAGTAGAAGAAAGTTTGAGAGTAACGTTTCACTCTTGGGTTGGAGAGTTGCACAGAGTAGGGGTGGGATTGAGTTGCAAGACGGGTACCACGTGCCCTACGTAAAGGAGGTGGTATGCACTGGGATAGCTCTGAGGAACACTGATTATTATAGTAGCGATAGAATAGCGAGAGAGATGCAACATTGCGGCGGAGAGAGAGAGATTGCAGAGAGTTGGTGAGTGGACGGGAGTTAATGATACGAAAGGCCTTCCTTTCAACTTTGTCTAGGAGAGCGGTGTGAGAGGAACCTCCCCACACATGTGAACAATACTCAATACAAGGGCGCACTATGCCCCTGTACAGAGCAAGAAGCTGTGCAGGGGAAAAGAACCCCCTAAGGCGGTTGAGCACACCCAACTTCTGGGAGGCTGCCTTAGCAAGACTGGTAATATGGTCCTTCCAAATGAGAGCAGAAGAAAAAGAGACACCAAGAATATTGAGAGAAGATGAAGGGTTGATTTTTGTATTGTTGAAGAATAAGGGATAGTCCGCTGGGAGATCCTGACGGGTAGATAGATGGAGAAATTGGGTTTTGGAAGCATTAAAGTTAACAAGGTTTTCTCTGCCCCAATTGGAAATAGTATTTAGATCAGAATTTAAGAGTTCTATGGCTTCATTACGTTTGTCGTTGAGGGATTGCTGGCTGGGGCGTTCTGAAAAACTAATGGAGTAGTGTAAGGTTGAGTCGTCTGCGTATGAATGGATGGGAATTAAGGTACAGTTAAGGAGATAATTTATAAAAATTAGAAAGAGAATAGGAGATAGGACAGAGCCCTGAGGAACACCGGAGTTTATAGGGTGAGGAAGTGAACAATGGCCGTCCACAACCGCGGCTATGGAACGGCCGGAAAGGAAATTAGAGACAAAGGCACAGATGGAGGGATAGAAACCGAAGGAGGGTAGTTTAGAAATTAAAGATTTATGCCAGACTCTATCGAAGGCTTTCGATATGTCTAGTGCAATAGAAAAATAGAAAAATAGGAGCATGTGAGCTCTGGCACAAGCTTGCCTGTGGTGAGATTCTTTGCAGTGCTGCCAACTACACAGTAGATGATCTCGGTGCTAGTTGTTGCTGCTGTTCTCTGGAATTCCGTTGAAGAAATGCCTGAAGGCAGATTTTGTTCTCAGGTTTACCCAAGAGAGCATGGAAAACTTTACTAGAAGGAAATTTATCTTCTGTCTTCATGAAGACATTGCTGATTGGCAGGGTTTTTTGGCGCAGTATTCTCTCACTGTCCTTGATCATGTAATTCTGATCATATGAATCATTGACGCAAATGACGCGCTCAGCATGCTTGTGTCTCATTAGAACGAAGTGCACCAACTTCTCTGCATAATCTCCCCAGGTATACTTGGTACCGTCTCCCTTCTCTCTGTCTTCAATAGTATATTTGTTAGGTGCCAGATATCAATATCAATAATAGACGTTTATACATCAGGCTCTGGAATGACAGTCATAATTAGTTTTTGTTGAAGCTTGCTTTTCTGTGCCTTACGGATGGTTCCATTGACATTGAAGATGGAAAGGCACTCGGCTGTAACACGATGCTGCAGGACTTCTTGAAGTTTGAGGGCACCACTCGTTTCAACCAGTCCGAGAACAAAGGCCAAGGCATTACGCTTCATTTCCTCAGTCTTTCCCTTCAGGTTCTCACCATCTGCTTTCTTCAATTCCTGAGTTGAAAAGTTCAAACGCTTGCTACGGGGAACTCTGTCGTTGAGAGACTTGGTCTTGGAATACACTCTCTCATTCAAGAACTGCTTCAGTTTGCTTGTGCCATCCTCCTTTGCCGATTTCAAGTCGGCAGCGAAAGCGTCTGAGGCTGGGATTCCTGACTGTAGGGATCGAAGTGTCTTGTTTGTATGGTCAAATGGATCACACTTGAATTCAGTGAGACATGCACTTATATCCTGTACAGCTTGTTCATCCTTCTTCATTTTACTTGGAATTTGCTTGGAATCCGTGACCATTTTGTTCCTACCTTTTTCTCTCGATGGATTTGACAATGGTCACGGATTCCAAGCAAATGACCCTACTAGTAGGGTCATTTGCTTGGAATCCGTGACCATTTTGTTCCTACCTTTTTCTGTCGATGGATTTGACAACCTGAACCAATTTAAAGGAAAATTAGCTCCTATGCCCCTCTTAAAAATGACGGCTAACTCTGCTAGAGCCCAATATTCAAAATGGCCGCCAACGCCATCTTGAAAAACATGAAATGTAATATCTCTGGCATCAGATGAGCTACAAGGATGAATGAGGTGTCCTTTTTCACTAATTCTGGCATTACAAATCCACTGGAATGGTTATTGTATTGTATTGTATTGTATATTGTATTGCTATTGTATTGTATTATACTAATTGTACATACTAATCTGCCACTTCACTGTCACTACATGATTCACTGTATGAGCCACTATCAGTATCACTGTCCTCACTTTCGCTGCTATCATCACTGTTGTTCTCTGCCTGCGGTGTATATCTAATATTACTTTTTTATTGTTTCAGATGGATCGCATGCCCATCTGATGAAAATCGCCGACTTGTGATGTGACCGAAATAATGGATAATAGAAGAGAGAGTGAAGAGTTACCAGACAAGAAACTAAATGAAGACGAGTGCATTTTACTCTGTGGTAAGCGATGTACCGCAGATGATCGTTTGGAAAACATTACACCTGAGAAGTGGGAATCCATCCGGGAAAAGTCTTTACAACGGAAAGAACTTGATAAATTTGAACATATACATGAAAATGTGGATTGGGAGAAGGGACCAAAGGGTCACCCACCACATGCATAGCACTTGTTACTCATCATTATCCAGCAAGCGCAAGCTCTCTCAAGCCGAAAAACGCAAACACAAATCCGAGGAACGTATTGAAAGAGATGAAGCATCAGATCAACAAGACCCTTCCCCAGAGGCCAGTGCACCTAAAAGGCTCCGCTCCAGTATGGGTGTCCTTCACGATAAGACTATGTGTGTGGTGCATGAAAGGGGCATACAAGAGTAGTGATCGTGACAAGCAGATTTTACTCCTATCAACAGTAGATGCCTGGACTAAATTCAAGTTACATACTGTCCGTCTGGAAGATGAGGTCATGGGATTGAGACTTGACACTCTGATTGCATCCGTCCCAGATAGTCAAACAGCATTGGGTTGGAAATCCGCTACCATCGTGCGTGCTGGCGCAAATATGTAAGCGACCACAAGCCCCTTTCAGATGAAATCACTCAACATCTGCAGCGTGGTAACCTCCGAGAGGCCCAAGCTCTCTTCTTTCATCATATTCGTCAAGTCATCTTCAAAGACCATGAAATTCGCACACTGCAAGGCCTGCTGCAGGACTATAAGCACATTATCTCAAATCACGGACATAACTCAGTAGTAAATTCCAGCTACTTAAAGGAAATTCTCGTCAATGAATTTCGGGAAGACATCGGATTTCATGAACGCATTCAAAAGAATGTGAGTGAACTGGAATATGATACAACAGCAGCAGGTACATACATTGAGGCGGCAATATCTTCATTGGGTGTCAGCAATGATCAGTTGGTGATGAATGTTGCGGCACGACTCAAAGAGCAAGTCATCAGGACAAATACTATTCCCTGGCTCCCATATATACACGAGTTGGAGAGAGAAGAAAACCTCAGTGAGCTCCTGCTGAAGCTGCTCACATGGCTGAAACACCCAAATAAGTCTGCAATTGATGACAGTCCATCCGTCCGATCGATTGCATCTACCCTCACAAGCTACATCACTGGAAAACGCACTGAATTTGAGATAAATCTCTCTGTCTTGCTACATGGACTGACCAAGAGTAGGGAGATAGTCGACATAATGCACAACGATGGACTGGGCATCAGTTACAATGATGTACTTATGCTGCGAGATTTTTGGGTGGTCAATGACCTCAAGTGCTCATCTGATTGCCCCTTCGAACTAGCTGAGGGTAAGCCTGCTATCGCTATAGTCGACAACGGGAAGCATGCTGATTGCTCGTCGAGTAAAATGAAGAAGGATGAACAAGCTGTACAGGATATAAGCGCATGTCTCACTGAATTCAAGTGTGATCCATTTGACCATACAAACAAGACACTTCGATCCCTACAGTCAGGAATCCCAGCCTCAGACGCTCTCACTGCCGACTTGAAATCGGCAAAGGAGGATGGCACAAGCAAACTGAAGCAGTTCTTGAATGAGAGAGTGTATTCCAAGACCAAGTCTCTCAACGACAGAGTTCCCCGTAGCAATGAGTAATGAGTAACAAGTGCTATGCATGTGGTGGGTGACCCTTTGGTCCCTTCTCCCAATCCACATTTTCATGTATATGTTCAAATTTATCAAGTTCTTTCCGTTGTAAAGACTTTTCCCGGATGGATTCCCACTTCTCAGGTGTAATGTTTTCCAAACGATCATCTGCGGTACATCGCTTACCACAGAGTAAAATGCACTCGTCTTCATTTAGTTTCTTGTCTGGTAACTCTTCACTCTCTCTTCTATTATCCATTATTTCGGTCACATCACAAGTCGGCGATTTTCATCAGATGGGCATGCGATCCATCTGAAACAATAAAAAAGTAATATTAGATATACACCGCAGGCAGAGAACAACAGTGATGATAGCAGCGAAAGTGAGGACAGTGATACTGATAGTGGCTCATACAGTGAATCATGTAGTGACAGTGAAGTGGCAGATTAGTATGTACAATTAGTATAATACAATACAATAGCAATACAATATACAATACAATACAATACAATAACCATTCCAGTGGATTTGTAATGCCAGAATTAGTGAAAAAGGACACCTCATTCATCCTTGTAGCTCATCTGATGCCAGAGATATTACATTTCATGTTTTTCAAGATGGCGTTGGCGGCCATTTTGAATATTGGGCTCTAGCAGAGTTAGCCGTCATTTTTAAGAGGGGCATAGGAGCTAATTTTCCTTTAAATTGGTTCAGGTTGTCAAATCCATCGAGAGAAAAAGGTAGGAACAAAATGGTCACGGATTCCAAGCAAATGACCCTACTAGTAGGGTCATTTGCTTGGAATCCGTGACCATTGTCAAATCCATCGAGAGAAAAAGGTAGGAACAAAATGGTCACGGATTCCAAGCAAATTCCAAGTAAAATGAAGAAGGATGAACAAGCTGTACAGGATATAAGTGCATGTCTCACTGAATTCAAGTGTGATCCATTTGACCATACAAACAAGACACTTCGATCCCTACAGTCAGGAATCCCAGCCTCAGACGCTTTCGCTGCCGACTTGAAATCGGCAAAGGAGGATGGCACAAGCAAACTGAAGCAGTTCTTGAATGAGAGAGTGTATTCCAAGACCAAGTCTCTCAACGACAGAGTTCCCCGTAGCAAGCGTTTGAACTTTTCAACTCAGGAATTGAAGAAAGCAGATGGTGAGAACCTGAAGGGAAAGACTGAGGAAATGGAGCGTAATGACTTGGCCTCTGTTCTCGGACTGGTTGAAACGAGTGGTGCCCTCAAACTTCAAGAAGTCCTGCAGCATCGTGTTACAGCCGAGTGCCTTTCCATCTTCAATGTCAATGGAACCATCCGTAAGGCACAGAAAAGCAAGCTTCAACAAAAACTAACTATGACTGTCATTCCAGAGCCTGATGTATACACGTCTATTATTGATATGGGCCTCATCTGGCGCCTAACAACTCCTACCATTGAAGACAGAGAGAAGGGAGATGGTACCAAGTATACCTGGAGAGATTATGCAGAGAAGTTGGTGCACTTCGTTCTAACGAGACACAAGCATGCTGAGCGCATCATTTGCATCAATGATTCATATGATCAGAATTACACGATCAAGGACAGTGAGAGAATACTGCGCCAAAAAAAACTGCCAATCAGCAATGTCTTTATTCATGAAGACAGAAGATAAATTTCCTTCTAGTAAAGTTTTCCATGCTCTCCTGGCTAAACCGGAGAACAAAATCCGCCTTCAGGCATTTCTTCAAACGGAATTCCAGAGAACAGCAGCAACAACTAGCACCGAGATCATCTACTGTGTAGTTGGCAGCACTGCAAACAATCTCACCACAGGCAAGCTTGTGCCAGAGCTCACATGCTCCCATGCAGAGGCAGATACGGCAATGCTCACCATATATAGTGTGCTCCGGTCAGACAGCTATACAGCAGCTGTCGTTCTTGACACAGAGGACACAGACAACTACGTGCAACGGCATATGTTGCTCAGAAGACAACAGGAATCCTGTGTGTGAAACGCAAACGTCAGCTTATCGATGCCCGATGTTTGTGCAGTGAGGCAATGGCTGCATCCATCATACCACTTCATGTCCTCACTGGGTGTGACCACAACTCTGGCTTCTATGGAGCAAGCAAGAAGCTCATCGCAGATCGTCTGGAGAAGTCTAAAGAGGCACACGACCTGCTAGCAGCATGTGGTACACAGCTCCTAGTCACAGAACAGGTCATCAGTGATTTGGAGCAGTTTGTCATTCGATATGTCTATGGTGATACCAAAAGCAAGACCCTGGGAGATGCGAGGGCAGCGAAGTGGAGAGCTCAGAAGAAAAAAAGCACTATCCGACTTGTGCCTGACTTGGACAGTCTCCGTCCACACTTGGAGCGTGCAAACTATCTTGCATATTTGCAAAAGCATTACCAGCTCCAAAGTCACCCCTCACCGATCGGCCATGGATGGCATCTTGTAAATGGCCTATGTTTGCCTGTCCATTCAACCCAGCCCCCACTTCCCCCATCCATACCACTACCTACAAATCCGCAAGCAGAGAACAACAGTGATGATAGCAGGGAAAGTGAGGACAGTGATTCTGATAGTGGCTCATACAGTGAATCATGTAGTGACAGTGAAGTGGCAGATTAGTATGTACAATTAGTATAATACAATACAATAACAATACAATATACAATACAATACAATACAATAACCATTCCAGTGGATTTGTAATGCCAGAATTAGTGAAAAAGGACACCTCATTCGTCCTTGTAGCTCATCTGATGCCAGAGATAATACATTTCATGTTTTTCAAGATGGCGTTGGCGGCCATTTTGAATATTGGGCTCTAGCAGAGTTAGCCGTCATTTTTCAGGCGGCTCAGAGGGAGCTAATTTTCCTTTAAAATGGTTCAGGTTGTCAAATACATCGAGAGTAAAAGGTAGGAACAAAATTGTCACGGACTCCAAGCAAATGACCCTACTACTACCTGTCTTCTGAAGTAGTCAGATTCGCGTTGTTGTGTCCGAGGTCTATTTAGACTTTGTATGAGTTCTGAAGAGAATTCGTAACAGTCGATATATCAAAATAGTGACCGGAGGGTTCTCATTTTGTTTTGGCGACCTCGGCCAGGATTGTTTTGGCAACCTTATGCCAGGATACCAATTTTGTATAAATCACACCTTATGTCATATGGAAGATTCATGATTCACGAGTTATGGTTAGAATGTTATTTTAAAGAGATCACCTGCAATTTATCATGCCATGCCATTTGTTGTGTGATTGAATAAGCTAGTTCTCTGCCTGATATTTTTTCTGCTGCCCACGTATTTTTGCCTTTTCCGCCACCATGCCGACTATTACTGAACATAGTGTGGGAGCTTTCCTGCTCACACACTCACCCGAGTCGGTCCGAGCTCTCACTGATGGAGAGTTACGTATTCTAGCTAGGTTTATAAATGTTGAGTTAGAG
This sequence comes from Paralithodes platypus, assembly GCA_032716605.1. Taxonomy (NCBI): domain Eukaryota; kingdom Metazoa; phylum Arthropoda; class Malacostraca; order Decapoda; family Lithodidae; genus Paralithodes; species Paralithodes platypus. The sequence goes on from CM064482.1 coordinate 11,029,179, forward strand.
TCCGAGGACTCTGAAGAAGAGATTCTAGCGAAGGTCCTCAGCAAAATGTACGTTTCGGCTTCACCAGACTTTAGTGGGTTCAGTCTTCACTTGCCTCCCGCTAGAGAGAGTAGTGTGGAAGTTCCTAGGGGCCCAACAAGCCCGAGGAGCCCAAGAAGTCCGACAAGTCCGAGAACTCTAAGGAGTGCCATGAGCATTTCTAGTGCTCATTCTGGTGGCAGTTCTATGAGTGATGCCACGAAACTCGAACTAGCTTGAATGCAACTTGAGAGTGAGAGAGAGAGAGGAACCAAAATGAAAGAGAGAGAATTCAATGCGAAGATCAAAGAGAGAGAATGAGGTTAGAAATGGAGCGTGAAAGTGAGAGAGAGAGGAACCAAATAGAGAGAGAGAGAGTCCAAGTGGAGCGTGAGCGTGTTCCGCCTAATGATCATATGCCCCGTGATAACCGTAGGCCTGCCTTTGATGTAACAAAACATGTACGCATGGTCCCAGCATTTAATGAGGATGACCCCACGGGATACTTTTTGTCCTTTGAAAGGGTGGCCGAGAATCTTGCTTGGCCAGAGGACAAATTGACCATGCTGCTGCACAGCTTGTTAAAGGGCAGGGCACTAGAGGTTTTTACTTCATTAACAAATGAACAGAGCCGTGACTATGCCACTGTTAAGGAGAGTATATTGCGTGCGTAAGAGTTAGTCCCAGAAGCCTACAGAGTGAGGTTTCGTAATTGTACAAAAGCCCCTAATGTAACTTTCTCACAACATTTACATGGCATGCGCAAGGCTCTGGACAGATGGTTGCATTCCACTCAGACTGGTGAAGATTACCAGGCTCTTTATGATCTTATGCTATTTGAAAACTTCTGTCATACAATTCCCAAGGAAATTAAAGTTAATTTAGCAGATAACAATATCTTTGACCCTGAGAATGCAGCCTTCACAGCAGACAAATACTAATTAACCCACAATATATCTGTAGCAGGACCTGAGCATAGAGTTAAGAAGGGAGGAAGCAATCCTACCAAAGAATCTAATGTAAAAAACTATGATAAGAACCCCACTAATGTCACTCACACATCCCAAAAATCTGAAGGGATGCAACAGCCTACATCAAGTAATACATATTCCAATTCAGATAAAAGCTATAAGTCTCAGATTAAATGTAACTATTGTGGTAAACCAGGCCACATAGCCAAGTATTGCTTCCTCCGAAAAAGGGAGATGGGTTCAAGCAAGGAGTCATACTTGCGTGAGTTCAAATCCATTGCCTTAGTCAATGAATGGTTGAATGAATTAGGTAATGTGCTGGACCCATATAGAGAACACAGACTTGTAGGTATCATGAAGTGTGGAGATAAACTGAAGCGTGTAACAATTGTGAGAGACACTGGTGCGTCTCGTACCCTAGTGACGCGCAGTATGTTTGAGGATGGGATCGAGAGTGATCAGTACGCCATTCTGTGTGGTATAGGCGGCACAGTATCTGCCCCTCTGGTAGACATAGGATTAGAGTGTGAAAGATACCAGGGGAGTGCCAAGGTTGCTGTCTTAGATACTCAGCCCATTCCTGAAGCAGACATACTATTGGGAAATGACTTGGTTGAGGGAAGTAAGTGTATGTCTCCCATTGTTTCGACTTACCCAGTGAGTTGTGTGGAAACCAACGACTTGGTGAGTGAGATCCCCGACCTCTTTCCTGTTTGTGCCGTGACACGGGCCAAGGTTTGTAAGGCTCAGGAGATGAGGGAACAGGAGGTTAAGCCGTGTGAGAGTCAACCTGAGTCAGTGTCTGAGTCTGAAAGGTCCCATGTAGAGGACGAGGGCTCAGTAAAGAATGCTGAGGGTGTGACTGAGGATTCATAGGGCCTAGCTGAATTATTCAAGGGTCAGGGGACCCCATATGCTCACCCCCATGTGTTCCGAGATTCATCCCTCCGGCAGTGTCAGCGTGAGGACCCAGACTTGAAGCCTCTCTGGACGGAAGCCGAGGAGGACCCAGATTCCGGCTACCATGTTAGTGATGGCCTGCTACTGTGTCACTTCACGTCCTGACATCCTGGCGCTGGCCAAGGGCTGGTATACCTTACACCCTCCTCCTGCAAACAGAGTTTTTTTTGGAGCATACAAAAAATTTATGTCAGTCCACACACCTAGATAGCAGGTCAGGCATGATATTATCCTTACCTCTAATGTGAACTACTTCTAAATCATACTCTTGCAAAAGAAGGCTCCATCTAGTCAATCTTTGGTTCTTATTATGGAATTTATTAACCCTTTGGCTGCGGCTATGTTTGGGCTATTTAGGGCATATTCAGGCACTCCTGAATGATAAATAAAGCATCTGCATTAAATGAAGTGTATTCTGCCGAAAACTAGGCGAAAATAGCTTCAAAATGACACCAGAATGGACCGTGTATGTGGTCTGGTTCACCCGCAGTGGCCCCAGTGAAACGCGGGAACCCCGCTATTATGTAACACTCGCTCGCTTGGGCTACACTGGTGAGAGAGACAGAGAGAGACTCGCCCGAGACACAGCCTAGCTCAGTGAGCCGCTCGGTGCTCTGAGGGTCGGAGGTGGGCCCCTCACGCTCCCACCCACTGACACTCGATTCTTACGTTTTTTACAGGCTTTTAAAGCCTGGAAATTGCTGTAACTTGCCAAATCATTCCAGAACGTCACCTGCAGCGAAAGGGTTAAGGTACTTTAAAGGATGATGGTCGGTGTAAACGACCAATTTATTGTCTGAGGGACTCACATAAGCATTATAAAATTGCAAGGCTAGTATCAGTGCAAGGAGTTCCTTCTCAATTACTGAATAATTACGCTGGGCCGAGTTGCACTTCTTACTGTAATAACTGACAGGTCTCTCTATTCCTTGACTGTCATTCTGCAAAAGTACGGCCCCAGCACCTATGTTACTCGCATCAATAGCTAGCTTAAAAGGTTTTTCAAAATCAGGGGCAAGCAAAAGAGGTGAGGAAGACAGAGTGAGTTTAAGAAGCTTAAATGCTGCATCACACTCAGGATTCCAGGTGAACTTCTTTTCCTTCCTCAACAGGTCAGTCAAGGGTGCAACCACATCTGCAAAGTTCATTATAAACATGCGGTAGTAACCCGCCATACCTCGAATTCTCCTCACATCCTTCCTATTCTTAGGAGGTTGCAGGTCACAGATGGCCCTTACCTTAGCCTCAGGAGGGGCCACAGTCCCTCGATCTACTACATAGCCTAAGTATTCTACTTGTGCGTGCACAAAGTTGCACTTGCTCAGTTTGACTACTAAGTTAGCACGGCTTAAGGCCTTTAACAAACTCTCAAGTCTAGTCAGGTGATCTTCCTAGGTATTACTGTAAACAATTAAGTCATCTATATATGCCACACAACCTTCGAGACCCTTGGTTATCTCGTTCATTAGTCTTTGAAAAGTGGCGCTGGCATTCTTCATACCGAAAGGCATGACTCTACGTCTACATTTATAAGTGTTCCTGAGAGTCACAAAGCATGAAGCCTCTTGTGCCCTCTCTGTCAGTGGTACTTGCCAAAAACCCGTTAAGAGATCAAGCTTAGTTATGAATTTGGCTTTGCCTACTGTATCAACACATTCATCCACACAAGGTAATGGATAAGTATCAGTTTTAGAGATTTTGTTTAGAACCCGGTAATCTATACAAAATCTCACTGACCCACCTGGTTTGTCTACTAGGGTGACTGGTGTGGACCACTCGCTGGTGCAGGACTCAATCATCTCATGGCGCATCATGTAGTCCAGCTCCTCCTTGATCAGCTCCGCCTTGTTGGGGTTCACACGGTAGGCCCCCTGCTTCACTGGTCGAGCTCCCTGCACATCCACGTCATGTTTTATTAGAGTAGTCCTTCCTGGGGAGCCTCTGAACACCTCTCTGTGTCTCAGGAGCAACTCTCTGAGCTCATCACTTTCGTGTCTCGGTAGGTGCTTCAACTTCTCTGGGAGCTCCTCCTCAAAACAGGTCTCGTTGCTCCACATAGTATCCAGGTGGTCAAGTTTTACATCATCATGTGGCTCCATTACTGCTGCTATTGGGGACTGGTTGTTGCACTTTTCTGTGGCCTCTTCACCCTTCCTCAGGGGTATCGCCTCGGGAAACCTCGTCGCCATGTCCATGATGCTTAAAATGTACTCGTAACCACTGGCAGTCTTCGGTAGGGGTCCCACTATGTCGATTAATACTCTCTTGAAGGGTTCATCAAATCTCGGCATGGGAATGAGAGGTGCGTCCTTGATAGCTTGATTTGGCTTTCCCACTCGTTGACAGATGTCGCAAGACCGACACCACTGAGCCACGTCCTTTCTAATGCCGGGCCACCAGAAGCATTTCAGTAGTCTGTCAAAAGTCTTGCGTACTCCCAGGTGTGCGGCTAGTTTTCCGTCGTGGGCCATCCTTAGTAGCTCCTCTCGGTATGGCGAAGGAACCACCACCTGCGCAACGGAGCGCCATGTCTCATCCTCCTTGTCACAGTCGCGGGACGTGAAGTGACACAGTAGCAGGCCATCAGTAACACGGTAGCCGGAATCTGGGTCCTCCTCGGCTTCCGTCCAGAGAGGCTTCAAGTCTGGGTCCTCACGCTGACACTGCCGGAGGGATGAATCTCGGAACACATGGGGGTGAGCATATGGGGTCCCCTAACCCTTGAATAATTCAGCTAGGCCATATGAATCCTCAGTCACACCCTCAGCATTCTTTACTGAGCCCTCGTCCTCTACATGGGACCTTTCAGACTCAGACACTGACTCAGGTTGACTCTCACACGGCTTAACCTCCTGTTCCCTCATCTCCTGAGACTTACAAACCTTGGCCCGTGTCACGGCACAAACAGGAAAGAGGTCGGGGATCTCACTCACCAGGTCGTTGGTTTCCACACAACTCACTGGGTAAGTCGAAACAATGGGAGACATACACTTACTTCCCTCAACCAAGTCATTTCCCAATAGTATGTCTGCTTCAGGAATGGGCAGAGTATCTAAGACAGCAACCTTGGCACTCCCCTGGTATCTTTCACACTCTAATCCTATGTCTACCAGAGGGGCAGATACTGTGCCGCCTATACCACACAGAATGGCGTACTGATCACTCTCGATCCCGTCCTCAAACATACTGCGTGTCACTAGGGTACGAGACACACCAGTGTCTCTCACAATTCTTACACGCCTCAGTTTATCTCCACACTTCATGATACCTACAAGTCTGTGTTCTCTATATGGGTCCAGCACATTACCTAATTCATTCAACCATTCATTGACTAAGGCAATGGATTTGAACTCACGCAAGTATGACTCCTTGCTTGAACCCATCTCCTTTTTTCGGAGGAAGCAATACTTGGCTATGTGGCCTGGTTTACCACAATAGTTACATTTAATCTGAGACTTATAGCTTTTATCTGAATTGGAATATTTATTACTTGATGTAGGCTGTGCATCCCTTCAGATTTTTGGGATGTGTGAGTGACATTAGTGGGGTTCTTATCATAGTTTTTTACATTAGATTCTTTGGTAGGATTGCTTCCTCCCTTCTTAACTCTATGCTCAGGTCCTGCTACAGATATCTTGTGGGTTAATTAGTATTTGTCTGCTGTGAAGGCTGCATGTTCAGGGTCAAAGATATTGTTATCTGCTAAATTAACTTTAATTTCCTTGGGAATTGTATGACAGAAGTTTTCAAATAGCATAAGATCATAAAGAGCCTGGTAATCTTCACCAGTCTGAGTGGAATGCAACCATCTGTCCAGAGCCTTGCGCATGCCATGTAAATGTTGTGAGAAAGTTACATTAGGGGCTTTTGTACAATTACGAAACCTCACTCTGTAGGCTTCTGGGACTAACTCTTACGGACGCAATATACTCTCTTTAACAGTGGCATAGTCACGGCTCTGTTCATTTGTTAATGAAGTAAAAACCTCTAGTGCCCTGCCCTTTAACCCTTAATTAGCGGCTCACCACATAAGTCGAGTTAAATAAAGCTGGACTATGTGGCGGCGCTCGACATAACTCGAGTGGCAATTTCAGCACGTAATGTTGCTGAGAGAGAGAGACAAGTGGTGGCAGGAGAGTAGCGAGCGTATGACTGCTCCAGACCACCGCGGCGAACCTACTGACATGAATCTCACCTCCCTCCTACCTCTCTCACTCGCTATATAAGGAATTGTATGGGGAAAGTGCCTAATTACATGCTTTTTGCACTCGCGTTGCACGGTTATTGCAAGAAAACTAGCCATCATAAAAGGATCGTTATAGTGTCATTCGAAAGCTCTGTTTATGCCCTTTCAGGGGTAGATACTTGTTTTACGTTCTGGGTCTTATTTAGGCATGAAAATGATCACGTAAACAGCCCTATTTTGGCTAAAAACACCCCGCTGGTCGGTACATATAAATAAACCGCATAGGCCGCTCTTAAGGTGTTAACAAGCTGTGCAGCAGCATGGTCAATTTGTCCTCTGGCCAAGCAAGATTCTCGGCCACCCTTTCAAAGGACAAAAAGTATCCCGTGGGATCATCCTCATTAAATGCTGGGACCATGCGTACATGTTTTGTTACATCAAAGGCAGGCCTACGGTTATCACGGGGCATATGATCATTAGGCGGAACACGCTCACGCTCCACTTGGACTCTCTCTCTCTCTATTTGGTTCCTCTCTCTCTCACTTTCACGCTCCATTTCTAACCTCATTCTCTCTCTTTGATCTTCGCATTGAATTATCTCTCTTTCATTTTGGTTCCTCTCTCTCTCACTCTCAAGTTGCATTTTAGCTAGTTCGAGTTTCGTGGCATCACTCATAGAACTGCCACCAGAATGAGCACTAGAAATGCTCATGGCACTCCTTAGAGTTCTCGGACTTGTCGGACCTCTTGGCCTCCTCGGGCTTGTTGAGCCCCTAGGAACTCCCACACTACTCTCTCTAGCGGGAGGCAAGTGAAGACTGAACCCACTAAAGTCTGGTGAAGCCGAAACATACATTTTGCTGAGGACCTTCGCTAGAATCTCTTCTTCAGAGTCCTCGGACTCTAACTCAACATTGATAAACCTAGCTAGAATACGTGACTCTCCATCAGTGAGAGCTCGGACCGACTCGGGTGAGTGTGTGAGCAGGAAAGCTCCCACACTATGTTCAGTAATAGTCGGCATGGTGGCGGCAAAGGCAAAAATACGTGGGCAGCAGAAAAAATATCAGGCAGAGAACTAGCTTATTCAATCACACAACAAATGGCATAGCATGATAAATTGCAGGTGATCTCTTTAATATAACATTCTAACCATGACTCGTGAATCATGAATCTTCCATATGACATAAGGTGTGATTTATACAAAATTGGTATCCTGGCAAAAGGTTGCCAAAACAATCCTGGCCGAGGTCGCCAAAACAAAATGAGAACCCTCCGGTCACTATTTTGATATATCGACTGTTACGAATTCTCTTCAGAACTCATACAAAGTCTAAATAGACCTCGGGCACAACAACGCGAATCTGACTACTTCAGAAGACAGGTAGTAGTAGGGTCATTTGCTTGGAGTCCGTGACAATTTTGTTCCTACCTTTTTCTCTCGATGGATTTGACAACCTGAACCATTTTAAAGGAAAATTAGCTCCTATGCCCCTCTGAAAAATGACGGCTAACTCTGCTAGAGCCCAATATTCAAAATGGCCGCCAACGCCATCTTGAAAAACATGAAATGTATTATCTCTGGCATCAGATGAGCTACAAGGATGAATGAGGTGTCCTTTTTCACTAATTCTGGCATTACAAATCCACTGGAATGATTATTGTATTGTATTGTATTGTATATTGTATTGTTATTGTATTGTATTATACTAATTGTACATACTAATCTGCCACTTCACTGTCACTACATGATTCACTGTATGAGCCACTATCAGAATCACTGTCCTCACTTTCGCTGCTATCATCACTGTTGTTCTCTGCCTGCTGATTTGTAGGTAGTGGTATGGATGGGGGAAGTGGGGGCTGGGTTGAATGGACAGGCAGACATAGGCCATTTACAAGATGCCATCCATGGCCGATCGGTGAGGGGTGACTTTGGAGCTGGTAATGCTTTTGCAAATATGCAAGATAGTTTGCAAGCTCCAAGTGTGGACGGAGACTGTCCAAGTCAGGCACAAGTCGGATAGTGCTTTTTTTCTTCTGAGCTCTCCACTTCGCTGCCCTCGCATCTCCCAGGGTCTTGCTTTTGGTATCACCATAGACATATCGAATGACAAACCGCTCCAAATCACTGATGACCTGTTCTGTGACTAGGAGCTGTGTACCACATGCTGCTAGCAGGTCGTGTGCCTCTTTAGACTTCTCCAGACGATCTGCGATGAGCTTCTTGCTTGCTCCATAGAAGCCTGAGTTGTGGTCACACCCAGTGAGGACATGAAGTGGTATGATGGATGCAGCCATTGCCTCACTGCACAAACATCGGGCATCGATAAGCTGACGTTTGCGTTTCACACACAGGATTCCTGTTGTCTTCTGAGCAACATATGCCGCTTGCACGTAGTTGTCTGTGTCCTCTGTGTCAAGAACGACAGCTGCTGTGTAGCTGTCTGACCGGGAGCATGTGAGCTCTGGCACAAGCTTGCCTGTGGTGAGATTCTTTGCAGTGCTGCCAACTACACAGTAGATGATCTCAGTGCTAGTTGTTGTAGCTGTTCTCTGGAATTCCGTTTGAAGAAATGCCTGAAGGCGGATTTTGTTCTCCGGTTTAGCCAGGAGAGCATGGAAAACTTTACTAGAAGGAAATTTATCTTCTGTCTTCATGAAGACATTGCTGATTGGCAGGTTTTTTTGGCGCAGTATTCTCTCACTGTCCTTGATCGTGTAATTCTGATCATATGAATCATTGATGCAAATGATGCGCTCAGCATGCTTGTGTCTCGTTAGAACGAAGTGCACCAACTTCTCTGCATAATCTCCCCAGGTATACTTGGTACCGTCTCCCTTCTCTCTGTCTTCAATGGTAGGAGTTGTTAGGCGCCAGATGAGGCCCATATCAATAATAGACGTGTATACATCAGGCTCTGGAATGACAGTCATAGTTAGTTTTTGTTGAAGCTTGCTTTTCTGTGCCTTACGGATGGTTCCATTGACATTGAAGATGGAAAGGCACTCGGCTGTAACACGATGCTGCAGGACTTCTTGAAGTTTGAGGGCACCACTCGTTTCAACCAGTCCGAGAACAGAGGCCAAGTCATTACGCTCCATTTCCTCAGTCTTTCCCTTCAGGTTCTCACCATCTGCTTTCTTCAATTCCTGAGTTGAAAAGTTCAAACGCTTGCTACGGGGAACTCTGTCGTTGAGAGACTTGGTCTTGGAATACACTCTCTCATTCAAGAACTGCTTCAGTTTGCTTGTGCCATCCTCCTTTGCCGATTTCAAGTCGGCAGTGAGAGCGTCTGAGGCTGGGATTCCTGACTGTAGGGATCGAAGTGACTTGTTTGTATGGTCAAATGGATCACACTTGAATTCAGTGTGACATGCGCTTATATCCTGTACAGCTTGTTCATCCTTCTTCATTTTACTCGACGAGCAATCAGCATGCTTCCCGTTGTCGACTATAGCGATAGCAGGCTTACCCTCAGCTAGTTCGAAGGGGCAATCAGATGAGCACTTGAGGTCATTGACCACCCAAAAATCTCGCAGCATAAGTACGTCATTGTAACTGATGCCCAGTCCATCTTTGTGCATTATGTCGACTATCTCCCTACTCTTGGTCAGTCCATGTAGCAAGACAGAGAGATTTATCTCAAATGGAGTGCGTTTTCCAGTGATGTAGCTTGTGAGGATAGATGCAATCGATCGGACGGATGGACTGTCATCAATTGCAGACTTATTTGGGTGTTTCAGCCATGTGAGCAGCTTCAGCAGGAGCTCACTGAGGTTTTCTTCTCTCTCCATCTCGTGTATATATGGGAGCCAGGGAATAGTATTTGTCCTGATGACTTGTTCTTTGAGTCGTGCCGCAACATTCATCACCAACTGATCATTGCTGACACCCAATGAAGATATTGCCGCCTCGATGTATGTACCTACTGCTGTTGTATCATATACCAGTTCACTCACATTCATTTGAATGCGTTCATGAAATCCGATGTCTTCCCCAAATTCATTGACGAGAATTTCCTTTAAGTAGCTGGATTTTACTACTGAGTTATGTCCGTGATTTGAGATAATGCGCTTATAGTCCTGCAGCAGGCCTTGCAGTGTGCGAATTTCATGGTCTTTGAAGATGACTTATGAATATGATGAAAGAAGAGAGCTTGGGCCTCTCGGAGGTTTACACGCTGCAGATGTTGAGTGATTTCATCTGAAAGGGGCTTGTGGTCGCTTACATATTTGCGCCAGCACGCACGATGGTAGCGGATTTCCAACCCAAATGCTGTTTGACTATCTGGGATGGATGCAATCAGAGTGTCAAGTCTCAATCTCATGACCTCATCTTCCAGACGGACAGTATGTAACTTGAATTTAGTCCAGGCATCTACTGTTGATAGGAGTAAAATCTGCTTGTCACGATCACTACTCTTGTATGCCCCTTTCATGCACCACACACATAGTCTTATCGTGAAGGACACCCATACTGGAGCGGAGCCTTTTAGGTGCACTGGCCTCTGGGGAAGGGTCTTGTTGATCTGATGCTTCATCTCTTTCAAGACGTTCCTCGGATTTGTGTTTTCGTTTTTCGGCTTGAGAGAGCTTGCGCTTGCTGGATAATGATGCGTAACAAGTGCTATGCATGTGGTGGATGACCTTTTGGTCCCTTCTCCCAATCCACATTTTCATGTATATGTTGAAATTTATCAAGTTCTTTCCATTGTAAAGACTTTTCCCGGATGGATTCCCATTTCTCAGGTGTAATGTTTTCCAAACGATCATCTGCGGTACATCGCTTACCACAGAGTAAAATGCACTCATCTTCATTTAGTGTCTTGTCTGGTAACTCTTCACTCTCTCTTCTATTATCCATTATTTCGGTCACTTCACAAGTCGGCGATTTTCATCAGATGGGCATGCGATCCATCTGAAACAGTAAAAACGTAATATTAGATATACACCGCAGGCAGAGAACAACAGTGATGATAGCAGCGAAAGTGAGGACAGTGATTCTGATAGTGGCTCATACAGTGAATCATGTAGTGACAGTGAAGTGGCAGATTAGTATGTACAATTAGTATAATACAATACAATAACAATACAATATACAATACAATACAATACAATAACCATTCCAGTGGATTTGTAATGCCAGAATTAGTGAAAAAGGACACCTCATTCATCCTTGTAGCTCATCTGATGCCAGAGATATTACATTTCATGTTTTTCAAGATGGCGTTGGTGGCCATTTTGAATATTGGGCTCTAGCAGAGTTAGCCGTCATTTTTCAGAGGGGCATAGGAGCTAATTTTCCTTTATAATGGTTCAGGTTGTCAAATCCATCGAGAGAAAAAGGTAGGAACAAAATGGTCACGGATTCCAAGCAAATTACCCTACTAGTAGGGTCATTTGCTTGGAATCCGTGACCATTGTGGATTTGACAACCTGAACCATTTTAAAGGAAAATTAGCTAGTAGGGTCATTTGCTTGGAATCCGTGACCATTTTGTTCCTTTTGGCCCGTGTCATGGCACAAACAGGAAAGAGGTCGGGGATCTCACTCACCAGGTCGTTGGTTTCCACACAACTCACTGGGTAAGTCGAAACAATGGGAGACATACACTTACTTCCCTCAACCAAGTCATTTCCCAATAGTATATCTGCTTCAGGAATGGGCAGAGTATCTAAGACAGCAACCTTGGCACTCCCCTGGTATCTTTCACACTCTAATCCTATGTCTACCAGAGGAGCAGATACTGTGCCGCCTATACCACACAGAATGGCGTACTGATCACTCTCGATCCCGTCCTCAAGCATACTGCGCGTAACTAGGGTACGAGACGCACCAGTGTCTCTCACAATTCTTACACGCCTCAGTTTATCTCCACACTTCATGATACCTAAAAGTCTGTGTTCTCTATATGGGTCCAGCACATTACCTAATTCATTCAACCATTCATTGACTAAGGTAATGGATTTGAACTCACGCAAGTATGACTCCTTGCTTGAACCCATCTCCTTTTTTCGGAGGAAGCAATACTTGGCTATGTGGCCTGGTTTACCACAATAGTTACATTTAATCTGAGACTTATAGCTTTTATCTGAATTGGAATATTTATTACTTGATGTAGGCTGTTGCATCCCTTCAGATTTTTGGGATGTGTGAGTGACATTAGTGGGGTTCTTATCATAGTTTTTTACATTAGATTCTTTGGTAGGATTGCTTCCTCCCTTCTTAACTCTATGCTCAGGTCCTGCTACAGATATCTTGTGGGCTAATTAGTATTTGTCTGCTGTGAAGGCTGCATTCTCAGGGTCAAAGATATTGTTATCTGCTAAATTAACTTTAATTTCCTTGGGAATTGTATGACAGAAGTTTTCAAATAGCATAAGATCATAAAGAGCCTGGTAATCTTCACCAGTCTGAGTGGAATGCAACCATCTGTCCAGAGCCTTGCGCATGCCATGTAAATGTTGTGAGAAAGTTACATTAGGGGCTTTTGTACAATTACGAAACCTCACTCTGTAGGCTTCTGGGACTAAACAGAGTGTCCGACTATGTAAACAAAGCGGACGGTACACCCGCTAACACAACTCTTACCTTGGTAAGGGTGGTGTTAGCGGGCGTACTGTCCTCCTTGTTTAGATGAAGTTGCAGACTCGGTTATGTTCGCATCTAAATTGACTGCATTTAATTACAAAATTATCCCACGGCCAGCTGTTATTTGCCCCCCTGCTGGAAATATATATGGTGATGACAATAAGTAATGGGGTATGAGGGGGGTAAAGCCCCCCTCAACCTATTACCCAACAGTTGGCCATGGGATATAATGATAGGTTGAGGGGGGCTTTGTCCCCCTCACCTCCCATGACTTATTGCCATCATCAAATATATTACCAGCATGGGACTAATAACAGCTAGTTAACGATGAGGACGGTACGCCTGCAAACACCATCTTTACCTTCTAGGCTTCTACTTTACCATGCTTAGGCTACACCAAGCTAGGCATTGCTAGCCTAACCAAAATACCATACGTAGGCCTAACTTTTCTAGCCTAAATAGCCCTAACTTTTTCAAAATAAACCTAGGTTATAGCCTAGGCTAGGCTAAACAAAAATATTCACAACACGATATAGGCTAGCCTATTATTTTTTGTTTTATGCTAGGCCTAGGGTAATTCTTTTCATAATGTTTTTCCTGTGATACTTTCAAATGTATTGAGGAAATAGGCTACCCTAATCTAACCCAGCTAGGCATTGCTAGCCTAACCAAAATACCATACATAGGCCTAACTTTTCTAGCCTAACTAGCCCTAACTTTTTCAAAATAAACCTAGGCTATAGCCTAGACTAGGCTAAACAAAATTATTCACAACACCATTTATTATTTATTTATTTTTTAGGCTAGGCCTAGTGTAATTCTTTTCATCATTTTGTTCCTGTGATACTTTCAAATTTGTTGAGGATTAGGCTACCCTAATCTAACTCAGAGGTGGTGGAGAGTTGGAATAAAACATTTCCGCAATAAATGAGGGTTAAAATCTACTAATGGTAGGCTACGTGTTGTCGCAGCACATGAAGTTGTGCATCAATTAACCTTGACTAGGTCTAGGCTGGCATATGTAGGCTATTCATAGTTTAATTCGGCCTGTCATAAGACATTAAGGAAACAAATATATTCATCCTTTGTATTAAATGCCTTAATGGTGTTTTAAACACAAGTTAACAATCATATTGCGCTATTATTGCCTCAATAATGACTTAGTGTGTCATAAATAGCTATACGGCAGACGAATTTGTTATGGTCGCGGGTTGTGTTATCGATATTTGTGTACCTATATCCGGGTCAAATTCATGTAAGGGTGGTCCGGACCACCCTTTGCGAAAGGGGCTTCCTATGATCAAAGATGGCCCCTACGACGCTTCGTGAATACCAGCGTTGAGTCGTAAGGGAACGGTAAGGGAGTTTTCGGATCGTACGACCGTTAGTGAATCCACCTCCAGGTCGCTGCAGACATCCCTCGACATCGTCCAGTTCAGCTCAGCTACAGGACACAAAGAGGAGGAAAACTACGAATAAGACGTTGACTTCAGGGGAGTCTTTGTCAAGTAGGAAACATAAAAGCCGTCGACATAATACCAACCGAGAGTCGTTGAGCTCAGGTCGCCGGCATTTGCTGGAGTCCCGTCATTTGCCGGAGTCCCGGCATCTATCCGTCGCTACCTTGGCCGGGTCTTCAGATCAATCCGGCAGAACAGAGGCAGTAGTGAAGACCCACAAGGATAAAGTAGATTTCTTAATCCCGCATGTGGCTCTACACAGACTACCTTCGGTTCGGGTTCCGGCTAAAGTTCTGGCGGATACTTATAAACATTACCCAGCGAAAGCTGGGGAATCCGTCATTGAGAGCCAGGACATTGTGACAGAAAGTGATAGAGCTTACCGAAGCCGAGAACCAGTGCAAGTGGAGGTCCACAGGGAACAAGATAATAGTGTCACTATTGGTAACACCTATCGTAAAGCTGGTGTAAGGTCTAAGGTTCAGGGACTACGGAACATTGAAACCATTCCCTCGCCGATCCCAGATTTAACATGGGAAGAATTCAAGGATCAGTTACCTCCGGCGGAACAGCAGGACCCGCTAGAGGTAACAGAATGTGACAAAGATCAGGAAGAAAATGATCTCATAACTTCTGCCCAACCTGTCACATCTCCAGGTCACTCAGAAACTGGTTCAGTAGGTTCCAATGGGTCCAAAACTGAGTTTATTACTAAGGAATATTTTCATGATAAATTAGCATTTTTTTTTTAAAGCTATTCAGAAGGAAGTAAGGTTACCGGAAGTTCCTCCGACTCAGTCTGTTGTGCGACCTTTAGTGACTAATACTGTGACCACTCAACCCCAATTGTCTTTTAACATACCTTGTGGCACTAGTGTTCCAATAAAGTCAAATGTGCCTGTCAATTCAACTGTGACTACAACTAATGTCAGAGTGATAACTAATGTCATTCCTCCACCGTTAGATAAGACCCCGGTAAAAAAGGGGCCCATGCCTTTTCTCTATGGCCCTGATGTATCATGGGCACCTATCACTGCAAAACACCCCGAAACAGCGCAATAGACTATCTCGGGAGAGTTTCCGGTTCCTGATCATTGGCTAATTGAAATTAATGAAAGTAGGAAACTGAGGGCAAAAGATGCATTAGGTAACGCTATCGATGTTGCTTTAAAAGCTATCCCTAGTGCATATGCTCCCCATTATTTTGTGTATTCCTCTACCCCGGCTTTGTCACCTTCTTCTTCTGCGAAGCTGTATACAGACTGGTCGAAGGTTGACGGCTTTAATGATATTAAAGCACTGAATGCGTTGACACCTGAATTGGAGACAATCTCAGTTAGATACCAGTCCGGCAACCCAGCTTTGCAAATGGGGGATGTAGGTACGGGGCCGTGGTTGGAGTGGGTGACAGAAGCACAGCAATTTGCTTCGACAATAACAAGTACGTCGTCTCATCAGATCCCACACAACACGCATACATGGTTTTCTCTTCCTGTAACGGCCGCAGTAGGTGTGCCTGCAGAAATGTTAAGCTTCTTATCTGCACCTAAGTTATCTTTGTTTGAGGTGCAGGAGCCCTTCTCTACTCCTTCTTCTATTCAATTAGATAAAGATTTTAAATTGCGCCAGAAAGCCCTATGACTATTGTCACAATTCCTGTTGTCACAACAGGTTGCACAGTCACTCGCTAGGACAATTCAGGCAATTACGGATCCGGGTGTCAAGAAGGCAGTGAATTTGTCCCGTAGATTAATGCTACAGAATTCAATTCAGACAGTTGGTGACGTACGGGTGGCCTTCTTAGAAGCAGTCCGGGCACGTCAGGATCTTAGGGTCCATTTAGTCAAGAAAATACCGGAAGACATAGGTCGCCGGGTTATTTTGTCTCCTATACTGACTCCCTCATTAGTTTGCTCAAATACATGGAGTATTGTGTTTAACCTAGTGGAGGCTGCTAGACCAACTGCTTCCCCGGCATGGAAGGAGCATCATCACAAGCCTTATGCCAAAACCCAAGGTAGGTCAAAAGGACACTTCAGTAGTGGTGCCAAGGCATTTCAGGCCGTCAAAGGTCACCCAACGCCGGGAAGCAGTAAGGCCAAAAGCAAACAAGGTAATGGATCTGGTAAGTGGTATAAAGGGAAACCAAAATATAAGCCAGGTCAGGGATCAACTGCCAAAACTAACCAGCCATCTACCTCTAACACATCTCATGCAAAAAACTAATATCCTCAGCAACTCTCTCACTCCCAGGGCCGGTCAAGGGCGGGTTGGATATGAAGTCAGTTTTGTCGGTCAAACTCGGTCAACAAACTGGGTCATTCCGGACGTGCCACAGGGCTTGGCCTCGGCGAACTTGGGCTCGGACAGTGGTGCGCAAGGGCATGACCTGGAGGTGGATCCGACGACCTCGGTTACGTCTTCCACTAGAAATCAATCATGTTTCATTAGAGGTGGATTCACTAATCCAGGAAATGATTACCAAGCAGATCATCGTCCCAGTCAGTCCAACTTACCCAGTGTACACGTCCAAGCTTTTTCTCATACCAAAAAGGGATAGTGTTCAAATGAGACCAGTCGTAGACCTATCTCGATTGAACCAACATATTCACAACACATCCTTCAGGATGCTCACTGTGAATCAAATCAGGCTAACACTTCCGCCGCAAGGGTGGATGTGTTCAATAGACCTGAAAGACGCCTATTGGCATGTCCCAGTAAACAAAATGTTCCAAAAATTCCTCGCTCTGAGGATCGAGCATCGGACTTATGTCTTTCAACAGATGCCGTTTGGGCTGAACCTTGTACCTAGAATATTCACAAAGTTAGTACGTCAAGCCTTAATGCCACTTTTGAATCAAGGAATAAAGATTATATGGTACCTAGACGACTGGTTAGTAGTGGCAGCATCAGAGATCCAATGTATCAATCATGTAGCACTATAGTTATAGACCATGTAAAATCCCTGGGGTTCAAGATCAACGTGGCAAAGTCGAATCCTGTCCCAACAAGGGTAATTCAGTGGATAGGTCTGGTCTGGGATAGAGCACACCTATCTCTCCGTCAGAGTGTGGACAATCGAAACAGATTTCGCAGGAAGCTGTTTTGTTTTCTCCACAGTCTAACTACCACGAGAAGGACGTGGGAGTCTCTGGTCGGATCTCTCAACTGGATTCAACTAACTGTAAAGTTGGGCCGTTTGAAAGTCAAGAGATTAATCTTGGAGGGAAACAAACATTTTCCACTTGTTACGCTGGCCAGCTTGCCAGAATGCACTCGTAACTCGCTAGTGCTCGTCAGTGGTGGTCTTTATTCTTGTCTGTGACACTTGGTGGTATTTTATATCATTGATAGAATATAAGATGCATTGTGTGAAGTTAAGGAGAGAGAGAGCGGAGGAGGCAGCGCGGTGGTATTATGTGCGTGTGTATGTACGTGTGTCTCCCTCACTCGGGCGGGGTTCCCACGCTCCTGATTGGCCGGCGGGCCTGGCTACGTCATAGGACGCTTGCTCTTCATGACGTAGTGGTCTGTGATTGGAGGCCGCGGTCCTGCGAGGGTGGTGCGGGCTCCTGCCTGCGTGTCTCCTTCAGAGCTTGGCACGGCGTGCTTGGTCCTACATGTCCTTTGTAATCTGTCCCCCATATAACCCCCTATACTACTTTCTCTCTCTCTGAACTTCTTCCTTTTCATACTTCTATCTTTATTCAATTACTTATCCCTTCTGGTTCTGCATACGACTTCCATAGTCGGCCAGTCGTATTACCAGCACCAGCTCTCCATATATGTTTGCACTAGTTTTAGGGATTATTAGAGTCATAGTCAAATGGTATCATAGTGTTGGGGTGCTTCTAATTATTGAGCTGTTCTTTCCCATTATTTAATGCTAGACAGTGGAAGGTATCTTTGGTCGTTGTCTGAGTTATGTATGTGGCAAGTCAGAGCCTGTACAACATCGACGAAGCTAGCTAGCCTGTAACCCTTGTGCATATTTTCCTTTGCGAGTGTAGCAGTATACAGGTAAAGGGGTTTTGCCTACTCTTACCTGTATGATTGCTACCTCATTTTGTTGACCTTTGTGGAGCGCCAGGGCAAGACCAGATACTAGAGATCTGGACTTACCAAGAGAGCCTCCAAGTCACTTAACGTAACATAAGGGAAATCTGTTCAAGGGGAGACAGTAGGCTACGAGCATGCTTGCGCTCTGCCTAGTTTCCTGATACCTTTTATGCCACTGCTAGACTTTATTAGTGAGACAGACAGCATTGTGTATATTAACTTTCATTGTGTATGCTTTAGGAATTATTCACGCCTTATTTTAGCCTAGGTTGATGCATAGTGCACAACCCAGTTGGGCTGTTACGTTGGCTATGGAAATACTGTTTCTGAGTGGTTATTATTAGTGCTGTCACAGAGTTGTTGCACTTCCTCGTTATATATATGTATCCTACTTATTGGTGTATTTAAGATACACGCTTTGGTGTCCTGCCCCTGCATTATTTCTGTTCTATATTAACGAGCATCTTAGAGCATCAGACCTTTTCAGAAGATTCCTTATCTGATTGCTGTAGGACTAGACTTCCAGTGTTTTCATAGAGCATTGAAGAGTTTAGTGTTGAGTACTGAATCACACTAAAGTTAACGTAAGCAATTATTCCTTTATTAAATCTTATATAGTTTATTCAAGCATTGTTATTACTTAAGAGCATTTTCGTAACGTAAGTACTCCTGTTGTGAGTTGGCTTTGCCGTCACCGGAAAGCCTTTGTAGAAGTGCACTAAAACCTAGTTAATTGATACCCCATTATCCAGTAGATTAACTCTGAAGGGTTTTAAAAGTTTTGTTCACCGGCGTAATAGTTCGAGGGTTTGGAATTAGCGTACCTTTGTTGCAGATATAGCCTATCATCTAGTCCATTATTAAGTGCCCTTGTTTATTTCGTAGTGCCGGTCGTAACAAATGGCGACCTTAGACCAGAATATAGTGAACTGAATATTGCTGTTTTTTTTTGGAGAAATCTTATTGCCATTTGGGGTTGAATTTAGTTCTCGCATTGTTGGCAGTAGACATTGTTGTGAGGATATATAGAACTTGTTGGAGTTATTGGTGACCTAGTATTGCACTCAAGAACATCTTCGAATATTTTTTGGTGAATAAAGCTACGCAAGAGTTTGGCTACTTTTGTTTTGACTGAGAATTTTTGTTGTTGACTCCATCATGTCACTGGACGGGTCTGAGCATAGTGAGGGCACAGTGCGAGAGGCAGGCGAGGAGGTGGAGAAGGTGGAGTTGTTAAGCGGCGTTCAGGTGGTGAACAATGAGGAGGATGCTCGGATATTTTTGGAGGAGCCTGTGTTAGCGGATCGTGTGTCGGGGCTAGACCGGTACGGACTGCAGTGTGTGGTCACGGTCTTAGGGTTTCCCGGTACTAGCGGTTTGTCGAGAGGTGAGCTGGTTGCCTGTGTGCTGGGTGGGGTGCATGGGAGTTCGGGTGGAGCGGGAGTTGGGGCACCTTCGTCCCAGCCCCCATTCCACTCAACTCCTATTGTGGCGCCCCCTCGGGTTCCGGAGCCGGGCACGTTCCCGCAGGCCGATGCCCGCTGGCGGTTGGGTATGCCTCTAGGTGATTCACGGGGTGGGTCCCCAATAGTAGCACCCCCTCCTCAGGGTTTGTCTTCCGAGATGTTGTTTCAGCTCGAGCTCGCCAAACTTCAGCATCAGGAGCGACAGGCTAAGCATGAGGCGGAGCTCAGGCAGCAGCAGCAGAAGCATGAGTCTGAGCTCAAGTATAAATATCAGGCTGAGTCTGCAAGGTATTGTGCCGATATTGACCTAGAGAAAACTTGTGTAGAGGTGACGAGGAACCGAGTCGTCCAGGGGGCTCGAGCCCATGACCAGTCCCTGTCGCATCTACTTAAGTTGGTTCCAGTGTTTGATGAGTTAGGAGTTACAGAATTTTTTCTCCGGTTCGAAAAAAAAGTGCCAGGAGCACCAATGGCCCGAGGAGAAGTGGGCAGCCCTTGTTTCTTCACGGTTGACGGGGAAAGCACTCAAGGCGTACAATGCTTTGCCCCTAGATTCCTGTGTGAATTACGAGTTGTTGAAAGAGGCTGTCCTGAGGGCGTATGAGCTACAGCCAGAGACCTATAGGCTGAAGTTTAGGGCGGTTCCAAAAAGAAAGGAGAGTACTTTCCAGGAACACGCTAGAGAGCTGTCAGATGCATTTGAAAATTGGTTAAGGTCGGAGAAGGCAACTACTTTTGATTCAGTAAAACAACTAGTGTTGCTGGAACAATTTTTTAAATGTACTGGCAGTGACTTGACTCTTAACCTTAAAGAAAAGCAACCAAAACTCTGCAGAAGGTGGCTGAGCTGGCTGACCTTAGGATGTCATTGATTCGCGGGTGTGGGTCTGCACAGAGAGCTGAGGCAGGTAACCAGGGGCGTACCACTCCACCCCCCCCGAATTAATGACACAACAACTAATTATCCATTCAAGAGTACTGTTGCCAATTATGATCCCAAGTCGAAACCCTTCCCGTTTAAGAAAGGCCAGGGCCCTTCCTCACCTCAGAGGAAGTCCAAGACCGAAGTGGAGTGTTTCAAGTGTCATGAGAAGGGGCATATTGCACGCTCATGTCCGAGCACACCGCCTACAGCAGTGGTGTCACTAGTGAGAAACATTGGCGTTTCTTTGAGGTCTTCCGCGTTTGCCCGGGGTAAACAGTCGGTTGCGAAGTCATCGTCGGTGCAGAAGCAGCAGGAGGGCTCGTCACCCGTCCGTGATGCTTTTTGTGGTCATAGGGGGCACGGCACTGTGAAGTGGGCTGGTGTGAAGCATAGGCTTGAGTTGTTGCGTTATACGGGCGCTTCCCAGACACTTGTTAAGAATTTCACTGGCAAGCCTATTAACGTGGCTCGGGTTGTGGTGGTTCAAGGCATCAATGCTACGCGGTCTTACCCGCTGGTTAGAGTGGAGCTTGAGGTAGACGGTGTGACACGGGAGTTGGATGTGGGTGTGGTGGAGAATTTGCCAGTTGAGGGGGTCGACCTCCTTCTCGGCAACGACTTTGCGGTGCCCACTTCCGAGGTTCCACCCTTAGTCGTTGCCGAGAGGGCGGCCGACACGAGTAGGGAGGAGCAAGAGGGGCTCGAGAGATTTCAGTCCGCTCAGGTGTCACAGCCTAGTACCCAAGTTCTAGACCAGCGGAGGAAGGGTCGGAAGGAGAAAGTCGAGGCTGGTGGTCGGGTTGAGAGTTTGGACCCAGCGACACCCCTTGGTGACTCGGTACTTGACCCAAAAGTGAGAACCGGAGTGGCCCCAGAACCTGTCCCCCCTAGTGAAATGGTAGGGCGTGATGGCACTCCGCGACAGAGTAGTTCCCAGGGACAACAGGAAGATCTGAGTCTTGAGAGTTGTGGGAACGGGGCTATTGAACTCGAGGACGGGGAAGCACGTCATGTGAACCTGTTAAAGGAGTTTGTGAGACAACCACCTGAGCAGCCTACTGTGCTTGTGTTGGTCTACAGCGGCCAAGGTGGAGAAGGAGAGGGGGGCAGTGGGGCACAGGTGAAGGAGAGTTGGGATTGTCATGTCTCGGCGGAGCAGTGGGCGGGGGACACGAGTCAGGTGGCTGTGGAAGCGCTAGAGCACCTGCCTGAGCAGCAGTGTGCAGCGCTCCAGCACCTGCTCGGTTCATACCCCACTGTTTGTGCCGAGCACCCAGGCCTCACAACTCATGCGGTGCACGATGTTCCGCTGACAGGTCAATTGAGTGTGAGTAGACCGTTGGCCTCGTTGTTTCAGTGGTTCAAGGTGGGCGACGAGGCTTTGGCATGGTTGTCAGGTCAGGGTCGACCCATGGCTGCTAAGGGTGAAGGTCAGAATCAGGACATTGAGCAGATTGGTGAGGTTGGCTGTGGAGTGGATGCGCCCGGTCGTCGCATAGCCTCCCAATGCTGCTCTAGTAAGATGCAACAGCCCTACCATAGACCGACTGTATCTGGCCATGTCGCTGAAGGCGCTGATGCTGCGCAGGCAGATGTAGTCGCAAGGAATGCGGGGGTGCGCATGTACGGTATCGGCGGGGGAGCATTAGCAATTATGAACTGTGGGAGTGACTGCACAGGTGGTACAGATTGTCCCTCTCGTGACCTGGCTTTTCTAGGGACATAGGTGGAGAAGGAGGGAGACTATAGTATAGAAACTGCGGTCTCGGCTGGGTTGTGGGAGGGCAATGAGCATGTTGTTCTTCGAGATAAGTTACAACCTCTTGTTCCTAAGCGTCAAGAGAAGTTGTTTACTAGGCTGTGGCAGTACATCCGTGTGTTTGTTGATTCTCCAGGCCTGATGTACGGGGTAGAATCCGTCATGGAGGCTGGAGACAGTGCAAGGCTCAAATTGGCTCCCTACCGTATAAATCCTGCTCGACAGCCTGTTGTAAAAGCAGAGCTGGACTACATGTTGACGAAGGGTCTGAGGGATAAGGGATATCATGAGTGGTCATTGCCAGTAACTTTGCAACCTGAGTTAAGTGGAAAGATCCGTGCGTATGTTGATTGCAAGAGTGTTGGTGCAGCACCCTACACAGACGCCTATACCTTACCTAGAGTTGACGACACCATAGACCGCATCGGGGCTGCCTCGTTGATCACTAAGGTAGAAATAGTGAAAGGTTATTGGCAGGTCCCGTTGCCAGAGAGAGCGAAGAGAAGTGCCAGTCTTGTGATGGACTGGGCTGTTTATCAGTGCCAGGTGTGGTTTTGCTGCCGGAACACAAGTTGGATGTGTGGCATGTTAAGGGCACTGATAATGTTTTGGCTGATTGTTTGTCACGGGAGGGTATGTCTTAAGGAGCACCCTCGCCGTTCAGTCAGTGGTTGTTTGAGAGTGGAGAAAAATTAGGCTTGCCCCTGTAGTGCAATGCCGCCAAAAAAACTATTAAAAATATAAAAACCTCACATAAAAACTCTTTCTTTTTGATAGTATATAAGTGCAGTATATCACAGCAAGCATTTAAGACACTCTGAGTTGTTGTCTTAGTAGGCTAGGCTTGGTGAAGTTTGCTCGTTGAGCGTGATATAATTATTATGATGCTATTATTTTGGGGAAGTGTTGTGCAGATTTTTGTTTATATAATGCAGTGTTTTATGTTTGTGATCGTGCCTTGTTTTCACAACTTGGAAGAGTAGCTAGGTGATGCGGGGTTGGTGGGCATTCTGTCGGGTCAGATGTGGAGTTCACCTGAGGCTGAAACGTCCCACATCTTGGGCGGGGTGTTACGCTGGCCAGCTTGCCAGAATCCACTCGTAACTCGCTAGCGCTCGCCAGGGCAGTGAAATGGGCTACAATAATCGTAGAACGATGTTCTTTCTTTCATAGAGTTCATGTTGTCACAGACAGATCAGTGGTGGTCTTTATTCTTGTCTGTGACACTTGGTGGTATTTTATATCATTGATAGAATATAAGATGCATTGTGTGAAGTTAAGGAGAGAGAGAGCGGAGGAGGCAGCGCGGTGGTATTATGTGCGTGTGTATGTACGTGTGTCTCCCTCGCTCTGGCGGGGTTCCCACGCTCCTGATTGGCCGGCGGGCCTGGCTACGTCATAGGACGCTTGCTCTTCATGACGTAGTGGTCTGTGATTGGAGGCCGCGGTCCTGCGAGGGTGGTGCGGGCTCCTGCCTGCGTGTCTCCTTCAGAGCTTGGCACGGCGTGCTTGGTCCTACATGTCCTTTGTAATCTGTCCCCCATATAACCCCCTATACTACTTTCTCTCTCTCTGAACTTCTTCCTTTTCATACTTCTCTCTTTATTCAATTACTTATCCCTTCTGGTTCTGCATACGACTTCCATAGTCGGCCAGTCGTATTACCAACACCAGCTCTCCATATATGTTTGCACTAGTTTTAGGGATTATTAGAGTCATAGTCAAATGGTATCATAGTGTTGGGGTGCTTCTAATTATTGAGCTGTTCTTTCCCATTATTTAATGCTAGACAGTGGAAGGTATCTTTGGTCGTTGTCTGAGTTATGTATGTGGCAAGTCAGAGCCTGTACAACATCGACGAAGCTAGCTAGCCTGTAACCCTTGTGCATATTTTCCTTTGCGAGTGTAGCAGTATACAGGTAAAGGGCTTTTGCCTACTCTTACCTGTATGATTGCTACCTCATTTTGTTGACCTTTGTGGAGCGCCAGGGCAAGACCAGATACTAGATATCTGGACTTACCAAGAGAGCCTCCAAGTCACTTAACGTAACATAAGGGAAATCTGTTCAAGGGGAGACAGTAGGCTACGAGCATGCTTGCGCTCTGCCTAGTTTCCTGATACCTTTTATGCCACTGCTAGACTTTATTAGTGAGAAAGACAGCATTGTGTATATTAACTTTCATTGTGTATGCTTTAGGAATTATTCACGCCTTATTTTATCCTAGGTTGATGCATAGTTCACAACCCAGTTTGGCTGTTACGTTGGCTAAGGAAGTACTGTTTCTGAGTGGTTATTATTAGTGCTGTCACAGAGTTGTTGCACTCCCTCGTTATATATATGTATCCTACTTATTGGTGTATTTAAGATACACGCTTTGGTGGCCTGCCCCTGCATTATTTGAATGCAGTCTCATGCATTCAAAAGCAAGGGTCAACGAGGTCTCGAACGTTACTAAGGGTGTCGAAAAAAAAATTGTGCCAGCCGAACAGCTGAACTTTCATCTTCACGCATCATATCTGCCGGGAGTATCAAATGTCTGGGCAGACGCTCTATCACGGAGACAGAGCACAATAGTAGAATGGTCACTCAAGCAAAACATCTTGAACGAGATGATTGCAGAGCCATATCATCCACAAGTGGATTTATTCGTGTCCAGAGGAAATCACAAATTTCCTTTCTACCTAACCCACCGGGAGATAACTTCGGCGGGGGGGTCCAGACGCATTGATGGAGGACTGGAACAGATGGAATTCAATTTATCTGTTTCCGAATCCAGACGCTTCACTTATATGTATCAAGTAGTTCACAAACTACGAGATTATCGGGGCATAGTCTCGCTAATCCGCCTCTATGGCAGGCTCAGGTGTGGTACGCCCAATTAAAGACGTGGTGCGAGACCCCGGTGTTACTCCCGATCTCGTACTTCCACTTGGAGACAATTGGGAACCTAAAGACCTCGCTAACGTTTGCATTGTGGACATTCAAAAGGCTAAATGGTTAACTCCATATGGTGAAAGTGTAGCCAATAAATTTATGAATCAGTACACTTTGTCAACCAAACGCCAATATCAGTCACATTGGAAATCCTTTACAACTTGGATAGTGGAAACTAATCAGACTGAAGCATCAGTAGCTTTAATATTTAAATATCTTGATTGTTTATTTGAACACCAAAGATTCTCAGTTGTAACATTTAAGAACCATTTGACAGCAATCAGAGTTCCGTTTTAAGACTTAACCGGACTATCTGTACCACAGGCGGAGGAGAAAGGTTTCATGAGAACATGTTTTAGGCTTCGCCCACCACACCGTCAATTCACGCCTACCTGGTCAATGGACAAAGCATTGTCGTTACTTCATTCACATAAGTTCAGTCGTAATCCAAATTTTGACCAAATTCTAAAGAAGGCTGTGTTCCTTATGGCTTTGGCTACAGGTAACCGGGTATCTGAGTTGGCGGCGATGAGCAACGAACCTAATTGTCTCAAGTTTGGACGGCGCAATATTATTGTTCAAATTGCTCCGTCCCCAACTTTTATTGCCAAAAATGAACAGAGCAATCATGTGTTTTCCCCATTTACGATTCCAGCCCTTATGAGAGGGGATTCGCATCATCATTTATGTCCAGTACAATCTCTAATTAAGTTTATGAGAGTGTCCAAACCTGTACAACCAAGAACTCTCTGGGTAGATAGCACAGGTAAGTGCATTACTAAGAGGAGGTTGGCAGCCTTAATAGTTGAGGTCATTAGAGAAAGTAACCCCGGCATACTGGGTAGAGCTCATGATCTGAGGAAATGGGCAGTGTCTTTAAGATTCCTCAAGAATTTTTCAATCGATGACATTTCTGACACACAACTATGGGCTTCCAACCACACATTTTTAACACATTATTTGTCTGTGGCCATGGATAGGCCAAGTCGCACCTGTGTGGCTTTACGGCAGAAGGTCTGAACAGTCTAATTTTTTTTTAGAATTAAGGATAATTTTAAGAGTGATAAAGAAGGAGGGGGGTAATGGATAGCTGATATCCAGACCCTCCGCCGGAATATGTGATATAATATACAAAGGATTGCTATAGACACAAGGTTAAGGGAACTAGTAAAACAGTTCTATAAATGTTTTCATATTTTATTAAATACATAGGTAGTATACAAGAATATTATGCAAGAATATGTGATAGACTAGTAATTAAACGGGTTCTTTACAGTACTAGTAAATCTTCAAAGATAGACACACTGTATAGCAATATAGTAATTTTAAGGTGGGATTTTTGTATGTGTAGAACATAACCAAAGAATCTGGTGCCTTGTCAGTAACTCATAGACTAAGTAGTCAAGAGTAAATTATGTTGTAAATAAGCTATTTATTTCAAAGAGATGTTTCTTTTATTTATGAAGATTGTTAAAGGAAATTAATAATCTATGTATACATGCACCTATGAGGTAATGTACAACGCAGGCCTTCTTCGAAGTACGCTGCCTGTAATCTTTTATATATTTTTGTATGTACAAAATAAATGTAAGAATGCTAGTTTGGTTGTTGTTTTACCTAAATTTTGATTTGTTAGTGGTTTGATATTGTCACAAATGTCCCCCTCCAATCTTGAGATATCAGGCATATCGTCAATGATGAAGGGGCCACTAATAAATTGTAGGTTTGATTCCCGGAGGGAAGAATGAAAACCTAATATTTAGTAGTGGCCCCGGAATCATTGACGACGTGGGCCCTCCCTTTCATCCCCTTCCCATTTGTTGATGTTAATTTTGTTAAGATGGTCTTGATATATATCAGTTAAGAACAGGATGAAGCCAAGTGGTTGGCGTCTGGGAACAACACGGAAGAACATCCACAAGTTAAAAATCTTGATTATAGCATATCCTATGATAATTTTTCTTTTTTATAAATTACAAAGTAATTTTGTAGTGAGTACCCGATCATAAGGACGATTCCATAAGAGAATTAAGCGTACCCTTATGAAGCTGGCAACTCTTACTCTCTGTGAGCGGGTGTTTCAAAAATGCGGCGCAAGGATTTAAAAGAGTGCTATTATACAATAGGCATATCGCCAATGATTCCGAGGCCACTACTAACTATTTCATTCTTCCCTCCGGGAATCAAGCCTATACTTTGGATTTCTTAGAATTCGCTCTAATATATCACATAAAAGCAAAGACTATATTCTTAATTTTTTTTGTGAAATTATTGTTATTGTTTAGAATATTTTCTATAAAAGGAGCAAAACTTTTCTTTTGTAGGCCTTTCAATGAATCTTTTAATGTTTTAATTCCAAAATTTTGATATAATGAATATAAATTATTGACAATCGTGTTAATATCAGACCTGTTTTTCTTTTTATTAAATTAATTTAGTCTTCTATTACCGTGTCTACCAGGTCTTCTGTTTAAAACGGGGAAGTTAAAATATGGGTTATTAAAATAGTGTATCAGGGATTAAAACTGTTTTGATACCTTTTTGCCTCTTACCTTGATTTTCCTTGTAATGTTTGTAGTCCAGGTTATCACTGTAAAAACATGTTGAAAGGTAAATCGTAGAGGTAATTGATTTGAAGCAAAGACACTGGTGGCTTTTCTATATAGTTTTATTAACAGAAATATAGACTATGCGGCTTGTAAATAGTTATAAGGTCTGTGTAGATACTGTAATGCCCATCAGGGAAGTATCTACCTAATTAAAGGCAGTAAGCTGGTTAACAACTAGATTGAGCTATTATTCCTGTAATCTGTATTCCTTCCTGTAAGAAATAGATGAATTAAGAATAGCGAAAATAGATAAACGGTACACACACTAATATCGCAACCGTATCGCACTTGTCACTGTATACGTCACTGTATAATTTACCTCAGCCTGTCAAGGGTTCGACCTTCCATGGGGCTGTCTGATCTGCTACTGAGTGACCATGGGGCGCGCCGGCTTTATCAGTTGGGATTGACACGTTACTAGTTGCCAGTAATCATCTTGGTATTGCTGCAATTCTCTGAAGGGAGCGTGAGAACCCCTGCTTAGCTTGCAAGAATTGTACCAAGGCCTTTATAGGAGGGGTGATCTTCTATAGGGGAGATCATGCCCAATTTGAATGTACAGTAGTATACTTAAGTAAGTGAATAACTGTTATAAGGGTGTGAGTTATACAAGTGATTATATGAGTTACCCTAGAGTGTACAGTCGCTCAAAAAGCGCTGTTACAATAGTTTTTAAATAAATCTTTACACAAAATGTTGCCTACACCTTTGATTTGATTGTTAAGTACAAATGGATAGATGGTCATTAATTTTCCAATCCAATAATTTTCTCTATCTAAAACATTTTGATTATTTTGAAAAATTTCCATAATTTTGTATTTATAATCAAATTTAGTACAATCTGTGTTAAATGCTTATATAAAAGAATCTTGGAGTCGATGCCGTTCTTTATTAATTCCTGCGCTATCTCTTAAACATCGCTCCGTCTTTCCAACATATTGTATACCATACCACATTTATTACAGGTTATTAAATAGATAATTTTGTTTTACTTTACATGGAGATGTTACATTAACAGAAGAATTTAAAACAATTTTTTTTGTATTGGTAATGTAACTTTAATTTAAACAAAAATTTGATGTTCAAAATCAAATTCATTCACACAGAGTTTACATTTACAGTTATCATCGAAAGGACACCGGTTATTATCTTTATTATTTGTCATTAGTTTTTTGTTAATTTAGTCGGGTGCGAGGGTACAAAGAATTTTTCTTCAGCATAGTCCGTGGCCGGTCCAGGTTCGTCAACGAATACAAGTAAAGGAAGGGACAGTACATGGGGCACATGTCATATATCAATGTTGCCACTGGTATAGACCGGCCTCACATAACAAATTTCTGAACCATTTTCTTAACTCTAAGCTCTGCCCAACTACCCCATTTCAAACCGTACAAAAGGACACAAGATATTTTAAACTCCCATATTTAGGGCCACTTAGCTATGAAATTTGGAAATCCCTCCACAAAACTCTTCACAACTGCTAACCACATATCAATTTAAAATTCGTGTTTACTAATAATAACACTATAGGAAATTTCCTCAAACCTACTTCTTCTCTTCCTACAAACCTCCATTCCAATGTGGTTTACCAGTTCACCTGTTCTAGCTGTAGCCTACTGCTAGATACGTGGGTTCCACCTCACGTTGGTTGCTTCACCGTATCCGGGAGCACTAAGGTAAATCCATTCCAATGTGGTTTACCAGTTCACCTGTTCTAGCTGTAGCCTACTGCTAGATACGTGGGTTCCACCTCACGTTGGTTGCTTCACCGTATCCGGGAGCACTAAGGTAAATCCATTCCAATGTGGTTTACCAGTTCACCTGTTCTAGCTGTAGCCTACTGCTAGATACGTGGGTTCCACCTCACGTTGGTTGCTTCACCGTATCCGGGAGCACTAAGGTAAATCCATTCCAATGTGGTTTACCAGTTCACCTGTTCTAGCTGTAGCCTACTGCTAGATACGTGGGTTCCACCTCACGTTGGTTGCTTCACCGTATCCGGGAGCACTAAGGTAAATCCATTCCAATGTGGTTTACCAGTTCACCTGTTCTAGCTGTAGCCTACTGCTAGATACGTGGGTTCCACCTCACGTTGGTTGCTTCACCGTATCCGGGAGCACTAAGGTAAATCCATTCCAATGTGGTTTACCAGTTCACCTGTTCTAGCTGTAGCCTACTGCTAGATACGTGGGTTCCACCTCACGTTGGTTGCTTCACCGTATCCGGGAGCACTAAGGTAAATCCATTCGGACAGGCAGGTTGATTTTTAATGCTCGGTTCACACATGCACGAATTAACGTCCCGTCCGTCCCAGACCCCTTAATTCGCCGCGCCTAGGCGGCGTCCTTTTTGTGCATGCATTAAATGGTCCGCATGGGTCGGGGCAACTGCCAGAAAACGTGTTATGTCGGGACACACACGGGAGCAGTCGTAGCCTGGCGGCGTCTAGTCGATGACTGGCGGCGTCTAGATGCCAACTAACGGGATGAGAATGGCGGCAAAAAAACGTTGGAACGGCCATCGTGGCCACATGGGGCCTCCAGATTGATGCCGTCCTGCTTATTTTCTTGGTCGGTGACGGACGGGATGTTAATTTGTGCATGTGTGAACCGAGTTTAAGCGATCAATCTCACCAGTTTGATCACCCTTTCTCTTCCACAGACTTCCGGATACTAACCACATGCCATTCACACTGTGACCTAATCACCTCAGAATCTATCTATATAAATAAATTAAAGCCTAGCCTGAACAACACGGCCACTGCAACACACAGTAAATATCCTTCCATTTTCTTTTTGTACTTTATTGTATACCCTCTCTAATTTGTTTAAGTTTGGCTTAACGTTGTTCTCTTAATATATAGTTTTTTAATTATGTTTAGCTCTTAACGGTTTATATTTATTCGAACCTTATTATTTGATATTTCATATCCATGGATAATTATTTGTTTTGTTTCTTATGTAAACATTCATCTATTTTAGATTCATTGAAGATGGAGACTGATTCCTCCGAAACGTTTAGTACCCACTACAGATATAAAGATGTTTGCTACTATGCTGGTTCTCCCTTTCCTTGTGAGACTTCAATTTGCAAGAGGAAGCTCCATTACAGAAATTATATATATTATATATATATATATATATGTATATATATATATATATATATATATATATATATATATATATATATATATATATATATATATATATATATATATATATATATATATATATATATATATGTGTGAGTGTGTGTGTGTGTGTGCGTGTGTATTGGGGGGAGGGAGAGATGTCGATGGTTAGATGGATATACTGTAGATGTCGATGGTTAGATGGATATACTGTAGATGGATATACTGTAGATGGATATACTGTAGATGGATATACTGTAGATGGATATACTGTAGATGGATATACTGTAGATGGATATAATGTAGATGGATATACTGTAGATGGATATACTGTAGATGGATATACTGTAGATGGATATACTGTAGATGGATATACTGTAGATGGATATACTGTAGATGGGATATACTGTAGCTGTAGATGGGATATACTGTAGATGGATAATGTAGATGGATATACTGTAGATGGATATACTGTAGATGGATATACTGTAGATGGATATAATGTAGATGGATATACTGTAGATGGATATACTGTAGATGGATATACTGTAGATGGATATAATGTAGATGGATACTGTAGATGGATATACTGTAGATGGATATACTGTAGATGGATATAATGTAGATGGATATAATGTAGATGGATATACTGTAGATGGATATACTGTAGATGGATATACTGTAGATGGATATACTGTAATGGAATCTACTGTAGATGGATATACTGTAGATGGATATACTGTAGATGGATATACTGTAGATGGATATACTGTAGGTGGAGATACTGTAGAGGATATACTGTAGATGGATATAATGTAGATGGATATACTGTAGATGGATATAATGTAGATGGATATGTAGATGGATATACTGTAGATGGATATACTGTAGATGGATATAATGTAGATGGATATACTGTAGATGGATATAATGTAGATGGATATACTGTAGATGGATATACTGTAGATGGATATACTGTAGATGGATATACTGTAGATGGATATAATGTAGATGGATATAATGTAGATGGATATACTGTAGATGGATATACTGTAGATGGATATAATGTAGATGGATATACTGTAGATGGATACTGTAGATGGATATACTGTAGATGGATATACTGTAGATGGATATAATGTAGATGGATATACTGTAGATGGATATAATGTAGATGGATATACTGTAGATGGATATAATGTAGATGGATATACTGTAGATGGATATACTGTAGACGGATATACTGTAGATGGATATAATGTAGATGGATATACTGTAGATGGATATACTGTAGATGGATATAATGTAGATGGATATACTGTAGATGGATATAATGTAGATGGATATACTGTAGATGGATATACTGTAGATGGTTATAATGTAGATGGATATAATGTATATGCATTTACTGTTGTCTGATATACTGTAGATGGATATACTGTAGATGGATATACTGTAGATGGATATCCTGTAGATGGATATACTGTAGAAGGAAATAATGTAGAGGAATATACTGTAGATGGATATAATGTAGATGGATATACTGTAGATGGATATACTGTAGATGGATATAATGTAGATGGATATACTGTAGATGGATATAATGTAGATGGATATACTGTAGATGGATATAATGTAGATGGATATACTGTAGATGGATATACTGTAGATGGATATACTGTAGATGGATATAATGTAGATGGATATACTGTAGATGGATATACTGTAGATGGATATAATGTAGATGGATATACTGTAGATGGATATAATGTAGATGGATATACTGTAGATGGATATACTGTAGATGGATATACTGTAGATGGATATAATGTAGATGGATATACTGTAGATGGATATACTGTAGATGGATATACTGTAGATGGATATAATGTAGATGGATATACTGTAGATGGATATAATGTAGATGGATATACTGTAGATGGATATACTGTAGATGGATATAATGTAGATGGATATACTGTAGATGGATATAATGTAGATGGATATACTGTAGATGGATATAATGTAGATGGATATACTGTAGATGGATATACTGTAGATGGATATACTGTAGATGGATATAATGTAGATGGATATACTGTAGATGGATATACTGTAGATGGATATAATGTAGATGGATATACTGTAGATGGATATAATGTAGATGGATATACTGTAGATGGATATACTGTAGATGGATATACTGTAGATGGATATAATGTAGATGGATATACTGTAGATGGATATACTGTAGATGGATATACTGTAGATGGATATACTGTAGATGGATATACTGTAGATGGATATACTGTAGATGGATATAATGTAGATGGATATACTGTAGATGGATATACTGTAGATGGATATACTGTAGATGGATATACTGTAGATGGATATACTGTAGATGGATATACTGTAGATGGATATAATGTAGATGGATATACTGTAGATGGATATAATGTAGATGGATATACTGTAGATGGATATACTGTAGATGGATATACTGTAGATGGATATACTGTAGATGGATATACTGTAGATGGATATACTGTAGATGGATATACTGTAGATGGATATACTGTAGATGGATATACTGTAGATGGATATACTGTAGATGGATATAATGTAGATGGATATACTGTAGATGGATCTACTGTAGATGGATATACTGTAGATGGATATACTGTAGATGGATATACTGTATGTAGATGGATGGATGGATATACTGTAGATGGATATACTGTAGATGGATATAGATGGATATACTGTAGATGGATATACTGTAGATGGATATACTGTAGATGGATATATGTACTGATGGATATACTGTAGATGGATATAATGTAGATGGATATACTGTAGATGGATATATATACTGTAGATGGATATACTGTAGATGGATATAATATACTGTAGATGGATATACTGTAGATGGATATACTGTAGATGGATATAATGTAGATGGATATACTGTAGATGGATATACTGTAGATGGATATACTGTAGATGGATATACTGTAGATGGATATACTGTAGATGGATATAATGTAGATGGATATACTGTAGATGGATATACTGTAGATGGATATACTGTAGATGGATATAATGTAGATGGATATACTGTAGATGGATATACTGTAGATGGATATACTGTAGATGGATATAATGTAGATGGATATACTGTAGATGGATATACTGTAGATGGATATACTGTAGATGGATATACTGTAGATGGATATAATGTAGATGGATATATGTAGATGGATATACTGTAGATGGATATAATGTAGATGGATATACTGTAGATGGATATACTGTAGATGGATATACTGTAGATGGATATAATGTAGATGGATATACTGTAGATGGATATACTGTAGATGGATATAATGGATATACTGTAGATGGATATACTGTAGATGGATATATGTAGATGGATATACTGTAGATGGATATAATGTAGATGGATATACTGTAGATGGATATAATGTAGATGGATATACTGTAGATGGATAATGTAGATGGATATACTGTAGATGGATATACTGTAGATGGATATACTGTAGATGGATATACTGTAGATGGATATACTGTAGATGGATATACTGTAGATGGATATACTGTAGATGGATATACTGTAGATGGATATACTGTAGATGGATATACTGTAGATGGATATACTGTAGATGGATATACTGTAGATGGATATACTGTAGATGGATATACTGTAGATGGATATACTGTAGATGGATATACTGTAGATGGATATACTGTAGATGGATATACTGTAGATGGATATAATGTAGATGGATATACTGTAGATGGATATACTGTAGATGGATATAATGTAGATGGATATACTGTAGATGGATATACTGTAGATGGATATACTGTAGATGGATATACTGTAGATGGATATAATGTAGATGGATATACTGTAGATGGATATACTGTAGATGGATATAATGTAGATGGATATACTGTAGATGGATATACTGTAGATGGATATACTGTAGATGGATATACTGTAGATGGATATACTGTAGATGGATATAATGTAGATGGATATAATGTAGATGGATATACTGTAGATGGATATACTGTAGATGGATATACTGTAGATGGATATAATGTAGATGGATATACTGTAGATGGATATACTGTAGATGGATATAATGTAGATGGATATAATGTAGATGGATATACTGTAGATGGATATACTGTAGATGGATATACTGTAGATGGATATAATGTAGATGGATATACTGTAGATGGATATACTGTAGATGGATATACTGTAGATGGATATACTGTAGATGGATATACTGTAGATGGATATACTGTAGATGGATATACTGTAGATGGATATAATGTAGATGGATATACTGTAGATGGATATAATGTAGATGGATATACTGTAGATGGATATACTGTAGATGGATATACTGTAGATGGATATACTGTAGATGGATATACTGTAGATGGATATAATGTAGATGGATATACTGTAGATGGATATAATGTAGATGGATAGATATTATGTCAATAGATAGATAGAGTGAGACAGAGTTTATAGTTAATGATTTGTGACCCATAATACATAACCAGTGATCCTAATTAAAATATGAACATAATATAATACCATTGACCTCAAATGTCGATATTTGACAGTTTATATTTAATGAGCTGTGTATCCAATGAACTTGATGAATAATTTGTGAGCCTATTGACTGGACTGTGATTTTAAGTAATAAACTAATAACCTTAGATTGATATTAATAATTGAAATTTTATCGTTTCCATTGGTGTGTACTCATTTTTACAAGTCTCTACAAATCTCTACAGCTCTCTAATCTACTATCTACAGGTCACTATAAATCGTTATAGGTCTCTACATATCTTTACAAGTGACTCTTTCAGTCTGTATTGCCTTTGCAAGCGTGCCTTTGATGACAAACAGGTTGCCTACCATCTCTGGAGGCGTAATCGAACCCAGTCCCAGATCTCTCAGGACAGTTGCGCAGAGAGTTTATAATGCAGCTGAAACATATTATAATTCCCACCTGTAGGAGGTTCTTGCAGGAGCAACTCAGCCATAAATGGTGGGCTTATTTGAAGTCCACATTGTATGGAATTGATTCCTCTATGCCTCCACTTCGCGAATCTGATGGTACAATTTATTTTGATGAGAAGAAAGGCTAATATTCTCTCTAATATTTGTATTTATAAGCAGAGTGATCAATAAATGTCATTGCCTTTACTTATTTACCCAGTTCTGGTCTCAGTTCAGTTGCATTCAAATCTGCTAAACTGTGAACATATTTACATGAACTTGATACGTATGGGGGGACTGACCCTGATGGTTTGGCTTAGCAGCTAAATTGGTTGTAGTGTTTAGTCTACTCTTGAATCCTGGTAGTTTTCCGCATTGGTGGCGTAAGGCTAACCTTATCTCTATTCCAAAAGGATGGAGCTGCAAACCTTGCTATTTAACAGATATGCAATAATAATGTAGATTTCTGATGGATATAACAAATGTTGAATTGGGTTTTATGTGTTTATAAATGTACTATAACCTTATAATTGCTGGGCAGTCAGTCAGTCAGTAGCCAAACCCTTTTTTCCTTAAAGGGGTAGGTAGAATCACCCAGAACTGGGTCCTATGCAGGCAAATGGCCCAGTTCCGAGGCTTGCTGATCCATCAGTGGGAGTTAATTCTGGAGGTGGAACGCCCAGGCCCAACCTCCAGGGGCTATCTGCGCCACACAAATGACGGGTGATGGGGTCGTCACATCCCTATGCTGGTAATTGTGCTAAATACCCATGTCTTCGGCTCCAACTTCCTTATAGACTGAACATAAATAATACAAATATATATCAGATTAAGCATGTTTATTTTGTTTAACATCACTCTACTTAAATAGCTTAAGTAGCATCAATACAATTAACACTGAACCAGTTGGAAACTTTGCGAGGTGTTCAGACACCCATAAATAATAGCGGACCTCACCTAAACCTAATTTGGAAGTATAACTGGAAATGTATATATGAATATAATTTTCGATACAACACCTACAAAACTATATATACTATTTATTGAAAAGCAACTTCCATCCAAAAAACGATCAAGACAGTTATAAACTACATAGAGAAAAACACAGGGGTCCATGAATTATAAGTGACTGTACCTAAACCATAAGTAGTGGGCTTCCAGAAGGTTGAGGGCGTAAGAAGAGAGGTTTTATTGTATAGTGGTGTCTATAGGTGGCTACTGATGGTATAGTAATGTCTACAGGTAACTACTGTTGGCATAGTGATGTCTACAGGTGGCTACTGTTGGTATAGTAATGTCTACAGGTAACTACTGTTGGTATATTAATGTCTACAGGAAACTACTGTTGGTATATTAATGTCTACAGGTAACTACTGTTGGTATAGTAATGTCTACAGGTAACTACTGTTGGTATAGTAATGTCTACAGGTAACTACTGTTGGTATAGTAATGTCTACAGGTGGCTACTCTGGGTATAGTAATGTCTACAGGTGGCTACTCTGGGTATAGTAATGTCTACAGGTAACTACTGTTGTTATAGTAATGTCTACAAGTAACTACTGTTGGTATAATAATGTCTACAGGTAACTACTGTTGGTATAGTAATGTCTACAGGTAACTACTGTGGTATAGTATTGTCTACAGGTAACTACTGTTGGTATAGTAATGTCTACAGGTAACTACTGTTGGTATAGTAATGTCTACAGGTGGCTATTGTTGGTATAGTGATGTCTACAGGTGGCTACTGTTGGTATAGTAATGTCTACAGACTACAGGTGGCTACTGTTGGTATAGTAAAGTCTACAGGTAATTACTGTTGGTATAATAATGTCTACAGGTAACTACTGTTGGCATAGTGATGTCTACAGGTAACTACTGTTGGTATAGTAATGTCTACAGGTAACTACTGTTGGTATTCATGTCTACAAGTAACTACTGTTGGTATAGTAATGTCTACAGGTGGCTACTGTTGGTATAGTAATGTCCACAGGTAATTACCATTGGCATAGTAATGTCTACAGGTAACTACTGTTGGCATAGTAATGTCTACAGGTAACTACTCTTGGTATAGTAATGTCTACAGGTAACTACTGTTGGCATAGTGATGTCTACAGGTGGCTACTGTTGGTATAGTAATGTCTACAGGTAACTACTGTTGGTATATTAATGTCTACAAGTTGTTGTTGTTGTTGTTGTTATTGTTCCCTAAGCTGCCTGGCCGAACAGCCCCGAGTTCCTAAGGAAGGCCATGGCCATGCTGGGGCTTTCCCACAGAGCTCTCAAGGAGTGTAGATTGTGTTGTTGACGAAAGTGGTTGTGTGAAATGCAGTCTTCTATAATGTGTTTAATGATATGGGGTGCTGTGTTACAACCCTGGCAGGTGTCGACGACGGAGTCATCCAGTCTCTTCTGATAGCTTAGAAGAGCTGGATGGTGTCCGCATCTCAGCCTGGCCAGGTGGACTCTGTCCTCGCGAGGATGTCTACAGGTAACTACTGTTGGTATAGTAATGTCTACACATTATTACTGTTGGTCTTGAGACAGTTGAGCCATGACCTGTTCGAAAACGGTGCGACTGGTGGTGATAAGAGACGTCACAGGATCCTGACCAACCTTCTCGTACAGGTCCACGAAGTAACCTGCAGAAAGTCAGGTCATGGGTCAAATAAGGGTTTAGGTTATATATGGCTTAGTTATAAATAATACATGTATGTTAATTGAAGCTAGATATTTGTTATAATTAATAAGCAATCAGTCTAGGAGTAGTCACTGTAGGTGTAGGAGATCGAAAAATGGAGTCAGAGAAGCTTTAACTCGTGGTAGCCTGGACATCCAAATGGAGGGAGAGGCCTATAAGGCATAGTCAATACCACTTATCCCTCGCCCTACCCAATACTATTTTACATTAATTTTGACAAAATTCTGCATAAATTTACCAATAGCCTCCTAGCCTACAGTAGCTGCCTAGCAGCTATATCATATCGTAATTATTATTATTATTTTTTTTTTTTTTTTTTTTTTCTTTACACTTGCTATATTCTGTATTCCCAATGTGAAAAGCAGATTTTAGTTGGCCTGCCAAATTTAGTGGTTGACTGAGTGGGTGGATATATTTGTGATCGCCCGCCAAATATCAAACTCACACACCTTTGTAGAGATAGCTTGCCAATAATGCACCTTGCTGTACTTGCAGACCAGCCAGGTGAGGAGATAACAAAAACCTGGTATCTAAAATCATGACCTGATATCATAATTATTGCTAGCTTATAACAAGTCATACCTGCGGCCTTCTTCCATGCCCCATTGACCAGAACAGTGCGGGCCTTCTCCTGTGCCAGGCTGCCGAAGGTCACCTGTCGCACGAAACCTAAGTTGATGAGAGTCTTGCGGCTCACGGGGATGTAGTACTGGCGACCTGTGTGTAGTCTCCACGCATCCCTGGGGAAAGGTAAACATGTAACATTGAGAAGTGTCATAAAGTGTACATAGGTTATTGTTGTGTACCTACTAGGCATCCATGGTTGAAAATTATACAAGTAAAATCTAGAACTTTAGAAAATGTTAGAATTATTTATTTATTTTTTATTTTTTCTATGTCTTTGAGGGAGGCAAAAGGCAGAACTGCCTATAGCGAGTGCCTCCCCCATAGTTGAAAGAGTGACAGGGCCAAAATCAAGGGACGTTCGAGCCAAAATGCCTGGACACACTGAGTTTGAAGCAATTTAAGTCATAGGAAGAGGGAAAGACTGATTTTGGGAGAGAGTTCCAGAGCTCAGCTGTTGAGTAGAAGAAAGTTTGAGAGTAACGTTTCACTCTTGGGTTGGAGAGTTGCACAGAGTAGGGGTGGGATTGAGTTGCAAGACGGGTACCACGTGCCCTACGTAAAGGAGGTGGTATACACTGGGAAAGCTCTGAGGAACACTGATTATTATAGTATCGATAGAATAGCGAGAGAGATGCAACATTGCGGCGGTGAGAGAGAGATTGCAGAGAGTTGGTGAGTGGACGAGAGTTAATGATACGAAAGGCTTTCCTTTCAACTTTGTCTAGGAGAGCGGTGTGAGAGGAACCTCCCCACACATGTGAACAATACTCAATACAAGGACGCACTATGCCCCTGTACAGAGCAAGAAGCTGTGCAGGGGAAAAGAACCCCCTAAGGCGGTTGATCACACCCAGCTTCTGGGAGGCTGCCTTAGCAAGACTGGTAATATGGTCCTTCCAACTGAGAGCTGAAGAAAAGGAGACACCAAGAATATTGAGAGAAGATGAAGGATTGATTTTTGTATTGTTGAAGAATAAGGGATAGTCCGCTGGGAGTTCCTTACGGGTAGATAGATGGAGAAATTGGGTTTTGGAAGCATTAAAGGTAACAAGGTTTTCTCTGCCCCAATTGGAGATAGTATTTAGATCATAATTTAAGAGTTCTATGGCTTCATTACGTTTGTCGTTGAGGGATTGCTGGCTGGGGCGTTCTGAAAAACTAATGGAGTAGTGTAAGGTTGAGTCGTCTGCGTATGAATGGATGGGAATTGAGGTACAGTTGAGGAGATCATTTATAAAAATTAGAAAAAGAATAGGAGATAGGATTGTTGTGTATCCTCCACACATCCATGGTTAGAAGGTGTACAGATAGAATTGATTTTGTAGTAGGCTAGAGGATTGGGTAACATGAGGCTGAAATTTATATTTTGGTGGGTATGGGTTGGTAGGTGGCAGGATTTAAAGGAAATCTATTATAGTTCATGGAGCATAAATACAGTATATACACACATATTGTGATAGTGTGTGCTTTTGTAATTCTAACATCCACATACTTGGTCACATATAGTTCTGGGTGTTCAAGTAGGCATAAGAAAGTTATCTGTGTATGTATGTATGTAATCTACTAACATTAACCTACCTGGCGACATTCAGCCCTGGGTTTTGAGGTAGACATAGGAAGGCTCTCTATGTACGTATGTACTACATGTGTGTATGTATGTATGTATGTACACTACTAACATTAACCTACCTGGTGATATACAGTCCTGGGTGTTGAGGTAGCCGTAGGAAGGCTCTCTGTGTATGTAATAATAATAATAATAATAATAATAATAATAATAATAAACGGTTTATTAAAGAATGGCAGCCTCATGAGCTGAAAATACACATTTTACAATTAGTGGATGAACATGAGATGTACAGATATGAAAAAGGTAAGCTCAGTTTACAATGGGTGACTATAATATACTTTACATTAAAACAAGAAATTAATACAATAATTATGCTAGTGCAAAATACAAATTATCATAAATTAACCATGAGAGTAAGTGATTTACAGTGCATATACAGTACACATTTATTTTACTCATATATATACAGAACATACATATATATGCATACGTACACACATAAATACGCATATATATACATATATAAGAACATAAGAACATGCAGTAAGTGTGCACATGCCCGTGTACATAAACGCTCACGTATGCAAACAAACATACATACATACAAAAACTGCTCTGGTAGGGTCAGGTGAGGCTAATAATGGGAGTTAAATCCTTGGGAGAGATTAAATGAGGGAATTGGAAAAGGGTTAATGGGGCAACGGACTGTAGGTCAGGTAAAGCCAATTAGAATGGAATGTCAAACGTCGGAAGAGATCAAATGAGGAGTTTGAAAAGGGTTAAGGCGAAATGGCCTACGGGTCCGTACAGGTAGGGTCAGGTAAAGCCTACTACAATGGGAGGTAATCCTCGGTAGAGAACAAAAGAAGAATATAAAATAAGGAGAGACAGCTGGGGGGATTATAGTATATGGGACATTCTTCAGTGTGTTTGTGTGTGTGTGTGTGTGTGTGTGTGTGTGTGTGTGTGTTTGTTTGTTTTGTGTGTGTGTGTGTGATAGAATACTCTCAGCCGGGCTCGAGCCTCGAACCACAAACAGTATACACTATAGACACACACATATATAGATAATTAACGCATACATACATACACATATATGCACACATAATTACACATATACTGTACATACATAAATGCACATATACACACACACTAATAAACAAACTCAAGCAAATACATACATATATTCTAATACACACACGCACACACACTTATGCATAAATTATTAAAGGAGGGCGCGTATATATGGTGTGACAGGCCGGTATTACACATTATTAATAATATTTACAATGGTTGGGATAGGACTATTTTTGTATCTCAGTTCTTGCCCTTATTGGTTGGAGTGTGTTGAATTGTCGAGCTGCACGTGTTGGTCTAGGGGCGTCTGGTGGAAGTAAGTTTCTGTGTCGTGGGTGAACAAGTAGCTTAGATGCAAACTGCTTGAGTGTGTTGTAGTGGTGGGTTGAAAGTGCAGGTATGCTAAGGGTGGTGAGAGCTTCCTCGTACCCTGGGTATGTGCCACCCAGGATGATCCTGCATGCCCTCTTCTGCACTCTCTCCAATTGACGTTGTTGTGTCAGGGTTAGAGAGGAGGACCAGGCGGGAGAGGCGTAGCTGAGCTTAGGGAGTATGAAGATGTTATATATATTCTTCAGCTCATTCTCCGGCGCCCCCAGGGATCTCAGCCGCCTTAGCATAAACAACTTGTATGTGGCGGTCCTGACTGTGGTAGACACATGTTTCTTCCAGTTCAGCTTGTTGTCCACAGTGATTCCGAGGTGTTTGGTGGACTCAACAAGCTGAAGGGGATGAGGACCAATTGTGACAGTGGGTGGAGGAAGGTCGGTAACGGAGGTGATGATGTGCATGACCACTGTCTTGTCATGATTGATGGTCACATGATTGACTGTGGTCCAGGCTTGAAGACGGTCGAGGATGTCTTGTAGGGGGTCATAGTTAGGGGAAGTGTTATCGACAGTAATGCCGACTGTCGAGTCGTCCACGTACTTCCAGTGGAATGGAGTGTCCTTTAGGGCATCATTAATCAAGATGAGGAACAATAGAGGCCCCATCTTTGTGCCCTGTGGGACTCCACATGTGATGTCTAGGAAGGTGGAGATGAAGCCTTGATATCGCACTGCTTGCCGTCTGTCACTAAGGAAGTCGGTCAACCATGCAACCAGGGTAGGATGTAGCCCCAACTTTATGGCCTTGTTGATGATGATGGTGTGGTCAACAAGGTCAAATGCTTTCCTATAGTCAATAAAGGCAAGAGCGAGGGAAGTCTTTCTCTTCTCAAGATTTGTGTAAATATAATCTAGGAAGCTAATAAGAGAGTGAGTGGTGGAGGAGGTTTTTACGTTGCCAAACTGTTGGGGATCTATTAAGTGACGGATTTGTGAGTAAGCCCAGGTGAATACAAAGTCCTCACAGATTAGACTAGGGATGGGCGTTATGGCAACTGGTCTGAGTTCATTAAGAGAATGTGGGGAGGGGGTTTTTGGGAATTGGAGTGGCGTATGAAGTTTTCAGTCTGCAGGGCATTTACTTTGCCTTAAGGAGGCATTAATTATCGAGCAAAGGGGGATGGCAAATTCAACCGAAAATTCTTTATATATTTTCATGGGTGGGTCTACTGGGGTTGTTGATCTTTTTTATTTGAAACTGGAAAGCT
The DNA here is from genome assembly GCA_032716605.1 of Paralithodes platypus. Lineage (NCBI taxonomy): Eukaryota > Metazoa > Arthropoda > Malacostraca > Decapoda > Lithodidae > Paralithodes > Paralithodes platypus. Next base: position 11,072,874 of record CM064482.1, read on the forward strand.
TTTTGGCCACTTCATATTCTTGAACAGTTACTGGGGGGGAAGGGGATGGGAGGAAGGCAGGGAGGTTGGTGCGGTCTAGTTTGGGGAGGGTCTGGCATATGGTAGAGAAATGATTATTTATCAGTTCAGGTGCATCTTCACGAGGGACATGGGAAACACAGGGGATCGAAGGAGTCCCACTACTTAAGCCACAAAGATTCTTAATTTTAGAGTACCACTGACTGATATATACATACATGTATGTATGAATGTATGTATGTATGTTTGTACAGTATGTACTCCACTGAGATGAAGGGGTTGCAAGCGGCCACATTAGCAACCCCCTCAGATACACTCCTAAACCGAGAAGAGACTCAACCAACCAGAGTCAGGATAGCACAAATAAAGGAGAAGAGAACGAAGAAAAGGACCCACATCCAGACCGAGAATGAATTAACACGCAGTCCCCTATAAATGATACACATTCTCCATGGGATCAGCAAACAACTCACCGATGTCAACGGCACCTACCGGGACCTACAGGAAATGCAGGGACAATGATTGAGCCTGATCTGTTTCCAGGCCAATCACAGGGGCCTCTCCTGGACCAATCACAGGATCCAGGATGCGTGAAAGAGACGTACCCACCCCAGGAACCAGATATGAATTATGATGAGGAAGAATTTATTCTAATTCTTCATCAAACCCCAATGTCATATTTTCACAGATGGGACCAAAAGAATCATCTCTAGAGTACAGCAAATCACCTGTAACCACAATAGCTGATAAATAAAGAGTAACGAAAGCCTGGCATGTAATGTTGAAAAGCAGGGGACAGATAAATATATGCAAAACATTTTTCCTACAACCATGCAGGCTTTCTAAAATATAAGTGTAATCTTAAGAAATAAAGCATAACTATACCCATATATTCCTATGTCCATTGTATTTTAAGGCCATTATTAGCTGCACAGTAATTAAAAGATCGAAAATCCCATGTCCCTTCTATTCCGAAATGGAGTAAATTAGATTCAAAATATCATCCAAATATTGCCTGACTGAAATTTATGATCGGTAGGCAAACATAAAGAAATACCTTCCATTGGCATTAGCTTTTAGTGGGTATAGCACTGTGTCGGAGTTACTTCCGAATAGGGCTAGCCATTCTCCCTATAAAAAGTTCAACGTGTGTGGCGACCCAGCAGTGTTTTAGAGGAACTAGAAGAAACCGTCTCTAGTTGTGTGTGAGAGGCAGTTCCCATTGGTGTCCAGCCGAAGGAGGAAATATGAGTCTTACGTCGTCCAGATCCCCTCTCTTGGATATCACTTCTCTTCACCACCCATACCCTAAGTGTCTCTGTGTTGCTATGTTTTGGGGATTATTGTGAAGGTAATATAAATATGCGAGTGTTCAATTTAACTTTCTTTTAGAGGCCATTTCAGGACTCTCCTTGCCCAACTTGTTCGCGTAGTATGAGAACCTAACTTCTATCTGTGCAGTTGATTTGTTTATGTATTATTTGTGATCTAACCAATCTAGGTCCAGGTTAACATTATATGTATTTTTCACTTACGTTAAATAACCAATACTTGACGTAATACTTAGTGAACGCTCACAGATTTCATTCAGTTGTGTTATTATTGATTGAGTGTCCAAGTTCGAAGTGGAGTGTGTAACGAGAGCAATTTTCCTTCCTTAAACTTAAACTCAAAGTCAGGACAGTGCTTCGTCTATTTTATATAAGAGATCACTTAGTGAATTAGTTCGCCCACTTTCAATGTAAAAACCCATTCTGTTGAGTTGAATTAATCTTTGTTCAAGATTTCTTTCCTATATTAGTTCTCGTGAATAATTCGATCAATTACGATATTCGGTTAATGATATGACTTCACCACCGAAGCTATAAATTCAGATTGTACGTTCCTATAGTCATCAGCCCTTATTTTGGCTAATTATCAAACACTACATAGTTTTGTGTCTTATTTGTATTCTATACTTTATCAACCTGTTTTCGGGTTATTATAAGTCGCTACTTTGTTCTGCGTCTGTATCCTATTTTATAATTCATTAGCCCTCGTTCCGGCTATTCATCCGGCACTACTTTGTTCTGTGTCTGACTTATTTACAGTAGTTTGTTAATTTATTCAAAATCACTGCTTCTATAGCTATTATTCCGCTATAATCGTTTCACTATATATTTGGTGAATCTGAATTCCTCATTGAGCGTGATTTTAGCTCATTTACGATTGAAGTTATTTTTCGTATGTCGTGTGAGAGGTTATTCACAATTATTCTTATATGATTAAATGGTAAATTTAATTCCCTTTCCAATAAGAGTAAAGCGAATTTCATATCCCGGGTTATCGAATTAACGTTGCACTAAATCAAGTATTTATTTAGCTTGACTGCAGTACGTTTGACCTTAACCTCACGCCGCGGCACCTTTGATCACCGACCTAGCCAGGCGACCTATTTGTATTTCGAGCCTCGCTTACTGTGCGTACCTGAGTAGATGATCTCAGCTACCCACATTTATTAACTATTATTCCTCTTGATGTACACTTGACCCATATATGTATTGTCATCATATCTTATGTGTGTATTTTCTGTAATTGTATAATTCATGTTTGATGCTTTGTAAGTGACATAACTATTCATGAAGGAGTAAAATTTAGTTAACCCTTTCCTAGTCACCTTATTTAAACATTGGACTCACACTCTGTAGTTGATATCCGGATGTGATTATTACATGTATCACTGTGCTAATAATAATAAACTAGTGTAATTATCCAATGTGTTTATTGTGTTTATAGTGTGATTGAGTAACCCGGAAAGACCATTATTAAGTGCTAGTTGTGTTCCTGTCGGGCAGGATTTTATTCTAAGCATTCTAAACAAGAAGCTTTATAGAACGAATATTTGAGTGAGTTGAATTACAATCACGCATAACAACTACTAACATTAACCCTTAAAGATCGGGGCCCGACTTAAGTCTGAATCAAGAAAATTGGACTAAATGGCGGGGCCCGACTAAAGTCCGTTGGCGTATTCCCGCCCTAATTTAGGTGGAAAGCGAAACCTGGTGGTCAGGCGGTGTACTACAAGGTCCCACCCACACATCCCCACTGCGTGACCGTGACTCAGTAACCCTCAAGCAGCCGTAATGGAAGGTCAAGATTTGCCCGTGTCCGATTCGGTGGCCGCCACCCCTAGTGCGTCGCGCCACCCTACTCATCACGCCCGGCTCACCTCCCAGGAACTAGATATCATGCTGAACTCTTCAGAACTTTCTAATAGGCTGTTGAATGAAACCATGGAAGGTCTGGTGAGAGTTTTGATAGTGTGGATGACTCGGAAGAAGAAAATATGCTGATCATAGGCTTTCACCCCAAGCATAATTTGCGTGTCGCAAATGTTGTGGTTGATGTTGCACAGACCGTTGAGCAAAATGGAGACATTCCTGACGAAGAACATACTGGTGTGGGTGTTGGTAAGTACAATTTACATTTTATAATTGCTTGAAAGTTTGATTGCAAGCATTTTATCACATTACGAGCAGGTGGTGGAGTATATTTCACGCCCAGCGTTTTTGTTTTTACCATAAATGGGGTTGTTTCCGTGCTCTTTTTCATGCATAAACAAGACCCAGAGCGTAATACAAATATGTATCCCTGAAAGGGCGTAAATGGAGCTTTCCAATGACACCCGAACCATTCTTCTACGATCACTGGTTGTCTTGCAATGATCGTGCAACCGAAGGGCAAAATCGCTAAAATACAGTAATTTCTTTATATAATTACGTATGTAGCGAGGGAGTGAGGGTGGATGTAAGTGGAGTACATCTCAGTTGGTCCACGGCGGCCGTGGCGAGCGGTCATGAGAAGATTGTGGTCTACAATATACCTTTTTATAATTGCATGTGACCTTGTAATTGCTTGAAAGTTTGATTGCAAGCATTTTATAGCGTATTATTTGCAGGCGTTCGGTAAATTTCTCACGATAACCAGGGTGTACGGTACATTTCTCACGATAATACAAGCAACAACGAAGCTTGGCGAAGATTGTGGTCTACAATATACCTTTTTATAATTGCATGTGACCTTGTAATTGCTTGAAAGTTTGATTGCAAGCATTTTATAGCGTATTATTTTCAGGCGTTCGGTAAATTTCTTACGGTAATACAAACAACGAAAGATTGAATTTTTGTGCTTGCCATTATATGATTGTGGGGAACATACTGTATGTACCGTATATATTATTTTATCATATATATGATACATATGTAAAATAGTTATATTATCACGACACTCTCTCTCTCTCTGTCTCTTCCTCTCTGGGTCTACCTATACATTTATAATTGCATGTGACCTTGAAATTGCTTGAGAGTTTGATTGCAAGCATTTTATAGCGTATTATTTGCAGGCGTTCGGTAAATTTCTCACGCTAACCAGGGTGTACGGTACATTTCTCACGATAATACAAGCAACAACGAAGCTTGGCGAAGATTGTGGTCTACAATATACCTTTTTATAATTGCATGTGACCTTGTAATTGCTTGAAAGTTTGATTGCAAGCATTTTATAGCGTATTATTTGCAAGCGTTCGGTAAATATCTTACGGTAATACAAACAACGAAAGATTGAATATTTGTGCTTGGCATTATATGATTGTGGGAAACATATGTACCGTATATATTATTTTTTCATATATTATGATCTATCTATCTATCTATTGCCTGACACCGTGATCCCCGAAGGGGTGGCCACGAACGAACCGCCCCCATGCACCTCTGTCCCCAGTCAGTCGACACCCCTCCCCCCAACCAGCACCGCCCTCGTTCATGTACTTCCTCACTCCATCCTTCCACCTCATATTCGGTCTACTTCTCCCTCTCTGTCCCTACACCTCGCTCTCGTACACCCTCTTAGTCATTCTCTCGCTTTCCATACGTTCCATATGGCCGAACCATCTCAAGTTGTTCCTTTTCACACTTTCCAGCACATCTACCTCCACACCACACCTCCTTCTTTCTTCCTTATTACTCTGTCTATCCCTCCATGTAACTCCGCACGCACTCCTTAAGTAATTAATTTCCACTGCTCTCACTCTTGGTCTGAGTCTCTCAACCAACGTCCATGCTTCGCTTCCGCCCAATGAAATTAATTAAAGTATATATGATCCACCGGGATTCAAACCCGGGTTATCACACACATATTTTTGCCACCTTAACCATTACACCACCAGGACGGTTAAAGGTTTATGCACACGCCTACGACTTATTATCCATTCTCGAATACTGGATATTAATCTAATCATGTTCATATTCCCAACCGCACTATGGTAGCCTACTGTTTAAGTGAGAGGAAAGAATATTCATGGGGCACAGATCATATAGACCGGCCTCTCGAAGAAATATCCCTATACCTACTAATAATATTATTTTGTATTAATCTCACCACCACACCCCCAATGAAATTAATTAAAGTATATATGATCCACCGGGATTCGAACCCGGGTTATCACACACATATTTTTGCCACCTTAACCATTACACCACCAGGACGGTTAAAGGTTTATGCACACGCCTACGACTTATTATCCATTCTCGAATACTGGATATTAATCTAATCATGTTCATATCCCCAACCGCACTATGGTAGCCTACTGTTTAAGTGAGAGGAAAGAATATTCATGGGGCACAGATCATATAGACCGGCCTCTCGAAGAAATATCCCTAAACCTACTAATAATATTATTTTAATTAATCTCACCACCACACCCCCAATGAAATTAATTAAAGTATATATGATCCACCGGGATTCGAACCCGGGTTATCACACATATTTTTGCCACCTTAACCATTACACCACCAGGACGGTTAAAGGTTTATGCACACGCCTACGACTTATTATCCATTCTCGAATACTGGATATTAATCTAATCATGTTCATATTCCCAACAGCACTATGGTAGCCTACTGTTTAAGTGATAATAATAATAAGCTAAATAAGAGTTGACGATCTCCATAGCCTGACCGTTCAGCTTCACCTCACACTCTGTGACTTCACCCCTTTCGAAGACCATAACCTTGCTCTTCCCCGTATTTACCTTCAAATTCCGTTTTTCGCACACTGTTCCAAACTCATTTACCAGACCCTGCAACTCCCATTCATTATCACTCATCAGAAGTGTATCATCCGCAAACAGCAGTATAGGTAGCTTCCACTCAATTCCCTCCCTTTTCAGCGATACACCAACATCCACTGCTCTTGATAGTATTTCTTTCATGACTCCATCCATATATACAGTAAACAACCACGGGGACATCACACACTCCTGTTTCAAACCAACATTCAGGTCAAAGAACTCGCTCTGCTCACTCTCCACACATACTGCCGCCTTTGCACCCTCATACATGCTCTTCACTGCTTTCAGCAACTTGCCCTCTACTCCGTATATTCTTAGTACTTTCCACAAACCTTCTCTATCCACTCTGTCATAGGCCTTCTCCAAGTACATAAAGGCAACATACACCTTTTGTTTCTTCTCCAGATACTTCTCCACAACACAATTCAGGGTAAAAATCTGATCTACACATCCTCTTCCCTTCCTAAAACCTCCCTGCTCGTCGCCTATCCATTTCTCTGTTCTCACTCTCACTCTCTCAATCACTACCCTACTGTATACCTTCCCTACTACGCTTAGAAGACATATTCCTCGGTGGTTACCACACACTCCTCTTTCCCCTTTGCCCTTATATAGGGAGACTATTATGCCAGTCTTCCAGTCATCGGGTGCACTCCCCTTCTCCCATGCTAGTTTGCACATTTTCCATACCCATTCTATCACTATCTCACCACCATACCTCAACATTACCCCACACACTCCATCTGTTCCTGGTGCTTTCCCCAACTTCACTCTTTTCATGGCTTCCCACACTTCTGACCTCCTGATCCCCACCTCCTCCTCCACTACTTCTCTTCTTCTCCCTCCCATACCATATCCAGCTATGTTTGCTGGCTCTTCATTCCTTACATTTAGCAACTCACTGAAGTACTCCCTCCATCTTTCGACTCTCTCTTGCTTCTCGGCTAGCATTCTCCCATTCTTATCTTTCACACCCTTACTGTTTCCCTTTTTTTTTTTTTTTTTTTTTTTTTTTTTTTTTTTTTTTTCTATGTGATTGAGGGAGGCAAAAGGCATAACTGCCTATAGCGAGTGCCTCCCCCATAGTTGAAAGAGTGACAGGGCCAAAATCAAGGGACGTTTGAGCCAAAATGCCTGGACACACGGAGTTTGAAGCAATTTAAGTCATAGGAAGAGGGAAAGACTGATTCTGGGAGAGAGTTCCAGAGCTCAGCTGTTGAGTAGAAGAAAGTTTGAGAGTAACGTTTCACTCTTGGGTTGGAGAGTTGCACAGAGTAGGGGTGGGATTGAGTTGCAAGACGGGTACCACGTGCCCTACGTAAAGGAGGTGGTATGCACTGGGATAGCTCTGAGGAACACTGATTATTATAGTAGCGATAGAATAGCGAGAGAGATGCAACATTGCGGCGGAGAGAGAGAGATTGCAGAGAGTTGGTGAGTGGACGGGAGTTAATGATACGAAAGGCCTTCCTTTCAACTTTGTCTAGGAGAGCAGTGTGAGAGGAACCTCCCCACACATGTGAACAATACTCAATACAAGGGCGCACTATGCCCCTGTACAGAGCAAGAAGCTGTACAGGGGAAAAGAACCCCCTAAGGCGGTTGAGCACACCCAGCTTCTGGGAGGCTGCCTTAGCAAGACTGGTAATATGGTCCTTCCAAATGAGAGCAGAAGAAAAAGAGACACCCTTGCTACCTTCCCTAACTTTCTTGACTTCTTTCCAGAACAGTTTCTTACTCTCCCTCCATTTTACACTCAGATTCCTTCCAAATTCCTCATCTACTCTTCTCTTACTTTCCTTCACTACTCTCTTCACCACCCTCTTACTCTCCACGTACCTTGCTCGTTTCTGTCTCTCGGAATCTTCATTCCCTCTACTACCCAACCACTCTCTATATGCTTTCTTCTTTTCTTCCACAGCTATTCTTACCTCTTCTGTCCACCATGCTGTACCTTTCACTCCCCTCCCTCTTCTCCTCACTCCACACACCTCCTCACATGCTGCACAGATCTCATCCTTAAACACCTTGCTCATCTCCTCCACTTCCTCCATAACTTCCAGGTCGAACCCACCTAGTCTTCTTTCCACTGCTCTCCTGTACTCCTCCCTGACTTCCTCCTCCTGCAACCTCTCCACCCTCCTCACCATTCCACCCTCCTCTCGCCTCCCTCCACCTCTCCTCACCCACTTCTTTTGTATCCTAACCTTAGCTACCACTACATAATGATCAGACAGACCCCCTCCAATACCCCTATACACCCTAGCATCCATCACAGATTTCTTCATTCGTTCATCCACACTTACATAATCAATCAATGACTTTCGCTCCACCACTGTCTTATCCTTCATCGTCAACATCCGTTTCCACGTGTACCTGTGGATCATTCTGTGTCGGAAGAAGGTGTTGGCTATCCACAGCCTCCTCCCCACACATACGTCCACAAGTGCACTACCATTCCCATTCACCTCTGATGGTACCCCCCACCCTCCCACCACTCCCTCAACTTTCCTATCACCCACCTTACCATTCATATCCCCAATCAGAAATATTCTTTCGTTCTTGTCAAACTTCTCCAGGCACGCCTCCACATTCATCCAGAACTCCTCTTTCTTTCTTTCAAGTATATCCTCTGTCGCATACACGCATACAATCACCCACGTTTGTATTCCTACTTTCATTCTCACCCACACAATCCTTGAACCCACAGACCCATACTCTCTTACACATATATAATTATGATACATATGTAAAATAGTTATATTATCACGACACTCTCTCTCTCTCTCTCTCTCTGTCTCTTCCTCTCTGGGTCTACCTATACATTTATAATTGTATGTGACCTTGAAATTGCTTGAGAGTTTGATTGCAAGCATTTTATAGCGTATTATTTGCAGGCGTTCGGTAAATTTCTCACGATAACCAGGGTGTACGGTACATTTCTCACGATAATACAAGCAACAACGAAGCTTGGCGAAGATTGTAATCTACAATATACCTTTTTATAATTGCATGTGACCTTGTAATTGCTTGAAAGTTTGATTGCAAGCATTTTATAGCATATTATTTGCAGGCGTTCGGTAAATTTCTCACAATAACCAGCGTGTACGGTACATTTCTCACGATAGAGAGAGAGAGACAGAGCGCGCGAGAGAGGGAAAGCGAGCGAGCCAGAGAGAGAGAGACAGACAGACAGGAAGAGTGAGAGAGAGAGAAAGAAAGAAAGAGAGAGAGAGAGAGAGAGAGAGAGAATACAGAAATAAGGAGAAATAAGAGAAAAATAAGACCGATTACCGAAGGAATAGTAGACGCGCGGGAGGCCGAAGTCAGGGCAAAGCGAACGCATCTGAACGCGCCTGGGATATAGACCAAAAAGTACCTCCTCTTCCTCACCTCTTCCCACCCTCCACACTCACTCATAACATCCATAATATACTTATATGGGGAGACGAAGAGTTGCTCTTTCCAAAAATGACCGTTTCGTTCGCATTGGAGCCATAGTAACGGCGCTAGGGCGAGTGAAAGTGAGCTAATATTTCGGGATTATGCCCGCTGGGCGGCACGGTGTAAAATACCTTACCACCCGCTAAATAAGGGTTAACCTACCTGGCAACATGCAGCCCTGGGTGTTGAGGTAGACGTAGGAAGGCTCTCTGAGTATGTATGCATGTATGTATGTATGTATGTATGTATGTATTCTACTAACATTAACCTACCTTGCGACATACAGCCCTGGGTGTTGAGGTAGACATAGAAAGGCTCTCTCTGTATCTATGTATGTATGTACTCTACTAACATTAACCTACCTGGCAACATACAGCCCTGGGTGTTGAGGTAGACGTAGGAAGGCTCTTCCTCGGCCGGTCACTTTCATCTTCCCCTTCGTTACTCGTTTACCAGACTTCTTCCTTCCACCCTGACGACCTGTTCACATCAATATCACTTACATTATTATTTGGGATTAATAATGGTTTAGTATATTAGTAGCCAACCACAAACCCCACCTTAGGAAGGAAGGAAGGAAGATCACAATTCATCTTAACGGTGGTATCGGTTAGTTTGGTACGTATAATAATTTAGTGATTAATATATTGGGCGAATTTATCTTGGTCAGGATAGCTTATATTCAACCTTCCTTTCAATTTTACAACACATTAGATATATTTTCGCCTTACATTGTATATGAATGAATGAATGAATTGCTTCAAGATCCTCATGTCCAGACATTTTGACTGGAATGTACCTTGAATTTAGCTTTCTGTCTATCTTGTAATATACCTTTTGTTAATAGAAAACACAAATAGTACCGTATGTGTTTCAAAGGCTTTCATCCAATAGCTGAGGCTGTGTATAGCTGATGAAAGTTCTTCAGAGGGCAAAATCACTGCTCTGAAAGAGAGCAAGAATAACACATTTAACATGATTGGCTGCCATACCTTTCTCCAACTCATATGGAGAGATCCGCTAAACAGTTACTGTTTAGTGTTTTACTTTGCTTAGGTAGGTTGACTGCCAAGGTTATTAGTTTCATCCATCCACCGCTTTCAAACAGGTATCACACGAGAGATATTTCCCTCAACTTTTATCATTAACACTAGTATGGGGGTAAACTTTATATATTTCCCTGTCACATAGATTAATCGATCTTCAGTGTAGTTTCTGAAAACAATGCAAATGATCCTAGAAATGTTGCTGGAAAAAATGTCGACTATCAAATATTGACGATAAAAACTCATGTGATACCATATTCTTTTTCCTCTGTGATATAAATTAAGTCCTGTTAAGGTAAGTAAAGGTCAAACCTACCTACCTAAATCTAGCCTGACTGACATCATCCGATCTTATACCTAATCCAGAAATCTCACTAGTCGAGCTAAAATATTCCTACACATCACTCACTACTATAGCTAACACAAAACCGTATTGAACACTGATTAGTGATAAAGATTACTTCTAACCTACCTCCCAACAATCAAATAATATAAAAACCTTAATTTATTAGTGGCCCCTCCATCATTGACGATATGCCTTAAACAGTAATGGCACTCTTTGAATCCCGGAGTCAGTTGTTCAAAGCACCCGCCCTGGAGCGCCAGAGACCAAACATCGTAAGCGTACGCTCATAAGTACTTACGGACTCGTCCTTATAATGCGGATGCCACTACGAAAAAACTAAAATAAAAAATAATAAAAGAAAAAAATTAGAACTCTTAATCTGCTATGCTTCCCATCGTGTGGATGTTGATAGCGTGAGTTTGCCCTGAGACGCTGATGCGCCATTCTTCCTTCTTGCTCCGGAGGTTCACGCCGAGCGGACGTGTCTCCCGACCTCCCTTCATTATTCGTTCTTCTGTCTGGATAGTGAGTCTTTTGCTCATTTGTACTATCTGTGATGTTTTAGAATAGGTTTAGACTAGTTAGGTCGGGCGTGCTGATTGGCATGACCCCAGGAGTGTGTTTTTAAGGGTGCTTAGGTATTGGCTTCACATCGGGTCCCCATGAACGAGGCCGCCATTGTTTCTGTGCTCTCATGTTTCTCTAATTTTAGCCGAGCTAGTAGGTTTAGAGGCGTTTTATTACCAGGGCAGCGCTTTTCGGCTACCTTTCTGGTGGGTTAAGCATGTTTTGCATTTTTCGTCGGCAAAACCTTGAGTTTAAGGATTGCTTTACTTAGTACAGAGCCTTCTTTTGGTATATGCGTCGTCTCCCCTACGTTCCTGTCGTCGAGATGGTGGAAGGTGCTGGTTCTTCCTGGAGGTAAGAGTATTCGTCGATTCGTCGTACTTCTTGCCCTAGGCCTCGTGGCCAGCCTCTGCTTAGGTAATGTTTACGGTTATGATGTAATTTTAATTATTATTATTACATTAAGTTTATGCCATAAAATGTGACCCTCTTCTTCTGGACGTGATATTAGTCTCAGTAGTTGAGGGTGTCGGGAGACGTCCTGACATTATATATATGTGTGTGTTTTTGCTAACGTTTTGCAGACAAATTAAAAAAACGAAGGTTAGGATCTGCTTTTCCGGCATTTCTACCTCGCCGGACGCCCCGCTATTGGCGTTCTAGTGTTGCACAAGATCCAAATAACCCACTCATTGTCTTGAACTAGAACGAACTCCCGGTGGAAGAGGAAGGCTTCCACAGGGATTCTGGTTCAGCCGGAATGACTCACCTATACTATTACTTAATAATTCCTAGCTCAGCGGGGAAGACTACTAATCTGTCATCGCGGCGGAAGAGTCATTGCTAACCACTTTCCGTCCACGGCAGTATGGTCGCTTACTAGAAACTTCTAGACAGCACGAGTATAGGTCAGTGATAATCACTATCATGGAAAAGTAGTCTTAATTCCTTCATGGAGAGAATGACAGTAGGATTTTTCCATAAGGATACACAGGAAACTTAGAGTAGTGGTGATCGATATTATAGGATTGACTCCTGTAAGGAGATAAAGAAAACCTAATATTTAGTAGTGGCCCCGTAATCATTGACGAACATGCCTATTACATAAGGCATCCTCTTCAAACACTAATCCGCCGTAGTTTTGAATCTACCGCGCAGAGCATTTAAAAACTGAGGAGCCTTCATCATGAGCGCACGCGACCTCACTCATGGCTTCAGTCATTATGAATTGGGTTCTCACTACGAAAAAACTTCGTAAAAAATAAAAACAAAAAGAAAATAAGAATAACTATCCAATAAGCTTTCCATCATATCGTGGATGTACTTGTGTGGATTTCTGACCAGACGCTGATTCAGGCGTCATTCTTCCTTCACTGACATATCAAGTAAACCAAAATCCTTAATACATCAACGAATGGGAAGGGGACGGTCGGGAGGGCCCCAGTCGTCAATGATTACGGGGCCACTACTAAATATTAGGTTTTCTTTATCTCCTTACAGGAGTCAAACCTATAATTTATTAGTGGCCCCTCCATCATTGACGAACATGCCTGATTTCTAAGACTGGAGGGGGACATTCGTAATCATATCATAACTCTAGAAAAGCAGATAATAAAAACAACCACATAGTATTCTTACTTTGAAAATATATTTAACAACGGCGTAGCCGAAAAAATACAAGAAAAAGGGGGTTCAGGCAGGTGCGTGCTTCAAAGAAGCCTGCCTGACAAAAAATGGGTAACCCTGAAGATTCTGAACACAGATCTGTAGTTACAAAGGCACCCAACTCAACGAGTGGTGACAAAAAATAACAAGTTATAAGTTTATATGTGCACATAATAAACCCCAACATAAACTTGGAGATAAATTGCAAAGGAACTCCATTATTCTAAAATTAAATTGCTTTCGCAGCTAAACTACTCTAACAACACCGTTGTTTTGTACTTAACATTGTACTAGCACAATTTCTCACTGAGAAATTTTCATATCACATTTTAACCTTAAATTGTATCACAGCTCTCATACTCCGGCAGGGTCTAGGGTGTCCTATGTCAACTGACTGCACCCCCCCCCCCCCCCCCCCTTTCCCGTGAAAGTAAACAAAAGTGACTGCAGGGCCACCTAGACCCTCTGCCTTAAAGCTATACATGGTAAGGAAGGTTTGTCTAGAGCAACTGACAAGTATCTAGACAGAAACGTATGATTAGACGCCCACAACTGCGTCTTCAACTGAAAAAAATTTCAGGAAACGTAAAGAGGCTGCCCATTTGCGTAAACCGTGGGCCCGACCCACAACGCCGGGATTACTTTCTTTAATGACTTCTACCAGAAGAGAGGCTAATTGCCGTTTAAGTAAGCGTTTACCCGTACTTGCTACCCATAAAGCACCTTGGGGGTTTTGAGGAGCTACTCTCAAATATTTGGTTAGAGCTTGCACTGGACATAAATTATGATGCACCTTTCCCCTTTTTAACGCCGGCACCGTGAACTCAGAAAACACGTGTGCACTATGCTCATTCTTGGCTACAAAACCTGGGGAGGGTGCAATGGAAATACATTAATTAAGTCTACCAAACCTAAGACAATTAGGTGTGTTGCTCATCGCCGCCAGCTCAGACACTCTGTTTCCGGTGGCCAAAGCCAAAAGGAAAACCGCCTTTTTTAAGAGTAATGCAAAGTCTGCAGTATTTTGGTACAGACGAGAGTGAAGCAAAGACAAAGCTTTGTCCAGAGACCAAGTAGGCATGAGCTGACGGGGAGGTGGGCGGAGTTTAAAACATGCTCTCATAAAACCTGTTTCCTCCGCTACCGGTATGGAAAGACCCGTAAGGTCTAAAAAGGGCACTCTAATCGCAGTTAAGTGATTTTTTAATGTTACCACAGATAAACGTTTCTGCTCAAACAGATAATTCAAATAATTAAAAACTAATGCCACTGAGGGTACAGTTTGTTCTGTCCTAACGATCCAAGAAGTAAAGGCTTGCCAATGTGATTGATACTGTCGTTTTGTAGACTGAGTATATTGATTAAGTAATTTATTTGTCACATCTCTACCGTATGGTGCTAGCCACTTGGCCTCCTGAATGTCCATAATGCAAAAGTCAGCGAGGTCGCTAGGTTGCCAATCGTGTCTAAGTGGAAATACCCGACCGGGAGCGATACCGGGTCCGGGCACCACATTTTCAATTGCTGGTACCACAACTGCGCCGGCCACAGTGGCGCGATTAGCGAGACTAAGCCTCGATAATCTCGTAGTTTGTTCACTACGTGGCACATTAGTGACGCATCTGGCCGTGGAAACAGATAGATGGAGCTCCATCTGTTCCAGTCTGTCACTAGGGCGTCTGGCCCCCCCTGCCGGCGTTTTCGCCCGGCGGGTGAGGTATAGAGGGAGTTTGTGAGTCTCCTCGGACGCAAAAAGATCCACTTGTGGATGGGAGAGCTCTGCAATCATTAGGTTGAAAATGGGTTGCTTGAGCTCCCATTCTACTGTCGTGCTCTGTCTCCGGGACAGAGCGTCTGCCCAGACGTTCGCTACGCCTGGGAGATAAGATGCGTGAAGATAAATATCTAGACTGTTGGCTAGAGCAAAAATCTCTTCCGACACGTTTAGCAACTTCCTTGACCTCGTTGACCCTTGTTTCTGAATACAGTGGACTGCATTCAGATTGTCCATTCTGAAGGCCATCGACTTGCCCCGTAACGCCGGGCCATGAGCCTGAAGGAAATACAAGGGGACTAGTAATTCTTTGACATTGATGTGCGAGATTTCTAAGTGGGACCAAAGCCCCTGACCCTGGTGCCCCTGATTTGACTGAAATCCCCAACCTATTGTGCCTGACGCATCCGTGTCTACCCATACCGTTGGTGGAGGAGAGGTCCATGACATTATTGAGTGCAATGTTTCCCTCTTCGCCCAGACCGCTAGTAAGGTGTGGATTAATTTCGGGATGGGCCATAATTTTCCCGCCGGTAAGAGACGGAAATATTTGTTGCCTTCCAATATTAATCGTTTTACTTTCAACCGGCCCAACTTGACAGTTAGTTGAATCCAGTTGAGAGAGCCGACCAGAGACTCCCAGACCCTTCGCGTCGTAGTCAGACTGTGAAGAAACCTGAACAGTTTCCTGCGAAACCTGTTGCGATTGTCCACACTCTGACTCAGAGTGAGAGCGGCGGTGTCCCAGACCAGCCCTATCCACTGAATTACTCGTGAGGGCACAAGGTTTGACTTTACCAGATTTACCTTGAACACTAGAGTTTTGACATGATTTAAAATGATATTGACATGTTTTATGCATAATTGTTGTGTCTCTGCCACCACCAGCCAGTCGTCCAGATACCACAACACTCTGATCCCCTGTTTTAACCCTTAAAAAGCGGCCCACCACTTAAGTCGAGTTAAATAAAGCTGGACTATGTGGCGGCGCTCGACATAACTCGAGTGGCAATTTCAGCACGTAATGTGGCTGAGAGAGAGAGACAAGTGGTGGCAGGAGACTAGCGAGCGTATGACTGCTCCAGACCACCGCGGCGAACCTACTGACACAAATCTCAGCTCCCTCCTCCCTCTCTCACTCGCTACATACTTAATTATGTACCGAAAGTACCGAATTACCTGCTTTTTGCACTCGCGTTGCACGGTTATTGCAAGAAAACTATCCATCATACAAGGATCGTTATGGTGTCATTCGAAAGCTCTGTTTATGCCCTTTCAGGGATAGATACTTGTTTTACGTTCTGGGTCTTATTTAGGCATGAAAATGATCACGTAAACAGCCCTATTTTGGCTAAAAACACCCCGCTGGGCGGTACACATAAATAAACCGCATAGGCCGCTCGTAAGGTGTTAACGATGGCATCAGGGCTTGCCGGACTAGTTTTGTGAATAATCGAGGTGCCAGGTTCAAGCCGGACGGCATCCTCTGAAAAACAAAATTTTGGTGCCTGATCCGTAAGGCCAAAAACCTTTGAAATCTTTTGTTGACCGATTCGTGCCAATAGGCGTCTGTCAGGTATAGTGAACACATCCAACCTCCCGGCGGAAGTGTTAGCCTGATTTGGTGTACTGTTAACATTCTGAAAGATTCGTTGTGAATGTGAAGATTCAGATAAGACAGGTCTACGACCGGCCTCATCTGAACACTGTCCCTTTTGGGAACCAAAAATAGTTTGGACGTGAATACAGGGTAATTTGGGGGGACCGGGATGATGACATTCTTGGCAATCATTTCCTGGGCTAGTGACTCCACCTCTAAAGAAACAAAATTCGCCGTTGTCGGCTGACGTAATCGAGGTCGCCGGAGCCACTGCCAAGTGATGCCTTTGCGTGCCACCATCCGTGCCCAAGTGTTTAACGGCCATGCTTGGTGACACGTTCGGAACGACCCAGTTAGCAGACAAGGGTTCGCCGGCTGTACTACTCTCGGTTCCTCCGGCCTTAAGGTAGGCGCCGGGAGTGAGAGAGACTTTAGTTTTTTGATGGTGGGGTTGGTGCTGGACGCTTCGCCGGCTGGCTGGTGTTGGCCGAAGACTGGCCCTGACCTGGTTTATGTTGGCCGCGTCCTCTCTGACCTGAAAACCTACTCTGTCTATGCCTGAACTGACCCTGGGGTGAGTGGGAGGACTTAGGCGGAAGAAAAGGTTTAGATCCCCCTGGCTGAGCTTTAGTAGTAGGCCTGGGTTTGGGGAAGTTAAATGCAGGTTTCTTAGAAGGGGTGGGACTGTGCTTAATGGCCTGTGCCATATTGAACACTGTTCG
This sequence comes from Paralithodes platypus, assembly GCA_032716605.1. Classification (NCBI taxonomy): domain Eukaryota; kingdom Metazoa; phylum Arthropoda; class Malacostraca; order Decapoda; family Lithodidae; genus Paralithodes; species Paralithodes platypus. The sequence goes on from CM064482.1 coordinate 11,090,165, forward strand.
CCACACTTCAGGGGTCATTAAAGAGGGAGTAAGCACTGGTGACATAACCACCTGATTAGCAATGCGATCAGGTAGCTTGCGAACTAACGACATCCTAAGATCTTGTCGTGCTCGTACCGCCTCAAGCAAGGCGGTACGTATGTCACCCAAGGATTGGATTGACGACTGAAGAATCAGTCGCCGGGATAACTCAACCGATCTTCGAGCATCCGCATCTGCGATTGCCTGAGTGGATCGTAGTAAAGACTTAGCCACCTGCTGAGATACTATGTACTGCGAGAACAGGCGAAAAGCTTTTCCCCGTAGCCTAAATTCTCTGTCTAGGTGAGTAGGGGTAGGGGTAGTGAACGGGTCCTTCAGCTCACAAAGATTAATCTTAGGGGCAGCTAGAAATGAAAACAAAGCTGACGGGACTCCGCCGGCAGAACCCACCGGCATGGAGAACCATGAATGAGTATCCTGAGGTATCTGGTGGGAAGATTTAGAAGTGAAAGTGGTTGCAAAGTTTTGAGCCTCTACCTCCCAATCTACCCAAGGTCCTGGTCCCAACTGTCCCACCTTCAAAACTGGATTAGCTGCGTCGTCTGTGACGGTCTGTAAATCTAGTTCAGGAGTGAGAGCTGACAGAGTCTTAATATCATTAAACCCATCCAGCTTAGACCAGTCTGAAAATAGTTTTGAAGCTGAGGCAGGGGGTAAAGCAGGCTTAGAAGCATACACAAAATAATCTTGATGATAATAACTAGGTATAGCCTTGATGTTTACGTCCAGAACATTACCTAAAGTATCCACGGCCCTTAGTTTCTTTGACTTATTGCCCTGGATGACCCACTCACCGGGTACCGGGAGTTCCCCTGACAAAGTAGGTTGGGCAAGCTCTGGTTTAGAGGAGTTCAAAAGAACCCATGACTCGTCTGGCCCATAAAGTAAGGGCATAGCTACCTTTCTAAGAGGCGCTTTGTCTAGAGGGGGTGGATTGACATCCGTTATGACCCTGACATTTGAAGTTGTCAAAGCCGCCGTAGCAGGCCTATTGATCCCTGAGGTTAACAGAGTGGGAGGGTTAGGGATCTTAGATAAATCAATCGAAGTCATCAGAGGCCGTACCGTAGAACTTGTCTTGGGAGCCCCCAAGTCCATTGTGGGGTTTTCCTGTTGTTGACCAAAAAATTTAGATAAAGCATGAGTAAGCAGCCCATTAATTTCTTGTGCCGTAACAAACTGGTTTGATGAAGAACTTACAGGTGAATCATTAGTATCCTGTGCGGCGTCCAAGCCTGAGCCCGACCCTTGTCCTTTCATCTCCGAAATTATAGAAACTTCATCTTTCTCCTCCTGATCCTCCTGAGAAGACCCCGCCGAGGCAGGGGTACCTTGTTGCCAAGATAAGTCTGGGATAGAGGATGGGATCGCCGCATCCCTGTGGACATCGGCTACTGTGTGACTCGTTTGAGTCGGACGTGGGTGATCAGACCCTGGTTGCGCAAACCGCCAAACACCGAGGCCCTGGCCTACGCTCTCTTGAGAGTCTGAAACATTCTCAATTACTGAACCCCCTGAACTTTCCAATTCCAGGGTTAAAATATTAAGTGGCAAATCCTCTTTTGGGACAGGCACTGCACTGGACTCTTGGGCCTTAACACAAACTCTGTCTGGGGTAGAGGTACGATGAGATGCACTAGAAGTTGGTGAATGTCGAGAGGACTTCCGTTTATGAGAATCCTTTTTAGAGGATTTATGGCTACGGTGTGACCGCGAACTATTCTTAGATCTAGAGGAATCCTCGCCGTGACCACTGGTGGAACCTTCCGTCCTGCTCTTCTTACTCGCCGGTGAAGAGGCCCGACTAGATGACTGGTGTCTAAGAGGAGACCTAGACCGGGATCTCGCCCGAGACGAAGAGGCGGATACCGGGGGTGTAGGCTCTCTTGGGCGTTTAGGTGTAGCCGCAGAGGATACAGAACCCTGACCAGTCTCCGCCGGCTTAATACTCGTGACTCTAGAGGAACGTTTAGGGGGAGGGTGTTCGGAGAGCAATCTATCCCAAAGTGGGACGTTGTCACATTGAAGTGATTTATGTGCAACAATGGTAGTGTAGGCTGACATCTGTTGCCTAACCTCTCTTAAGGCTACCGCCGCGGTCTTATCATTATCACAAAGGACCTTTAAAGCTAATTGGGAGCAAAAAGAACAATTACGCATAACCCAGAGACCCCTTGAACGGTCTAGACATTTAACACACCTTATGCAACGGGTATGCGCAAAAATAGGGATACCAGCACAAGCAGGGGTAGTGCACAAAGCAAAAACTGGGGCCACGGTAGCCATGACAGAGACTGGTGGGAGGAAACTACCGCCGGGTCTGTATTGGTCCGCCGGAGCTCAGCTCTGGAAAAAAAGAAAATTTCCAGGAATTAATGATCATAAGGTTTACCCAACATGTTCGCGCACAAGTGTTAATAACCCGCCGGGTAACGAGATGTAATGGCACAAACACAGCTCGCTACGCGGTGGGGTTCAGAAATCTAAACAAATCTTTTGTTAACCCGTGGAGCCCCGGCTAGTTTTGTAATGTTTGCGCACCAGGCGGTTTTCAAAAATAGCGAATGAGGAATGAAGGAAAACCACGAAAAACCGCTCAAAAAGCTTTAAAAATGTCCTACAGAGCCCCCGAAAACGGATTTACAAGAGTAAAAAATTGAAGGCAATTAAAAAAATTGGAGAAACCATCGGTTGCGTGGATACGTACACAGTTCCCACAAATCTGACCCTCTTGAGTGACACCTGAGGTTACGGTCGGCGCAAGCGTCTCTGGGGCTGTGCGTTGCATACATCGCCGACGCGTCAGACGCGTCGCTGGGGCTGTACGGGTTAAAGAAAGTGAAGAATACCCTCTGATATAATATAACGGTCCAGCATGGCGCTTATAGTCTCTTGGTGGTGGCGACTGTCTCAAGATTCAATTTTGTAACAAAGCAACCCCCCAAAAGACGCCGGCCCTTGAAATATTTTAGTAGAATAGCACAGGGCAGGATGATACGAGATCTGATGTCTAACGAATTGTCACAAAAGATCGCCGTAAGTTAGAAGGCGGCGATACCTACTTGTATCACTAAATTAAGTGGTTAAATCGAAATCGAATTTTGTAAATTCCTTAGTTCCTCCACCTAGGAGCACCCGCCGGGTGAGAAGAATCGATATATTAACCTAAATTGAACCTTCAATTGCCGTAAAAGTAAAGGCGGCGATACACATAGTATCACTAAATGGATTGGTTAACTAACTGAAAGACATAAGTCGTTCATCCCACCTACCCAGGTGCACCTGCCGGGTGAGATGTCCAAACGTTAACCCCATAAGTTCCTGTCCCCACTTCTTTGTAAAAGATCGCCGGGGAGGAAAGCCTAAAACAACAGCTAGGTTTTTCAAGTGGCTTTTGAAAAACCGGGTAGAAAAACTACATAACGTATGTCCGCATGAAGAATCGTTTTATAGATGGGAACAGCCATCCCGCCGGGAATCAAAGGAGGCCTGAAACCAGGCATCCACAGAGACACAGTCCTGGAGAGCCACAGACACCCCAACGCCGGGGAAACAAGCCAGTGTTAACAACCACGTGTGGCCCAACACGGCTCGCGGCCGGGATTTTCATGGTGAAACCAAAAAAAACCCGCCGGAAGGCAACCCACCCTGAACAGACACCATCTGAACAACAAGAGACACGAGGAGAGCCACGCACGACAACCCCAAGGTCACTCCATAATCCGTGGAATTAGCCAATACACAACTAAACCAGGAAACAATTATAGTCCGAGGAATTAGCCAATACACAACTAAAACCCGGATACACATGACACAGTAGGGCATATTTATCAATAATAAACAATAACACTAGTACATGTGGCAAAGCTACGACCGGCTGGCTAGGCCTAGGTAGACGGCATAATAAAAGCTGAAATATACACAAACACTGGAAATATCACAACAGGAACCACCGCCAACACACCACCGTAGCATAAACTTCCGACCAAGGGAAGACTGACTCGGGACCCAGAAAAAACTTCACTAAGTGAAGAAAAATACGCTGGGAACGTCAGAAACAAAGCTTACCTCATCAGAAAGATAAAAGGCAGCACTAACTAACGCGTAGTGAAAGCCGCCTGCATCACAAACTAACTCAGCTGTGAAAAAGTTCACATGTCCACAACGGGACCACGAGGGTACATCCGAAATAGATGCCCCATACACTCGACCCAAAATACACTGCACTGCGGGCAACCAGCCCAGGACACTCCTGCTACGCCTATCCTAACCTTACTCGATACATCCTAGAGTAAACAAATGAGAAAAAACTCACTAGGGACGCCACGAATGCGGAACTAGCGGAGCGTGGGGAGGCACGTCCGGGCAGGCTGAACGCAGAGCAGAGAAGGAAGAATGACGCCTGAATCAGCGTCTGGTCAGAAATCCACACAAGTACATCCACGATATGATGGAAAGCTTATTGGATAGTTATTCTTATTTTCTTTTTGTTTTTATTTTTTACGAAGTTTTTTCGTAGTGAGAACCCAATTCATAATGACTGAAGCCATGAGTGAGGCCGCGTGCGCTCATGATGAAGGCTCCTCAGTTTTTAAATGCTCTGCGCGGTAGATTCAAAACTACGGCGGATTAGTGTTTGAAGAGGATGCCTTATGTAATAGGCATGTTCGTCAATGATGGAGGGGCCACTAATAAATATCTATTTGTCTTGGGTAGTTATAAGGTAACGGTTTTGTGTAAATGTCTCAGGTTGTCCTTATGAGGATTGATTCTTGGAAATTTCTTTTCCAGATACTCGTCTCCTCGGCGGGGAGCTCCGGACCGTGACTGATCCCATTGGGGGGGGGGGGACTTCATTATGGAGCTAATAACTTTCTGTGCATCAACCTTTTGTAACAACCTTCCTGTCACAGGCCACAAACAATGTGTCCGTTGTATTACTTGCTTAGATCGGTCTCGAGGCCGAAACTCCGTAATGGGCTAATTAATCACAAGGAGTCAGGGTGTCAAGTTGTTCTTACGGCGATCAAGTCATGTTATAATAATTACACCAAAGACATTGCCCATAAGGCTCTCCAGTGTGACGATCAAGCTCTTTGGGAGCTGTTAATCATTAAATTGCCATGTGTTAATCCTCCAAAAACGAGCACTTGTTCAGGAACTGTCAAAAAGAAAGCTGCTTGCACCGGATTCGTCCCATCAGCAACAGGAGAGGCGTCGGTCGCGATCGAGGTCACCCCTACGCATATCAATCTCTCATCCGCCGGCCCAGCAGGCGGCAAAGAGGAGAAAAGTTACACCAGAAACTACAGTGTTGGCTTCTAGTGTAAAGACTTCACAATCCCGTACGGTGGTCTCTAGTGTCTCACCTAGGCAATCGCCTTCACAGGTGCCCGCACCTAGAAGGTATCTCCTTGACTGAGCCGAATGTCAAATCCGGCCAGTCGGGGCCGGTCACCATGAGTGCGGAGACACCGCCCAGAGACTTAGTGCCAAGTGAACTGTTTAGCCATCCTATCGGTCACGTTTCCCCATCTGTGAGGCAACGACCGTACGTGATTCCCCGTAATAGCGCGCCTCAGTGTCATGTATCCACTCAAGTGTTGGCAGAACAATATCGAGGCTACCCACAAGAAACTAGTGAGGTTCCTTTGCAGTCTTCAATTCCGAATTTAGAGTGGGAAGCTTTTGAGCAAGATGTACTGGAACCTGCCGTCTGGTCTGTAGAGGTTCGATCCCTCTCAGCCCGGTCGCTGGAGGCGGGATCAGTCGAGTCCATGGAATGTCAGTCTATTAGGGATGACGTGTCGGAACATCTTGAATCGGGGCAGAAGGTTAAATCCTCTGGTCACTCGGATATTGAATCAACGGTGTCCACAGATAAAGCTAAGGAGTTTGTCACTAAGGGGGACTTTCAAAATTTGTTTGATAGATTTATTAGTAAATATGATGAGGTTAGATCGGGTTCGGGTTCGGGATCTCCCACACCATCGCCGGTTGCTCGACCTCTGGGTTCTGTTCAGGTATCAACTAAACAACCTTTTACTCCCTCCCCTTTTACATCTAGTTTGTCGAACATATCGTCTACCTTGACGACTGCCAATGTACGTGTAGTCATAGATGTCATTCCACCCCCATTGGAGAAAACTCCTCAAAAGAAAGGTCCTATGCCTCTTTTGTATGGGCCAGATAGGTCCTGGATGGACATTGTCAGTCTGAACCCTCAAGTCGCGCAACAGATGGTCTCTGGGGAACCTCCGGTACCTGAACATTGGTGTATACAGGTGAGTGAGGGTAAGAAACTAAGAGCAAAGAACTTGTCAGGTGAAGTGTTGGATGTTACTGTTAAGGCTATCCCTAATTTGTATACACCCAACTATTTCGTTTATGCACCTTCACCCGCACTGCCGCCGGCTTCATCGGTAAAGCTGGACGGGCTTAATGATATTAAATCACTTTTTAGTCTGACGCCAGAGTTAAACGCCCAGCCGATTAGAGACGAGTCTGGCATCCAGTTTTACAGATTTGAACGGTAGGCACGGGGCCTTGGCTTGACTGGGAAGCTGAAGCGCAGAAATTTGTGAGCACCATCACCAGTATATCAACACATCAGATTCCCCAAGAACAGCATAGTTGGTTTTCACTGCCTGTAGCCATCGCCGGGGGTATACCTAAGGCTGTGTTAGATTTCTTAAGTGCACCTAAATAATCCCTGTGTGAAATTAATGACCCTTTCTCTAGTCCTACTCCCGCACAGCTTGATAAGGCTTATAAATTAAGGCAGAAAGCTTTGAGGCTCTTGTCTCAATTTCTGGTCAGTTGCCAGCTGGCTGAGTCCCTTGTGCAAAAGACTGAAACAGTGATTGATACACAAGCAACTAAGGCTCTATCTCTTACTCGCCGGCTCCTTTTGCAAAACTCTGTCCAAACTCTTGGCGACATTCGGGTTGCTTTCTTGGAAGAAGTCTGGGCAAGGCAAGATTTGAGAGTGTTCTTAGTTAAGAAGTTGCTGGAGGATATAGGGTGTAGGTTAGTACTATCACCTGTTTTCACTACAACCCTAGTTTCGCTTGATACTTGGAGAACAGTATTTAGCCTCCTAGACTTGACGAGAACGACTGCCTTCACGACTATGAATGAGTCAACTAAATTTCATAAGCCAAAATTTAGTCCTCAGAGTCACACCAATGGGGCTAAATTTGTTCCGTCCTTTAAGACTCCTTCCAAGCCGGGAAACAGTGGCTCCAACAAAGGTAAGCCCCAAGGTAAGGGACAGGGGAAGTGGTATAAAGGTCAGCCAAGGGGTAAGTCAGGACAGGAGTCACAGCCTTCTACCTCCAGCCAGCCTTCTCAGCCATCCACATCCCAGTAAAACACTAGTTCATCACAAAGCTCTCTCACTCCCAGGGCCCCTGAAGGGCGAGTTGGATATGAGTGTTGCTCTGCTGGACAAGTCCAATTGCATGACTGGAGAATTCCGGAATTCGTGCTTGGCCCCGGCAAACTTGGGCCCGGACAGTGGTACACAAGGGCATCACTTGGCGGTGGCTCCGGCGACCTCGCTTACGTCAACCTTTAGAAATCAACCATATTTCTTTAGAGGTGGAGTCACTAGTCCAAGAAATGAGATCCATACATTTTATTGTCCCGGTCAATCCAGCTCGCCCTGATTACACGTCCAGAATTTTTCTCGTGCCAAAGAGGGACAGCGCTCAGATGAGGCCGGTCATAGACTTCTCTCAACTGAATCGCCATATTCACAACCCATCGTTCAGGATGCTCACTGTGAATCAGATCAGGCCAACTCTTCCACCTCTAGACTGGATGTGCTCGTTAGATCTGACAGAAGCCTATTGACATGTACCGGTAAAAAAAAGTTCCAAAAACTCCTCGCACTGAGGATCAGGCATCAGACATATGTTTTTCAAAGAATGCCTTTCGGTCTGAACCTGACACCTCGAGTATTCACCAAATTAGTCCGACAGGCTCTGTTCCCACTATTACGGAAAGGGATCACGATCAATGTGGTACTTAGACGACTGGCTGGTGGTAACCGAATCCGAGATAAAATGCCTCCAACATATCAATATCATTCTACGTCATGTAAAATCCCTCGGGTTCAATATCAACTTGGCAAAGTCGAACATTTGTCCCGACGAGGGTAATTCAGTGGGTAGGGCTGCAGTGGGACACAGCGCACCTAACTCTCAGAGTGTGGACAATCGCAACAGGTTTCGCTGGAAAACTGTTTTGCTTTCTCCACAGTCTGACTACCACGAGGAAGGTGTGGGAGTCCCTTCAGCTCTCTCAACTGCATTCAACTAATAATACAGTTGGGCCGGTTGAAATTAAGAGGTTAATCTTGGAGGGAAACAGACATTTTCCGCTTTTGCCGGCGGACAAGTCATGGCATATCCCAAAATTAATCCACAACTTACTAGCGGTCTGGGCAAGGCCAGAAACATTGCATTCAATTATGACATGGACAACTCCTCCGCCTACGGTGTTGGTCGACACCGACTCTTCAGGTACACTGGGTTTGGGGTATCAGTCAAACCTCGGTCACCAAGGTCAGGGTCTTTGGTCCCGGTTCAAGGAGTTTCATATCAATGCAAAAGAGTTACTAGTTCCCCTATTTTTCCTTCAGGATAGCCTTTCGAATGAACAATCTGAACGCAGTCACATGCATTCAGAAGCAGGGGTCAACAAGGTCTCGAGTGTTGCTACAGATGTCGGAAAATATCTTTATGTTGGCAGAAAAGCTAAATATTTATCTTCACGCATCATATCTGCCGGTCATAGAGAATGTGTGGGCAGACGCTCTGTCACGAAGACAGAGCACATGATGATCGCGCCCCTGTGGCTGGCTCAGGTGTGGTACTCCCAATTGAAGACATGGTGCGACAACCCGGTGTCGCTCCCGATCTCGTATTTCCACTTAGAGACAATTGGCAACCTAAAGACTTCGCTGACTTTTGCCTTGTGGATATTCAGAAGGCCAAATGGTTAGCCCACTATGGTGAAAGTGTAACCAATAAATTGATAAATCAATATACTCTCTCTACTCAACGTCAGTACCAATCTCACTGGAAAGCCTTTACTACTTGGATCGTGGAAACTGATCAGACTGTGGCCTCGGTGTCCTTAATTTTCAAATACCAAAACAACCTATTTGAATGTAAAGGATTGTCAGTAGTCATGCTAAAGCATCACATGACGGCCATCTCAGATTTCCATTTTTTTATTTAACAGGACTCTCAGTGCCGCAGGCAGAGAAGGTATTCATGCGTTCATGCTTCAAGCTTCGCCCACCACCATGCCAGCTCATGCCTACTTGGTCACTTGACAAAGCCTTGTCATTGCATCATTCTCAGAAATATAGTCACAAACCTACTTTTGATTCAATCTTAACCCTTTCGCTGCAGGTGACGTTCTGTTTTGGCAAGTTACAGCAATTTCCAGGCTGTAAAAGCCTGTAAAAAACATAAAAATCGAGTGTCAGTGGGTGGGAGCGTGAGGGGCCCACCTCCGACCCTCAGAGCACCGAGCGGCTCACAGAGCTAGGCTGTGTCTCAGGCGAGTCTCTCTCTGTCTCTCTCATCAGTGTAGCCAAGCGAGCGAGTGTTACATAATAGCGGGGTTCCCGTGTTTCACTGGGATCACTGCGGGTGAACCAGACCACGTATACGGTCCGTTCTGGTGTAATTTTGAAGCTATTTTCGCCTAGTTTTCGGCAGAATACACTTCATTTAATGCAGATGCTTGATTTATCATTCAGGAGTGCCTGAATATGCCCTAAATAGCCCAAAATGAGCACAATGAACATGTGTTTACTGAATTTGAGGTTCCGGCGCTCAATCAAGGAGACGCTCACCACAAGCTATGTCCGGTGAAGTCATTAATGACCTATATTGGAGTGTCCCGGCCTAACCAACCGGGAGGTCTTTGGGTTAATCAGACAGGTAAACGTCTTACAAAGCGGCAATTGGCAGCTTTGTTAGTCGATGTAATTAGGGAAAGTAATCCGGGAGCCGTTGGGAGAGCTCATGATATAAGGAAGTGGGCTGTGTCACTTTGATTTTTGAAGAATTATTCACTCACTGATATTCAGCAAACGTATTTATGGGCGTCCAATCACACCTTCTTGACACGTTACCTGTCTGATACTTTAGATAAACCACGAATGACCTGTGTCTCATTGAGACAGCGGGTCTGAAGATTCGGTGCTTTTCATTCTAATTTGCTAGTTTTAAGAAGGGGGAGAGGGGTATTTGATAGCTAAAACCCTCAGCCCCACCATACGTGGTTAGTGCGTGTGTTCACTGTGATACTCATTATCCTAAGGCTACTCGAGGACTTGAAACATAGTCAAGAGTGAATACAACTGTTTTTGTATTTTGTATAATAGAATATGCATAGACAAATATTATATTTTTAATGTGATACTCATTATCATAAGGTTACTCAAGGACTTGACATATAGTCAAGAGTTGGAGAATATTTTGTACATTGTATAATAGAATATACATGACAAATATTTTATTTTCATAACAGTTACATATGTTGTATGCATGTAAGTAATCTGTTTGTACATATAATCGATAAGTTTATATGAAGTGCAATTTTTCTGCAATCTCTATCCTAGCTTTAAGAAAATGTTGTACAGTCGGCCTAATAAGTGATGTCTCGGCACCAAGTATATTTTGATCCAAAATTGGTTTCAGCAATATCTATACTTAATTTATTAATTTCGAGGGGGATACACAAACCTATTTCTACACTTACCCAACCTATTCAACATCTGGCAGACATTATTACATCACAGAGCGAGCCAAGCGTAAGAACAGCTGAAACATGACTTATTAACGCGACCATACACAGGTATATTTTAAAGTACGCTACCTGTACTCTTTAAAGTGTTTTACTGTATTTTTGTCACAAAAATAAAGAAAGTTGGAGCTCTATGAACTGGGTTTATTCTCATCCTATTTTTATTTTGTTAGTGGTTTTGATAATTATCACGAATATCCCCCTCCAGACTTGTGATATCAGGCATATCGTCAATGATTTGGCCACTAATAAATTATAGGTTTGAGTCCCGAAGGGAAGAAGGAAAACCTAATATTTAGTAGTAGCCCCGGAATCATTGACGAATCTGGCCCTCCCTACCATCCCCATCCCATTTGTTTCTGATGTTTCTAGGTTATCTTGATATGTCAGTTAAGGAAGAATGGCGCATCAGCGTCTCGGGGCAAACCCATACTATCAACATCCACACGATGGGAAGCATAGCCGATTAAGATTTCTAATCTTTTTCTTTTATTATTTTGTATTTTAGTTTCTTCGTAGTGGCATCTGCATCATCAGGACGAGTCTGTAAGTAATTATGAGCGTACGCTTTCGATGTTTGGGCTCTGGCGCTCCGGGGCGGGTGTTTTGAACAGCTGACTCCGGGGTTCAAAGAGTTCCATTACTGTTTAACCTATAAACGGCGAGGGGGTGGGTATTGAACTCGGTCCCCATGGGCGAGCATATAGGCTCCATTCAGGCCTATAATCGTCATTTTACGATAAATATCGTTATTACTTATTCATATGAGCCTATCTTACCTTCACTATGAAGATAGTAACCTGTAACAACAATAAAACAAGTGAAAATAAACAAATTCTGGTCAAAATCGCGAATATAGATGGACCAGCCCATTCATGAATTATGGAGAAAATTGAGGCAACCCCTCCCTCCACGAGGCCTCAAGCCACACTGAGCCTACTCATTCACACACTCGGTTGTATAACATACTCGCTAGGCACGTAAGCACAACCTCCACACATTTTGCTAATGTTAGCACAAAAATATACCAACGAATTAGGGAATAACAGGGAAAATAGGTGATAATTGAAGGGGGAGGGGAAAAGGGGGAAGGAGGGGATGTGGAGGAGTGATATGAGGTATAGGATTTTTTTTTTTTTTTTTTTTTTTTAGTGATACTGGGGCCGTTTAAATGTTTTTTTTAGGCCTCCCTCTTAAGAGCTTTGCCGCCGTCGCCCAGTAAAACCTCTTATGAGCTTTGCCGCCGTTTACGGGTTAAGACATATCGTCAATGATTTTGGGGCCACTACTAAATATTAGGCTTTCCCTCCTCCCTTCGGGAGTCAAACCTATAATCTGACCTTATAGTAAAGCAATAATCCTACCTACTACAAGCCTGAGCAAATATACTGTACCTTACCCAACCCAATAGCTAACACACAATTGTCTCCAGCACGAGTCCTACCTAAAAACTAAATAAATAAATAAATATATGAATAAAATAGGGGATCTTGTAGGTAACCCAGAACCCCCCTGACCTCGAGCGACATATATTGAGCCCCCCTCCCTCCCCCCCCACCCCCCCTCCCCTGGACCCCATCAAAAGTTCATTAGGAGAAGGATCATTACGAGCAGGACCTTGTAGAATTAACATAGTCTCAATTTCTCTCTTCTCTTCTCTTCTGGAATATATACTGTAGTTTACTCTTGTTTGTCAGCATTTGTTTTTTCTTTCAGAACAAGTAGAGTGTTTTAAATATCTAGGAGGAACAATAAGCAGGAGTGGAGGTATGGAAATGGAGGTAAAACAGAGTGTGTGTGAAGGAAGGAAGGTTTTCTGAGCAATGGGAGGTATGTGGAAGACGATAAATCTCGGAATGAAAGTAAAAAGCGCAATGTATCAAAGAATTGTTTTGCCAACAGTGATGTATAGGGCTGAGACATGGGCTCTGAAGGAAAAGGAGAGAAGAAAGCTGGATGTGACGGAGATGAGCTGCTTGAGAAGTATGTGTGGAGTTACTCGTAGAGACAGACTGAGGAATGAAGAGATACATAGGAGAGTGGGTCAGCAGGAACATTTGTCAGCCAGAGTGGACAGAAGGGTGCTGAGCTGGTATGGTCTTGTTGAACGAATGGAAGGTGAAAGGCTTACAAAGAGAATATGTGTGTCAGATACAAGGGGAGATAGAAGGGCATGAAGACCCCCATTGAGATGGAGAGACTGTGTAAGACAAGCTTTGGATGATAGAGGAATGACTATAGATCAGGCAAGAGAAGTGGTAATAAACAGGAATGAATGGAGAATGCTTGTGAATAGATGAGTGAACACGTGGTCATTTGGGGGGAGGGGTCGGGCGCAAGTTGGACTAGATAATAGTCCATCAGGCTCCTAGCCCGGGGAGACGATTAATATGAACGGTGCACCAGGAAGTGTGGTGGGCGGGCTTGTGGCTGCAGCTCCACTGCATGTCTGCCTGCCGAGATCGGAACCTCTCCGGATGGTCTCTCCGTGAGAGTGCTGGAGGGACCTTGGTGACCCTGGTCTCTGGGTCTTCTCCTGGATGACCTAGATGTGTGTGAATTTGTATTTTGTCTTTGTGTGTTCATTGTTTTCCGTTGTGTTTTGCGTTGTCCCTATTCTTGCTCTGTCTTGAGTCTGCAAACCCCCCCCCCCCCTCCCCCCAAAAAAAAGAGGAAAAAGAAGATACATTTAAAAAAATAAAAAAAGTGGGGATTGGTCCTGAGTAAATAGATAGATAGACAGATGATCATACTTCATATTATGATAAATTCACTTACTCTACCCCCATAGTGTAGTTGACCCCCACTTCTATATATCTTTTCCTCTATTAAGGGGAGTTTTTTTTTACCCCATTCTCTCTCATCCTTAACCCCATTGGTTTCGAGATTATACGACGTTCGCCCCATTTGTTTGGCCATTGTTAGACATTTTGCCTCGTTTCCTTTCCTTTCGTGCCACTTAGGTGTCAATTTATTACTGGAGTGCGATAGCGAGCCTATAGTTTAGGCCTTTGGCCGGGGCATTATTCTACCAATTTTGTTTTACACGTTTATCTAGAAGGGGGTCTTGAGTTTCTATTTTTTATTTTTTATTTTTATTTTTTAATAGAGGTTTCATGAGCAAACTACCCCCAAAAAATTATCTATCTTTCTACGTATCTCATCTCTTTATCTAGTTATCTAGGTTTCTATTTATCTTGTTATCCTTATCTCTTAATGTAGATATCTATTTTTCTATTTACCTTTTACATCTCTTTACATCTCTTTACATCTCTCTCGACTAGGAGTTTCGACCTTGGCCAGCTCACTCGACAAGATTGTTGCGGGGTTTCGTTAAAAAAACCTGGGTGTGTAAGTAAAATACTGTCTCCATATGGGGCAGGTACTTCATGTGACAAACCAGTGAGTAAAATAGAAATAATCAGTCAAGATAGTGCGGATATAGTGATGTGTAATAGTAGTATCGATAACACTACACATGTAACTGATAGTAAAGATGAGAATACTGATAGAGTAGAATTTCCGTCTAGAGCTAGTAGTTCAACAGGAAATAATAAGTTAGCTAAACACAATAGAAAATTAGTTGCAAATAAAAGTAATAGGTTGAGGGTATATTATACAAATTGTAGGAGTTTATGTAACAAAATGAACGAACTTAGAGCACTCGTTAGCACAGAAAATATAGACATAATAGCGCTAACTGAAACGTGGATTAATACAGAATCTAGGCATTTTTTAGCAGAATTTGATATTCCAGGATATAGTTTGTTTAAATATGACCGAACAAGTAGGAGGGGCGGGGGTATAGCAGTGTTTGTCAGGAGTACATTAAAAAGCTGTATTAAATCAGGTATTAGACTAAATAATGATAATGAAAGTGTTTGGGTAGAGGTTAACGAAGGTAGTGAGACCATAGTTATTGGAGTTATATATAGACCGCCTAATATGAGTAGAAATGGCGGAAAATCGTTATGGGAGGAAATTAAAATAGCATCAAGGTTTAGCAATGTGTGCATTATGGGGGATTTTAATTTTCCGAACATTGATTGGCAGCACCAAATAGGCGACTCCGATTCAGTAGAGTTAATTGAGGTAGTACAAGATAGTTTTTTATTTCAATTCATAGATACGCCGACTAGAGGTATTAATATTCTTGATTTAGTTTTCAGTAACAATGAACATATGATAAATAATGTAGAGATTGGTGACCACCTAGGAAATAGCGATCATAAATCTATTTATTTTAATATACAATGGACAGGGAATGCTAAAGAGAATACGACACTTATCCCAGATTTCAGAAAAGCCGATTATGGTGGGCTAAGAAGAGACTTAAGGGTGGACCCTATTGTTAAGCAATTAAGTCAGGATATGCCAGAGTTAAACTTGCCACCTACATATAACCAGTTTATTACTTCACTCCACAATGCTCAAAATAAATATATCCCTAAAAGAAGATTTAGATCGACGCAGAACCAACCAAAATGGATGACTAATAAGCTAATAGATCTTATAGGAAAAAAGAAAGGAATATATCGTAAAATAAAGAAAGGTGAAAATCATTTACATATATACTATCAGACTCTATCAAGACAGGTCAAAAAGGAAATCAGGAAAGCAAAAATAAATTATGAAATAAGGATAGCCAGCGACTTAAAAAATAACCCTAAAGCTTTTTACCAACTATATAAATCTAAAGTTAGAGATGTAATAGGCCCCCTAAAAACTTCAATAGGAGAAATAACAGAAAATGATTTAGAAATGTGCAGTACATTAAATAGTCAGTTTCTTTCCGTTTTCACTAATGAAAATTTGGCACAGATTCCAAAAGTCAATATGGTATATAGTGATAGTATAGAAAATATGTTAAGTACAGTTAGTATAAGTAGAAATGATGTGCTTAAGGAAATTGACAGACTGAAACCTCAAAAATCGCCTGGTCCTGACGAGGTATATGCTAGAGTATTAAAAGAATGCAGAGATGAGTTAAGTAGTCCATTAGCATTTATATTTAACAAGTCATTAGAAACAGGTTTAGTTCCAGAAGCTTGGAAGCTTGCAAATGTAGTTCCGATCTTCAAAAAAGGTGATAAATCGATAGCATCCAATTACCGTCCCATTAGTCTCACATCAATCATAGGAAAGTTGCTAGAGTCCATTATTGCTAGGAAAATTAGAAGCCACTTAGTAAAATTTAACTTAATAAATTCTTCTCAGCATGGATTCACTCAGGGACGTTCTTGCCTTACTAATTTGCTTAGCTTTTTCTCAGAGGTATATGAAGCAGTAGATAGTGACAAGTCATATGATATTATATATTTAGATTTCAGTAAAGCTTTCGACAGAGTCCCTCATGAGAGATTGATGAGAAAGGTTGAGGCACATGGAATAGGAGGGCCGTTGTTGGGATGGATTAGGTCATGGCTAATTGGTAGGAAACAGAGAGTCAGCATAAATGGTACCAAGTCAGAGTGGGGAGCAGTCAAAAGTGGTGTCCCCCAGGGATCGGTATTAGGTCCCCTGTTGTTTCTTATATACATAAATGACCTAGATTTAGGTATAACTAGTAGGATAAGTAAATTCGCAGACGATACTAAAATGGGGAGATCAATTGATTCAGATAGCGATATAGAGTGCCTCCAAAGGGATCTAGATACCTTACATGAATGGTCAGTAAATTGGCAGATGAAGTTTAACATTGACAAATGCAAGGTATTAAAGATAGGGAAGATGCAAACAAATGTTAAATATAAACTAGCTAATTTAGAATTAGAAAATTCAGACTGCGAGAAAGATCTAGGTGTGTTTGTTAGCAATGATTTGAAGCCTAGAAAACAGTGTATAAGCGTTCGTAATAAGGCAAACAGGATTCTCGGGTTCATCTCTAGGAGTGTGAGTAACAGAACTGCTGATGTTATCTTAAAACTTTACTTGTCATTAGTGAGACCCCATATGGATTATGCTGTCCAATTTTGGTGTCCTTATTACAGAATGGACATAGATTCATTGGAGAGAATTCAGCGTAGAATGACAAAAATGATCCATAATATTAGAAATTTTCCGTATGAAGAAAGGTTGAAGAAATTAGGTTTACATTCGTTAGAGAGACGCAGAGTTAGAGGGGATATGATAGAGGTGTTCAAGTGGGTTAGTGGGATTAACAAAGGGGACATGACAAATGTACTAAAGCTCAGTGATAGCGAAAGAACTCGTACCAATGGTTTCAAATTAGATAAATTTCGTTTCAGAAAATATATAAAGTCAAATATTGGTTTGGTAACAGAGTTGTAGATGGGTGGAATAGGCTACCAAGTGATATAGTGGGATCAAGAACGATAGGGAGCTTTAAGAAAAAATTGGATAAGCATATGGACGAGAAGGGTTGGGTGTGAAGGGGGATCAGCCGGGTTGGGCCAATCAGCGCTCTGCAGACCCCCGTAATCCTGCGTTAATCTCTAACCGGTTTGGTAAGATGATCCTCAGGGTATTAGAGTGTTGAGCCTATAATTGGGCTTTGTAATTGGGGTTGTGTGGGACAGGGATCTGCCTTGCTTAGGCCAATCGGCTTTCTGCAGACTCCCATTTTCTTATGTTCTTATGTACCTTGTTGTCTCTTTATCTAGTTATTTATCTGTCTATTATATATTATTATCACTCTTTTTATCTAGCTAGCTCTATATTTGTATTTATCCTGTTAGCTTTTTATCTAGTTATCTATCATTCGATTAATCTTGTTATCTCTTTATCTACATATCTATCTTTCTATTATATTGTTATCTTTATCTAGCTATCTATCTGTTTATTTATATTGGTATCTCTTTATCTAGTTATATATCGTTCTATTTATCTTGTTATCTATCTTTCTATTTTTTGGTAACTTTATCTAGTTATATACAGTATATTTATTTTGTATATAGTTATCACTATCTTTTTATCTAGCTATCTATGTCTTTATTTATCCTGTTATCTTGTTGTCTCTATCCTTTATCTAGCTGTTTCTATCTCTGTATATAGCTATTTGTTTATAAACATATACAGTATATGTATATATACTGTATATATATATATAATATATATATATATATATATATATATATATATATATATATATTTATATATTTACACATATTATATATTTATATATATATATATATACTGTATATTATAAATATATATATATATATATTAATCTGCAGTAGGTATCTACTTCATACTGTATATATTTATATGGCTATCAATTTTTCTCTCTCTCTCTCTCTCTATCTCTCACCCGCCGGCTCTAGCAGCGTCAACAGCTCTGCATCGCCACTGAGAAAACTCGATAATAGTTTGAGTATTTCATAACCCTATTCCCTTTATTTATTGCATGAACAGTAGTTAAGTGCTTGTTAAACCTCCACATAGTTCATTAGTTGCCGTGCATGCCATTGTATTGCTTTTCTGACTGATAAACATCGTTGTTTACTTTTTGATCCTAGCTTGTGAGTGTACCAGACAACACGCACCTCTAATCGACGGTGACCGGTCAACTCAACCAGTAGACCATTTCAACCAGTACCAAATCAACCAATACGATTAGGTTAGGTTAGGTTAGGATAGTACTATATTTTGGCACTGGTTTGGTTGGTCTGGGTTAATTTGGCACTTTGTTTATCTAAAAAGATTACTGCTTTACTAGGCTACAGCGACACCATGGCCATCTGTTGATACAATATTTTAACCCCTTGTGTGCAGTTACACTTTATTTTTATATAATCTCTATTTGGTGATTTGTATATTTAGTTACATATTCTGTTATATATATATATTTTTTAACCCTTAATTAGCGGCGAGCAACATAAGTCGAGTTAAAAAAAGCTGGACTATGTGGCGGCGCTCGACATAGGTCGAGTGGCAATTTCAGCACGTAATGTGGCTGAGAGAGAGAGACAAGTGGTGGCAGGAGACTAGCGAGCGTATGACTGCTCCAGACCACCGCGGCGAACCTACTGACACAAATCTCAGCTCCCTCCTCCCTCTCTCACTCGCTACATACTCAATTATGTACCGAAAGTACCGAATTACCTGCTTTTTGCACTCGCGTTGCACGGTTATTGCAAGAAAACTATCCATCATACAAGGATCGTTATGGTGTCATTCGAAAGCTCTGTTTATGCCCTTTCAGGGATAGGTACTTGTTTTACGTTCTGGGTCTTATTTAGGCATGAAAATGATCACGTAAACAGCCCTATTTTGGCTAAAAACACCCCGCTGTGCGGTACATATAAATAAACCGCATAGGCCGCTCGTAAGGTGTTAAAGGTTAGGTTATCACCCCTGGTAGCCTATTTCTGCGTATTTCAATTTTTTTGTTTTCAGTTAGGGATCACCCCTGGTAGCCTATTTCTGCGTATTTCATTTTTTTTTAATTTTCGGCTAGGCTATCACTGCCAGTGGCCTATTTCTGCGCATTTCAAATTTTTTGTTTTCGGTTAGTCTATCACCCCTTGGTGGCCTATTTCTGCATATTTCAAAATAATTTGTTTTCGGTTAGTCTATCACCCCTTGGTGGCCTATTTCTGCATATTTCAAAATAATTTGTTTTCGGTTAGTCTATCACCCCTTGGTGGCCTATTTCTGCATATTTCAAAATAATTTGTTTTCGGTTAGTCTATCACCCCTTGGTGGCCTATTTCTGCATATTTCAAAATAATTTGTTTTCGGTTAGTCTATCACCCCTTGGTGGCCTATTTCTGCATATTTCAAAATAATTTGTTTTCGGTTAGGCTATCACTGAGTATTTAAAAATAAATAAAAATAAATAAAAATAAATAAATAAATATATAGAATAAATAAAACTAAAATAAAATAAATTGTTTTCGGTTAGGCTATATCCTCTGGTAGCCTATTGCTGCATATTTCTTTGTTCTTGTTCTCGCCCCCTGGAAGCTGATTTCTGCGTATTTCAAATTTGTTGTTTTCGGTTAGGCTATCACCCTTGATAACCTATTTCTGCGTATTTCAACATTTTTGTGTTTGGTTAGACTGTCACCTCTGGTGGCCTATTAAAGTAAGAAAAGCGACCTGAAGCGAGTGAAGTGTTTTAAAGTGAGTGAAGTGCTTTTAAGTGAGTGAAATGATTTGAAGTGAGTAACCATCACCATGACTCGCACCTGTACGAACTGCGCCAGTAGGTTTGGTGCTGCCATGTTCGCCGTTGCTGACCGTCAAATCTGCCAATTCTGCCAGCTACATAAAGATTTGTCAGCAAAACTGGAGGAAGCTCACAACAAGATCAACACCCTCACCATTAAGGTTTAATCTCTCCAGGAATTCATAACTCTCAACGTAGCAGTGTCAACAACTGCCGAAATCAGCACTTCGACACCAGCTTCCAACAGCTCGACACCTGCAGCACCGACCCCAGTGGAACCACCGGTTGCGGAAGAATAAAAAACAACTCGGCTCAGTAGGATTCAACTAGCAACTTGACCTTCCCTCAGGACAACTTCTGTGTCGTGAGGAACAACATTTGACCCACTCCGAGGAAGATCATCCCAATCACCGAGTGCCACAACTGTTTCAGGATTTTAGAGGACTCAGACGACGAAGAGGAAACGGAAGAAATTCGGCTTGTTGGAGACTCAATGGTTCGTGGCCAACTTGCAGAGTTCTGCGCCAGGGCGCCTGGGACCAGGGAGCGCTTCTGTATCC
Organism: Paralithodes platypus; assembly: GCA_032716605.1. Taxonomy (NCBI): domain Eukaryota; kingdom Metazoa; phylum Arthropoda; class Malacostraca; order Decapoda; family Lithodidae; genus Paralithodes; species Paralithodes platypus. The sequence goes on from CM064482.1 coordinate 11,110,730, forward strand.
TGGGTGGTGGTGTGGACAACGTTATTGCTACAATCAACGAAATGTCCAGACTAGCCCCGCCAACCACAGCGTACGTCATCCACGTTGGATCCAATGACGTGCAGCAGACCCGATCAGAAGACCTTTTACTCAAGTACTGGAATCTGATAAAATCTTATAAGGAAAAGTCTTGCAGAATCTTAATATCAGGAATTGTCCCAAGGATCGGAGTAGAGAGCCAGTTCTTCTATATAGCCACCAGCATTAATCGTCGGCTTGCTAACCTGTGGAAGGAGGAGGAAATCGGATTCGTCAATACCTGGCATGCCTTCTACCACGAAGATCATCTGTTTTCGATGGACGGAGTACATCTGAACCAGGTGGGAGCAGCAAGATTTAGCCGCTTGCTAAACGACGCAGTAAAGAATTTTTGGAAAAGAAAGAGAGTCAACCTAGGACCGCCAGGAATGATGACCGAGGACAGCCATGAACGTAAATGTAAATCCGACCAGAACCAAAAATTTGATTAACCCGGGAGCTGCAGGGAGACTCTTAAGAGTTCCCCCGGCGCACTGCGGGGAGACTCTTAAGAGTCAGAGAAAAAAAAAATCAACGTTTGACATCGAAATTTTTTTTTTTTTTTATTTATTTTTTTTTTTATTTTTTTTTTTTTTTTGGCCCCTGGGCCATGCAAAATCTCAGTCCTCTACCTCCCCTCCTTCCCCACTTTCCTCCTCTCCTTCAGTTATCACCTATTTTCCCTGTTATTCCCTTATTCTGAGGTATATTTTCGTGCTAACATTAGAAATCCGATTGGAGGGTGTGGTCATCACTGATAGCAAGCGAGTGCAAGAGAGAGAGAGAGAGTATCGATCGACTGTGTCTCAGTGGCCTTGGGGGAAATTGGCGGGAAAGCAGATTGCCTCACCCATACATTATACAACTCGCGGGCTATATCTCCGATTTTGACCATCCAAACGCTGTTTTCACTCATTTTATTGTTGTTTCAGGTTAATACCTTTATAATCAACCCATAATAGGCGCATATGGATAAGTATTAATGCTATTAATGGCACAATGAATATTTTAGTGACGGAAACACCTCAAATACGTCAGCACAGGGGGACGTTTCCAATTACCCCCATGCGCACTTCAGAGGTTAAAGAGCGTTCCGGGAGTTCTAAAACCACAACTTTAAAGGTTTTCTATGCTAACGCTCGTAGCATACACAATATATTTTCAGATTTAGAGGAAATAGTGTTTACAGAAAATTATGACGTAATTTGTATAACAGAATCTTGGCTCAATACAGAAGACAGAGACATTTTAGCAGAGTATTCATTCCCGGTTATGTAATGTTTGAGAAAAGCCGAATAAATAAAAATGGAGGTGGCGTTTTACTTTATATCAAAGAAAGTCTTAACCCCACTCTTTTGTCAAAACCTCAAATTGTGAACGTCGATACATCCTTTGTGCTAATAAAGAATAATAAAGGTACAAAAATAATACTTGCATTAAAATATACTGTAGACCTCCAGCTAAATCAGTGCAAACTGACCGAGACATTTACAAACAATTTGCAGATGTAACTCACAAGATACCGTAATTTTTGGCGACTTTAATTTACCTGTGACCAAGTGGGGCGATACTCTTACTTCACACTCCGGACATGACTTGTATGCAAACTTGCAAGAGAGTTCGCTCTATCAATTTGTTCGATCGCCGACCCGTGGTAATAACATTCTTGACCTTGTACTTGCAACAAAAGAAGAATTAATAGAGAATTTGAATGTTGGTGATGAATTCAGTAACAGTGACCATCATATGATAACTTTCAGCTTAAAGTTTACTAGTAACGAACCAAATAGCAGGATCGAGAAAGCCCCTAATTTCAAGAAAGCAAACTTCCATAAACTTAGAGATATGTTTAAAGAAACTGACTGGAGCTTTCTAAATAACAATAACGATATAAATGCATCCTGTGAATTATTTACAACCACTTACCTAAAAGTAGTGCAAGACTGCATGCCATCGAAAATACGGCGTACAGGCTATAATAATTTTCCCAAATGGTGGAATAAAGAGGTTTCAAACTGTTTGCTTGCTAGAAAGATTGCTAATGATAGATTAAAATCCTCACAAAATGACGAAGAACAGATGAAATTTGTAGAACTACGACGCAAAGCCAAAAAGTTAATTAAGCAAAGTAAAAAGACCCCGGAGTTAAATGTTGCGAATCAAAGTAAAACAAACCCGAAAGAATTCTATAGTTATATCAGAAAGAAAAAAGTAGTTACTTCAACTGTTGGACCGTTAGTCGATGAAAATGGAGAATACACCAAAGACGAAGTACAAATGATTAATGCCCTCAATACCTTCTTTGCATCAGTTTTTACAACAGAAGACCTCGGTTATATGCCTACAGCATCGCCGATTGAAATTGATAATTCTGATGTTCTAAGCAATATCACCATTACAGAGAGAGAAGTATTGAAATGTTTATATAAACTCAAGGTAAATAAAACGCCTGGACCTGATACAATCTCACCTAGAGTTCTAAAGGAAGCTAATGATGAGCTCTCCAAACCACTGACATTGCTATTCAATAAATCCTTGCGGTCTGGAACTATGCCTGATCAGTGGAAGCTAGCCAACGTAACATCGATATTAAAAAAAGGCAGCAAATCCCTACCCAGTAACTATCGTCCAATTAGCTTAACCTCAGTTGTATGTAAAATGCTAGAAACACAGAGAGACAGACTCGTAAATCACTCTATGATGGGAGTAAAGCTGTAGACATTATATACCTTGATTTTTAAAAGTCCTTTGACAAAGTTCCCCACAAACGTTTACTGCTAAAACTAAAAGCGCAGGGAATACAAGACGGTGTGTTGAAATGGATAGAAAATTGGCTCAGCGACAGAAAGCAAAGAGTAGTCATAAATGGTAAGGCATCTAAATGGACCAACGTAAGTAGCGGGGTACCCCAGGGATTGGTACTAGGACCAATTCTCTTTCTAATTTACATCAACGACATAGATGAGGGTCTCACCTGTACAATCTCAAAGTTTGCTGATGATACAAAAATTGTAAATAGCGTACTCTCAAAAGAACAAGTTGACGATATGCAACACAATCTAGATAAGTTGTCATGTTGGGCTCAAATTTGGCAAATGAGTTTCAATGCAGATAAATGTAAAGTACTACATATCAGATACCGAAATGAGAAAGCAAACCATTCGATGAATGGCACTCAGCTTAAGATGTAGACAGAGAAACCGATCTGGGAGTAACAATATCGAGTAACCTAAAACCGAGTCAGCAATGTTCAGACGTTGTTAAGAAGGCAAACAAAATAATTGGCTTTATAGGCAGCTCATTTGAGAATAAATCCAAAAAAGTTATCCTAACTCTTTACAATTCATTAGTCCGCCCTCTTCTGTAATACTGCGTTCAATCCTGGTGCCCTTATTACCAAAAAGAAGCTAGGATGAGTTTAACGTAGAGTTACCAAAATGATACCTAGCTTAATGATCAAACCATACGAGGAGCGTCTTAGAGAATTAAATCTATTTCCTTTAAACCAGCGCAGATTAAGAGGCGACTTAATTCAAGTGTTCAAAATCATCAAAGTCATCGACAATATGAACTGTAGTAAGTACTTCACTATCGACCAATCTAATTACACATGGGGAAACGGTTGCAAAATTATTGGTAAATCTTTTAACCCACTGAACCCCAGCTATTTTAGAATAAATGTACATCAAGACACCAGCAGATTTGGCCTTTTTTTTTTTTTAAATAGCTTAAATAGGTGAGAAATGAAGAATAACACAAAAAACACTCACCTCGGTCATTTGGGGGATCCTATGGGGGGCACCCTCAGAAATCATCTGATGCCGGGCGGCCTTCAAGCTTCCCGCCCGGCTAAACACAGCCCCCACTTGGTGGGGAGTTAACTACGTTATGGGAAGCGTTAGGGGAGCGATAAACATAGCGAGGCGACGAGGTAAACGAGGTAACTGGGCCGGGAGGGAGGTGGGAGGCCGCCCAGTCCTTCCACTCCCACGCTCTCTCTCCCCACTCCCCACAGCGGCGGGACTTGGGTATTGCCAATTGATAGGTATTGCCACTGTTAAGCAACATCATAAGGTATATTCCATATGAATTTGAACCCTCTAGCTACCATTGGATAATAATAAATAAGCACAGAAGTGGTGGTGGGATAAGTGGGTAAACTGGCTTTTCCCCATCCACCCTTACTCACCCGCGCGGATGGGCTAGGGATTTGCACGTACTACCACTGTTCGGCAACATCATAAGGTAGTTTCCCATACCATCCTCAACCCTCTAGCTACCATAGGACAAGAGTAAATCATTTCGAAGTAGCGGACGGAACGTATGCGGCGCTGGGGTTTAGCGTTACATGCATTGCCGATGCATACACTGCGGCGCTGGGGTCCAGTGGGTTAACTCACACGAATCTAAGAATTTCTTCTTCAATCGAGTTGTCGACTTGTGGAATGGGCCTCCCCGAGACGTTAAAGACTGCAGCACCGTTGATTCTTTTAAACTTCACCTAGACAAATATCTTGCATCAAACCCGCGACTGACTGCGTTTGTAAATGAATAACTTTATTTTAGTCCGCCATCAAATTCATCAAGGATTCTTGCGTATATATATTACTAAGACGTTACTCTATTTTCCCAAATATACGAAAGATCACTTATAACTGTGTTATGTTACTAACCCATCTGTCCCCTACTAACTTCCTAATCCTGCCACGGACATTAGTTCCAGGGCAGTAGTTCCCTTTCCAATGTTCCCTTACTCACTCTAAACCACTGTTTGGACACTTGATCCTCAGTGTTTTGGAGGACAAGCAGCCTAGAGGGGTCACTAGACCTCTTGTTGCTTGATTTCCTTTGTACTCCTTTGTATTCTATATATATACAGTATATAAATAGATAAATAAATATATATATATATATATATATATATATATATATATATATATATATATATATATATATATATATATATATATATATATATATATATATATATATATATATATATATATATATATATATATATATATATATATATATACTGTATATATATATATATATATATGTAGCTAGCTATACATCTTTATCTATCTCTATTTCTTTATTAAGCTATATATAATTAAAATATCCGAAATAATCATAACCACCATACCCGTTCAACAAGGAAAAAGGAAAGGACCGGAAGGAGGGGAGACTAATATAACCGAGACAAGAAGGCACTCACACCAAGGAAAACGAAGCAAAGAAGGAGAAACAAAACCAAAACTAACAAAGACGAAGGAAGGAGATACGAAGACCAGAAGAACGAAGAACCCAAGAATACCCGCACTCAACAATTACGCAACAGGGAAAAGCGACAACAAAAACAAGGCGCAGAAGGCCAACACAGAGAAGGAAAGTTCACCTCCACCACGGAAAACACACGCGTCATCAAAACCACGGAAGGACATCAATACCACAGCAAAACCATCAACACCTGGCCGCCCAGAATCTACCTGTACACCATACCAGACGAGACTCTAGGATTGCCACCATAAATCCTGCTATACCAACCATGACAGGCAAGACAATTCCAGTCCCCAATAATAACCACAAGGCTAATAAGAAGAAAATAGTGTACAGTCAGAGGCACAAGGACCAACACAGGTACACCGCCAAGGAGCAGTTGCGCCGTTCTTCCACGCAGAGGCCTACTCACCTGCTCACAAACTTCTAGGGGGTCTACCTAATCCCCCAGAATACGCCCCCCCTGTATTTATGACCTTCTGACCTCCGCACACTTGACCTGGGACATCTCAGTAGAAGTCATCACTACCCCGACGAAAAGCATAGAAAAGTAAGCAATTCTGGGGCTTGATAAACTGACATGTTAGCAATCAAGTCCTAAAATTACCCTCCCATTCAAGGAAAGATTTGAAGCCATGGTGAATATCTTTCGAGGTCTGAGGAGTTATTTTACCTATTTTTCTATGTGATGTATTTGTTGATTTCATTAATTGAGTTTAGAGGTGAAGTTGGTTGGTGGAAAAAACATAAGAATTGAGGAATTACTATTATCACATGCCATGGTATAGTGCTTAATAATAAGATCCCTCATAGGCTGCACCTTTGGTATTAGAAGCATAATCGCAAGGATATGTCCCCACCTTACTTCATTTGCCAAAACTGCACTTTACAACTGAAGAAAGATACTTGCCATGTTAAAGGTCCTGCTAATAGTTCGGGCTTTGTGAGACACCGTCTAAATAACGGCACTCTACAGATAGAATTCCATACTGTAATTGTCCAACACCATGGTCAAGGACACTTATAGTAAAAAGGTATAAAACAGCGAACCTGAGTTTTTTTTAACCTCTTATAACAGTCAGTGGCAGATCGAGTGAAATTAGTAAGTTCATGATCTTACTATCTCCTTGCGTTTGCCCGATACCTTGTCGCTGTGTCATGAAACTAGAGACATTGTATTAAAGACCCCAACTCAAGAGTACCGAAACGGAATTTCATCAACGATTAGTATTACGGTCAGGATAGACGAGCACTAGTAGCCTAGGACATGTCCTCACTCACGCTCGCATTAGTCCAATGAAAGTGCCCTATGTCATGACATCAAGGAGCTATCATTTAAGACCCAAAACCAACTAATCCATCTGTATCCCAAACTACACCATCCACACGGCAAGACCACCTAAGCGGCTCGACGGAAACTAGACAACCAAACTTCACCACTCTCATCCTTACCCAGGCTGTGTTCATCACTCCAGCCTTCAAGTGCTAGAAGTAGTGTTACTGAAATTACCTTTCACTCATACACCAGTGTGCTTAGGTGAAATACTTAGGAAAATAGAGTCACTCATTGGACTCTGTTTTATTCATGTACCAGTGTAATTAAGTATATTGTATTTCTCATTTGTTCTATGATGCTAGTGATAAACCTGAGATACCTAGTTGAACCTAAGTATATGTTTTCTTATCAATACGAGATACGAGATAAAGCACTAAAGAGAATAAATTAAAGTATATCGTACACCAGTGAATTAAAGTGTATAGCGCATAGTAAGACAGAGAGAGAGACAAGTATATTCCTAGTTCCCTCGTGGATACTCGTCCGTGCTCGGCTAATATATGCATATAACCACTGTTCACGTCTAAATAAGTCTTATTGTTCTGTCTAGTGAGTTACTAACTAAAGTTATCAACTCTGCGTAAGCAGAGTGGTATCGCCCCCCCCCCCCCCCCCCCCCCCGTATAGTGGGTACCACCAAAACAAATTGTCGTCGTCGTCGTCCGTCTGTCCCGAAACTCCTCCTAGACCGTTGGACGGATTATCACCAAATTTCACACAAACATTTGTTGCGTGAATGCGAACGTCAGACAAAATTTTTTTTTGAATTTATGCAATAGTTATGATTTTATGTCCAAAATATGGTTTTACCCATCCCCCCCCCCCCCCCCCCCCCCCCCACCCCCCACCCAGCAATGATGGCGTTCTTAGTGTTCTAGTGTTCTTAGTGACTAAGAACGCATTCGTTCTGGGGACGAAAACATCTCGCTACGCATTTGCTAGGTTTAGTTAGTTTAGTTGGCATTAGAAGTGATGGTAGTAATATTTGGATTGATGGCGATAGTAGTGATGATGGTGATAATAGTAGTGATGATGGTTGTAGTTGTATTGATGATGATGACAGTAGTAGATATGATGGTGACAGTAGTAGATATGATGGTGACAGTACTAGTAGTAGTGATGATGGTCATAATAGTAGTGATGATGGTGACAAGTAATGATGATAGTTGTAGTGATAATGATGACAGTAGTGATGATGATAGTGACGATGGTGTGAGTATTAGTGATGATGGTGAGTAGTAGTGATGATGGTGAAAGTTGTAGTGATGATGACAATAGTTGTGATGGTGAAGATCATAGTAATGGTGATGATGGCAATAATAGTGATGATGGTGATAGTAGGATACATGATGGTAATACTTGTGACAGTAATGATGATGGTTATAGTAGTAGTGATGATGTTAACAATAGTAATGATGATTGTAAGATGGTGGTGATGATAGTAGTCATGATGGTTGATAGTTGTAGTATCAATGATGATAGTAGTGATTAAGATGGTAGTGACAATGGTGACAGTAGTAGTGATGATTGTAATTGTAGTAGTGATGATGATCATAGTCATGGTGATGATGACAGTAGTCGTGATGATTGTGGCAGTTGTAGTGATGATGGCAGTAGTATTCATGATGGTGATTGTGATTGATGATGGTATTAGTAGTGATGATGGTAAGCCATCGCAGAGTTAGGTATGCCGTTTTGATTTTGGGCAAAACGGCACGTCTACTTTATTAATATGATGTACACAGCGTTATATTTTACCCTTTACTCCTTCTGTGCATGTGTTGTAGGATTTTGACTTCTCCAGTTAACCCGGGAACGCGAGAACACTCTTAAGAGGTTTTACTGGGCGACGGCGAGAAAGCTCTTAAGAGGGAAGGCCTAAAAAAAACATTTTAACTCCCTCAGACATATGTGACGCGATCGCGTCATATGGAACTTATAACCAAAAACTCATATGATGCGATCACGTCATATGGACTTATCTCCATGCCTCTCCAATAAGTTTATGACGCGATTTTGCGTTATATGAGCTCAGTAAGTCCGATAAGTTAGCTTACGATAAAACCGTTGGTGGCAACCTCAGCCTCCTCCGATAATTCTAACGGCCGCAGTGTTGTTGTGAGTGTAGTGCGAGGCAGTGGCAATGATCCCGGAGCTCCCGCCTCCTCGGACTTATTTGAACATAATATGTCTGAAGGAGTTAAAAGGCCCCAGTAGCACTTAATTTTTTGTTTGTTTTCCCCATACCTCAAATCACTCCTCCACATCCTCTCCTTCCATTGTTGCCCCCCCCCGCCCCCTTCAATTATCACCTATTTTCCCTGTTATTCCCTAATTCATTGGTATATTTTTGTGTAAACATCTCCAACTCGATCTTAGTGTGTGTTCATGTGTCTGTTACGTAAGGTAAAGACAGGGAGGGTGTGACTCAGTAGCTCAGTACTGCTTCAACCCTCAAGAGAGGAGGGTTTGTTGCCAGCTCTCTCATACTTCATGAATGAGCCGCTCGCTTACCATTCGCGATTTCGACCAAATTTGTTTTATTTATTAGTGGCCCCTTCATCATTGATGATGCACCTTAACATAGGTAATGGCCAATCTTTGAACTCAAGCTTGTCTTTCAAACTTACCGCCCGGGGGAGAACAAATACGATTGCCATACATCGTGAGCGAAACGCTCTTAAAAAAACACTCACGGACTCGTCATTATGTGGGTACCACTACTAGAAAAAACTAGTAAAAAATAATGAAATAAAAAATTAAACTTTGATCTTAGCACTGCGCTTCTCATACGTCTGCTGTTTGTGTATGCTTCGCTTCACTCATCGTAGCACTAGCTCGCCCTTAATTCTCCCTGGACCCCATGGAAAGGACGTGTTTTCCTGACGCTCCTGTCCTGCCTTGTTCGTCACCTCCTCTCGTTTCTGTTGGGTCTTTGCTCTTTTTTACATGTTATGTGCTGAGGACAGGTAGCTTATCAACTTGTGTAGGATGTGAAGTGTTAAATGCGGGCCCTGGAGACTGTTTTTCAGGGTCTATCGTATACGTGTTAGCCGGAGTCCTCGTTGTGCTAAGGCGAGGCTCCTAAGTGCTGCTTTTTATTATCTTAGCTCATTATTAGTTCACTGTGTAGGCTTCTTATAGGGTGAACTGGGGCCTGTTGTTCGGTCCTCTTTGGGTGTTCAACAAGTATGCCTCGTGGGCTAGTGCTCGTGGACTGTCTCACGTAGCTGAGGGGTCCTGCACGGAGCCATACTGCTCTTCAACCTACTCTTCGTGATTCTACGTGTTGGTGAGGTCTTCAGTGGTTCGCAGGTTTGTGCTACAGTGCCTAATTCTTCGCCATCTGACCCCATCTAGTTGGCCTCATGTAGGTTATTATATATATGGTTAGGGTGTGTTATTATTGATGTATTGATTACTATATTCATGTATAACCATACCATGTATGTTTCACGTTGTTTTTGCCACATAATGAAGGGTTGGCCCTTCCGTAGGATTTGTAAAGTAAGACTTATTAACAACGTGCCTCTAGTTGTTTCACATGTTTTTTCCGCCGGGAAACTTCTAAGAGTTATGTTAAAATTCAAAACATCCGCCGTCTGGTACAGGATTGTCATGGATTTTTGTCTGTTTTGTTTACGGCGTTTAGTTTGATTCTGGCTGAGCCGGCATGTAACTAAAATGGTGTTTCGGAGGTCCGGCTATACCTTCTCCTTTATCACCGATTAATCTCCGCCGCAAATAACTTAACAGGTACAAACTTTCATTGCTTGGTACATTCGGACGTTTTATCCTGGGGGTGCATCGTGGGGAGCCACGTCCACCGGGTTCTTAACGGCTGAACCGATAAACGAACTAACCCCTCCCTATCTTGTTGCTTTCAGTTATCTGTTTTGCTCGCATGAAAGGCGCTGGTCCGCCGGGATTAAGAATTAAAAATCTATAGTTGCGTTGTCACCGGATTTCGTTCTTCCGTCACAAGACGGGATAAGGGTCAGTGTTATACACTTAGGTAAGAAGTTATTATATAAGTAGCACATGGTAGGCTACTCACTACTCTCTTATATTTCTGGGGAATGTAATTAACGTTAAGGGAACTAAGATTGTCTATTATTATTCAACTCTTCGTTTTCTTTAATGCTAGAGATATATTTAAAACATATTTATTATATATTTAGCTTTGCCGACCTAGCGTGTCCTTATGAGCATTGATTCTTGGATCTTTATCACCCTCTGGTTCGCCTGTAGGACACCTAGGACGGTCGGCTATCTCCCTGGCGGGAGGAAGTTTATCATGGATAGGAGTACTTTCTCCTTTTGTGCTGCTTTGGGTTGTACAATTTTAACGGTCATCGGGTACTCTCTATGTGTTAAGTGTGTTCCTTGTTTAGACCGATCTCGTGGTGGTTGGCTTTCCCAATCAGGCCCCGAGTGTTCAGCCCTCCGCAATGCTTATTTAAAACCATGCAGATAGTCGGTGCAAGACTATTTTACTTCATATTCAGTCAGTGTATGTAACGTACTGTTAGACAGTAGCCCGCACAATCTTGATAATCGGATGACCATATATTAGAAGATTTGCTTCAAGGGGCATCAGTTACTTCAGCCCCTGGGGGGTTTCGGCTCGTGAGTCTTCCTTCCGCCAACCCAAGCGACCTAGGACCTTAGATCCGCCAGATGCACCTCGGTGGTCTAGCCGGCGTGACAAGTCCCGCTCACCTAGACAATAGACCCAAGTCGCCTTCTGTTGAATAAGCGGCTAAGAGGCCTCGCTCTGATTTGACGCCGCACTTTCTGCAGGCGATGACAAGTCCAAGCAGAGTCGGTCTAGGACGTCCTCCTCCTCGTCGAAGACGGTGGCGCAGCCTCCACATAAACCGGTTAAGACAGTCTTCGTCAGGCAGGGAGGCAACCAGAGACACATCTAGTCATGTCTCAGGCCAATTCACCGGTTTACCATTCTTTACAACCCGCAACCATGGCTTTGCCGGTATAGGGAATGAAGAGAGGCAGAAGCATGTGTTCTAGCCGGCAGGAGCATGAGCTCTTCTGACCAGCCCGCCTCAGTTCAAGACCCTTCCGAGTATGACATACCGGATCTGAACTTTCGAGACCTTTCTGAGTTCGACGTTTTTGACGACTCACACACAAGAACACATGATTCCGCTGCCCGGGTCGGTGAGTCTTGGTTAGAGGCTTTACCCCTCCCCCCTCTTACTAAATCCATCCCTGGTAAAAAGGGCCTTATACCACTTTTATATGGGTTGGATGCATCTTGGTCTGTAGTTAAGCCTTTACGCCCCGAGGTCGCACATCCCACAGTAACGGGTGAGTCCCCTGTTCTGAAACATTGGGTTATCGAGGCAAATGAGGCTAAGCAATGAAGGGCCAAGAACCAATCTGGAGAGGTACTTGATGTTGTCGTCAGGGCCATTCCTACATTTTTAATCCTGACTATTGTGTGTCCATGCTCTCTCTTACCTTGCCTCCCGTTTCCGCCGGAAATTTATTTTTCCGACTGGACTAAGTTAGATGGGTTTAACGATTTAATGCTGTTACAGGGCTTGACCCCAGAATTAAATTCGATAACCTTCAGGGACCCTGCGGGGTCTTCACTAGTTCAGATGCAAAGGGGGGGAGTCAGGGCCGAGGGTTGCAAGGAGACAAGAGGCCCAGCTGTTTACCAGCACAATCACAAACAAAAGCAGTCATCTGCTTCCGCAAGAAGACCATCATTGGTTTTCAATGCCGGTTGGCATGGCGGGAGGGTTACCTCCATATAATTTTTATTTTTGGGGGCCTCTAAACTTTCTTTATGCCAGTTACCTGAACCTTTTTGTCCTCTGACACAGGTTCAGATCGATAAATACTACAAGATGAGGCAAAAAGCCTGGAGACTGGCGTCCCAATACTTACTCAGCCGCCAACTTGCGGCCTCTCTGGCCAAGATGTCTGAGTCAGTAATGGACGTCAGTACCCAGAAGGCTCTTTCTTTGACTAGGCGCCTTCTTCTCCAAAACTCCATTCAGTCTCTCCGCGACTTCCGGCTGCTCTCTTTGAGGCGGTATGGGTCCGTAAGATCTGAGGGGGTACTTAGTTAGCAGGCTCCCTGCAGAGATCGGTGGAAGACGGATTTGATCAGATGTTTTCTCCAAAACCCTAGCCTCAGACGATGCCTGGCGCAGTGTCGATTTACTTCTGGACTCACAACCTGCCACTAATTCTAAGTCGATGAGTGAGCAGTCGGTTAAATTCTATATTTAATGCTAAGACTTCCTTTCGTGGTCAATCCCAGTCATTTCAGTCATCAAAGACTAACACAGCCCCTGCGAGTGGTGGGACGTCTGGTGGACGAGGCCAATCCAGGGGCAGAGGGCGTTGGTTTAGGGGTCAGTCTAAGGGTAAATCCAATAGTGATGGTAGCAAGGCCTCTCATCACCCCTTTCCGACATCAGAGTCACAACCCTCCTCTTCAATAAACTGAGACACCACAAGGCTCTCTCACTCCCAGAGCCTAAGTAAGGCGAGTTGGAAACAAGAGTAGTACTGCCGGACAACACCAGTCATGCGACTGGCAACTTCCGTGATTGTCATCGGGCGTGGCCCCGGCTGACATAGGCAAGGACAGTAGTCAGCACAGGCCTCTCCTGACGGTGGTCTCGGCGACCCCGTTTTACGTATTCCCACAGACTTCAATCTTGTTCTTATTGAAGGTGGGATCCGTCGTCAAAGAGATGGCCCAAAAGCAGATTATTATCCCCAGTCCTTTGTCACAGCCCATGTTCACATCCCGGTTGTTCCTGGTGCCAAAAAACGGGACAGTCTTTAGATGAGGCCAGTGATCGACCTCTCTTTTCTCAACACCCATATTCACAATCAGTCGTTCGGGATGCTGACTGTGAATCAGGTCAGATTGACACTCCCACCGCAGGGTTGGCTGTGTTCCATCGATCTAACAGAAGCCTTTTGGCAGGTCCCAATCAATAAACGTTTTTCAAATGTATCTAACTTTGCGTAACGGGGATCAAACGTTTGTCTTTCAAAGTATGCCCTTTGGATTAAATCTAGCACCTCAACGTTTTACAAAATTAGTCCGACAGGCTTTGCTGCCATTACTCAAACAAGGGATCATGGTGTTATGGTACCTAGACAATTGGTTAATGGTAGCACAATCCAAAATGATCTACCTCCAACATGACGGTTCTGTTAGTACGTCAGAAGGTAAAACAAATTATTTTGGAAGGAAACAGGTGCTTTCTGCTGTTGCCAGCAGAAACACTGAAGAAATTTCCAACTTTAATCCACACCCGCCTGGCGGCTTGGGCGAAGCCAGGGGTATTACACTCCTCTTTGACAGCTCCTCCTACGACGGTCTGGATACATACAGACACGTCAGGTACCCTGGGATGGGGATACCAGTCAAACCTAGGTCAGGGTCAGGATCTATGGTCCAAATCAATCATCTTCATATCAATGCCAAGGAGTTGCTAGTCCCACTATTCTTTTTACAGGAGCACGGCATGAGCCAAGCAGGAAAGTCTTCAGAATGGACTATCTGGCTGCAGTGACATGCAGTCAGAAGCAAGGGTCAGTGAGATCTCGTGTGTTACAAGGGTTGTCGGAAAAGATCTTTTGACTAGCCGCGAGGCTGGAGATTTATCTTCAAGCAATATATCTGCCCGGTGTGGCAAACGTCTGGGCAGACGCTCTGTCGCGGCGACAGAGCACTCAAGTAGAAAGGGCTCTCGAGCAAACCATCTTTCAAAAGATGTTTGCCGACCCTACCATCCGCGAATGGATTTGTTAGCGTCAGAGGCCAACCACAGGCTACCTCAATCTCTCACACGTCGGAGTAAGACTCCGGCGGGGAGGGGGGGTCCAGACACATTTCTGGTAGAGTGGAACAAATGGAGAGCTCCATTTAGCTGTTTCCACCTCCAGACGCATCCTTAATGTGCAAAGTAGTTCACAATCTACGGGGTTATCGAGGCATGGTCTCGGTGATCGCGCCGTTGTGACCGGCTCAACTTTGGTACGATCAATTAAAGACGTGGTGCGAGAACCCGGTGTCGCTACCGATCTCGTACTTCCACTTCGACACAATTGGCATCCTCAAGACCTCGCTGACTTTTGCCTTATGATTATTCAGAAAGCCAAGTGGCTAGGCCAGTTTGGGGAGCCGTGACTTACAAGTTGATTACTCAGTATGCTCTATCAACACAAATAGTACCAATCTTATTTGCAGTCATTCACTACCTGGATCGTAGAAACTGACCAACTGCAGTCCTCGGGGGCTCTGGTGTTTAATTGTTTAAATTACCTATTTGCAATGCAAAAAGTTGTCAGTTGTTACATTAAGGAATCGCCTAACAGCAATTCGGACACCTTTTTCGATTTAACTGGTTTTTCCCTGCCAGAGGCGAAGGAGAAGGGGTTCATGCGGTCTTGCTTCCGGCTTCGCCCTCCTCCTCGTCAACTCGCAACCACCTGGTCTCTTGATTTGGCCCTTGAAATGCTTCACTCCCGTAAATATTGTCATGATCCTCCTTTCGAGTTACGACTTACGAAAGCCATTTTCCTAATGGCATTTACTACGGGTGACAGGGTGTCTGAGTTGGCGGCGATGAGTTTGGAGCCATCTTGCTTAAGATTTTCGAGGCGCAACATGAGTGTACATATTGCTCCTGCTCCTAATTTCATCGAAACGTATGAACACAGTAATCATATTTTACAGAGTTTGGAGTTCCTGCTCTGAAATTGGGCGATCAGCACCATTTACTTTACCTGGTGCAATCACTCATGTTATTTATGCGGGACTCTCGGCCGGCACAGGCGGGGTCCCTCTGGGTTTTGCGGACAGGTAAACGCCTCCCAAAAAACGCTGGCTAGCCGCGTTATTAGTAGAAGTAATCAGAGAGAGTAATCCGGGCGTTTTGGATAGGTCACACGATATCCGGTAATGGGCTGTATCAGGCAGATTCCTACACATTTATTCACTCGATGACATGGTCATCTAATCATACTTTCTTAACACGTTGCCTGTCCGTGAATCACATGAAGCCTTCTCGTACATGTATAGCATTAAGGCAGAGAGTCTCGTTTTAAGCTATTTTTGTAAAGAAAAAAGGGGGGGGGGGGGGAGTATCCTAGCTAAGGACTCTGACCTGCCTCTTAGGTGATACAAGATATGACGAGAATGAAAGGTCATGTGATAACCCATTCCTTAGACTCAAATAAGTCTAGTCAGGAAAAAAAAAATTGTTTACTTTATGGATGCAATAGAGTTCACTATATATACTCATTAATCTTAAGGATTAGGATTAAAAGAGAGCGTACAAATATTTTGTAATATAGTACCTGTACTACCTGGGGCCATATATATATAGGTCAACTTGTTATCAGCATTGATAACTGATTCATTTTATTTTTTGTATTATAGGCTATTTGTATAGTTTGTGTTTCACCAACTGTTCTGTCAAACGTAAAGGTGACAACACCGTAGGCTACTTTTAAGGAACGCCGCCTGTACAATACTTTATTCTTTTTATTAACCCTTAATTAGCGGCTCACCACATAAGTCGTATTTAATAAAGCTGGACTATGTGGCGGCGCTCGACATAGGTCGAGTGGCAATTTCAGCATGTAATGTTGCTGAGAGAGAGAGACAAGTGGTGGCAGGAGAGTAGCGAGCGTATGACTGCTCCAGACCACCGCGGCGAACATACTGACACGAATCCCAGCTCCCTCCTCCCTCTCTCACTCGCTATATAAGGAATTGTATCGGGAAAGTGGCTAATTACATGCTTTTTGCACTCGCGTTGCACGGTTATTGCAAGAAAACTAGCCATCATAAAAGGATCGTTATGGTGTCATTCGAAAGCTCTGTTTATGCCCTTTCAGGGATAGGTACTTGTTTTACGTTCTGGGTCTTATTTAGGCATGAAAATTATTACGTAAACAGCCCTATTTTGGCTAAAAACACTCCGCTGGGCGGTACATATAAATAAACCGCATAGGCCGCTCGTAAGGTGTTAAACTGATCTTTTTAGTAAGTGTACCCTTGGACCTTTAATTTAATAAGTGTTTTTTTGATGTTCATGATGAATGTCCCCCTCCAGTCTTGAGATATCAGGCGCATCGTCAATGATGAAGGGGCCACTAATAAATTATAGGTTTGAGTTCCGAAGGGAAGAAGGAAAACCTAATATTTAGTAGTGGCCACGGAATCATTGACAATTTTGGCCCTCCCTTCCATTCCCTTCCCCTTCATCTGCTATATTTTGCGAGTCTTGATATGTCAGATTAAAGGCGAGCTAGTGCTTCGATGAGTGAAGCGAAGCATACACAAACAGCAGACGTATGAGAAGCGCAGTGCTAAGATCAAAGTTTAATTTTTTATTTCATTATTTTTTACTAGTTTTTTCTAGTAGTGGTACCCACATCATAATGACGAGTCTGTGAGTGGTTTTTTAAGAGCGTTTCGCTCACGATGTATGGCAATCGTATTTGTTCACTCCCGAGCGGTAAGTTTGAAAGACAAGCTTGAGTTCAAAGATTGGCCATTACCTACGTTAAGGCGCATCGTCAATGATGAAGGGGCCACTACTAAATATTAGGTTTTCCTTCTTCCCTTCGGGACTCAAACCCATAATTCCCACTTGTTTTATTGTTGTTACAGGTTACTATCTTTATATTAAACGTAAAATAGGTGCATATGAATAAGTAATAACGATATTTATCGTAAAATGACGATTTTAGGCGGGAAAGAGGTCTAATATCGTCGCCCAGTTACATGGTGTCCACTATATACTGCTCGCGCTTTAGAGGTTAAGTAGAACCTACCAAATCCCAATACAAACCCGGTAAAAATCCTGGCATAACATTGGCGGCAGACGGTGGTTCTTGATTAGGGAAGAAAAAGTCATTTCAGCACATAAATCAGAAGAAGTAGAGCATCGTATCACATTAGTCATCATGGCAACTATTCGCTCACATATCCCCATTCCCAAGTATGATGGGGACACGTACGACATCCAAACTTATCTGGATATGGTTAAGACAGTGCTTGACCTGGCCTACAACAACGATCGCGAAAAGATTACTGTACTTTTAACTCACCCCGGAAAGGCCGTTTCCCTGGTAGCAACACAAGTAACACCCACACTTACCTGGGATTAATTTCGATCCATTGTCATTGATGCCATTCAGCCATCATTGGGCTCAGTCGTTGCCCAAACAAAAATCGACAAAGTTAGGTACGACGGAGATATCGACGTGACCCTGGTGACAATTAACCGGCACGTCAAATCCGCCTACCCCCTGCAGACCACAAAGCAACAAAAACAACAAGTATTCAACCATCTGCTACGGATACTACCCGCGTTCGTCATAGAACATTTCACCGTACATGACCCCACCGGGTTCCAAAGAGATGTAGTGATGATACGTAAGCTTCTCGCCGCCCGCCCAAAAACTTCAACAGTAGGGGTCATTAAAAGATTCCCTATCCAACCACAAAACAACAAGAGACCGGGAACCTTCCAACAACCCTACAATTTCAGACTAGCGCAGGGTTGCCCACAACCCTACGCCCCTGGGTGCCCTCAGCACTTCCAAGCAAACCATGCTCAGACCTCTCCACCCAGAATATATCCCTCACAAAAATCATCAGGACGTTTCTCGCAGAGACAAACAACAGGATGCACCCCTAGAGACCACCCACTCGTATCCATCAACCCTTTCGATTTCTGAGCCTGCAACTCCACCTGTCCCCTTAATTTTATCCGAGATCAAGCCAAGAACAGGAATCCTACACCCCGTGTCTCAGCCGCGGTAGAGGAATCGAGGGAATTGGAAAAAGAAATCCTCGATAATGAACACGGATCCGAGGAAATCGTCCCCATTACCGAGGAGGAAGAAGAAATCCTGGAGGAAACAGAAGACGCACCTCAGGGTTTTTAACACCTTCCTCGCCCGTAATGGCTTCGGCGGGGGAGTCCGCATTCAACAAACCACTACCAATTTACCAGTAAGACTCCTCATTGATACTGGCGCCGCCCGATCTTGTTTGTTTAATTCGTTTTGCAACAAGCATGAGAAGACGTTAGGATCGCTAAAAACTGCCACCACCAAACTCATCAGTGCAGGAGATACCCCTTTACTTATCCGAAGTGAAACACCACCCCTGCATATCACCACTCCTCAACCTGACGCATCATGCAATCATCCATTCGTCGCGTTTCATTCAGATTGCCAACAATACGACGGCTAAACTGGCCTGGACATCCTCCAACGAATCCAAGCCCAAATAGACTGCGTCAGACGGCTCCTCACCTTCAAAAACACACAAGAAAATAATTACCTCAAAAACCCACTACCTTCCCCAAAGACTATAGGAAGAAATTAAATAGCTAAAAACAAAAAGTACCACCAAAGCAAACCAATTCCTACTCCGATCAACGCCTCCCGCTCAACCCTACCACCGCCATGCCCCCCGTCACCCTGGCGACCTCAATGCCAGCTCACAACCCATCCAAACCGCCCCACGAACACGTACACCCAGACCATACAAACAACTCTTGTAACGCAATCACCGTACTAAGCCCTGCAGTAACCAACCAACGTATTTCCATACCCTCTAAACACCAACAATGGGTACCCATCTGCCCTATTTCCCAACAAAACATGATCCTCACCCCCAGAAAGACAACACCTACATGGATCGCTGCAGAATCCAATCCGCCCTATTATCCTCTAAAATCAACGCTGTTTTAATTGCAAATATTTCTGAAGAAGTCTTAGCCTTATCAAAAGGTCTAATCATAGGAGACTTAGAAACATTCAACGACATAAGCCCCACCCCAGTCAAACAACCCCCACCCACCATTCTCCCGCCCCTTCCTAAAACATTAACGCCCCTCCAGAAACAACAAATAAATCAATTACTACAAGAATTTGCCGATGTGTTTGCTCAAACCCCACCGAAATCGGAAAAACTCACATGGAGGAACACCTCATCCACACCACAGGCCCTCCCATTCGTCAACCATCACACAGAAAAAACCCGCTACAGAGACAAGAAGAAGACTGCCAGGTCCAAGAAATTTTGGATGCCAGCATCGCCACACCTTCAGTCAGCCCCTGGTACTCCCCCGTAGTGTTGGTTAAGAAGAAGGACGGATCAACACGATTTTGCGTCTACTACAGACGCCTAAATGACGCCATGACAAAAGACGCCACTCTGTTACCACGAATAGACGACTCGCTAGATTCCCTCCACGGCTCGAAATGGTTTACCACTCTCGATTTCCAAGCCAGCTACTGGCAAGTCCCCATCAAACCCGAACACCAGCAGAAGACAGCTTTTTCAACAAGCGGAATACACCTATACGAATTCAACGTTCTTCCTTTCGGTCTATGTAACGGCCCTGCAACATTCTCCTGCCTCATGGAGTCGGTAGTGAGAGGATTAACTTGGGAAACTAGCTTGGCCTATCTAGGCGAGGTCATTGTTTATGCAAAAACTTGGCCGGAACACCTTCAGCGACTCCGTCAAGTTCTCCAACGTATCAGGCAAGCAGGACTTAAACTAAAACCCTCCAAATGCGAAATTGCAAAGAAAGACAGTAGATTATTTAGGCCATGTCATCTCCGCCAAAGGGATATCACCCGGGTCGGGTGAGTAAGCTCTCTGCCATTGTAGCCAAGACACCTCCAACGACCGTAAAAGGGGTACGATCGTTCCTAGGCCTAGCAACTTATTATAGACGTTTCGTCCAAAATTTTGCAGCCATCGCAAAACCCCTCCATTAACTCACCAGGAAGAGACCAAGCCTTCAACACCCTAAAAGACCACTTAGCGAACGCCCCTACAGTCGGCTTCCCCGACTATGAACAACCGTTTCGACTGTACACGGACGTGTCTCTCTACGCAATAGGTGCAGTTCTTGCCCAAGTACAGGATGGCAAGGAACACATCATAGCCTGGGCCAGTTCAACAATCAACAATCCAAAACAGAACTATGCGGCAACTAAAAGGGAATGTCTCAGCGTAATCTGGGCATTAAATTACTTCCGGTCATTTCTAATAGGCACTAAGGTGGAAATCATCACTGTCAATCAATCTCTCCAATGGCTACATCGGTCTGAAACAAATTCTGCCCTACTAGTCAGATGGCGAGAAACCCTCGAAAAGTACGATTTCGAGATCCACTACAGATCGGGAAAATTGCATACCAACGCAGACGCCCTTTCCCGCTTACCCGTGCCAAATACCCCACCTCCCACCCTCGTGGCTCTAGCGACCTCAATGCAAGCCACCAACCCATCCAACCCATCGCGCAGCGACGAAATTCCACTATTGCAAGCTTGGCGCACAAAAACTAAACCAAAATGGATCCCAAAACATGTATTCTACAACCTACATCAAGTCGGGGATCAATTCTACACAAAATTTGGACACATCGCCGTCGACCCACATACTGCCCAAGATCTCATGATCATCATTCACAAAGGTAACGGCATACACTTGGGACAGAAGAAAATGTTGCGAACTTTCCAATAAGTGTACTGGACCAGCAACCCCTCCACGATTGCAAAGAAAGTCACAGAGTCCTGCAAATCATGCACCATGGGCAAAGATCGTTGTAAAACACCTGGACCAAGCAGGCAAGATCACCGCAAATACATACTGTACATACATACATCAAATTTTAAGACAGTGTTCCACACATAAGTGCAGTTTCAGTCTCTTGTCCTAATGGCGGCATTCCAGGCAACCCTGTTAAGGGCTGCTTCACTTGTCAAGTTCTTGGATTTGAGATCGGCGCGTAGAGTCCGATCCCAGGTCTTCCTCGGTCCACCCCTTGGTGCAGCTCTCTTCACAATCACAGACCTGCGTTTTTTCACCCAATTTTGTTCATGCATTCTCTCCACATGTCCATACCATCCCAGTCTACTTGTACGCATCACCTCGCTAATACTCTTTATACCTAAAACGTCTCCTCAGCTCAACATTTGTTATTCTATCCTGTAGCCTGGCCCCACACATCCATCTCACCATTCTCATCTCATTACGCTCCATTCTGTTGACATCCTCTACTTTAACGGCCCATGTTTCTGAGGCATACGTCATTGCACTTCTAACACATGAGGCATACAACTTTCCCTTCAGGGGGAGAGGCATTCTTTTCATGGTCAGGATTGGCATCAATTCTCTGAACTTCCCCCAGCCACACCTAATTGTAGCAACAGTGGCAGCCTCGGCCCCACCACCGGCAGAGATGGTATCTCCTAGGTAACAAAACTTGTTCACCAGCTCCAAAGACTCATTTCCAAAATTCACAGCCACAGGATCATCACTTAACACAAGCTCGCCTTTGCACACTACGCACTCAAATTTCTCTATTTCTGACTTATCCTTCAGCAGGGGCCCCTTTATTCTACTACAGCGCTTACTCCCATGGTGTACCCAACATTGACAGATGCTACATTGAATTGAGTGAATGCCCACTCCCTTTCCACACACTGCACATGGGTATGCACCGCTCTTTTCCACATGGCTCGTGTCAATCTACAATGCATAACCTTGGTTTTGTTAATATTGACTCTTAAAACCTTGCTCGCCATGCCCTCTCTCCACTCTCTGAATTTGGCCTCAGCATCTTGCATACTGTCAGCTATAAGGACTAAATCGTCTGCATAACACAGTTCCAACGGGAGTCAGCCACTAAAAACTCTAGACAGTGCCTCCAAGACCATAATAAAGAGGAGGGGGCTTAACACTGAACGCTGATGGACTCCAACATGGACTGCGAACTCATCACTCAGTACACCCTTCACCCTCACCGCACTTCGCGAATCCTCATACATCTTCATTATCACACGCACCAGCCACTCTTCCACACCAAGTTTCCTCATAGCCCACTGCACAACATCTCTAGGCACCCTATCAAAGGCCTTCTCCAGGTCTACAAACACAAAGTAAAGATCCCTGCCTTTTAGTAAGTATCTTTCCTGTATCTGCCTGACTATGAAGATAGCATCGGTTGTACCCCTTCCTGGCATAAAACCAAACTGCATATCATCAATAGAGATGCTTTGCCTGATCAAACCCTCAAGGACTCTCTCAAAGACCTTCATGATTTGGTCAAGCATTTTCAGGCCCCTATAATTTCCTCTATCTAGCGCATCCCCTTTTCCTTTGTGTATATTTACTATTATACTTTTGAGCCAATCCTCTGGGATTTTCTCATCTTTCATAATGGTGTTTATCAACTCAGTGACTAAGTTTACACCAATCTCCCCTGAGGCTTTTATCATCTCAGCGACAATTTCGGAGCAACCTGGAGCTTTACCGTCCTTCATGTTATTGATTGCGTCGCTCACTACAGCTGGTGCTATCAAAGGAGGGGGCTCAGATATTGGTTTTTCGATACTAAGCTGTTCCTTATCCCATTCAAAATCTACATTTAGCAAACCCTCTCCCTCGACGTGATTGGCCCTTTCCCTGCAAGCAACGGTAAACGTTTCATCATCACCTTCGTAGACATATATTCACGAGTTTTAGTAGCTTGCCCAGTTAAAGATTAAAACGCCCTCACCATAGCCGAGGTCCTCGCCACAGAGATCTTCCCTAATTTCGGCCTACCACTTACCTTATTATCTGACAACGCCCCGGAATTCTCAGGACAGGTATGGAAAGCATTCACAGAAAAATGGGGCATAAAGATTGCCCATTCCTCTCCATACTGGCCACAAGGCAATGCAATCTGCAAACGCAGCCACAAGGCCATCAACAACCAACTGCAAACTCTTTTCATAGCCCTCCAAACAACCGACTGGCCCGCCCTAATAAAAATTATACAGTGGGGGTATCAATTCGAGCCCTCGCGAACACGGGATCACACCCCACGAACGCCTATACTGCGTTTCCTCATTATTACTCCCCTTCCATCACCTAGCCAAACCCTCCAACTCCCAAATAAACATCGACCCGTTACAACACCTAAAAAACACCCTACACTCAGCCCAAGTGTGCCAGGATATACAACGCAACGCCACATCACCACAAAATCCCTACACCATAGGAGAATCAGTCATGGTATCGAAGCTACCCATCATCAATAAACTGGGCCCCCGTTACGTAGGTCCCTACAAGGTGTTGAAAGTCCCCAATCCTTACCAAATCATCGTAGATTATCACGGAGAGACTAGGACATATCGCAATCGCTTCGTGAGGATCTATCGTCCTTTGGATATTGATGGGGAACGCCACCTGAATTCTCCTGCAACAGGTCACCAACCTCAAACGCCACCTACAAGGCCTACCACTACCACTATACCACGAACTCCACCAAACAGCATTCACCGCAAGCAAACACAAACCTCACAACCACCTCCCTCCCCCCCTCTACCCTCCTCATCACCACATTCTACCCCTACGGTCCCCAAACCAAAATCTAAACCCTCAACGTCACACAAACCTACTACAAAGCCCTACCTTCATACTAGCTATCAATTACTCTCCCGACAACCTCACCCATCCACGCAACTTCACTCATGAAGAAAAATGTTACCCCACACCACTCCTAGTCCTCGTACCAGGACTAACACATCCAAATCACGCCCAAAAGTGACCACGAACCTCTCCCGCAACCTCCTCACCACCTTCACCAAAACGAAAAAAAAAAAAAAAATCGCCCTCACCATCCCCCCCGGAAATCCACCCCAACCTCACTTGACTAACCCAAGTCATCCACCTCATCATTTTCATCTTCGACACCAAATGTTCACACTCTTCCCCAACCCCTCCTGACCCAACCTCATCACCTACCTCAACCCCTAAGCCATGCTCTACCCCCAACTTCGACACTTACCCAACCTTCCACTTCCCAACTTCTTCAACCTTTTCCTTCCATCTCTCAAACAACCCCACACACTCAACCCACAACCCATCAAACCAGCCACCTCGCCAAGCCCCCCCCCCCCCCCACCTTCGACCGTACCCCTCCACAATCCCTTCCCCTGCCAGAAACTCACCTCAAAAATCATCCATTTCTCAATCTATCACTTTACACCCTTATCACACAATCCAACACACCACCCCCAACCCTCGACCACAACCTCCACCCCCAACCACACCCTTACACCCTTACACCCTCAGAAACAAGCCCAATTCCATCACCCAGAACCAACTTTGTCACAAGATCGGGACATTAATCAAAACCCCCGAACCGTTTCTCTTCAATTTTAATCCACAAACCTCACCGACCAACCAACTCACAATACACACCCATCAAATACCAAGCATTAGCTACACAAACCCTGACAACACTCAGAATATCATCCGCAACTAACACAAATTGCACCCCCAAACATACATTTTTGACAAATCAACTCACCCCCAGTACTTTTGCGTCTGCAAGTAGGGATAAAACCCCTCAGGTCACTGACCAGGTCATCACTTGCCTTCACACTACTGACCGAGCAACAGCTACTACTTCTACCTGCACCCGCCCTCACCACTCGTTAAGCACCATGTCTCTGGCGACGCCCTACATCTCGAAGGTAAAATGGAGCGGCGACCAGCACAACTTCTACAAAATCTGTTTTGAGGACGAAGCCCAAACCGCAGCTATCATCAACGAAAAACCATCATTCCTGTCAATCTTCACCAATCCTTCACGTATTCCACACCAACTCTCCGTAGACTGGTGGACATATCTACATTCCCTTCCAACCTTCACTCGACACGGAGACACATTCTGTTTCCAGCTCGAGTCACGGGGCTATGACTTTAACTCCCAGGAGGGAAATAAAATACCTGAAATAATCATAACCACCATACCCGTTCGACATGGAAAAAGGAAAGAACCAGAAGAAAGGGAGACTAATATAACTGAGACAAGAAGGCACACACACCAAGGAAAACGAAGCAAGTTCAACGAAGGAGAAACTAAACCAAAACTAACAAAGACGAAGGAAGGAGTTACGAAGACCAGAAGAACGAAGAGCCCAAGAATACCCGCACTCAACAATTACGCAACAGGGAAAAGCAACAACATAAACAAGGCGCAGAAGACCAACACAGAAAAGGAAAGTTCACCTCCACCACAGAAAACACATCAATATCACAGCAAAACCATCAACACCTGGCCGCCAAGAATCTACCTGTACACCACTACACCATACCAGACGAGATACCAGGATTACCACCATAAATCCTGCTATACCAACCACGCCAGGCAAGACAATTTCAGTCCCCAACAATAACCACAAGGATAATAAGAAGAAAATAGTGTACAGTCAGAGGCACAAGGACCAACACAGGTACACTACCAAGGAGCAGTTGCGCCGTTCTTCCACGCAGAAGCCTACTCACCTACCCGCAAACTTCTAGGGGGTCTACCTAATCCCCCCAGAATACGCCCCCCCCCTGTACTTATGCCCTTCTGACCTCCGCATACTTGACCTGGGACATCTCAGCCAAAGTCGTCACTACCCTGACGAAAACCATGGAAAAGTAAGCAATTCTGGGGGCTTGATAAACTGACATGTTAGCAATCAAGTCCTAAAATTACCCTCCCTTTCAAAGAAAGAATTGAAGCCATGGTGAATATCTTTCGATATCTGAGGAGTTATTTTACCTATTGAGGAATTACTATTATCATATGCCATGGTATAGTGCTTAATAATAATATCCCTCATAGGCTGCACCTTTGGTATTAGAAGCATAACTGCAAGGACATGTCCCCACCTTACTTCTTTTGCCAAAACCGCACTCTACAACTATAGAAAGATACTTGCCATGGTAAAGGTCCTTCTAATAGTTCGGGCTTTGTGAGACACCGTCTAAATAACGGCACTCTACAGATAGAAGTCCATACTGTAATTGTCCAACACCATGGTCAAGGACACCTGAGTTCTTTGAACCTCTTATAACAGTCAGTGGCAGATCGAGTGAAATTAGTAAGTTCATGATCTTACTATCTCCTTGCGTTTGCCCGATACCTTGTCGCTGTGTCATGACACTAGAGACATTGTATTAAAGACCCCAACTCAAGAGTACCGAAACGGAATTTCATCAACGATTAGTATAACGGTCAGGATAGACGAGCACTAGTAGCCTAGGACATGTCCTCACTCACGCTCGCATTAGTCCAATGAAAGTGCCCTATGTCATGACATCAAGGAGCTATCATTTAAGACCCAACACCAACTAATCCATCTGTATCCCAAACTACACCATCCACACGGCAGGACCACCTAAGCGGCTCGACGGAAACTAGACAACCAAACTTCACCACTCTCATCCTTACCCAGGCTGTGTTCATCACTCCAGCCTTCAAGTGCTAGATTAGGAGTTTTACTGAAAATATCTTTCACTGTTAAACCAGTGCGCCCAGGTGAAATACTTAGGAAAATAGAGCCACTCATTGGACTCTGTTTTATTTTCACACCAGTGAGACTAGGTGAAATACTTAGGAAAATAGAGCCACTCATTTGACTCTGTTTTATTCTCACACCAGTGCGACCAAATAAAATACTTAGGGAAATAGAGCCACTCATTGGACTCTGTTTTATTTTCACACCAGTGCGACCAAATAAAATACTTAGGAAAATAGAGCCACTCATTGGACTCTGTTTTATTCATGTACCAGTGTAATTAAGTATATTGTATTTCTCATTTGTTCTATGATGCTGTCCGTGCTAGGTTAATATATGTATATAACCATTGTTCACGTACAAATAAGTCTTATTGTTCTGTCTAGTGAGTTACTAATTAAAGTTATTAATATGATGTACACAGTGTTATATTTTACCCTTTACTCCTGTGTTGTAGGATTTTGACTTCTACAGTTAAGTAAAACCTACCAAATCCCAATATAAACCCGGTAAAAACCCTGGCATAACAATATTGTAATTGTTTATCTAATATTCTATCTCTCTATTTGTAACTTACCTCTCCTAGGGCTAGAAGAATCATTGACCATCTCCTCCTCATTCTCCGTCTGCTCCTCCCTTCCTCCTCCTGTTGCTTCTTCCTCTTCTTCCTCCTCCTGCCTCCTCCCCCTCTGCCCCTTCCTCCCTCGCCTCCCCCTCCTCCTCTCATTGGGACGCTCTTCCTCCTCCACCTCTTCAACCACCACCTCTTCTTCTTCCTCGAAGCCTGCTAAGGGCCCCAGAGCTGTAAAATATTGTATTTTTAGACTAGGTTCAATATCAAAGATCATATACTTACTCCTGACCACAGGAAACAAATAAATCAATCACTTGATGTATGATTAATATGGGAATAAATTGAGGTACTTTACCATATTGGGTAGTATAACATTTTCATTCACAAATCAACACTAAATTGTATTTATGTTTTCTTTTTTACTATTAATTAATAATATTATGTTTTAATATGGGGGCAGGACGCTAGGAATCCTCCTCCCCTTGTATAATTCTTCTACTCGACGAGACAGAGAACGCAAAAGTGGTACCCGACCCTGAGAATAGGAACTTTAAATGTTGTTTCTGTTCGGGCTCTGTCTCATGTCGGCCAGCCCCAGCAATGGGGTATGTGCTTGAGTATATACATACATACAATATTGAAGAGGCAAAGCCCGCCTGTCATGGTTAAGAATACGAGTGTAGGATTTAAATTTGTATGGTTTTATGATGCTAGGTGTAATGTTTCAATATAATATTCATTACATAATTTCTGACTTTCTCCTGACAGAACACAGGACATAGTACAGGGGGTTCGTGAAGTCCTTCAGTGATTTCAAATATTAACCCAAAATCATTCAAGATGAAATGATAAAGTTTGGTGTATTATATGTGTTATGCCCTGTTTTTCTACAGGTTTAACTTGGGTAATGTGAGTTCTAAATTGACTGGGTATATAAGGCTGCATGCACAATACAAGATATGAGGAATAGAGAACACAAAGAAACACATGGTAGCAAGTTACATGATCACGTTTATTGATATACCACTGCAGAATACTTGTGTAAGACAATATAATAGAATTGAACAACACTAGCATAAGTGGATCTGGATGGAACCTAGTCTCCCACTTCCAACGTTCAGGTATTAATCTTCTGATCACTGGCTTTGATTTCACAGGTTTATATACCGAAGACCATCAATGTTACTTATAGATTCATATTCACTGTTAGATTTATTACTGGTAGCTCTGGTGCACAAGTAGTAGTTCAGACTAGATTAGACACACGTATTTTAGAGCACGGGAATTCTAGTAACCTCAGGGGGTACTGATCTAAGTTTTATATCCTTGTCTCAGAAATACATAGAACGCAAATCAGTGGGCGAACGTTAGATATCACTAGAGTTTTAATATCTGAATAAGGTAATTACGAGAGTCAAGGTCGCCTGTTAATTAAAGAGCACTGATCGCTTAGTACGTCCCAAATGGAATGGTTAAGTATGAATTACACTGGGCAAGGTCTTAGCCACTTCGTAGAAATATTAATTAGTGAATCTAAAACAGCACAGTAATATGTAGTACTGCTAAAGGGAATCTT
This sequence comes from Paralithodes platypus, assembly GCA_032716605.1. NCBI lineage: Eukaryota > Metazoa > Arthropoda > Malacostraca > Decapoda > Lithodidae > Paralithodes > Paralithodes platypus. The sequence goes on from CM064482.1 coordinate 11,139,941, forward strand.
GGGTAGTATCTGATGGGTCTGGTCCTGGTTATATTGCGTCCATGATGTTGGGGGCTAACGACTGGTTCCGCGGCCGTCCAGGGGGGCCATATGTGTGAAGTTCTTCAATACGTGGGCAGGTCCTTCTATCCAAATCTGCCACGGAGTCTGCCGGCTCTGGGATCTCACTCCGGAACAACACAAGGGCAGAGCTAGAAATTAACTGCAGGGTAGTGACCCCTGGTTGGTGTCTAGCTTTCAACTGATTTGACTGGGGGCGGGAGTTAGATTTATAGGCTCGGTTCTGGACCCTGTAGACAGTAGGGATCTCGAGTCTTATGGACTTAATTGAGCTCTCAATAGATATGGGGACTAGGTAAGATGGTATTTACTGTTGTGGCACAGGGCGATAGGAAGCCTTTATATTTTCATATAACTGAGCCTTAGTAAGAGGTACTATTTTGGCTATACTGGACGTATTTAGGGGAGAGAGACTGGATCTACTTTGCGAGGAGGATGGGGACAGCTGTGATAGGAGCGTCTCTCTAGATTGTTCAATCTTCATTCTATGGTATAGCTGAGGTGCTAATTTAGTGATCAGAGCATGCAAGAAAGGTAAATGGTTTATTGTGAGTTAATAGAGGTTAGTAAAGGTGTTAGTCATTCATGGTTAGTTCATTGATAGGAAGAATTTCTGTGCTACCTGGCAATGACTCGAAAGTCAAAACAGGGGCCAGGTATACCTCCGCGGAGGTGGGGGTCTCCCTCCTCGGGTGGGCAAAAAGGGGGAGCTGGGCGCCCTCTCTCTGATCTAGTCGTCCGGCGGCTGTGGCTAGGGGCTTGCCATATCACCAGTGTTTGTAATAACCCTCTGTGTATGAGACAGATGTGAGTGTCTTTAATACCAAAACCGAAGGTGCCTTAGCTAGCTGGTTTTACTCGGCTGGTTGTTAATTGTAGGGTTTGCTGGATATGGTGGAGACTGGGTTGCTAACTCTGCCACATTTATCTGAAAGTATGGCAATAGAAGTTAGTTACTGGCGGGGCGGCTAGCCTCGCACCGACGACCATTGGGTGCAGGGTTGTGAATGTGTTGTAAGAGAATAGATGGCATGCAAGGGGCTAGTAAAGTTCTAATGTTGTTCTGGCCTACTAAGTGAAGGTAGGCTGGATAGGAGTATATATAAAAGGTTGGAGAGCGTTAGTAACGGAAATTCAAGGATCTTCAAGAGGTATGAGAGAGAGGCTAGGTCGGACAAGAGTCGAGAAGCGCGGGTGTCTTAATGAGAGGGGGGGGAGAGTTCAAGGGCTACAGGGAAATTTTGCCCCTAAGGTCCCTGGACGTGGGGGTGGCATTAGGCTACAATTGATATGGAAGTTTGAAAAGGCAGTAGAATACGTTAGCCAAATGCTACCGGGGAATGCAACTATGGGGTGGTATAGGAGTCTGGAAAAGATAGAGTTATGTGATCAGTCCGAGGGTTATGGATACTATTAGTTGGCCCTGGGAACTGCGTTTTCTATTAAATATAAATATCAGCAACAGCGGCAGTTCGTAGGGGTACTTAGTTATTGTTTCGGGGTACTTATGACAGATACTGATAACCAGGTTATCTTATATAATCTCTGGTTGGGGTAAGAGGTGTAAGACACGAAGTAAATTGGCGTAGTGTGGACTGTGGATACGAAGGAGGCAAGGGGAAGACGTATGACAATTGTGGAAAGTAAATGGAAAAAGGTGAACACAATGGCGGATAAAATACTTAACCTAAGGATTGCATACATCGATGAACGATGACATTATAGTCGTCGTCCTAATAAGGTGATGAAACCTGGTTGATCTGTACTTGGCACAATACGACACAAGGACACTGCCGCTATGTCGCATCAATGCTGGTGGCAGTTAATATTATAGACTTAGTTACTAGAGGAACAATGCAAGGGGCGACTGAGCACGGGTTACACATATCTATACTCGTCATGGAAAATGATATAAGAGGTCTATGGACAAGCGTGGGTGTTTGAACTTCTAAGATATATAACATCTACTTCTCGGATGCAAGAACATACATAGATATAATTATGGCTGTCTGATGTGTTGGCATTGGCTCAACGTCGGGACAGGCATGGGTGTTTTTAATATGAATGTATATTCCTGTTCATCATCTTTGTAGCAAGGACAGTGCCGCTATGTCGTATCAATGCTGGTGGCAGTTAATATTATAGACTTAGTTACTAGAGGAACAATGCAAGGGGCGACTGAGCACGGGTTACACATATCTATACTCGTCATGGAAAATGATATACGAGGTCTAGGGACAGCGTGGGTGTTTTAACTTCTAAGATATATAACATCTACTTCTCGGATGCAAGAACATACATAGATATAATTATGGCTGTCTGATGTGTTGGCATTGGATCAACGTCGGGACAGGCATGGGTGTTTTTAATATGAATGTATATTCCTGTTCATCATCTTTGTAGTTAGGAGTGTAGGACACGAGGGGGTTAGTGTACGTGAGGTGTGGAAAATGGTCAGTTTAGAAAAGGTAAATGGGTGTGTCCTGGAGCTGTTTAGCCCTGCGGGCTTGGGCCTGTCTGAAATGGCTGGCTCGGTCAGCTGGTCCTTTCGTTCTGTGGACCTTTCCTTTGGTGTTTCTGTGTGGTGTTCGTTCATGGCTTCTGTGGTGGGCTTCTCGTTCTGGGGCATTTTACTTCCCTCTCCTTCATTATAGGCTCGTCCTCGAGCCTCAAGGGTGAAGTAAAAAGAAGCATAGTCAGAAAAGTGTAGGTTAACAAGAAAAGTAGTATGACTAAGGGAAAAAAATAATATATACAGTATATGGAAAACATGTAAATTAAAGAAAGGACAGATAATTAAGAACACAGGAAATTAAGAAGAGGTAAAGTGTTTAACAATGTATAAAGCAAATTTAAAAGATAGTCAGAAAAGTGTAGGTAACAAGAAAAGTAGTATGACTAAGGAAAAAAAATATATATATACAGTATATGGAAAACATGTAAATTTATAGAATCATGCCCAATCGCCTAGGAATTGAAAAAAATAAAAAAAATAAAGTACAATAATATCCTCATCATGAATGAATGAATGAATGAAAAAATTATACATTTTAATGGGAAGTGAAGCTAGGAATCTAGGTCAAGAGTGGTAGGGAGGCTGGACTGTGGACGAGCCGGCATGACCCACCTCCTCTACCAATCCTGATTTTAAGTGAATATTGGGGTGGATCTACCGTTAGTTCTTGTCGTTAGGAATGTGGGTCTGGGGGCGAGCTGGCCCGGGGCCAGTTTTGGAGGGGGGGTCTAAGTGGTTTCGGTCGGGGGTACTGATAGGGGGGTTTTAAAGATGAAATGGGCAGGTCGAGTCGGGGTTGTTGTTGCGGAAGAGGTTGGTGCTGGGGAGGGGTTGAATTGTGTAGAGAGTTGTGGTCGTGAGTGGGGTTTGGGGAAGGGTGAGTAAGGCTGAAGGTTGAGAGTTTACTATGATCGGGTGGTTTGGAGGTTTGGGGTGTGGGGATTTGATAGGGAGATGGTGGGGGGGGTCTGGGCAGGCAGGGTTGTGGTTTGAGAGGGGTTGAATTTAGACTGATTTTATTTCCGGGAGAGACATGGATGGGATTTCGAGGAGTGGTTGAAGTTGAGAGGTTGATTATGTTGCTTGGGGCGAGAGAGAGAGTATTTTGGGGTTTAGCCAAGGTGGAAAAAGTTTTGTGGTTGAATTGGGATGGGAGTGGTATTTCGTCGAGCGGGATCTTTGGGGGGGGAATTTGGGGCGGGTGGGTTAACGGTGAAGAGGGGGAGGTTGAAAGTTTAGCTGGGCTCATGATGGTGGGGGACCGACTGGTGAGCAGGTGTTCGGTACGCATGAGGGGGGGGAAATCACTTTGGTGGGGGTCACGCGTGAGGGGGGGATTAACGGCGCGTGTGGGAGGATCAGAGTGGTGGGTGTGTCCTTGGCAGTGACGGTTTGCTTAGAGGTTATCTGGGGTTGGTGGGTTTGTCTGTCATGAGGGGGTGAGTCAAGTGTGGGGTTTTGAAGTTTATTAGGGGTGTGAATTGTGGGGGGGTGGAAGGGAGCTACTGATGGAAAACTGTCACAAGGGAGATTTTGTTGGTGGGAATTGGTGGAGGTTGAAAGTTTAGCTGGGCTCATGATGGTGGGGGACCGACTGGTGAGCAGGTGTTCGGTACGCATGAGGGGGGGGGAATCACTTTGGTGGGAGTCACGCGTGAGGGGGGGATTAACGGCGCGTGTGGGAGGATCAGAGGGGTGGGGTGTGTCGGTGGCAGTGACGGTTTGTTTAGAGGTTATATGGGATTGGTGGGTTTGTCTGTCATGAGGGGGTGAGTCAAGTGTGGGGTTTTGAAGTTTATTAGGTGTGTGAATTGTGGGGGGTGGAAGGGAGCTACTGACGGAAAACTGTCACACGGGAAATTTTGTTGGTGGGGAAATAGCTGAGCATTTCTGGGGGAAGGGGGGGAACATGGTTGGGTCCCTAGGTCGTCACGCGTGAGGGGAGGATTAACGGCGCGTGTGGGAGGGTCAGGGTGGTGAGAGGTGAGCGAGTTAGGAAACGGGATTTGTTGGGGGGACTGCGGCGGGTTGGTGGGGGAAGAGTTAGGTGTAGAACAGGGGTTATTGGTAGAGGACTGATGTATTGATTTGAGGTTGTTAACAGGACGAATTTTAGGAATCTTCTTGGTGGCAGTCACGGTCTGGTTAGCGGTTATCTGGGGTTGGTGGGTTTGTTTGACATTAACAGGACGAGTTTGGGGAATTTTCTTGGTGGCAGTCTCGGTCTGGTTAGAGGTTATCTGGGACTGGTGAGTTTGTTTGACATGAGAGGGCGAGTCAAGTTTGGGGTTTCGAAGTTTTCTAGGGGTGTGAATTGTGTGGGGGTGGAAGGGAGCTACTGACTGAAAACTGTCACAAGCTACCGACGGAAAACTGTCACAAGGGAAATTTTTTTGGTGGGGGGATAGCTGAACATTTCTGGGGTCATGGGGAAAATATGTTGTGGTAGGCCTACATAGGTAGGCATAGCTAGAATACGGGGCTTGTTGGGGGGGGCTGCGGAGGGTTGGTGGGGGAAGAGTTCACTGGGGTTGGACTTTCACCGGAAGTCATTTTGGAAGGGTGCACGGAGTCTTGGATAGGGGCTGAAGGGTTGGATAGGGGATTCATCGAACTGCGTAGGCATGCTTCTCTGATGGAGAGCATATGTTCTTCGAATAAGCCATACGGGTCGAGATGGGCGGTGATGTGGGGTGGGAGGATGTTTAACAAAGCGGTGAATAAGAGTTCATTTTGTTGGTCGTAATCTTCATAGCTATACGTGGTCCTCACGTATCTGTAGAGTTGTATGAGGGTCACATTTATATCCCCTTCATACTTGATCTCGTCGACTTTTATTATTTTGGGGGCGACGGGGGAACCCAAAAGTGGATCTAAAGTCCGGATCACGAAGGATCGAAACTGGTTCCAGGTACTCTCTGGCGTATTCTGTGTCACTATTTGGTGAATAAAATCTTTAAAGGTAGGCTTATCAACAAGTTGGGAAACGGCTTCTCCCAACTGTATAATATGCAAAATTGCCATGGCGATTTTTTCGCGGTCATTATGAAGTACCACATCGTACACTGGCTTTATTATGTCTAAGTAACTGGTTTATCATATGTGTTTACATCATACTTGGGAATGTGTGCGAGTGGCTGAAGATTTCGCGATGTTGCCATGCTTCTACTGTTCCAAACTTGCAGTGTAATGCAACCTTTTATCCGAATCAAGAACCACCGCTGCCGCCAATGTTATGCCCTGTTTTTCTACAGGTTTAACTTGGGTAATGTGAGTTCTAAATTGACTGGGTATATAAGGCTGCATGCACAATACAAGATATGAGGAATAGAGAACACAAAGAAACACATGGTAGCAAGTTACATGATCACGTTTATTGATATACCACTGCAGAATACTTGTGTAAGACAATATAATAGAATTGAACAACACTAGCATAAGTGGATCTGGATGGAACCTAGTCTCCCACTTCCAACGTTCAGGTATTAATCTTCTGATCACTGGCTTTGATTTCACAGGTTTATATACCGAAGACCATCAATGTTACTTATAGATTCATATTCACTGTTAGATTTATTACTGGTAGCTCTGGTGCACAAGTAGTAGTTCAGACTAGATTAGACACGTATTTTAGAGCACGGGAATTCTAGTAACCTCAGGGGGTACTGATCTAAGTTTTATATCCTTGTCTCAGAAATACATAGAACGCAAATCAGTGGGCGAACGTTAGATATCACTAGAGTTTTAATATCTGAATAAGGTAATTACGAGAGTCAAGGTCGCCTGTTAATTAAAGAGCACTGATCGCTTAGTACGTCCCAAATGGAATGGTTAAGTATGAATTACACTGGGCAAGGTCTTAGCCACTTCGTAGAAATATTAATTAGTGAATCTAAAACAGCACAGTAATATGTAGTACTGCTAAAGGGAATCTTGGGTAGTATCTGATGGGTCTGGTCCTGGTTATCTTGCGTCCATGATGTTGGGGGCTAACGACTGGTTCCGCGGCCGTCCAGGGGGGCCATATGTGTGAAGTTCTTCAATACGTGGGCAGGTCCTTCTATCCAAATCTGCCACGGAGTCTGCCGGCTCTGGGATCTCACTCCGGAACAACACAAGGGCAGAGCTAGAAATTAACTGCAGGGTAGTGACCCCTGGTTGGTGTCTAGCTTTCAACTGATTTGACTGGGGGCGGGAGTTAGATTTATAGGCTCCGTTCTGGATCCTGTAGACAGTAGGGATCTCAAGTCTTATGGACTTAATTGAGCTCTCAATAGATATGGGGACTAGGTAAGATGGTATTTACTGTTGTGGCACAGGGCGATAGGAAGCCTTTATATTTTCATATAACTGAGCCTTAGTAAGAGGTACTATTTTGGCTATACTGGACGTATTTAGGGGAGAGAGACTGGATCTACTTTGCGAGGAGGATGGGAACAGCTGTGATAGGAGCGTCTCTCTAGATTGTTCAATCTTCATTCTATGGTATAGCTGAGGTGCTAATTTAGTGATCAGAGCATGCAAGAAAGGTAAATGGTTTATTGTGAGTTAATAGAGGTTAGTAAAGGTGTTAGTCATTCATGGTTAGTTCATTGATAGGAAGAATTTCTGTGCTACCTGGCAATGACTCGAAAGTCAAAACAGGGGCCAGGTATACCTCCGCGGGGGTGGGGTCTCCCTCCTCGGGTGGGCAAAAAGGGGGAGCTGGGCGCCCTCTCTCTGATCTAGTCGTCCGGCGGCTGTGGCTAGGGGCTTGCCATATCACCAGTGTTTGTAATAACCCTCTGTGTATGAGACAGATGTGAGTGTCTTTAATACCAAAACCGAAGGTGCCTTAGCTAGCTGGTTTTACTCGGCTGGTTGTTAATTGTAGGGTTTGCTGGATATGGTGGAGACTGGGTTGCTAACTCTGCCACATTTATCTGGAAGTATGGCAATAGAAGTTAGTTACTGGCGGGGCGGCTAGCCTCGTACCGACGACCATTGGGTGCAGGGTTGTGAATGTGTTGTAAGAGAATAGATGGCATGCAAGGGGCTAGTAAAGTTCTAATGTTGTTCTGGCCTACTAAGTGAAGGTAGGCTGGATAGGAGTATATATATAAAAGGTTGGAGAGCGTTAGTAATGGACAATTCAAGGATCTTCAAGAGGTATGAGAGAGAGGCTAGGTCGGACAAGAGTCGAGAAGCGCGGGTGTTTTAATGAGAGGGGGGGGGAGAGTTCAAGGGCTACAGGGAAATTTTGCCCCTAAGGTCCCTGGGCGTGGGGGTGGCATTAGGCTACAATTGATATGGAAGTTTGAAAAGGCAGTAGAATACGTTAGCCAAATGCTACCGGGGAATGCAACTATGGGGTGGTATAGGAGTCTGGAAAAGATAGAGTTATGTGATCAGTCCGAGGGTTATGGATACTATTAGTTGGCCCTGGGAACTGCGTTTTCTATTAAATATAAATATCAGCAACAGCGGCAGTTCGTAGGGGTACTTAGTTATTGTTTCGGGGTACTTATGACAGATACTGATAACCAGGTTATCTTATATAATCTCTGGTTGGGGTAAGAGGTGTAAGACACGAAGTAAATTGGCGTAGTGTGGACTGTGGATACGAAGGAGGCAAGGGGAAGACGTATGACAATTGTGGAAAGTAAATGGAAAAAGGTGAACACAATGGCGGATAAAATACTTAACCTAAGGATTGCATACATCGATGAACGATGACATTATAGTCGTCGTCCTAATAAGGTGATGAAACCTGGTTGATCTGTACTTGGCACAATACGACACAAGGACACTGCCGCTATGTCGCATCAATGCTGGTGGCAGTTAATATTATAGACTTAGTTACTAGAGGAACAATGCAAGGGGCGACTGAGCACGGGTTACACATATCTATACTCGTCATGGAAAATGATATAAGAGGTCTAGGGACAAGCGTGGGTGTTTGAACTTCTAAGATATATAACATCTACTTCTCGGATGCAAGAACATACATAGATATAATTATGGCTGTCTGATGTGTTGGCATTGGCTCAACGTCGGGACAGGCATGGGTGTTTTTAATATGAATGTATATTCCTGTTCATCATCTTTGTAGCAAGGACAGTGCCGCTATGTCGTATCAATGCTGGTGGCAGTTAATATTATAGACTTAGTTACTAGAGGAACAATGCAAGGGGCGACTGAGCACGGGTTACAATATCTATACTCGTCATGGAAAATGATATACGAGGTCTAGGGACAGCGTGGGTGTTTTAACTTCTAAGATATATAACATCTACTTCTCGGATGCAAGAACATACATAGATATAATTATGGCTGTCTGATGTGTTGGCATTGGCTCAACGTCGGGACAGGCATGGGTGTTTTTAATATGAATGTATATTCCTGTTCATCATCTTTGTAGTTAGGAGTGTAGGACACGAGGGGGTTAGTGTACGTGAGGTGTGGAAAATGGTCAGTTTAGAAAAGGTAAATGGGTGTGTCCTGGAGCTGTTTAGCCCTGCGGGCTTGGGCCTGTCTGAAATGGCTGGCTCGGTCAGCTGGTCCTTTCGTTCTGTGGACCTTTCCTTTGGTGTTTCTGTGTGGTGTTCGTTCATGGCTTCTGTGGTGGGCTTCTCGTTCTGGGGCATTTTAATATGAATTACACAATAAAGTTTTAGAAAACAACAATTACACATTAGCTTCATAACACTTCATTGTGGGCTCCGTGTATGACCCTCAGCACTAACAACCGTCGATTTCTTGCCCTGTGTCCCTCAGCATATTACCGGTGACGTTATAGTAGAGTCATTTCTTGCCCTGTGTCCCTCAGCATATTACCGGTGACATTATAGTAGAGTCATTTCTTGCCCTGTGTCCCTCAGCATATTACCGGTGACGTTATAGTAGAGTCATTTCTTGCCCTGTGTCCCTCAGCATATTACCGGTGACGTTATAGTAGAGTCGTTTCTTGCCCTGTGTCCCTCAGCATATTACCGGTGACGTTATAGTAGAGTCATTTCTTGCCCTGTGTCCCTCAGCATATTACCGGTGACGTTATAGTAGAGTCATTTCTTGCCCTGTGTCCCTCAGCATATTACCGGTGACGTTATAGTAGAGTCATTTTCAGAGCTTCCGTGACCGTGTTTAGGATACCAAAGTTTCTCAGTGAATTTAACAAGGGCAACTGATACTAAAAAAAATAAGCCCCCATACACCTCACCAAAATGACGGGAAAGTTGTTATTGTAGACGTTTTTCAAAATGGCCGCCGCCGTCATCTTAATTTTTTTATAAAGTTCTATTTCTTGAAGTGAATGGCCAAAAATTACAATTTTGGTGTCTATTCCCACTAATTTTGGTGTCAGAAGATCAATGGCATGGCACAATTAAAAAATAATTAATAAATAATTACCAAATAATTAAGTAAATAAGAAAATAATTAAGAAAATCAATGGGATGGCATAATTCATGATTTAGAGTCCCATTAACCTCAACATCTAAGACAAATATGATGTTGTTAATTCCACTGAGAAACTTTGGTATCATAAATTAATAAAACATGAGACATAATAATAATAATAATAATAATATTTATTCAGTCAGCAATTTACAGAGTTGGTACCACATAGTTTGTTACAAATATGACATGTACCAGCCTTGCATAATTCCAACTAAGGATAGCCCAATAAGGCCGTTAGGCGTATTTCCATTGGGGTCCTTGTGGGATTAGGTTAGCTGGGGAAAAGGGGAGGATAAAGAAATAGATACTTTAGAGAAAGTATTTCTAGGGGGTTATTTTAAGATACCTTACATCCTATAGTAAATATCAGTAATCCGTAATCAGTAATCATTTCAGTTTGGTTTGTCTATCTCTTATGTCGTATTTAATAGTAGACATAAGCTTGGTGCTCCCTTCTCGCAGCTGTCCGGTTCAGGTGTTCCTTCAGGCTACGTCTGAAGGAATACAGTGTTCTCTTTTCACGGACTGACTGGGGTAGGTCGTTCCAGTCTTTGATGGCAGTGAAGAAGAATGTTTGCTTACCCTGTCCTTGGATTCTCGGGACCTTAAAATTAAACATCATGTTTCTTGTATTATGTCCACTCTCATTTGCTTTAACAAAATCATTCTTTAGATACTCTGGAGCTCTGTCATAGAAAATTTTGAAGGCATTAGTTAGCCTGATTTGTTTGGCCCTGTCAGAAACATTGAGCATACCTAGTGACTGAAGTTGTTCCTGGCCAACATGTGATCTGGGTCCTAGGTCACATGTTGGCCAGGAACAACTTCAGTCACTAGGTATGCTCAATGTTTCTGACAGGGCCAAACAAATCAGACCTACTGCATTAAGATGCACTATCACTGCAGGACAAATATGATGCACAACTGTCAGAATCACTTCCGCTGTCATCATCGCTGCTCTCCATTTGTGGATGACTTGGAGTTTTTAGAAGATCCAGGAATGATGGAAGTGCAGGTTGGGTATAGCGTACTGGAAGGCATAAGCCATTTACAAGGTGCCATCCATGGCCAATTGGTGATGGATGATTCTGAAGCTGGAAATTCTTCTGCAGATATGTGAGGTAATTGTTGCGCTCTAAGTGTGGTCGTAGACTGTCAGAATCAGGTACCAGTCTGATGATCTTCTTTTTCTTGAGTACTGACCACTTTGCTGCTCTCACCTCTGCTAGGGTCTTGTGTTTGGTGTCACAATAGATGTACCGGATAACAAATTTCTGTAAGTCATTGATGATTTCCTGTGTGACTGGGATGATTGTGCCACAACTTTTAAGGAGGTTGCGAGCTTCTGATGATTTTTCTACACGGTCAACAATAGTTTTCTTGCCTATTCCATAAAAACGATGAACACAGCCTCTTATCCGGTTGACGTTGTTAACATTCCGCGTGTTTGACAGGAGTTGCTTCTCATTCTTTAGAATAGCCAACCATCCACACTTAAGCTTGGATCCTTTATTCATCGTTGACTCTATCCATATGTCAAGGGCAACACATGAGTAGGGTTTACCGGTCATTGACTGTGCAAACATGCCACTCTCCATGAATTGTGCTTGGATATGGGGAAGACTTTCTAGGACTGCTATGAAATCTGGAAGATGGCGCCCATATCTATCGTTGTCATAAATATGCATCCAAGGAAGCATAATAAAATGCCCCAGAACAAGAAGCCCACCACAGAAGCCACGAGCGAACACCACACAGAAACACCCGGAAGAAAGGTCCACAGAACGAAAGGACCAGCTGACCGAGCCAGCCATTTCAGACAGGCCCAAGCCCGCAGGGCTAAACAGCTCCAGGCCGCACCAATTTACCTTTTCTAAACTGACCATTTTCCACACCTCACGTACACTAACCCCCTCGTGTCCTACACTCCTAACTACAAAGATGATGAACAGGAATATACATTCATATTAAAAACACCCATGCCCTGTCCCGACGTTGAGCCAATGCCAACACATCAGACAGCCATAATTATATCTATGTATGTTCTTACATCCGAGAAGTAGATATTATATATCTTAGAAGTTAAAACATCCCCGCCTGTCCCTAGACCTTGTATATCATTTCCCATGACGAGTATAGATATATGTAACCCGTGCTCAGTCGCCCCCTTGCATTGTTCCTCTAGTAACTAAGTGTCTCTATGTATTCAATCCTTAGGTTAAGTATTTTTATCCGCCATTGTGTTCACCTTTTTCCATTTACTGTTCCACAATTGTCATACGTCTTCCCCTTGCCTCCTTCGTATCCACAGTCCACACTACGCCAATTTACTTCATGTTATACACCTCTTACCCCAACCAGAGATTGTATAAGATAACCTGGTTCCCAGTATCTGTCAATAGTACCCCGAAACAATAACTAAGTACCCCTACGAACTGCCGCTGTTGTTGGTATATTTATATCTCATAGAAAACGCAGTTCCCAGGGCCAACTAATAGTATCCATAACCCCTCGGACTGATCACATTACTCTATCTTTTCCTGACTCATATACCACCCCATAGTTGCATTCCCCGGTGGCATTTGGCTAACGTATTCTACTGCCTTTTCAAACTTCCATATCAACTGCAGCCTAATGCCACCCCCACGCCCAGAGACCTTAGGGTCAAATTCCCCTATAGCCCCCTGCACTCCCCCCCCTCTCATTATAAGACCCCGCACTTCTCTACTCTTGTCTGACCTAACCTCTCTCTCATACCTCTTGAAGATCCTTGAATTGTCCGTTGCTAATGCTCTCCAACCTTTTATATATATACTCCTATCCAGCCTACCTTCACTTAGTAGGCCAGAACAACATTAGAACTTTACTAGCCCCTTGCATGCCATCTATTCTCTTACAACCCATTCACAACCCTGCACCCAATGGTCGTCGGTGCGAGGCTAGCCGCCTCGCCAGTAACTAACTTCTATTGCCATACTTCCAGATAAATGTGGCAGAGTTAGCAACCCAGTCTCCACCACATCTAGCAAACCCTACAATTAAGAACCAGCCGAGTAAAACCAGCTAGCCAAGGCACCTTCGGTTTTGGTATTAAGGACACCCACATCTGTCTCATACACAGAGGGTTATTACCAACACTGGTGATATGGCAAGCCCCTAGCCACAGCCGCCGGACGACTATCACAGAGAGAGGGTACCCAGCTCCCCCTTTTTGCCCACCCGAGGAGGGAGACCCCCACCCCCGCGGAGGTATACCTGGCCCCTGTTTTGACTTCCGAGTCATTGCCAGGTAGCACAGGAATTCTTCCTATCAATGAACTAACCATGCATGACTAACACCTTTACTAACCTCTATTTACTCACAATAAACCATTTACCTTTCTTGCATGCTCTGATCACTAAATTAGCACCTCAGCTATACCATAGAATGAAGATTGCACAATCTAAGAGAGACGCTCCTATCACAGCTGTCCCCATCCTCCTCGCAAAGTAGATCCAGTCTCCCTCCCCTAATTACTTCCAGTATAGCCAAAATAGTACCTCTTACTAAGGCTCAGTTATATGAAAATATAAAGGCTTCCTATAGCCCTGTGCCACAACAGTAAATACCATCTTACCTAGTCCCCATATCTATTGAGAGCTCAATTAAGTCTATAAGACTCGAGATCCCTACTGTCTACAGGGTCCAGAACCGAGCCTATAAATCTAGCTCCCGCCCCCAGTCAAATCAGTTGAAAGCTAGACACCAACCAGTGGTCACTACCCTGCAGTTTACCTCTAGCTCTGCCCTCGTGTTGTTCCGGAGTGAGATTCCAGATCCGGCAGACTCCGTGGCAGAGAAGACTGATAGAAGCATCTGTCCATGTACAAGTCCTAACGTGCACCTTATAACCTTCACACAAATTCGTGGGTATATAAGTGTGTAGCCAGCAACGATCGTCAAGAGATCCGACTTGAGAACTTCCTACATTTTGGACCATCTGGACGGCCGAGGAACCAGTCGTTAGCCCCCAACATCACCGGAAGCAAGATAACCAGGACCAGATCTACCAATACTATTCAAGATTCATGTTGCTAGTACTAAGTGTTATAGTACTAGCTTGATACTCACTTATTAACTTTCTATAAAGTGGCTAAAACCTTGCCCAGTGTAATTCATATTTAACCATTCCATTTGGGACGTACTAAGCGATCAGTGCTCTTTAATTTACAGGCGACCTTGACTCTCGTAATTACCGTATTCAGATATTAAAACTCTAGTGATATCTAACGTTCGCCCACTGATTTGTGTTCTACGTATTTCTGCCATAAGAATATAAAACTTAGATCAGTACCCCCATGGGGTTACTAGAGATTCCGTGTTCTACAATATACGCGTGTCTAACCCTAACTGTGAGCTGCTACTTGGGCACGCGACCAGCCAGCAAGAGGTCAACTCAGTGACATTGAATTATACGAATAATAAACTTGCTAATTAAACCCGTGATCAGAAGAATATACCTGAACGTTGGAAGTGGGAGACTAGGCTCCATCCAGATCCGCTAATGCTAGCAGTTCCCTTCTATTATTTGTTTTGTGCGAGAATTACTATCTTTCTATACTCTTTATTTATTTACGTCAATAAACGTGAACTTGTGTCGTGTTACCGTGTGTTTATTTTGTGTTCTCTATTCCTCATACCTTGTATTGTGCATGCAGCCTTATATACCCAGTCATTCAGAACTCACGTTACCCAAGTTAAACCTGTAGAAAAACAGGGCATAACAATAAACTTCAGTGAAGACTTGAACTCGATCCAGTTTCTTGTCCTTATAGCATGTATATTTTGAGTCAGTATCTCTACCATCTCCAAGAATGAAATCCAGAATTCTGCTAGTGGAGCACCATCTAAGTTCTGGAATAGGGAGTCAACGAGCCCCTTTGAGATCGGCATTGCTCTCTAACTCAGCATGTGCATCATTAAGTTCTTGTTGGTCTACTGAACTGCGTAACTTATTGAGAGATACCTGGATCTCTTCACACAGAGTGGCATCTTCAAAACGTTTGTCTAGTGCATGTTGGAGTAAAGCCTCGTAGAAGAGTCGAAGGCAACGCACACCGCGGTTGAAGTGTTTTCCACTCAGAGCTTGATCCACGGATCCATCAGCAACGACGCCTGCAGCCACCAGTACATCTGAAATGCCTGAGCCTTTGAACCTTGTGTAGATTGCATTGATGAAAGACATCTGGATATGAAAGGGCCCCATGAATGTCAATATGTCAGCAAATATCTCTGGATTCTCACTTTTCAATTCTAGCAATAATGCGTAGACAGGATGATCACCGACGATAATGGCAAATGGCATCTTCTTGTCATCAATTGCCTTTGCAATCTTGCGCAGGGCATCATACAGAATGGTCTTGCTTGGTGGATCAGGATAAGTCATATGATAAATCGCTTGACTTTTCTGGGTTTCTGGTGATAGCGTGGCCTGGAAGCCAGAAAAGGCTGGTACAGTCTGGTCTTCTGGCTTTGGTCTTGTTCCGTCTGCCTTAGCTCGGGCCATTGCATGGATGACACCTCTCATTCTTTGAGGAACTGTGTCCAGATGTTGTTCATCCGTTATCCTTGGTCTGATGGGTGGTTCACCACGCTTGACTGTTTTGTATGGTTCAATTCTTTGCATCTGGCTCCCAAGTTCTTTGAGGCTATCAGAGAGGTACGAAGGCAAGGTGCTATTTGCCAGAGCTGGGCACCACAAACAAAAAGTCAAGTCAGCAAACACAAATCAGCAAACCCAGAACATAACTTCAGCAAACACAAATGTGCAAACCTTGTGAAATTTCTAGTCCTCAAATGCAAATATGCAAACACAAACCGTTTTTTATTTATTTTAAATTTAAACTACAGAATCAAGGGTAAATCAATAAATTCAATCTCTAATGTCAATAAATATATATATTTACTTAACTATAATGTTGCCCAACTTCCACGGACCTCAAGGATATACATACAGGCTTTTAACCCTTAAAGAGCGGCGCGCAACATAAGTCGAGTTAAAGAAACTGGCAAAAAACGGGTGAAAAATGGGTGAAAATCGAGTGAAAATGGGTGGAACAGTAATGAACCATACGTCCGACATCTGTGGCCTCCCGGCCCACACTAACTCCAGTTCCCCCACCGCACGGGAGGATGACAGTGTGACCAATAGTTTGCTAAAAGTGAACAATGTAGCAAAATCCGCTAAACTTCCATCTTTGAGGTAACACTGTCAGTGCTCCACGAGTGCTACATAGCTGTATGTGGTGTCATTGTGTAGCGATTTCCGCCTAGTTTTCGGCACAATTCAGTTCCTTTTATGCTGATGGTTGATATAGCAGTCAGAATGGCCTGAAAAGGCCACAGACCCCCCGCTAGACTAGGGTTAAAGCTTGGAAATTGCTGTAAATTGCCAAAACATTCCAGAACGTCACCCGCAGTGAAAGGGTTAATATATAGTATAGGCCACTTAGTTTGTCCACATGGGCAGTAAAACGTTGGGGCAACTTGTTTATGGGGAGAGTGCTTCAGTAATAATCAGTATTCGCAATTCCGCACCATTCAGGAGGAGGTACGCCGGATCACAGAGGTGCAAGGAGGCGATTTATTCGTGGTCCCCCCTTTGGGAATGGCAATAGGCTATATATGCCTAGATAGGTCTACTTTAGATAGATTAAGTAATTTAATAGAAAGTAGCCTAGACCTATTAATTTTAACCCTTAATTAGCGGCTCACCACATAAGTCGAGTTAAATAAAGCTGGACTATGTGGCGGCGCTCGACATAGGTCGAGTGGCAATTTCAGCATGTAATGTTGCTGAGAGAGAGAGACAAGTGGTGGCAGGAGACTAGCGAGCGTATGACTGCTCCAGACCACCGCGGCGAACCTACTGACACGAATCTCAGCTCCCTCCTCCCTCTCTCACTCGCTACATACTGAATTATATGGGGAAAGTACCGAATTACATGCTTTTTGCACTCGCGTTGCACGGTTATTGCAAGAAAACTAGCCATCATAAAAGGATCGTTAAGGTGTCATTCGAAAGCTCTGTTTATGCCCTTTCAGGGATAGGTACTTGTTTTACGTTCTGGGTCTTATTTAGGCATGAAAATGATCACGTAAACAGCCCTATTTTGGCTAAAAACACCCCGCTGTGCGGTACATATAAATAAACCGCATAGGCCGCTCGTAAGGTGTTAATGCTCAGAATAAAGGCCTAGCTTCAGATCAAAATTTAATAAAATTTTATTGTAGGCTAAATTTAGTCTAGGCCTATATGATACTTTCAAAATTAACACTTTCTACTTGACACTAATAAAATTAGTGTGATTATAGACCTAGGCCTATACATAGAAGTTAGAACATGCAATATTTAGCCTAGGCCTACATGCTTTGAGGCATTTTGATGGAATTAGTGACTGATTATAGCCTAGACCTAGGCTATATATTAAAGTTAGAACATGCAATATTTAGCCTACATGCTTTGAGGCATTTTGATGGAATTAGTTATTATAGCCTAGACCTAGGCTATATAATTATATAGAAGTTAGAACATGCAATATGTAGCCTACATGCTTTGAGGCATTTTGATGGAATTAGTGATTGATTGATTATAGCCTAGACCTAGGCCTAGGCTAGCCTATATATAGAAGTTAGAAAATGCAATATTATTTAGCCTACATGCTTTGAGGCATTTTGATAGGATAGGGTAGCCTAGGCCTAATAAAATTACTTATATTAGTAATTAACCTATAGGCCTAGGCTATATTTAGAAGTTAGAACATGCAATATTTAGCCTACATGCTTTGAGGCATTTTGATGGGATTAGTGATTATAGACCTAGGCCTAGGCTATATAGCCTAGCCTATATAGAAGTTAGACTTAGCCTAGGCCTACATGCTTTGAGGCATTTTGATGGGATTAGCCTAATAACATTAGTTTAGGTTAAACATTAACAAGCTATCAATCAAATTAACGATAGCCTAACTTTATAATCTTAAATTAGGCTAGATTATAAAGTTATAAAGCCCTTCTCCAGAGACATCTTCTTGGTAATTACAGGCCCATAGAAGGTTTCTAGGTGGGGCCAGGGGTGGCTTAGGTCCTAGATTTCTGCATGCTCTGTAGCATCACTGTCGGATGATGGTGGTGAACTGCTCCCCATGCTGTTGGCAGCTGCAGTAGGCATGATGGTAGACTCCATGTTCACTTCAATAGGCCGAAAATATAAACAAAGTTGAAGTGCTAGCAGGTTGGAACTCTTGGACTGCTGTGTGTTGTAGGTGTTAGCTCGACGCTTGCTACTAAGTAAGTGAACATTGAACAAACGTGAAGAGCCGATGTATAGGCCTAGATTCCAGAACACAGGTAGTTGGCTTGGTCACATGACTTTTTTTGGCTGGAGCTGCAGGAGCGTCCCAGGGCTGGCTGGCGGCTGGAATTTTTATTTTGCGGACTCGAGGTTTGCAACATGGAGGTACTTTCCAGAGCTTCAAACCCGCAAATAGGCAGCCATTTTGGCGCCAACGCTAATTCGCCAACAAAATGACACTTCCGCCATGGCGGAATTGGCTATTTGCGGAAGTGTTGGCTAAAGTGCCCAGCTCTGCTATTTGCAACTGGTCTATCATCATCTAGGGTAGGTAGATTTAGCTTAGGTAGGATACCAAAGTTTCTCAGTGGATTTAACAACATCATATTTGTGTTAGATGTTGAGGTTAATGGGACTCTAAATCATGAATTATGCCATCCCATTGATTTTCTTAATTATTTTCTTATTTTCTTAATTATTTGGTAATTAGTTATTAATTATTTTTTAATTATGCCATCCCATTGGTTTTCTGACACCAACATTAGTGGGAATAGACACCAAAATTGTCATTTTTGGCCATTCACTTCAAGAAATAGAACTTTATCAATTTTTTAAGATGACGGCGGCGGCCATTTTGAAAAACGTCTTAAATAACAACTTTCCCGTCATTTTGGTGAGGTGTATGGGGGCTTATTTTTTTTAGCATCAGTTGCCCTTGTTAAATTCACTGAGAAACTTTGGTATCCTAAACACGGTCACGGAAGCTCTGAAAATGACTACTATTACGTATAACATTGTTATCCGTTTGCGAAGGATTTTGATGTTTGGAACTAGGGTCTTGTAAACTTGATCTTTGACACATCCCCAAAGGAAGAAATCTAAGGGGGTCACATCAGGAGAGCATAATTGTGTAATCGTTACTTTTTTTCTAAAACTATTGTGTAATTCATATAATACACAAAACAGCACCATTTCTTCCTTAATGGGTTTGATTGAACAAATACTTGAAATAGTTGTGTCGCCATTTCAAAGCGTACAAACTCGGTTTGGTATGGTATCACCAGAAGGTTAGCATTCAACAGAAAGGATATGGGCAACCAGCAGAACCACAGTTATACATACATACATACATTAAATACTATGATTCACACGTCAGTAGGTCAGTTTTTTTTTCACCTAATTCCAGGCAGCCCGATCTTTGACGTCCCTCCTAGTCAGTCCTTTGGCTGCGAGGTCAGTTTGTACCACCTACTCCCACGTCTTTCTTGGTCTATCTCCCCTTGCGATTCCCTCCACGTTCATAGACTTGCTTTTCTTAACCCAATTATTCTCATCCATCCTATCTACATGTCCGTACCATCTAAGCCTATTCCTACGCATGTCCTCACTAATACTCTCGATGCTTAAACACCCTCCGAGTTCCACACTAGGGGTTCTGTCTCTCATAGTAGACCCACATATCCATCTCACCATCCTGATTTTATTTGGCTCCAACCTATGTATTTAATAGTGGCCCCTTCATCATTGACGATATTGCCTATTAGTATAATAGTCTCCATTCAACATCCCGCATCAGCATTTTGAATCTACCGCGCGGAAGTAACAAGGAGGACTCATCATAAGTGCACGCTTAATTCCCTTATGGGATGTCATTATGATTGGGTACCCTACAGAAAAAACTCTAAAAAATAAAAAAGAAAAAATAACTTAATATCTGTTATCATATGACTTTCCATATGTAGATTTCTTGTGGTTTGCTACCCCGGCACCAGGCCCTCTAGCGGCCATCTCGTCCTTCCTACTTCCGCGGCCATCCTAGCAACACGGGTTTCGCCGTGCTCCGCTTCATTCTTCGTTCCAGCGCTTTCTAATGAGTCCTTGCTCATTTGTATACACCTGTGTTGTAGTAACAAGGTTTAAATTAGCTAGCAACGGCTACCCCATTGGTGCAGGAAGTGTGTAAATTAGGGTACTATTGTAACAGGCGCCTGCGTATCCCAGGATCTTCGCGCCACGTTTGTTATTTTATGTTGTGTTTGCGCCTTTAGCTTTTGATACATAGCTAGGAGGCTACCATTCTACAATTTATGCTGCAGACCGTCATTATTGAGGCAGTGGCATATATTTTATTATACTGTTTAGCAAATGCTCTGGTCTAAGGGTGTCTCCACATCGTGCTCCACCTTCCAGGGTTTGTAATTTGCTTTTAGGTCCCTATCGTGAGCCTCCCCTCGTCTGTGTGCTGTGGCTGGGTCTTCGGAGCGTCGTCAGCTGTGCTGTGCTTCGGACCTCATGGTCAGCCTGGTAAGGGGTGTCCAGTCTAGGCTACAGATAATTTAGGATTCTGAATTCTCTGTACTTATTTTTTGCCTTTTTGTGCCCCTAGTGATGGACATGTGTGCTTGCATGTTTTGGGGGTTTGGGAGACGTCCCTATATTTATATATATGTATAAAATTGTGTGCAGTGGGTTTTGGAGGAGGGAGCTCTGCTTTTGTCTCCCCTCTCTAAAATTTTGGTTGTTTTCTCCGGTGGCCTCTTGCAGCAGGGCCTAGGTTACCCGTCTTCAAAACGGGTAGGGAACAACCAAATGTCCCGGCGTGGTATAGCTGAACCACATCCCTTCCGGCGGAAGTGCAAATTCCTACGGGAGCTTAGAACTCGACCCGCCGAATTAACTCGCCCTGACCGTAATAGTTACGCGACCAATCGCCCTGCGGGGCCATAGTCGAGTGTACAAGTGTCAAGATTCGTTATACAAACTCGTTTCATTATCTCTCTAGTGCTTTAGTAATAGATAATCATACACTACTGGTCAATGGGCCTGTGGCTTTTTGCCATAGGTAAGCAGTTTCAATCAGCTTATACGAAAAAAACCCAGGTTTTCTCACGGCGAGTCCAGCGGAAGGTTAGAGTAGCTGTGGAACTATAGCTAATTCTCCGGCGGACTCAAGGTAGGATGTTTAACACCTCGCAGGTTATCCTTATGAGCATTGATTCCTGGAAATGTTCTATTTCCAGAATCCCCGGCTCCTTAGTGACTGCAGCACCGGCGGCGTTGGGGGGGCTGATTTCAGCGGGGGGGCCCCTTTTTCCATCATGCCTCGGTTTGAATTATGCGCTACTCCTACCTGTTCAATGTTGCCCATTTTCGCTCATAAATTATGTTTGAAATGTGTCAAATATTTAGACCGCTCTAAGCCTTGTGGGTATCGCGGCGTTGTTCTGTTTGCTCTGATCTCAAAAACGCCTTATTCACAAAGAAAGACTTATCGTGCTTGGCGGCACTGCAAGGGATTAAAGCCACTTTTAATTCTTATGCTAAAGACACTGCCCATAAGGCGCTTCATTGCGATGACGAGGCCCTCTGGGAAAAGTTAATTATCAAGTCTCCTCTAAGTAAACTCTCCTCCTGTAAATCAGTTAAGCCCAAAGTAAAGTCGAAAGCCCTTGTCAAGGAGGTAGTGAGTAGCAGTAGTGGCACTGACAACAAACTTACTGAGGTCCCCCCCCCCCCCCCCCGACTGGCCGAAGAGGAGACGATCACCCTCTCCGAAGCGGAAATCTAGGTCCAGGTCTAGATCCCCTCGGAGGCAGTCTCGGCACTCTTCAACTGACTCTTCCCGGTCCGTCAAGCGCCGGAAAGAGGACTCTTGAGTCGTCGGCTGGTACGCCGCGTAGTGGGAGCCGGAAGGAGACCCCGCAACCGCCTCCCTCTACCCCTGCATCTGACACTCCTCAGGTTGATTCTGGCGACTTGGAAGTGGGGATCGAGGCCACGGGTTCCACTACTAGTCATGAACAATCATTAAGTGTACCATCTCATGTTACCTTTGCAATCCCAAAATTAAATTATGTGCCACGTAGTGTCCAATCCGCCGGCCCAAGACGGGTCCTGGCTGAACAATATAGGGGTTTTCCATCAGGGTCACAAGCTGTTGACAGCCCTCAAATAATTCAGGACTCTTAGCCACCCGCGGCAGGGGGATGCTGGCGTCAGTCAGAACCTTCTCATAGAAACATAAGGGGTTTCCAGGAACTAGGGGATGAGGATAGTATGGACATGTTACCTTCATCAGTCCCAGATTTAATGTGGCCTCCGGCGGAACAGGTACCGGAGCCACAACAGGATAGTTCTGAGTTAAGTAGGGAACCAGAGGAAGTGCCTTTAACCCCGGCTCCACAGACTATTACAGGTGAGGAGTCTGAAGAGAGCTCACAGTCTTCTAGGAGCTCTCACAGTAAGTGTGTTACTTCGGATGAAATCAGTGATATATTACATAGAGTTATGCAACAGTATAACATCCCTGTCTCTTCTCATCCTCCTGCTTGTCAACCGTTAGTGGCCCCCAGTCATTCAGTGATAAGACCTCTAGAACCTCCAGGTTTTCTTCCTTCTCTGACCCCGGCGGTATCCGCGGTTCCAGGCACTACAGTGCCGGCCACGCTTACAACCACCACTGTGAGGGTCATTGCTGATATCACTCCTCCCCCCTTAGACAAGGCACCACAGAAGAAAGGCCCCATGCCTCTCCTCTATGGCCCTAACTGTTCATGGGTCCAGGCGACGCCTCTGAACCCACAACTAGCACAACCCACCATTTTGGGGGACCTTCCGGTCCCTAATGAATGGACGATTGAGATTAACAAAAGCAGGAAGTTTAGAGCCAAAGATGAGGCAGGAAGGTTGCTGGATGTATCAATTAAGGCTATCCCCAGTTCATATAATCCAGACTTCTTTGTGTATACTGCTGCCCCGGCAGTCCCTTCCGCCTCCTCTGCACGACTCTTTGCAGACTGGTCAAAAGCTGATGGCGTAAATGATGTCAAGGCTTTAAACGCTCTTACGCCGGAAATGGATACACTTCCGGTACTAGACCAAACGCATACACCAGTCCTGCAGATGGGGCGGATAGGGGTAGGTCCCTGGGTAGATTGGGAATTGGAGGCTCAGGTATTTGCTGCTACAATCACTTCTAAGTCCTCACATCAGGTTCCACAGGAAACGCATCAGTATTTTTCGTTGCCTGTCTCTAAGGCTGATGGGGTGTCACCTGCTCTGTTTGCATTCCTGGCGGCACCCAAACTAGCCCTTAACTCATTAGATGAACCTTTTTGTACTCCTCCAGCAGCTCACCTTGAAAGGGATTTTAAACTAAGAAACAAAGCCTGCCGGCAGTCCTCTCAGTATCTAGGTAGTCGCCAAATTGCTGTCTCACTTACCAGAACCATCTCGGCCATTGCTGACCCTCAAGTTAGGAAGGCCACTGATTTATCTAGACGACTTTTATTGCAAAACTCTATTCAGACCTTAGGGGACATCAGGATTGCAATCATGGAAGCGGTTCGAGCCCGCCAGGATTTGAGAGTGCATCTAGTGAAGAAGTTACCTGATGACATTGGTCGCCGGGTAACTCTTTCGCCGGTACTCACGGCCTCCCTTCTTACCGCAGAAACTTGGAGTATAGTTTTCATTTTGGTGAATGGGTGGAAACAGGGTACCTCCCAGGCTAAGAAGGACCCTGTTAAGAAACCTTTTCACAAGTCAAAGAGCGGAGGTAAGGCTACCCAGCCGCATGCTAAACAATCCTTTTGTGATCCCAGAACCCCTCCTCAGCCGGGAGGTATTCTGCCCAAACCCAGACAAGGTAAATACTCAGGATATAAAGGTAAGCCCCATCAGAAGCCAAGACAGGGGCAGACATCAGCCAAGACTAGCCAGCCGTCTGATACCAGCCCCCCTCCCCCTCCAAAAAACTAGCCACCCAGCCTCTCAATCTCCCAGTGCCATGCTTAGGTGTACCGTATTCGAGAGTTGCTTTACCGAACAGGCCCGGTCTGGGTCGTTCCAGTCATTCCGCTTAGCCTGGCCCAGGAAAACTTGGGCCAAGAAGGTAGTAAGCAAAGGAATCACCTGGCGGTGGCTCCGGCGGCCTCGACTGCGTCAGGCGCTGGAATACAACTATGTTTCACAGGAGGTGGAGGCCCTAGTCCACGAAATAATCTCAAAGGAAGTCCTTGTCTCAATCAAACCAAGTTGCCCAGTATCCACCTCCAGACTTTTCTTAGTGCCGAAAAGGGACAGTGTGCAAATGCGACCAGTGGTATATCTCTCGCATCTGAACACATTTATAATAAATTCACCCTTCAGTATGCTTACAGTCAATCAGATCAGCCTCTCTATTCCGCCGCAAGGCTGGATGTGCTCAGTAGACCTCAAAGACGCCTATTGGCATGTCCCTATAAACAAACGGTTCCAAAAAAATTCCTCGCTCTGAGGATCAGGCAAGAGACTTATGTCTTTCAAAGAATGCCTTTCGGGTTGAACCTGGCATCGAGAATTTTCACAAAATTAGTCCGGCAAGCCCTGTTGCCACTGTTCGACCAGGGCATACAGGTGTTTTGGTATCTAGACGACTGGCTGGTGGTGGCAGAGTCAGAGGAGTTATGTCACAATCATGTAAACCAAGTATTGAATCATGTGCACAACCTAGGGTTCAAGGTGAACTTGGCGAAGTCTCTCCTTGTTCCCACAAGGAATATTCAGTGGATAGGGCTGGTCTGGGACACCACCAATCTAACTCTTACTCAGAGTGTGGACAATCGGAGCAGATTTCGCAGGAAACTGTTCCTTTTTTCTCCACAGTCTGAATACAACCAGGAAAAAGTGGGATTCCGTGATCAGCTCTCTCAACTGGATCCAATTAACTGTGAAGTTGGGCCGGTTGAAAGTAAAGAGATTAATCTTGGAAGGCAACAAAGTTTTTCCTCTCTCGCCGGAGAAGAAATTATGGCCAATTCCTCCATTAATCCACAGCTTGCTATCGGTCTGGGCCAAGCCGGAAATGCTTTACTCAATAATGACATGGGTTTCTCCCCCGCCTACGGTATGGGTAGACACAGACGCTTCAGGGGCTCTAGGTTGGGGTTATCAGTCGAATCTAGGCCATCAAGGGCAAGGCACTTGGCCCCCCGACACTCTTTGTCATATCAACAAGCAAGAGCTTTTAGTTCCTCTCTTTTTCCTACAAGATCATGGGATGTCTTTGCAAGAAAAGTCAATAGCGTTCAGTATGGACAACCTAACTGCAGTCCATTGTATTCAGAAGCAGGGCTCAGTGAGGTCTTGAGAGTTGCTAAAATTATCAGAACAGATTTTTGCCCTAGCCGAATCGCTGGGCATTCATCTGCATGCAGCATATCTCCCCGGCGTGTCGAACGTCTGGGCAGACGCTCTGTCTCGGAGGCGGAGCAACCTAATAGAATGGGCTATCAAACAAACCGTCTTCGACAAGATGATTGTAGAGCCTTACCGTCCACAAGTGGATCTGTTCGCATCCGAGGAGAATCACAGACTCCCTCTCTTCCTAACTCGCCAAGGGGTAACCCCGGCGGGGGGACCAGATGCATTACTGGAGGATTGGAACAAGTGGACTTCAATTTATCTTTTTCCTCCACCAGATTCTGTACTAATGTGCAGAGTGATTCAATAACTGAGGGGTTACCGGGGTTAGTCTCGAAGATCGCGCCGTTATGGCCGGCTCAGGCGTGGTACCACCAATTGCGGGAATGGTGCAAGATCCCGGTGTCGCTCCCGGTCTCTGCATTCCACTTAGAGATGATTGGCAACCTTCAGACCTCGCTCAGTTTTGCCTTATGGACATTTACAAGGGAAAATGGTTGGCTAAATTGTGGAAAGTGTTACTAATAAACTTTTGAACCAATATACTATGTCTACCAGGAGACAACTCCAGTCACATTGGAAAACTTTTACGACCTGGATTGTAAAGTAAGGGCAAACAGATTCCTCGGGAGCCTTGATTTTCAATTACCTAGATTATCTATTTGAGCACAAACAATTTTCAGTAATCACTTTAAAAAATCACTTGTCTGCCATCAGATCTCCCTTTTTTTTATCTCACGGGCCTTTCCATACCGCAGGCGGAGGAGAAAGGTTTTATGAGGGCGTGTTTCAAACTGCGACCACCACCCCGTCAGTTCATGCCCACCTGGTCACTTGACAAAGCGTTATCATTATTTCAGTCGCGTAAATATAATAATACGCCGGATTTTGATTCACTCTTGAAGAAGGCTGTATTCCTCATGGCTCTCGCTACTGGAAATAGGGTGTCTGAGCTGGCGGCGATGAGCAACGAACCTAATTCCCTTAGGTTTGGGAGGCTACACGATCTTGTACAAATCGTGCCGTCTCCCACATTTATTGCAAAGATTGAGCATTCCAATCATGTGTTTTCTGAATTTTCTGTTCCGGCGTTGAAACACGGACACACTCATCATATCTTATGCCCTGTGCAGGCCTTATCTAAGTTTATGAGGGCTGCTCATCCTCGCCAACTAGGTGCTCTATGGGTGAATCAGGCAGGTAATCGTGTTACGAGAAGAAAGTTAGCTTCCTTTCTGGTAGACGTTATTAAAGAAAGTAACCCCGGCGTAGTGGGCAGGGCTCACGACATCAGGAAATGGGCAGTCTCTCTTAGATTCCTCCAGAATTTTTCTATAGAAGACATTGCTAATACTCAACTTTGGGCTTCCAATCATACTTTCTTAACACGTTACCTGTCGGTCGCTCTAGATAAACCAAAGCGTACCTGTGTAGCTTTACGACAACGGATCCAGTAGGTTATGTTCTATTATGTACAGTAAGTTTTGTTTAAAAAGGGGGGGGCGGGGGGGGGTGGAGAATAGCCCATACCCCACTAAGTCCCCGTCCGCCGGAGACTGTGATAAATCACGAGCTGTGATCAAACTGGTTATACAGTTCAAGATATTTTATTTTTATATTAAGATTAAGTAGAAATCTAGCATAAGTTGCAACTATGCAGTTTTACCAAATTGTACAAACTATAGGTTTGATTCCCGAAGGGAAGTAGAGAAAACCTAATATTTAGTAGGGCCCCGTAATCATTAACGATATTGCCTATTAGTATAATAGCTCCATTCAACATCCTGCGTCAGCCATTTGAATTAACCGCCGCGGGAGGATCATGGAGTACTCGTCATAAGGCACGCTTAATTCCCTTATGGAATCGTCATTTTGATTAGGTACCCTACAGAAAAAACTCTGTAAAAAATAAAATAAAAATAATTTAACCCCCCCAGACAGATTATATTAACTTACTGACGAGGAGGCAGCTGACACGGTATTATCCCCACAACTGTCAAAATCTCACTGAGGGACCGTTAGAAGTCGGAGGAACATGGGGTTGCCACCATTCGACAGATTTTGATCTAACTTAACTAACTTACTGAGCTCAATATGATGCTAGAGCGTCATATAACTGACGAGCAGTTAGCCGTAATATATAAAAGTTGTGCGTTCTCAGATGGATTACTGTTCACCTCTGTGGGGTGGAAGTGGAGTGGTTGCATTGAGGCAGTTGGACAAAATTCAAAATAAAGGTATTAGATTAATCAATAACCCTGCAATCACACAGGACCTTCCTACATTATCCATACGAAGAAACGTTGCATCCCTTGCATTATTCTACAGATATTTTCACAGCAATTGTTCCGAGGAACTTGCTTCAATTGTGCCGCCTCTCCACATCTTTCCCCGTAGAACTAGGGCAGCTGAGAGCGCCCATGAATTTACACTTTCTCCTCCACAATGCAGAACTTCCGCTTATCAGAATTAATTTATCCCCAGAGCTACTACTCTTTGGAATTCACTTCCCTCGAATTGCTTTCCACAAACTTACAATCTACAAATGTTTAAATCCAGTTGTAACAAACATTTTATGAATGGAGGATGCCTTTAGGCACATGGACCTTTTTGTTTTATCTGTGTTTTTCCTTCCTCCGTTCATTGTCTTTTAAAAAAAAAAAAAAAAAAAAAAATTATAAGTTCATATGACGGTCTAGCTTCATATGAGTATTTTGGCCAAACCTCCATGTGACGCTCTAGCGTCATATGAGTCGGAGATTTTTTTTTTTTTTTTTTTTTTTTTTAAAGAGACAATGAACGGAGGAAAGAAAAACACAGATAAAACAAAAAGGTCCATGTGCCTAAAGGCATCCTCCATTCATAAAATGTTTGTAACAACTGGATTTAAACATTTGTAGATTGTAAGTTTGTGGAAAGCAATTCGAGGGAAGTTAATTCCAAAGAGTAGTAGCTCTGGGTGACCTGGATGTGTGAGAGTTTGTGTTTTTTATCTGTGTTTATTTTTTGTTTTATGTTGTTTTTGTGTTTTCCCTGTTCTTGCTCTGTCTTGAGTCGGCTACCCCCAAAATGGGGATTGGGCCTGAGCATATAGATAGATAGATAGATAGTAGCTCTGGGGATAAATTAATTCTGATAAGCAGAAGTTCTGCATTGTGGAGAAGAAAGTGTAAATTCATGGGCGCTCTCAGCTGCCCTAGTTCTACGGGGAAAGATGTGGAGAGGCGGCACAATTGAAGCAAGTTCCTCGGAACAATTGCTGTGAAAATATCTGTAGAATAATGCAAGGGATGCAACGTTTCTTCGTATGGATAATGTAGGAAGGTCCTGTGTGATTGCAGGGTTATTGATTAATCTAATAGCTTTATTTTGAATTTTGTCCAACTGCCTCAATGCAACCACTCCACTTCCACCCCACAGAGGTGAACAGTAATCCATCTGAGAACGCACAACTTTTATATATTACGGCCAACTGCAAGTGTTAATAATGTTATCATATGACTTGCCATATGTGGATTTCTCGTGTTTCGCTTCCCTGACTTCAGGCCCTCTAGTGGCCATCTTCGTCCTTCACTGATATACCAAGATAAAACTATAGAAATCAACGAATGGGAAGTGGGATGGCTGGGAGGGACGTTTATCGTTAATGATTACGGGGCCCTACTAAATATTAGGGTTTCTCTACTTCCCTTCGGGAATCAAACCTATAATTTAATAGTGGCCCCTTCATCATTAACGATATTGCCTGAGTACCAAGACTGGAGGAGGGACATTCGTGATAATATCCTCACTTCTGGGGACAAAAGAATCCGTAAAAAACATTTTTTAAGTGGTATTGTATGCAAACAATATGTAAAAACTAGAAAAGATTGTAAGCAGTGCGTGACTTCAATGAAAGTCTGCTTACCCATGACCAGATCTTTACCTTAAGATCTATGCATGGTAGTTTGTGGGGACATGTGTCCCCGTCAATAGAATTATAACTCTGTAGAATTTAGTCCTAACCGTAACATAATTTGTACAGTATATGTCTGTACATCCTGATAATAGTACATAGTTGAAACTATGTTAGATTTCTTCTGAGAATTAACAAAAACATAAAAATTTAAAACTTGTTGAACTGCACCCCCAGTTCGAACATAGCTAGTGAATCATCACAGTTCTCCGGCTGACGGAGACTACGTGAGGTTATGGGCTACACCCCCACCTGCTGGTCGTATCTCACAATAAGATCGTAACCTAAAACAAACACAAATAATTGGCGAGCCGTAAACTCAGCTCGCTTCATTAATGTCACCGAACGTGACTTCCTATAATTATCCGGTGGAGAGGTTCTAGGGGTCTATGGGCTTACTAGCTCATCCACTCCCCCCCCCCCCTTTTTCCTTATACCTAATTATCTAAGCCCATGGCCTAGCTAGACCCGTCGCCATGATGCCACACAGGGCAGTTGTGGCTTATTAAGAGCCATAACCAGGCATTGTGTCCAGAGACCCCGGTCGGGAAAAAACTTCCCAACTTAGAGCAAGTTATGCCCTCAATGAAAGATTTTGCAAAAATTTAGGGGTAAAAAACTCTAACTGGCTTAAGGAAAAAGACGGCCCATTAGAGGCCGGCGGGAGTAAAAGAACTCCGTCTCTAAACGAGGACAGGTCCTCTGCTTGGATTGTCCAATCATACTTGGGACCAAAAGAAAAACAAATCGTTGTTGCAAACACTTTCTCGGTCAGTTCTTGTCTGTACTGACCTACGTACTACCAGTCCGGCGGGGTTGCAGGTCATGGTCCTCTAGTATCCTCAACCCCCCCCCCCCCACCTTTTTAAAACACAGCATACTCAGAAGGTACCATACCTTCAGACCCCGTGCAAAACGAGGCCATAGAGAGATTGGGCGAGCGAGAAAGAGAGAGGGAAGATAACCCATGAAAGGACTAGGCTGGCTAGGCCGGGCTAATCATATTAACTTGCCTGGAACTCAGGCACCGGATCTATTACGCCGGTGACTAGTTCGATGTCTGCAAACGCCGGGAGCCTGCCAAAAAATGTAGTCAAACACACGGTCTATTAGTAACCGTGCCGGTAGAGGAGAAACGTGCCAAGGGCAACGGTAATGTGTCTATTGTACAAAGGATATTCCCGGGTCCCTGCCTCCGGCGCGTTCCCCAATGTGCTTAGGTGGAGGGGAGGAGGGTGACTACTGAATGTAAAAACACGTTACTCCAATTAGGAACAAAATATTATAAGGGGGGAGAGACCCCCTCCAGTTGCCGCGTAGGGCTTGTGACATCGCGCCTGAATGAATTATCCAAGGGGATGTGAGCGAACTTGAAGATTTCAGGTCGATCTGGTTCCACTATTCTCGATGAACACCACATCCTAGCCTGACTGGTAAAGGAAATGCGATCGTAACCAGTGTCTGCTCATGGAACTTGTTAATATCGGGCTCAGTTAGCGACTGTGGAGCCAGAACACATCCGGCATCCGAAAATCGGGTCCTGCCCAAGGCTCGATTAGCCCCCCCAAACTTAGTGTAAAGTACCTCATTGCGGGTGTTGGGGACCCACTGGGGTGAAACAACCGGAGGTATGTTTACTCAGCCATTTTCCGGCGCTCGCCGGGGCGAAAAAACGAACTAATGAGAGAAGATATGTTGGATATCAAGAATTGTTGATTACCCAAAAAACTTCAACATTAGGGTCAACTGACAGAAGGCTGCCCATACTGTCTTAAGGAGGGGCGCCGGGATCCAGTGACACCCGGTGGAGGCTTGACGGCCGTGTCTACTGTCTGGAAGATGGCGCCGGGACCTAGTGAAACCCGGCGTGCTGCCACCGTGGACTTTACAAATAACGAACCATCTCTTCTTATAGAAGAGGCGAGCCAGTCACGAGGGGTAGGTCACCGTAAGTATGGACTACAACGTGGAGTCCTTGATGACTTACCTAACAGAGCCATCTTATTCGAATGATTGGGAAGGCCCTGCCAGCGCTTGGTCTACATTAAGTACTTGAACGACATGCATTACTGAGCCTCCCAGTAGAATTACTGGAGTTGCTCAGACGGTGCTTAGTAGACCAGGCCGACTGAAGGCGTCTTGAAAAGTGTATAGGCCCTTATCTCGAGACTTTTAAAAAAGTGAATCTCCGTGGAGTAGACAAGACTGCGACCCAGGGGCTAAAAAAAAACCCAAAACTTGTTACCGAATTTTTCTCGGAAACAAACCTAGCCGAGGCAGACGAAAAGACACGACAAATTGTGGAGACGGGTCAACCTTAGAGCCGTTGTGTAGGTGGTAAAGCCTTGACCTACGTGTACTGGTATTCTTAGCAGTAACTGCTCGTTTTACTCGAAGAGTCTACTCCCGGGAAGTCCATTTGTCCGGTAACCATTGGCTGTGATTCTCGATCAAGACGTGACCTTAAAGGTTAGACTCGTAGTAGTGCCCTCAGCAGGCGTCCACTGCGAGGGGTTCCCCCCTTGTCTTTCAAGGTGATGTTAATCCGAAAAACAACGAATCCTTAACGGAGCGAAACGTTAGGGATTCTATAAACTCCTAAAGACCAACCCTTCTGCACGTCCAGAACTATTTCCACCAACCGGTAGAAACGTAAGCACGGCGTGAGCCTACATCACGCCTTTACCTCTTGTAACCCAGTAGGTTGAGTCCACTCGAAGTGGACGTCACTACTTTACGGTAACCTGTACTAATGTCCGGAAACCCGCCGGGGAGCCATGGTGTATCACCGGGTGCGTACGGCGGAGCGTTTTTCTAAAACTCCTGTTGCCAAAGGCCTGGGGCGAAATGATGGTTAGGGTGGTGAGATTGAATCTCGAACCAACCGAAGCCCAATATCGTACTTGAAGTGATTCCGATGCAAAAATCAAAGATTTCTGAGCGAGGGGGGCTTAGGAAAAAATGTTGTGCCTATTCCTATACCATTGGAATTGTAATACAAAAACGACTCGATAGAAAAAGTGGAGCAAGCGACCTGGGACTGTTATTGTGTCGGGGAGGTAGACAGTGTCCGAGCTGCTAGACCTTCCCTGATTCCAGCCCATAGTATAACCCCATACCCTCTGGTCAGCTAGAAACTTGTAGAACTGCACCAGCTAATCACCTATCGCCGGGGGCAAGCCCCCTACGCAGTATCACCGTTTTAGCAGAGGTTGTAAGAGTCGTCTCGACTGGACCTCTTACTATTTAAATGGGTAAGGTGGAAAGCATAACGGAGGCATCTATCTTGACCGTTTGGCCGGCGGTTAGTGCGTGTATACGCCGTCTCGCCTTGACACTGTGACTCTTTGTCCGGCGGCCCGTGCGTGTATGCGCCGGCTCACCTTAACAGTGTGTTATTAACCCGAAAATCAAGTGTAAAAGCGAATATTTTCTCAGTTTCCCTCTTAGATATATTAACGCAAAACGTGGCATATGTAGGTCAAAGAATTAAGAGACATTTCGGTGTCGGAAAACAACAGGATAGTGCCCGAGATGATCGTTCGTACACAAAAATATGAGGCGATCTTCAAAAATCCCCGGGACTAATGCGACATACTGTATATCGCCGTACCATAACGTGGTATTTCGACCGGGAGGTAGTGAACTCCGGCGGGCCATGACCATAGAGTATACAGTGATATGCCTCCCAGTCTACCGAGCGTAAAGACACCGAAACTGTGTCTCTGTATTTGTCTTCGCTTCCTACCTATCCACCAGGGAAGTGGAGAAATCGAAGCTAGAGGGCATTTGAGGTACACAACTTGTGCCCCTGATTTGAAACCTACGTTTGCCTGCCTGAGTGCGTAATTGACTGTTTTGTTCTGCCAAAACAGGGGTGAACGCGCCAGAGGGAATATCACTATTCACAAACAACGGAGACTCTGGCGGAGTCCAGTGGTCAGAAGAGCTAAAGGTCCATTGGATATACCGTGTTCATAACAGGTGACAAAATCCGGGGGGTTAGACCCAGACTAGATCCTATAACCCGTCGCCCTAAGACGACGTGTGTGCTAGGTAGTGAGCCTATACTATTCCAGAAGAAAAAACTAGGCGA
This sequence comes from Paralithodes platypus, assembly GCA_032716605.1. Classification (NCBI taxonomy): domain Eukaryota; kingdom Metazoa; phylum Arthropoda; class Malacostraca; order Decapoda; family Lithodidae; genus Paralithodes; species Paralithodes platypus. The sequence continues at coordinate 11,173,516 of CM064482.1, forward strand.
GGATACGTCCAAGTACCTATCTTAGAAGACAGCCCGTAGATACATTAACGTTGGCGTTTACGAATAACCGTGATATATGTTCCACATAAGGAAAGTACCCATTAAAGCTCTGCTGAAAAGAGTTATGTCCCCTAGTTGACAGCTGAACAACCGTAATTCATATTCGTTACCCATATATCTCATATGTAATAGGGCCCCGTCAATGATTACAGGGCCCTACTAAATATTAGGTTTTCTCTACTTCCCTTCGGGAATGAAACCTATACGTTGTAACTTATGAAAGATTAACGAAAGTAAGGTAAAAACGAGGCACCGTCTCACCGACTGTACGTTAGGATAAGATAAAAAATAAGCCGTCTTAGGGTCAGCTGAAAATTTATGAGCCGTCTCGTCTGCATAACTGCGTGACACAATTATGAGCCATTTTCTTGGCTTAATTAATCGTAGGGACCATTAAAGGAGATACTAAGTGAGCCCATCTTACCTTAGATTCAACTAGAAAGAAGACTGACTTACCCTTTCCCACGACCTCGGCGCTCTCCTGTCACTCGGGACAGCGAGGGTCGCAGCCGGAAGTGGACGATCCGTCGCCAGGGTGGCACTCTAGAACGGTGTCGGGCGAAGCCGGGTGGGTTCTCGGACCGGGGGGTGGGGGGGTTCCGGATTTAACTCAACTTGGCCCTAGCAGCTGCTAATGGCCCATTGTTCAATTAAGTGTCTAGTATTTGTTGCATAACACATTATTCATTGAAATATTCATTGAAAGCTAATTTTTTACAATCAATATCCTCCTGTGGTATAGGAGGTGATGGTAGGTAAAATTCGATCAAGGCCGCAAGGCCCGGATGATCTAGAAACAGGTTTTTCCCCCTTTTGTTGCCGCAGAAGATCTACGCCCACCGGGCGTGACTGGGAAGTCCAGGGACAAACTAAGGTCCATCTTGCACCAAGTTCAATGTGAAAATAGCGGAATGTTAACGCAAAAAACAGGTAGGCATGGAGGCTGAAGTGAAAAACTTGTAAAAGGGGAACTGAACTCCCCCCCCCCACCCCTGTGCGGGGAACGGGACCGCCCTATGCCGTGCCGCTCAGGGTGAAAGGATCTGGAAAGAAATTTTCCAGGAATCAATGCTCATAAGGATAACCTGAGAGGTGTTAAACATCATATCTCAAGTCCGCCGGAAAATTAGAAATAGTCACTACTATTCTAACCTTCGACCGAACCTGACCCAGCACAGCACACTGGGATTACTCGGTGTGGAAACTGCTTATCTGTGACAAGCGTCACTGGCCCAAAAACGTGTTGACAGCGCGTTACCTTTCCGTGACTATTGCAAACAGTGCAAATGTAATACTGCGCCTCTGCTACTATTAATGATTACGGCATATAGTCCTACCAACCTGACTATTTTGCCGCAGGGCGACTAAGCATTAGGACCAGGTTAGATAGTATCGCCGAGCGCTTAAGGCTCGTTGCGGGAGGCTAACGTCCTGGGCGAGTTTCCTCGGCGGGCCGAGCAAAAGGTTCCCTTTAGGAAAAAGCATTTCCGCCGGGAGTTATGTGGTTAAGCACAACGCCGGGACATTTGGATAGTTCCAGAAACCTCTGCAAGAGTAGGAACCGGCGGCTTTGTTGCAAAAAGTCGCCGGATAAACAAACCAAAAATGTTCTAGGTGTTGACTCCGCCGGGGAAGTCAACCCAAAAAAAAATACCCGCAACCATACACACCACAGCGGGACATTTGTATGGCACCTAAACCTCTGCAAGAGGAGGAAACTGGCGGCCCCGCTGAGAAAGCCGCTGGAGAAACTAACCAAAAGGTTTCCCGAGGTGTTGACTTAACCGGGAAATCAAAACACCCCAGAAAACCCCCACACACAAGGGGACGTCTCCCAAAGCATAACATAGGCTATAACAACACAGAGTAAATTTATAAACAATAAATATATTCTCTAGCCTACACTGGAGACCCCTAACGAGGCTGGCCACGAGGCTCGATGAAACAAAATATGGTAGACACCAAACGCTCTGACGAAGTCGTAGGCGGAGCAGCACCCAGATGCTCCTAAGAAACCCGCAGCAACAGCAGCCACCACACGCACCGAGGAACACACAGCGGCAGCACGAGGCAGAGGGGCCCGGGCCGGGGCCCAAGCGCAGAAACGGACTCCAGAAGGCACCGCACCACGTGCGGCCACCCTTAAACCAGAGCATCTGCTAAAAAACAAAAATGCAACCGCCGCATAGTGCTAGCCTGAAGCATAATCTTGCGGTAAAGTAGCCTCCTAATTAAGCTATAAGAGAGCTAAGGCGCAAATATAAAAACAAAACAAACCACATGGCGTGTCGAACCTGGTAGGCCTGCACGTCGGAGCCTGTTACAATAGTACCCTAAATTGAATTATACACACTCCCTGCGGGCGTACCAATGGGGCAGCCTGTGCTAGCTTATCTAAAACCCTGTCTGAGACACTTCAGATGCATACAAATGAGTAAAGACTCACGAGAAGCGAGATAACGTCGAATGAAGCTGGAGCACAAGGAACCCAATCCGCACGGGACGCCCGTGAAGGACGGAGAAGGAGGGAGAAGGACGAAGATGGCCACTAGAGGGCCTGAAGTCGGGGAAGCGAAATACGAGAAATCCACATATGGCAAGTCATATGATAACATTATTAAGTTATTTTTCTTTTATTTTTTACAGAATTTTTTCTGTAGGGTACCCAATCAAAATGACGATTCCATAAGGGAATTAAGCATGCACTTATGACGAGTACTCCATGATCCTCCCGCGGCGGTTAATTCAAATGGCTGACGCAGGATGTTGAATGGAGCTATTATACTAATAGGCAATATCGTTAATGATGAAGGGGCCACTATTAAACAGAGAATATTGTATAAATAGTTTTAAGGTGAGAACGAAAATTCTGCAGAATTATAGTTCGATCTAAGGGAACACATGCGTGTCCCCACAAAGTATCATGCATAGATCTTGAAGTGAGATATGGTCATGAGTAAGCAGACTTTCTTGATGTCACGCACTGCTTGCAATCTTTTGTAATTTTTTATATATTGTTTGCATACAATAAAACTAAAAAAAGATTATATTGATTATTTCTCCCCTGAGGTTAAGGATATTGTCACGAATGTCCCCCTTCAGTCTTGGTATTCAGGCAATATCGTCAATGATGAAGGGGCCACTATTAAATTATAGGTTTGATTTCCGGAGGGAAGTAAAGAAAACCTAATATTTAGTAGGGCCCCGTAATCATTGACGATAAATGACCCTCCCAACCATCCCACTTCCCATTCGTTGATGTCTATAGTTTGATCTTGGTATTTCAATGAAGGACGAGATGGCCGCTAGAGGGCTTGGCGTCGGGGTAGCAAACCACAAGAAATCCACATATGGAAAGTCATATGATAACAGATATTAAGTGATTTTTTCCATTTTATTTTTTACAGAGTTTTTTCTGTAGGGTACCCAATCATAATGTAGGGTACCCAATCATAATGTAGGGTACCCAATCATAATGTAGGGTACCCAATCATAATGTAGGGTACCCAATCATAATGTAGGGTACCCAATCATAATGACGATCCCATAAGGGAATTAAGCGTGCACTTATGATGATTCCTTGATACTTCCGCGCGGTAGATTCAAAATGCTGACGCGGGATGTTGAATGGAGACTATTATACTAATAGGCAATATCGTCAATGATTACGGGGCCCTACTAAATATTAGGTTTTCTTTACTTCCCTCCAGGAATCAAACCTATAATATCTTCCCTCTTGACTAGCAAGCTTTAACTAGCATACTCCATTACACTTCTAACACAAGTGCTATACTGTATATCCTCCCTTTTAGTTTAGGATAGTCTTTCATTGTCAGTAACGGCAGCATGTCTCTGAACTTCTTCCATCCACTTCTAACTCTAGCGACTGAACAGGCTGGGCAAGTAACAAAATTTATTGACACATTCCAGGTGCACATCCCCGAACTCTATGCTACCAGGTGGATGTGGTACTGCCAAGACACCCCTACATAATTCAAAGTTAACGGCCCGCGACAAGGGGCCCCTCAAACCACTACACCTCTTATACACCCATCCCTTGCATGTGCAACACTGAATTGAATTACATCCAACCCTCTTTGTACAGACATGGCAAGGGAAACTACCTCTCAAGCTTTATTTACTTCCACACTAGTGACAGTGACATGTACCTCTCCTTATATGCATTTATCTTTATGCAGGCCACAATATACTGTATATACTGTAAATATATATATATATATATATATATATATATATATATATATATATATATATATATATATATATATATAAATATACAGTATATATATACAGGGATGAAACGAATGTTTCAAAGCTAGTGCAGGGCAGAAAGGCTTTGTTTACACGTGGATAATGAGGTTAGAAAAGTGTTTATACATAGTTTCAAAGCCAAAGGCGGATGTTGTGCATACGTACACAACAAACTCACTTGCTTTCGTGTTCCCGATTTCGACTCCTCTGAATTCTCAACTTTATGGCTCAAACTTTCCTGTCATTCTCATACTAAATATTTCTGTGCTGTCTATCTTTCCTCTAACTCTACCGACTTTCTCAAATTCTTTGACTATATAAACTCTAAAATGGAACACATTCTATCCATCTCTCCCTTCTCTGAAATCTCCATCTTAGGAGATTTCAACTTTCACCACCGCCAATGGCTCTCCTCTCACACTACTGACCAACCTGGTGAACAAGCCTACGTCTTTTATATCATAAATGATCTAGAGCAGCTGGTCCAGCACAACCCACCCGTATCCCGGATCGCTTCGGAGATCGGCCCAACATTCTTTACTTATTTCTGACTTCTAACCCTTCTTCTTATACTGTCAATCTTTTCTCTCCTTTGAGCTCCTCCGTCCATAAACTTATCTCAGTCACCTGTCCTATCTCTTCAGTACGGCCACCTGATCCTCCAAACTGGCGGCGCTTGTGGCACTTTGGCGCTGCCGACTGGGAGGCTCTCCGGCAGTACTTCTTTGATTTCCCATGGAATGACTTCTGCTTCCGTGGCCTAGGACACTCGGAGAGTGCTGAACGCATTATGTGTGGAACACTCAGTCTTAAAATGTATTACCTTGTATCCTCTCGGGCATGGAAGCGTACATTCCATTTTCTTTCTCTCAGTCTAATGCAAACAAATCTTGGTTTACTCACGCTTGTTCTACTGCTGTCCACAACAAGGAGGAAGCATTCAAAAGGTATCGACGCCTTAAAACTCAAGAATCTCATTCTTCCTATGTTTCTGCCCGGAATCAAGCCAAATCTGTTCTTCGACTTGCCAAGCACTCTTTCATCAGTAATACATGCACTGAACTATCCAACTCTAGCTCTTCCCCAAGCTTTCTGGCATCTAGCCAAAAACCTTTCCAACAATTTTTCTTCCTCGTCTTTCACTCCCCTTTTCCACTCTGATGGCACAACCATCATTTCTTTCTCTGACAAAGCTGAACTCTTCGCTCAAACTTTTGCTAGAAACTCCACCTTGGATGATTCCGGTGCTATTCCTCCCTCTCCACCACCCCTCTCTCTTACTTATGCCTAATATCCTAATCTCTTCTAAAGATGTACTTTCTACCCTCTCTGGGCTTAATACTCAGAAGGCATACGGTCCGAACGGTGTTCCTCCTGTTGTACTAAAAAACTGTGCTTCCGTGCTGACCCCCTGCCTAGGCAAACTCTTTCGTCTCTGTCTCTCCTCTAACGTCTTCCCTTCTTGCTGGAAGTTTGCTCTTATTCAACCTGTCCCAAAGAAGGGTGACCGCTCTCAACCCTCCAACTATCGTCCAATTGCTCTCATCTCTTGTATCTCTAAAGTTTTTGAAACTATTCTTGCTTCCAAATTTCTTAAAAAAAAATCTTCTCATAATCTGCTTTTAGATCGCCAGTATGGCTTTCTTAAGGGTCGCTCTACTGGTGATCTTCTTGCATATCTTACTTACTCTTGGTCATCCAACTTTCGGGACTTCGGTGAGATTTTTTCATTTGCACTAGATATATCGAATGCCTTCGATAGAGTCTGGCACAAACCTTTAATTTCCAAACTACCCTCCTTCGCTTTCTATCCCTCCATTTGTGCCTTTGTCTCTAATTTCCTTTCCGGCCGTTCCATAGCTGCGGTTGTGGACGGCCATCGCTCACTTCCTCATCCTATTAAATCCGGTGTTCCTCAAGGTTCTGTCCTATCTCCTATTCTCTTTCTAATTTTCATAAATGATCTTCTCAACTGTACAAACAGTCCCATCCATTCATATGCAGACGACTCTACCTTACACTACTCTATTAATTTTCCAGAACGCCCAAGCCAGCAGTCCCTGACAAACAAACGTAATGAAGCCATAAAATGCTTATCTTCTGATCTAGGTACTATTTACAATTGGGGTAGAGAAAACCTTGTTGCATATAATGCTTCCAAGGCCAAATGTATCCATCTTACTACCCGTCAGGAACCTCCAGAAGACTATCCCTTATTCTTCAACAATACAAAAATCAATCCTTTATTTTCTCGCAATATTCTTGGTGTATTTTTCTTCTGCTCTCACTTGGAAGGACCATATTACCAGTCTTGCTAAAGCAGTCTCCCAGAAGCTGGGTGTGCTCAACCGCCTCAAGGGGTTCTTTACCCCTGCGCAGCTTCTTGCTCTGTACAGGGGCACAGTGCGTCCTTGTATTGAGTACTGTTCACATGTGTGGGGAGGATCCTCTCACACTGCACTCCTAGACAAAGTAGAAAGGAAAGCCTTTTGTATCATTAACTCCCGCCCACTCACCAACTCTCTGCAATCTCTCTCTTTTCGCCGCAATGTTGCATCTCTCTCGTTATTCTATCGCTACTACAATAATCAGTGTTTCTCGGAGCTTTCCCAGTGTATACCACCTCCTCTATGTAGGGTACATAGTACCTGCCTTGCAACACAATCCCACCCCTACTCTGTGCAACTCTCCAACCCAAGAGTGAAACGCTATTCTGACTTTCTTCTATTCAACTGCTGAGTGCTGGAACTCTCTCCCAGAATCAGTCTTTCACTCTTCCTATGACTTAAATTGCTTCAAACTCCGTGAGTCCAGGCATATTAGCTCGAACGTCCCTTGATTTGGGCCCTGTCACTCTTTCAACTCTGAGGGAGGTGCTTACTGCAGGCGGTTATGCCTTTTGTCTCCCTCATTCACATTAAAAAACAAAACAAAATATATGTTTTGGTGAAGTTAGTAGTAACAGTCGTTAAGTAAGGGGGTGGGCTACTACGTCATTGGGAGATTACCAGCTACCTTCTGTCTGACCACCTGTGGAATCTTCCCACTAACGTGTATGTATGATAAATTGCACACAAACGGACACGGAAGGAACAATATTGCGGTTAAATAAAGTGGAATTATTGGGCGGTGCACTCAAAGGGTTAAGTCCTTAGTTAACCCTTAATTAGCGGCGAGCAACATAAGTCGAGTTAAAAAAAGCTGGACTATGTGGCGGCGCTCGACATAGGTCGAGTGGCAATTTCAGCACGTAATGTGGCTGAGAGAGAGAGACAAGTGGTGGCAGGAGACTAGCGAGCGTATGACTGCTCCAGACCACCGCGGCGAACCTACTGACACAAATCTCAGCTCCCTCCTCCCTCTCTCACTCGCTACATACTCAATTATGTACCGAAACTACCGAATTACCTGCTTTTTGCACTCGCGTTGCACGGTTATTGCAAGAAAACTATCCATCATACAAGGATCGTTATGGTGTCATTCGAAAGCTCTGTTTATGCCCTTTCAGGGATAGGTACTTGTTTTACGTTCTGGGTCTTATTTAGGCATGAAAATGATCACGTAAACAGCCCTATTTTGGCTAAAAACACCCCGCTGTGCGGTACATATAATAAACCGCATAGGCCGCTCGTAAGGTGTTAAAGTACAGGTGTGAATTACTTTAAGAAGCTTATCTTGGGGCAAGGGAAATGTGTCAAGATGTCTGCACTACCCTCAGATGACTTTAACTAAGGCAAGCGGGGTAACGGGAATCTATTTATAACTTTAGGAGCGGAAGGCAGCACTGGTGGATATAATTCACTTATGTGGCTTCAGTTATATAACTCCACTTATATGGCTCACTATCACGTTACTTATACCTTGGCCAAACGGGAACACAGAAATACGGAAGACAACATAAACATAATACACACTAATACATACACAATTACATATATAGATCTATATATAACCGGTATAAATATACTGTACTGTATATGCACATAGAACATCGTTATACCTGGATAGAAATACCAAATAAATAGAACACCTACTGGCAGGGTTCACCACGGATTTACCCATTTGTGAACACTGGCCTTACCTGATGATATAACCTCTGAGATCACCAAGGCCTTGGGATCACGGCCTTTAACTTATTAGCACAATGAACATGAGGTATCTCTTCTTTCTAATCTGCAGTATTGTAAATTACATTTATCGAGAAGTATATCAGAAGTGGAGGATATTCCGCAATATAGATATCGGCTGAACTGAATATTATATAATCGTAGTTAACCTTTAAAAAGCGACAGGCCTTACGGAAGTGCCTGTATAGCGGATGTGATAGGCCTCACGGAAGAAAACCTGTGAATAAAAAAACAAAAAATACCCCGCAGGTACTCTAATGGAAGCAATATGTGATTAGGTGGCATATTCACCCTTTAGTACCTCTTTCCTCTCCCCTACATTTGTCCCCCCCCCTCCCTCTCCTTCCCACCCCACTTCCCCCTTCTCAATAATTGGCTGTTATTTTATTCTATTTTTGCCATTCCTCCCTTTCCCTACACAAAATAAGATGAGGCATGGTCTCCCACACTTCCTCGTCACCTGTACATGAGCTGATGACAGCTGGGAGAGTCAGTTTGCTTCAGCAAGCCCACTAAGCACATGTATGTCTCTCTCTCTCTCTCTCTCTCTCTCTCTCTCTCTCTCCACCCCTTCCCGCTACACATATACGTTTTTCACTAGATATTTGCTATTTACACCTATTTTCTGGTCTTCATTGTTCACATGATTAACATTAGTAAAACATACACACATGGAGCAGACAAAATGCTATATATGGTAAATATAACAAATTCTGTCAGAATCGAAGGTGTTTGTTCGCATACGCAGGCATTTAAAAAAACATCAAAGGCACTCTCCACCTACAGTACACCTGCAGTATCCCTGGGCCTGTTCACATATTGCATATGTTCACATATTGCATATGTTCACATATTGCATATCTTCTCCAGTGCTCCCAGGAACTAAATGGGGTGGGAGGAATCCTGATTGGAGATGACGAGCTGGCGCGATTTTGGTGGCCAGCCTGAGCCAGGAAGTATAACTGCTACAAGCTTGGGGGAACCGGCAGACAGAAGAGAGAAGAGAAAAGAGAAGAGCAATAATATTTTAATGGGACCTCTTGGCCCTGCAAATTATTACAAAAAGAGAGAAAATTGATGACCTGGCTGTGTTCCATTAAAAATTGATGTTGCCTATATTAGGTGAGTCCTATTAACTGACACAAATTGACATATTATGAAATAAAAATTATGATGAGTTTTGGTTCATCTTTCAATTGTTAGTAAAGTAACTACTTCTAGCTAGGTGTTAGGCTCTGTTCTGATATGTCAATTGTGGGAGTTAGTGAAGTGGGAAAAGTCATCACCGCAGAGTTTTACTGGTGGGCTGCTACGTTCCTCTTGGAAGATGAGATTTCAAACATGTACCAAAACCGCACACGTTGGCTCAGGTGGCGACAATTTGGTCCAGCAATAGGTCTACATGGCACCTCTCGCCACCACCCCCAGACATGATCCGCGCGCCACCCACGGAATCAGGAAACAAGCATTCGCCATGGAGCCTACACAACCCTCTCCCACACATATATCTTGTCTGTTTATCGCTCGTATGTACTAGCTTTGATATATTCATTGTTGAAAACTATTTTTATGGGTTTGCTGCCACGACATTATGCACAAATGAAAGCATGAAAGGGATCAATACGTGCGATATAAGGCAATCTTTCTTATCAATCCCCCCTCTCTCTCCCTCTGTTCTCCAATAACAAAGGGATCAATACGTGCGATATAAGGCAATCTTTCTTATCAATCCCCCCTCTCTCTCCCTCTGTTCTCCAATAACAAAAACAACATGTGTAACTGTCAGGGTGATAGAAGTGAAAATCCAATGACAGTTACTGCCCCCCGTTCCGCCTCCACCCTGCTCCTCCCTCCATCCGAGCAATACTCCCATACGCACAGCCGCTCGTTTGTTTGTTTTTTTCTAATGTGAGTGAGGGAGACAAAAGGCAGAACTGCCTGTAGCGAGTGCCTCCCCCATAGTTGAAAGAGTGACAGGGCCAAAATCAAGGGACGTTCGAGCCAAAATGCCTGGAAACACGGATTTTGAAGCAATATAACTTAGAAGAGGAAAGAAAGACTGATTCTGGGAGAGAGTTCCAGAGCTCAGCAGTTGAATAGAATAAAGACTGAGTGTAACGTTTCATGCTTGGGTTGGAGAGTTGCACAGAGTAGAGGTGGGATTGTGTTTCAAGACGGGTACCACATACCCTACGTAGAGGAGGTGGTATACACTGAGAGAGCTCTGATTATTGTAGTAGCGATAGAATAGCGAGAGAGATGCAACAAAGCGGCGAAGAGAGAGAGTTGGTGAGTGGGTGGGAATTAATGATACAAAAGGACTTCCTTTCTACTTTGTCTAGGAGTGCGGTGTGAAAAGATCCTCCCCACACATGTGAACAATACTCAATACATAAACGCACTGTGCCCCTGTACAGAGCAAGAAGCTCCGCAGGGGTAAAGAACCCCTTGAGGCGGTTGAACACACCCAGCTTCTGGGAGGCTGCCTTAGCAAGACTGGTAATTTGGTCCTTCCAAGTGGGATCAGAAGAAAAAGAGATACCAAGAATATTGAGAGAAGATGAAGGATTGATTTATGTATTGTTGAAGAATAAGGGATAGTCCTCTGGGAGTTTCGGACAGGTAGATAGATGGATAAATTGGGTTTTGGAAGCTTTAAAGGCAACAAGGTTTTCTCTGTCCCAATTGGAAATAGTAGTTAGATCAGAAGATAAGTGTTCTATGGCCTCATTACGTTTGTCTTTGAGGGATTGCTGGCTGGGGCGTTCTGTAAAACTAATTGAGTAGTGCAAGTTAGAGTCATCTGTGTATGAATGGATGGGACTGGAGGTAGAGTTGAGAAGATCATTCATGAAAATTAGAAAGAGAATAGGAGATAGGACAAAGCCCTGAGGAACACCGGAGTTGATAGGATGAGGAAGTGAGCGATGGCCTTCCACAACCGCAGCTATGGAACGGCCGGAAAGGAAATTAGAGACAAAGGCACAGATGGAGGGATAGAAACCAAAGGAGGGTAGTTTAGAAATTAAAGATTTGTGCCAGACTCTATCAAAGGCCTTTGATATGTCTAATGCAATAGAAAAAGTCTCACCGAAGTTCCAAGAGGAGGATGACCAAAAGTTAGTAAGATATGAAAGATCACCAGTAGAGCGACCCTTAACCCGAGAATGGCGAGAAGACTCTTAAGAGGTTTTGGTGGTGATCTCACGTCTTGAGATCCAAGGCCTAAAAAACTTTTAAAAAGCCCCAGTAGTACTTAAAACAAAGAAATATGTGATTACATGAGATAATTATACTATCACTCCTCCACATGTGTCAAAACCCCCTCCTCCCCCCCCCCTTCAATTATCACTTATTTTTCCACTTATTCCCTTGTTTATCGGTTTATTTACCGCGCCAATATCTCCAACCCGGTTCCAAGGTGTTCTCCTGCGCATATCTAGTGTGTGGGGAGAGTGAGAGAGAGGCTTCAGTCTGCCTCTAGGCTTCGGAGAGAGAGGGTATACGTCTCGTTCGCCTCACACTTCATGACTGGACGGTCGGCAATAATTTGTCGTTTTCACCCCCCAAATTCTATTCCCACTTGTTTTATTGCTGTTACATGTTAATATCTTCATATTAAACGTAAAATAGGCGCATATGAATAAGTAATAACGATATTTATCGTAAAATTACAATTTTAGGCGGGAATGAAGCCTAATATCGTCGCTTGGCGGTAAGGTGTGCACTACCAATAGCTCGCGCTTAACGGGTTAAGGAAGTCATAATGGTGATCTGAGAGCAGATTATGAGTAGAAAAATGCTTAACAAATTTGGAAGCAAGAATAGTTTCAAAAACTTTAGAGAAACAAGAGATGAGAGCAATTGGACGATAGTTGGAGGGTTGAGAGCGGTCACCCTTCTTTGGGACAGGTTGAATGAGAGCAAACTTCCAGCATGAAATGAAGACGTTAGAGGAGAGACAGATAAAAGAGTTTGCCTAGGCAGGGAGTCAGCACGGAAGCACAGTTTTTTAGTACAACAGGAGGAACACCGTCCAGACCGTACGCCTCCTTAGTATTAAGCCCAGAGAGGGTAGAAAGTACATCTTTAGAAGAGATTAGGATATTAGGCATAAGTAGGAGAGAGGGGGTTGGAGAGGGAGGAATAGCACCGGAATCATCCAAGGTGGAGTTTCTGGCAAAAGTTTGAGCGAAGAGTTCAGCTTTGTCAGAGGAAGAAGTGATAGTTGTGCCATCAGAGTGGAAAAGGAGAGGGAAAGACGAGGAAGAAAAATTGTTGGAAAGGTTTTTGGCTAGATGCCAGAAAGCTTGGGAAGAGCTAGAGTTCGATAGTTCAGTGCATATATTATTGATGAAAGAGTGCTTGGCAAGGCGAAGAACAAATTTGGCTTGATTCTGGGCAGAAACATAAGAAGAATGAGATTCTTGAGTTTTAAGGCGTCGGTACAGTTTGAATGCTTCCTCCTTGTTTCGGACAGCAGAAGAACAAGCTTGAGTAAACCAAGATTGTTTTGCATTAGACTGAAAGAAAGAAAATGGAATGTATGCTTCCATGCCCGAGAGGATTACCTAGGTAATGCGTTCATCACTCTACGAGGGTCCTCGGCCATGGAAGCAGAAGTCATTCCATGGGAAATCAAAGAAGTACTGCTGAAGAGCCTCTCAGTCGGCAGCGCCAAAGTGCCACAAGCGCCGCCGGCTGCGAGGATCGGGTGGCCGTACTGGAGAGGTAGGAGGACAGGTATCAGAGATAAGTTTATGGTCGGAGGAGTCCAAAGGAGAGAAAAGATTGACAGTATAAGAAGAAGGGTTAGAAGTTAGATATATGTCAAGATTGGGCCGATCTCCAAAGTGATCCGGGACACGGGTGGGTTGCTGGACCAGCTGTTCTAGATCATTTAACACCTTAAGAGCGGCCTATGCGGTTTATTTATATGTACCGCCCAGAGGGGTGTTTTTAGCCAAAATAGGGCTGTTTACGTGATCATTTTCATGCCTAAATAAGACCCAGAACGTAAAACAAGTATCTATCCCTGAAAGGGCATAAACAGAGCTTTCGAATGACACCATAACGATCCTTTTATGATGGCTAGTTTTCTTGCAATAACAGTGCAACGCGAGTGCAAAAAGCATGTAATTAGCCACTTTCCCGATACAATTCCTTATATAGCGAGTGAGAGAGGGAGGAGGGAGCTGGGATTCGTGTCAGTATGTTCGCCGCGGTGGTCTGGAGCAGTCATACGCTCGCTACTCTCCTGCCACCACTTGTCTCTCTCTCTCAGCAACATTACGTGCTGAAATTGCCACTCGACCTATGTCGAGCGCCGCCACATAGTTCAGCTTTATTTAACTCGACTTATGTTGCTCGCCGCTAATTAAGGGTTAAGATAGAAAAGACGAAGGTTTGTTCACCAGGTTGGTCAGTAGTAAGAGAGGAGAACCATTGGCAGTGGTGAACGTTGAAATCTCCTAAGATGGGGATTTCCGAGAAGGGAGAGATGGATAGGATGTGTTCCAATTTAGAGTATAGAATGTCAAAGAATTTGGGAAAGTCGGTAGAGTTGGGGGAAAGATAGACAGCACAGAAATATTTAGTATGAGAATGACAGGATAGTTTGAGCCATGAAGATGAGAATTCAGAGGAGTCAAAATCGGGAACACAAGAGAGAAAGTGAGTTTGTTGCACGTATGCACAACATCCGCCTTTGGCGCCACATTTTCAATTACGGACCACCGTAACACCGCAACCACGCATCTTTTGAGTATTTATATATATATATATATATATTTTATTTTTTATTTTTTTTCCATATTCCAACTACTCCCTCTCGGGCATAGGCTGATAGCCTTTACACTCAACTGCTGAACATGGTGAGGCCTGTGAGGTCTTGCTTCAGTCTAGGGAGTGAGACATGCGAAGCTTCACGGCTCGAAGCAACTCCATCTCTGAAGCCACCTCGCCTCTGCGCTTCACAGTCTCACCCCCACAGACTCGGACCCTCACTCTCAGAACGCCACCTGTTGAGCAATTAACTCACTAGGCATTGCCCCCCGTTGCATATTTTTGAATATGAGAATATTCATACAGTGCTATTTAATCAGGGAACAATGAGGGTATTTTTTTGGCATTTCGATGTGCTGAGGTAATGCACTGATACTAGGTACAGCACAAATTCCATCCCAATAATATCTTCCCATTGACATATTGGGATTCGAACCCGGGTCAATTGGATTACCAGTCCAGTGGCAAGACCACTCTGTGCGCTTTTATTTCTCACATGATGATGTGGTTTTGGTTTCGTTTTGGAAAAGTTGCCAAATCGGCCTAGGTATAGCATAGGACAATGGTGAGTCCTAGGGGTGTCTAGTATTTCTTGGGTTAAATGTTAGATACAAGGCAATCAAGGAAGTTTGTCCTGCCATATCTTGAGTTCAAGCAATAGGAGATAAAATAGTTTTAGTTTATTTAAATGGTGGATACATGGTAATCAGGGATAATTGTCCTGCCGTATCTTCAGTTTAATAAATAGGGAACAATTCATATAATTGAGGAGAGACACTAGGCTTATGTCAAAGAGGAGAAAATAGTTTTGCGGATAGAGTAACTTAGTTTGATCTAGCTCAGGAAAGATGAATTCAGCCGACCATTTGGAACTGATTATTCATTGTGGAAATTATATTTTAAAGCGTTTGCATGCATACGTCAAGAATATATTTTTCACTAAGATTGGAGTATTCATAAATTGGCTACTCATTTATTCGGTTTCAATAGAGTGGCTATTAGTGTGACCTACACAATTCGAAGCTAACGTAAGTCATACCATGAATAGCGCCCGTAATGATAATTCGTTACGGGAATATATAATTCCAAACAACTTAATTTTACCCAGCAAACGCAAGTATTCAAACCCCGGTACTGGTCTGAACTTACGTAGTCCGAGCCACGAGGTGGGAATCACTAATAGATTAAGGAATAATAATACCTGAGTTAAGAAGTTTATTAAATAAAGTCAGAGCTTATGAATAACTGTAGAAATATTCCAACCCCCTTAGTATAAGGAGAAATTATTATACAACACAAATAATAATAATAATAATAATAATAATAATAATAATAATAATAATAATAATTAATACAATAATAATAATAAGTATGAAAATTGAACTTAAAACTAAAAATAGTAGGCTACCAGTACCAATTAAACTGTAATTATAATGTTTACTTACGAATACCCTGCGGCGTCTCAGGCACCACCTCCTCCAGGGGTGTCATGGGTTCCCCCAGCCCCACCACCCCTGCCCCCACTCCAGCCGCATCCCCTGCCCCACAACCCCGCCTCTCACCCACCCAGGAGGAAGGGCAGAGGGTGGGAGGTAGGCAGGTGAGGGAGGCAGAGCACCATCCACAGGTAGAGTTCAGACCCAGGCAGGTTAGGCACGTCGAGGCTAACTGGTTGCACTGAGACACAATCACTGGAAAACACCATATGTTACAGTAAATTACAAATACTGGAAGAGATCTATAAGATATGGTAAGACATGAGTACTGGAAGAGAGAGATAAGAAATGGCATGATAAGATTAGTGGAGAAGAGAGATCAAATTTGGTAAGATATGATTACTGGAAGAGAGAGATAATATATAGTTTGATACGATTACTGGAAGAGAGCGACAAGATATGATATGATACTATAACTGGAAGAGAGATAAATAAGATCAGGGTAACGAAATGATCACTGAGAGAGAGAAAGAGAGAGATAAGATTAACCCTGTCCGACATAAGTTGCTAACTTACTGATGGGGTGGCGGAGCGCCCGGTATTTCCCTCACAACACTTTCTCTGACACTGAGGTACCGGTAGAAGTTGGAAGTTTTGGGGTTGCCACCAACCGACAGATTCTGATCTAACTTACTGAGCTCAAATTGACGCAAATGCGTCATATAACTTACTTATTGAGCTACTTCACTACGTTCATATGACGTGATCGCGTCATATGATAATCTTGGGCGTACTGCCATATGACGCGATCGCGTCATATATTACGGAGAGGGTTAAGAACCGATCACTGGGAGAGATAGATAAGGTATGGGAAGATACGTTTTATGAGAGGTTATCCCTTACAGTACCAGCGACGCATTTTATGAGAGGTTATCCCTTACAGTACCAGCGACGCATTTTATATTTGATTTCAGCAATATTTAGACGATTTTATGAAGCTTAGGATGGATATATGGTAGCTAAAAGGATTAATTGAGATACTGTAGCCTTTTAATTGCTAGACGTTCTTCATAAGCTGAATAAAATCGTCTAATAGTTGCCAGAATATAATGAAAAGGCTATCACCGGTACAGTATTGGTTAAGGTAAGATACGATCACTGGAAGGGAAATGTAAGGCAAAATAAAATACGATTGCTGGAAGAGAGTTAAAATATGACATGATTACTGGAAGAGATATATTTAATATGATTGCTGGAAGAGAGTTCAAATATGACATGATTAATGGAAGAGATATATTTAATATGACATGATTACTGGAAGAGATATATTTAATCAGGTTAAGGTGGGTGACCTGCTTTTTTTCTCTCCATTTCTGCCTTGTATTCATTCGGCCCCATTCAGCCTACTGTTTTAAGACATTAATCCCCATCCAGGTGTCGATTTCTTCCTGGCGAGCGATAGCAAGCCAGCATTGTATGGAGAAATCCGGCTTCGCCGGAGAGATTTTTCTATCGAAAAATGTACAAGCCTGCTGTCAAAAACATATTTAAAAATATGTTGGCTCGCTACCTCTTGCCAGGAAAAATTCGAAACCTGGATGGGGATAAACGTCTTAAACAGTAGGCTAAATGGGGCCGAATGGATACAACCGGGAGAACAATAAAGAAAACGAGGTGGGTTCCCTTAAGAAACGATGAGATACAAAACCATACGAGCAGATTATGTAAGTCACGAGAAGATGATGACAGAGAGACAGAGCGCCCCCACCACCACCCCACAGGTAGAGTATATAAGGGTGTAGTACTCACTTTACTGTAAGTTACGAGAAGATGATGACAGAGAGACAGAGCACCCCCACCACCACCCCACAGGTAGATGATGACAGAGAGACAGAGCACCCCCACCACCACCCCACAGGTAGATGATGACAGAGAGACAGAGCACCCCCACCACCACCCCACAGGTAGATGATGACAGAGAGACAGAGCACCCCCACCACAACCCCACAGGTAGATGATGACATAGAGACAGAGCACCCCCACCAGCACCCCACAGGTAGAGTATATAAGGGTGTAGTACTCACTTTACTGTAAGTTACGAGAAGATGATGACAGAGAGACAGAGCACCCCCACCACCACCCCACAGGTAGAGTATGTAAGTGGGTAGTACTCACTTTACTGTAAGTTACGAGAATATGATGACAGAGAGACAGAGCACCCCCACCACCACCCCACAGGTAGATGATGACAGAGAGACAGAGCACCCCCACCACCACCCCACAGGTAGATGATGACAGAGAGACAGAGCACCCCCACCACCACCCCACAGGTAGATGATGACAGAGAGACAGAGCACCCCCACCACCACCCCACAGGTAGATGATGACAGAGAGACAGAACACCCCCACCACCACCCCACAGGTAGATGACGACAGAGAGACAGAGCACCCCCACCACCACCCCACAGGTAGATGATGACAGAGAGACAGAGCACCCCCACCACCACCCCACAGGTAGATGATGACAGAGAGACAGAGCACCCCCACCACCACCCCACAGGTAGATGATGACAGAGAGACAGAGCACCCCCACCACCACCCCACAGGTAGATGATGACAGAGAGACAGAGCACACCCACCAACACCCCACAGGTAGATGATGACAGAGAGACAGAGCACCCCCACCACCACCCCACAGGTAGATGATGACAGAGAGACAGAGGAACCCCACCACCACCCCACAGGTAGATGATGACAGAGAGACAGAGCACCCCCACCACCACCCCACAGGTAGATGATGACAGAGAGACAGAGCACCCCCACCACCACCCCACAGGTAGATGATGACAGAGAGACAGAGCACCCCCACCACCACCCCACAGGTAGATGATGACAGAGAGACAGAGCACCCCCACCACCACCCCACACCACACCACCCCCACAGGTAGATGATGACAGAGAGACAGAGCACCCCCACCCCACAGGTAGATGATGACAGAGAGACAGAGCACCCCCACCACCACCCCACAGGTAGATGATGACAGAGAGACAGAGCACCCCCACCACCACCCCACAGGTAGATGATGACAGAGAGACAGAGCACCCCCACCACCACCCCACAGGTAGATGATGACAGAGAGACAGAGCACCCCCACCACCACCCCACAGGTAGATGATGACAGAGAGACAGAGCACCCCCACCACCACCCCACAGGTAGATGATGACAGAGAGACAGAGCACCCCCACCACCACCCCACAGGTAGATGATGACAGAGAGACAGAGCACCCCCACCACCACCACCACCACCCCACAGGTAGATGATGACAGAGAGACAGAGCACCCCCACCACCACCCCACAGGTAGAGTATATAAGGGGGTAGTACTCACTTTTTCTGGACCACCTTCTCCCTCATGTTTAGCATATTAGTTTTGAGGTTTTAAGACGTTTGTTCCGTTAGTTTGGTGATGTTGAGACCTTTCGCCTAATTTGTTTTATCAATATTAAGACCTTTCGTGCCCTTTAGGTGTCGATTTTTTCCTGGCGAGCGACAGCGAGCCTGCAATTTTAAGAGAAACCGGCCTCTGGCCGGGACATTTTTCTACCGAAAAATGTAAAGATTTATCTAGGGGGTGTTTTTCTAAGTTTGATGGAGCGAGACTAGCTGGTTACATTGGGACACGATAAGTGGAACACGAACATTTAACATAAGATAAAATTACTGGAAGAGAAAAGTAACATTGCATAGACACAAAATGAACTAGAATGCGATTATGAGAAAGGCAAGCCTATCTTAGTATTCAAAGTGTGCACGGAACTTTATTACTTTAAACTTTGCGTAGATATAATACACTTTACACTTGGTCAAAAAAATATCTGCACCCCTACGCTGATCATCTGGTGAGTACAACTCGGTAGTATAGGTCGTAGGTCGTAGGTAGTAGTATAGATGGATATAGCTGCATGCAGATATGCCAACCCTACCGAGCTGTATACACCAGATGATCAGGGTAGGGGTGCAGATATTTGTTTGACCAAGTGTACATGCTTGCCAAACATCAATTTTGTATATCAATAAGTAAAGTAACTATTCCAAACTGTGTTCTCTTAGAGATCCTCATCGTTAATGATATGTCGTCATTGTTGCAAATAAAAGCTCATCTGGTGGGAATGCTGCAAATAAAGCTTAACAGGAAGTTCATTAAGGGGATATGGACGTATTTATCTGCTCATTTATGTATATTTTTATTATGTTTTTTAGTTTCATCTTAGACCTCCATCAAGCTTAAAAAAAACACTCACCCAAGATCCTCCAAGGCAAGATAAATGTGTAAATTTTTCGATAGAAAAATGTCCCGGCCGAAGGTCGATTCCTCTTAAATTCTGTAATTTAAGAGGAATCGACCTTCGATTTTCGACTATTCGCTATCGCTCGCCAGGAAAAAATCGACACTTAAATGACACGAAAAGTCTTAATATTGACAATAAACTGGGGTGCAATGTCTTAAAATCGCCAAACTAATGGGCCGAATGTCTTATAATCTGAAAACTAATGGGGCTAAACATGAGGGAGAAAGGGGATCAAAAAGAAAAAACGACCCATCTCCCCTTAAAAGGCAGGAGGTACAGGGCATTATCAACTCTTAACCAAGTAAATACGATTTATGGTGGGGAGAGGCTGTTGAAAATGAAAATAGCAATACAGTTTTGTACAAATCCGTTATCAATATTTAGTTAATAAAATATTGTGAACACACAGCCAAGAGTGATAATAATACATAATATGTAGGCTACTCACAGGGTAAATATATATATATATATATTGTGAACACACAGCCAAGAGTGATAATAATACATAATATGTAGGCTACTCACAGGGTAAATATATATATATATATATATTGTGAACACACAGCCAAGAGTGATAATAATACATAATATGTAGGCTACTCACAGGGTAAATATATATATATATATATATTTTTTTTTCTAGGGGGCGGGAGCCTAGGAATCATCCTCCCCTTGTACAATTTACCTACTAGACGAGACAGAGAAAGGGGCGAGGGAACGCAAAAGTGGTCTCGAACGCTAAGAACTGGAACTTTAAACGTTGTTTCTGTTCGGGCTCTGTTTCGAGTCGGCCACCTCATGCTATGGGGTATGTGCTTGAGTATATACAGTACATACATACATACATACATGAAGGAGACAAAAGGCCTGTAACGAGTGTCTACCCCAAAGCCAAAAGAGTGACAGTGAGCCAAATTCAAGGTACGTTGAGGTAAAAATGCCTGGACATACCAAGTGTAAAGCAATCTAAGTCATAGGATGAAGGAAAGATTGATTGAGGGAAAGAGTTCCAGAGATTACTTGTTGAGTAGAAGAAAGACAGAGCATTTATTTATTCTTGGGTTGGAGTGCTGAACAGAATAGGGGTGGAATTGTGATGAAAGGCAGGTGCCACCCACTCGCCGTAAGGGAGGGGATATGCACTGAGAGAGCTCTGAAGAACACTGATTATTGTAATAACGGTAGAGGAGTGAATTAAGAGGGAACATGCCACATTCCTGAACAGAGTGTACTAGAATATAAGGCAGTGTGAACAATATTCCTGAACAGAGTGTACTAGAATATAAGGCAGTGTGAACAATATTCCTGAACAGAGTGTACTAGAATATAAGGCAGTGTGAACAATATTCCTGAACAGAGTGTACTAGAATATAAGGCAGTGTGAACAATATTCCTGAACAGAGTGTACTAGAATATAAGGCAGTGTGAACAATATTCCTGAACAGAGTGTACTAGAATATAAGGCAGTGTGAACAATATTCCTGAACAGAGTGTACTAGAATATAAGGCAGTGTGAACAATATTCCTGAACAGAGTGTACTAGAATATAAGGCAGTGTGAACAATATTCCTGAACAGAGTGTACTAGAATATAAGGCAGTGTGAACAATATTCCTGAACAGAGTGTACTAGAATATAAGGCAGTGTGAACAATATTTCAGTATAACGAGTAGGTTTTATTACCTATGGCAATATAACGAGTAGATTTTATTACCTATGGCAATAAAATAGTAAATGTTGGACCATCTTCATTTATTGCAGGGTCTCTCTAGTGACCTAGTCTTACCAGAGTCAGAGCCTGCCTCTTATACGGCGTCAGGGTGGACATTTATTGTTCTCGTAAATGTGTGTGTGGGGTGTTGTTAACTATTTGAATGTACTCTGTGTGGTGTGTTTTGTGTATGACTTGATGTACATGTGTAATGTGTTTGAGAGAGAGAGAGAGAGTGTGTGTGTGCGCATAGGGGCTTCCTTCGGTATGTTCTAGCTAGCACAGTTTCTTGTTGATTGGATTACCTTTATTTAGCAGCACAGTCCCTTGAAGCCATGTAGGAAGATCTAGCACTTATAGTTAGGATTATCAATTAAGGGAGCCCACCTCGCTTTTTTTTTCTCTTTCTCTCCCTCTCTCTTTGGCTTGTATCCATTCGGCCCCATTCAGCCTACTGTTTTAAGACGTTTACCCATCCAGGTGTCAATATTTTCCTGGCGAGCGGTAGCGAGCCAGCATATATATATTTTGGTTTTGACAGCAAGCTAAATTTGAAAAAAAATCGATAGAAAAATGTCTTGAAGCCGGATTTCTCCATACAATGCTGGCTCGCTATCGCTCGCCAGGAAGAAATCGACACCTGGATGGGGATAAACGTCGTAAAACAGTTGGCTGAATGGGGCAGAATGGACAAAAGCCAGGGAAATAGAGAAAAGGAAAGAAAGACAAAAATAGCCGGTGACCCCCCTTTAAGAGTAAGTGGCTAGGGTTATACTATTAACATTTTGTTGATTTACTGTAGCTGTGAGTATATATACTGTATATATATTGTTATTGTATATCCGTATGTTTATCAGTATATATACTGTATATATATTGTTATTGTATATCCGTATGTTTATCAGTATATATACTGTATATATATTGTTATTGTATATCCGTATGTTTATCAGTATATATACTGTATATATATTGTTATTGTATATCCGTATGTTTATCAGTATATATACTGTATATATATTGTTATTGTATATCCGTATGTTTATCAGTATATATACTGTATATATATTGTTATTGTATATCCGTATGTTTATCAGTATATATACTGTATATATATTGTTATTGTATATCCGTATGTTTATCAGTATATATATACTGTATATATATTGTTATTGTATATCCGTATGTTTATCAGTATATATACTGTATATATATTGTTATTGTATATCCGTATGTTTATCAGTATATATACTGTATATATATTGTTATTGTATATCCGTATGTTTATCAGTATATATACTGTATATATATTGTTATTGTATATCCGTATGTTTATCAGTATATATACTGTATATATATTGTTATTGTATATCCGTATGTTTATCAGTATATATACTGTATATATATTGTTATTGTATATCCGTATGTTTATCAGTATATATACTGTATATATATTGTTATTGTATATCCGTATGTTTATCAGTATATATACTGTATATATATTGTTATTGTATATCCGTATGTTTATCAGTATATATACTGTATATATATTGTTATTGTATATCCGTATGTTTATCAGTATATATACTGTATATATATTGTTATTGTATATCAATATGTTTATCAGTATATATACTGTATATATATTGTTATTGTATATCCGTATGTTTATCAGTATATATACTGTATATATATTGTTATTGTATATCCGTATGTTTATCAGTAAGCAGCTGTGGAACAGGTGTGAGCTGCTACAATATGCCTTTTCTATCATATATATTAATTGCAATTTGACTCATCCTCTGGCACTCTGCTTGACACAACAAAAAATCCTTTAAAAGAAAGGAGCTAAGCAACAGAGAGATAGGGAAAAGTCACGTAAGTAATGTCTAGAATAAGTCGATCATGTTATGCTTTTCGGTACTTAGGATGCAAAGAGTTGTATCCTGTATGTTTACCTAGAGGGACACCAGGGATGTAGTCAGTGAGTGAGGCCCTCAGGCCCTGTCGTGTAACATAGTCCAAATGATGACTAATTGGGGCCTTCATAATAGCTATATGGAAATTAATCCACCAAAATCTCAAACCATCATTCGCTAATCTCGGAACCTTACAAGAGTAAAGGCCGCGTCATACAGAACTCGAATCCACCAGAACCCACTGGAATGAATTCAAAAATTCAAATTTTAGCCACTTCTTCCCCATTCTGGTCTATTCTTGTACGTGTTCTGGTTAGATTCTTGTCTATTCTTGTGTTTCGAGTGATGTTCTAGTCGTCACTCGATTGATCGAGTGAGTGAGCAAAAAGTTAGTGCATGCGTTAACTTTCTACGATTTATCGAGTGAAAAAAACGTTAAAAATTATCGAGTTACATTCTAGTCGTATCCTGGTCGCATTAGAGTCGCAGTCTACCTATTCTGGTCATGTTCTGATGTAATTTTTATAGTGATGCCGACTCGAATTACTTGAATGTAACTCGATGCCACTCGATAATGACCGGAAGTCAACTGGATGACAAGTTGATTATTCCACTTTAAAATTGAATGTAATGGAATGAGAGTTGAATATAACCCGAATTAAGAAGAATACAACTGGATGCCGACTAGAATATGACTGGTAGATGACTGCATACTTGCTTGATGTATCGAGTGTACACTGGATGTCGACTCGAATATGACTAGAAGTACTAGAATACAAGTGGAATCCAACTAGAAGGTAACTGGAATACAACCAGAATATAACTCGACTAGGTGTGGCCCCAAATATATAACGGATGAAAAAAAAAAAATAATAATTTAATAATAAATAAAATAAAATATAAAATCGGCCCTATACGAGGCCATTGTATTTCAAGTAGTACCTGGAATCAAACTTACTCATCTAACTCTCCACACCTTAACTCCGGCTTCCCCTCAGTTGTGTCTACCAATGAAAAGTGTTCTTCCTTCACCCCAGCTGTGTGAGTTAAGGGGGTACGGTTACTTTTTGGTCTATTTTTTATTTAGCCTATATATATTTTTTTGTTTTTACTTTCTTCGCTAGACATCCATCAAAGCTTAAAAAACACTCAATTCGAGATTAATTTGTACATTTTTCGGTAGAAAAGTGTCCCAGCCGATGGCCAGTTCCTCCTAAAGTTACAGGCTCGCTATCGCTCGCCAGGAAATAAACCTATGCCTAAATGGCACGAAAGGTCTTAACATAGAAATAGGGCAATTTTTTTTATAACCACCAAACTAATGGAATGAACGTCATAACATCTCAAAAACTAATGGGGCTAAACATGAGGGAGAAGGGGGTCCAGAAAAACCATATCTCCACCCCCCCCCCCCTCCCCTCGTGTACGTGTATGTGTGTATGTGATTGAAAGTGCTTATGTTGCCGTGGTGAGTGCCCTGTTACTACTGGTGTGCCTGTGAACCAATCCTCCCTTTATATACTCAAAGGTTCCTCATCGAGTCACCTTCTGCCTATTCGAGTTACGTTCCACTTACGTTCGAGTTACGTTCAACTTAGTTCCACTTACATTCGACTTAACTTCATGTAATTCTGGTCATGATATACTGACATTCCGGTCTCATTCTGGTCATTCGAGTTGCATTCGACTTGGGATCGAATAGTCTTCTTTCCACATCCGGTTTCCTTCGAGTCACTTACTGGTTAACATCGACTCATATTTGGGTTACATTCGAGTCCACCGAGTTACGTTCGAGTTACATTCCGGTCATTGACGGGTCGCATTCTACTCTGAAGTCACACTCGATTAAGGCCGCGTAATTCTCGTCAATTCCGGTGAAAAGTTCGATTCCAGTGGGTTCTGGTGGATTCGAGTTCTGTATGACGCGGCCTTAAGCCTAGTTCTGAGATTATACAGTAACATCTCTATACACACATGTTATATACAGTATACATAGTCCCATTGCATACTTAACCATTTTATTCCATACTTGCGTATTTACATAATTTACTCATTATTATACCCACTTTATTTATATTCCTATTATAATAACTTAACATAGATATAATCATAATTGTATTTCTTGTATTATATTCACCTATTGTATTAAACAAGAAAACCAATGGGTATTCATCTGACCTTTTAGAAGAAGGGGTCATGGGAACCTGCTTTGGTCATCATATTAGATCCTTCCTATATCATGTGATCAGGGCATGGATATCATGTGCCTGGGATGTGCATAGGGTGTGCATGATGAATTTAAACCACACCCCTTTTTGTTACCTTATCAGGTATTGGATGAGAGTTCTGTAAGATACCTAATGTATGGTATTGCGTCATTTAGAGGGCGTATCCCGAGGTTATATTAGTCGTGGATAACGGTATTTGGCATTCAGATAAATGACCCCAACCTTTGTAACAACAACGGGGTCCGATTGCCAATCGTAATATTGTTGCCAGACTTTTACACCTGTCTTACTTGATCTAGAGTATTTTATATGCTGAATAACTTCTAAATTAACATTTAATAAATTCGATGTGAAGTATATTCAAGTTTCAGTTCCCTTTCTGTTATATCTTTAAGGTCTGATACTATTCTATTCACATTAAATAAATATATCCTCTCAATTCATAGAGAGTGGTGGCAGCCTTATTGGGTTATAGACAAGTTATAACCCCATTATTGAGTCCCATTATACACACATAGTATATTAACCCGGCAAGCGCGATAGGCCTCACGGAAGGCTTCCTATAGGGAACGCGATAGGCCTCACGGAAGCAAGACCATAAAAAAAGCCTTCCATAAAAAAAAAGGGCCTATCAAAACAAAGGAATTTGTCTCTAGGTGAGATAATTCTCCTCCAGTACTCATCCATGTAAATCTCACCCACCCCCCTCCCCTCCTTCCCCACCTTATTCCCCCCTCCCTCCCCTCCTCAATTATCACCTATTTTTCCTCTTATTATCATCATTTATCGGTTATTTTTCTCTCCCGCGATAATGTAGCACAAGTGGGTTGCAGAAAAGATCGTTATGCAACACCCAGACACCGGCCCACACCGCCCCGCTCGTCTCAGTTACCTCACAGACAGCGAGAGAGGAGGGTTGCCTGTGGCTCTCTCTCGCCTGAGATTATGACCGGGTGGCCAATATCTTCGTTTTTCACCACCCAAATGCTTTTCCCACTTATTTTAGCACTCTTGAAGGTTCATATATACATCATATATGTAAAATAAAAGCATACCGAAAACAAATAATGCTCTATATTGTATATATAACGAATTCTGTCAGAATCCAAGGCTAGAAATGCACAAATAACTACCCTAGCCCCTAGGTCTATTTAGCGCTTGTCAGGTTAAATAAATCTTCTACTCTTTGACAGCTTTGATACAATACAGCTAAATATGTAATCCCCGTATGGTTAATTTACAAGGTAAGGGACTACCTCCAAAGTTAACCTGGCGAGAAACACGTAGTTAGCAGAGGATCTGCTCAAAATAAAAATAAATTTGTTTTATCATTATTTGTTTTTATCGTTTACATTCATATGTGCACATGTTAGTCCTGGTTACCCAAAGTTGGTTGTGGAAACAAAAAGGGTAATCCCCAACTGTAACACAGCAGTTATGCGGGAATCTCTGGCTCCAGCATCACACTGCGACCTCCAGGGACCAGATGCGATTGTTGATCATCTTGAAGGGATACTGGAAAATGTAACTGGTCACTGAATCAGTATACTTTCCAGCAGATATATACATGCTCTAACTAACACTTTGGCTACAACATGTGGATGATGGGCGTTTCTATCTATATATATATATATAGATATATATATATATATACATATATCTATATACATATATATATACATATATATATATATATATATATATATATACATACCGGTATATATATATATATATATATATATATATATATATATATATATATATATATATATATATATATATATATATATATATATATATATATATATATATACAATATATATATATACTGGTATAATAATAATAATAATAATAATAAAAATAATAATAATAATGATAATACAAATAAAGTGGACGTGCCATTTCGCCCAAAATCAAAACAGCATACCCAACTCTGCGATGGGTCAACATCATCACTACTAGTCACTATCACCATTACTATCATCATCAATACTACTATCATAGTCATCACTACTACTTTTACCATCATCACTACTACTCTCATCATCACTACTACTGTAATCATCACTACAACTTTCACCATCACCACTACTACTCACCATCATCACTACTACTGTCCCCATCATCACTAATGTCATCATTATCACTACAACTATCATCATTACTTGTCACCATCATCACTACTATTATGACCATCATCTCTACTACTAGTACTGTCACCATCATATCTACTACTGTCATCATCATCACTACCATCATCATCACTGCTGTCATCATCACTACAACTACAACCATCATCACTAGTATTATTGCCATTATCACTACAATTACCATCATCACTAATATTATCACCATGATCACTACAATTGTCGTCATCCCCACTATTACTGCCCTCACTTATAATGTCAACTAAACGAACTTTACCTAAGAAATGCGGGGCGAGATGTTTTCACCCCCAGAACGAAGGCGTTCTGCCACACAGAACGCCTTCATTGCAGGGTGGGGGGATCTGGGCGGGGCCCCCCGAGTGGGGGGGGGGGTAAAACCATATGTTGGACCTAAAATCATAACTATTGCATAAATTTAAAAAATCTTTTTTGACTGATGTTCGCATTCACCCAACAAATGTTTGTGTGAAATTTGGTGAAAATCCGTCCAACGGTCTAGGAGGAGTTTGGAGACAGACGGACGACGACGACGACGACGACGACAGACATTTTTTTCGGGTGGTACCCACTATATGGGGGAGCGCTACCAAACTCTGCTTATGCAGAGTTGATAATGCAGGATAAACAATACATTAGACTGACCTGTGACGTGATCTGTGTTATCGATGTCAGTGCCAGCCGGAGTGACCAGCCTGACCCTGTAGTGTGGGTTGGGTGAGGTCTGTGGGTGTAGGAGTAGTACTGGCCATACCTCCTCCACACCCTCCCCACACGTGATCACACCCACGCCCACATTCAAACCACCACCAGACGACTCCATCACCTTGCCCTGAGTGTGAGAGATGGTATGGAGGTAGTTCAATACAGCCATAATCCTTACTATAGTCTATTCGCTGTAAGTAGGCAAGAAATCATGACCTCAATCTCTGTAACTCAAAAGAGAGCAAATTGGCTGTAAATTTCCACACATCTATTCTTTGACTGACTCTTCCCAATTGGTAGAAATATTAGCTCGATTACTCTAGTCGCTTTTTAGTTACAGAGGTTAGAGGTCATGATTTCTCGCCTATTACTAACAGCTAATAGACTAGCTGACACCTAATTGGCCACACTCCTAAACGGCCACACTTCTAAATGGCCACACTTCTAAACAATCACAACCACAATCCTAAACAATCTAAGTTTGGTTTGGTTTAATTAGGCAGAACTTGGCTTGGGTGGTATAGGTTATAATGTGTGAGCAGGTCGGGTTTGGCTACATTTGATTAGGTTTAGTAGATTAAGGGGAGATGGGCTGTTTTTTCTGGTCACCCTTCTTCCTCATGTTTAGCCCCCTTTAGTTTTCAGATTGTAGATGTTTGATCCATTAGTTTGTCAACTTTAAGACCTTTCACCCCATTTCTTAGTCAACATTAAGACCTTTCGTGCTATTTAGGTGTCGAATTTGTCTTGGCTAATGATAGTGAGCCTATTAATTTTGGAAGAACCGGCCTTTGGCCGGGACCTATTTCTAACGAAAACATTTACTAATGATTTTTTTTTTTTTTTAGTTTGATGGAGTTCACGAGGGAGAAAGGGGTCTAGAAAAACGACCCATCTCCCCTTAATATGAGGCAAGATTAAGGTCTTTTTAAAGCTGTATGCCAGTCCTGTCTCTACAACTGTTATTTTTGTTTGTCTTAACTTGGCGAACTTGTACTTGGTAGCTTTGAACTACACAACTCTACTTCGAGGTGATTGGATAGTGTTACTGTGTCAAAACATTCATATTTCTGTTGCAAAAGCAGACATCAAAATATATACTAAACAGTACCAACAGCGAATCTCTCGAAATAGAGCTCCTTCGTTCAGTGCGATCAAGTGCAAGTTCGCCAGCTTACAAATATAGAAGAAAAACAAAATATATAGTTGAGGTAGAGTCACTATGACCTTACTTTACGGAGAGTTTACTCTCAAATGGTTTAGCTGTCTTGTATTAAACAGTTTATTTATTTGTTGTTCTATTGATTGGCTAAATGAATATATTACTTTACCTTCGATTTTGACCTATAGCTAATCTTGAATCCGACCTGCTCTGAGTTAGAGCCATTATTGAATAAGCTAAACCCAGGATGTTATCCAATGTTCAATATATATCTTTCTCATGGTTGTGTTGCTCACTGTATCTGCTCTTCTTGGAAGGGAATAACACACACACGCACACACACACACTAACTTATACATACGCATCTTCTCAAACACACACACTTATACTCATCAACACACACACACACACACACACACACACACCAAAGGGGTGGCTGGAAAAGTTTTAGAGCAGTAACCTTCTTCTGACAACTAGCTAGAGCTAGGGAACTTTCTTTTCCACATGAACTGCACAGTGCTTAAGTGCGAAGCCTGGTATGGTGTTATACGGTAGCAAAATACGGGCAGCAAAGGAGGAAGACATCATTCTTAAGTTAGTGTGAATGTACGGAGATGTGGCTGGAGGAGCAGTGCTTCCTTGGTACATAGAAATGCAAGCACGGAGTTGAGAGGGCGCCTGAAAGTAGATTTACATGAGGGTTTTTTCCTGCAACATATTTTCTAACAGCATTTTGAAATTCTGCACTGGTATCGACAACTAGACTGAACAGAGAGTTTAATAGGTGATAACATACTTATAAAATTATACATTATTAGCTGCCAAATCAAAGTTGCTAACATCAGCGCTCGTGCAAGTCCGTCTCGAGCGTTGAGTGTATCAGTGTCAAGATGTGGAAGAACAAATTGAGGTGGTTTGGTATCATGCTGTAAATGAAGGATAAATGATGACAACTGTGAGAAGAATATAGTGAGTGTGTATGTTGGGATGTGGTGGGGTGGCAGGTAGGCCTACACCAAAGAACACGTCAGGTTATGTTTTACGAAAGGATCTGAAGGGAATGGGACTGAATAGGGACGTGACTGTGGTGGTAATGGTGATAATGATGATGGTGCTGACATTTTTATACTGATGATGGTGATGATAATAATGGTGATAATGATGATTATGTTTATGAGGCTTGCTTATAGATAACTTCACATTAAAATGATGTGTACTGATACTCCTTTATATAATTGTGTGAACTTACTTTTACACACTTTGGCTTGGTCATCAAGGGGAAGTGTGTGTGTGTGTCTGTGGATGTTCACATACACTGATACCTTAGCCGCATATTTCCCTATCTTCATAACCACATGTATGTATCTTGGACATGTCATCGTCCCTGATCGTAATGTCCAGGACCGGTTTGACAACTTCCATGTAAGTGTTAATGTCATGCTCCTCTGTTTTGAACGCAATAATATCGAGTGTCATAGCCGCCATAATGAATTTTGCGTCAGAAGATGATTGAGTAAAAACAAATACAAAACACAAAAAGCTGATATGCCATATCGAGACACCGTTGCCGCCAGTGTTATGCCGAGTTGTAATCCAACTCGCTTTGTTATGTAATCTTTATTAATCCGGGTTTCGGATATTTAGAATTAGGTAATGCTCGACAGGAACATATCTCGCTTCATGAATATTACTTTTAGATTACTCAATCACTCTCACAAAAACACAATAAACACAGAATAAATTACACTCGTATTTATTAGTTAAACATAGGTACAGGAAATGGGGTATTAAAACCTCTACTATAATTAGTAGGATTCCAATATTAATACAATGTGACTTGTAAAGAGTTGAATAAGGTTTACTCTTTAATGAAATAATGTCGTCACTTACAAAGCATCAAAATAGGAAATACACAATTACATAAAATACATACACAAATATAAACACTGATGACAATATCTATACGGGTCAAGTGTATAACGCGAGGTATAATAATTACAAGGTATGGCAACTGAGGTCAACTACTCAGCTGCGCATAGGTATGCGCGGCATGAACAAAAAATAATGCCGCGCTCAGGTGCACTCAAAGGTACCGCTCAAGGGGGGTACAGGTGCACTCAAAGGTACCGCTCAAGGGGGGTACAGGTCAATCGAACTGAGGTCAGGTTAAATATAGTTTCGATTTAGTGCAACGTTAAATCGAGTTTGGAAGATATGAACTTCGCTTTATCATAGGGGGAATGATAATTTAAATCTGACATTAACTATCAAAGGATTATTGTGAATAATCTCTCACACGATACACGATAAATAAATTCAATCGTAAATGAGTTTTAAAATTACATGGAGTAAGGAAATCAGATTCACAGTAAATATAGTGAATAAATTATAGCAGTGCAATAGCTATAGACAAGTATGTTTGAATGAATTACCAAACTACTGAAAACAACGCAGAACGGAGTAGCGCTTTATTATAGCTTTAATAAGAGCTATAATGACTTAGATACAGAACAAAGTAGTATTTAATAAATAGCCAAAAATTATGGCATCAGAAGGAGTTTGAATAAATTAACAAACTGCTGAATGGAACGCAGAACTAAGTAGCGCTTTACTATAACTTTAATAATCGTTATAATGATTTAATTACAGAACAAAGTAGTAACATATCAATAGCCAAAAATACAGGCTTGATGAATATAGGAATGTATAATCTGAATTCCTAAATCGGTGACGAAAGAATTACATAGCCCGGGTAACGTATATGATTACATAGCCCGGGTAACGTATATGATTACATAGCCCTGGTAACGTATATGATTACATAGCCCGGGTAACGTATATGATTACATAGCCCGGGTAACGTATATGATTACATAGCCCGGGTAACGTATATGATTACATAGCCCGGGTAACGTATATGATTACATAGCCCGGGTAACGTATATGATTACATAGCCCGGGTAACGTATATGATTACATAGCCCGGGTAACGTATATGATTACATAGCCCGGGTAACGTATATGATTACATAGCCCGGGTAACGTATAT
Organism: Paralithodes platypus; assembly: GCA_032716605.1. Taxonomy (NCBI): domain Eukaryota; kingdom Metazoa; phylum Arthropoda; class Malacostraca; order Decapoda; family Lithodidae; genus Paralithodes; species Paralithodes platypus. Next base: position 11,206,483 of record CM064482.1, read on the forward strand.
GATTACATAGCCCGGGTAACGTATATGATTACATAGCCCGGGTAACGTATATGATTACATAGCCCGGGTAACGTATATGATTATAACGTATATGATTACATAGCCCGGGTAACGTATATGATTACATAGCCCGGGTAACGTATATGATTACATAGCCCGGGTAACGTATATGATTAGATTATTCACAAACACTAATACAAATTAGATATCTTGGATAGAGATTAATTCTAACTCAACGGAGGGTTCTTTACTTTCAGCGGTGGCGACTTTATACACTTAGTATTCTCTTGTTAAAATTGGATGTATTATGGTCCTAAGTTTAGGAGTTAAGTTTAGGTTTTTTAAATATTTAGAAGGAAAATAGCCCTCGTTATACACTTCACTTCGACTTGGACACGCAATGGATAATAACACAATAGAATAAAATCTGCGAGCATTCACTAAGTATCACATATATTATCGACTATGTAACGTATGTAAAAATAAGTCAACAAATGCTTGAACACGAATCACATACACAATACACCATACTTATATAAAATCACTGCACGGATCAAACTTTGATAAATCTCCCACGTGTACTAAATTGACAAGGGGAGTCCTAGAAGCGGATCCTCTACAAAGAAGTTAAGTTGAACACTCGCATATTTTATATTACTTTCACAATAATTCCCAAAACTTATAACACACAGAGACACTTAGGGTACGGGTGTAGAGGAGAAGTAATTTCCATGAGGGAGAATCTGGACGACGTAGGACTCATAGTTCTTCCTCCGACTGGACGTCAAAGGGAGCTGCCTCTCTCACGGACACTAGAGAAGGTGGCTCCTGGCTCCTCTAACACACTCTCATTCGCCACCCTAGTTGGACTTTACTATAGGGACTGTCCTATAGAAAAGTATAGCCAACACTGTTCTCTACCCGGTCCCGGATGTGGTGACCTTTGCCGGGCAGACTGTCCTATACCTGCAGGGATTAGAGCATGGGTATGTCTTCCTTGCTGGGTAGACTGTGTTATCGCTGAAGGTATTAGAGCACGGAAAACTCGGGGAAACTGTGTGGTTTCTCTTTCCATCCTCTGCTGTATCTTCTTCCTTGTTCTTTTGCTCTCCTTTACTGTAGCTGTTTTGGCTCTTGTAGGCTGTTCACTTCCCTGCATTGTTAGGACCTCTGCGGGGTTTGCTTTGCCCCTGGTTTGCAACCCCGTCATCTCAAAATATATATACTGTATGTGTGATTGTGTGTGTGTGTGTGTAACGGAAATATATTTCTCAACTCTGACATGTTTAATTTAACTTTCAGCAACCAAACTGGGTTGGATAATGAACCAGTCTTCTAACAAACATCCCAGCCCTCACTTCTGGGGAACTGAATGCAGGACCAGTCAGTTACAAGATAGGTACCGGGTACCCTACCGCGAGACCAATATAGGTACCTCACTTGGTACAGTACAAGCAAGTTTTGACATTCAATAATTATATGACCACATTTTTAGCTCCCTTTACATGTGTGTGTGTGTGTGTGTGTGTGTGTGTGTGTGTGTTGTATGTGTATATATGTGGGTGAGGTAGGTATGTGTATGTAATGGTATGTATGTGTTAAGGTGAGTGAGACTATTAGTGTTTGTATTCCCTTAGGTGGCTATATAATGATCCTAGTATACACCTCAGTATAGTCATTAGCTCACCTGGTCGAGAATAAGGGGAGATTATTGGTCTTATTAGAGAGTGGTGGGACAGCTGTGTATGTGTCTGTGAGTGTGTGTGTGTGTGTGTGTGTGAGATAGAGTGTGTGTGTGGGTGTTGTAGGTGTGTGTGTCTGTGTTGCATGTGTAGGTGTGTGTGTGTGTGTTGTAGGATATATGTTGTAAATAGGTGTGTTGTAGAGGTGTATGTATGTGCGTAGGAGCATATGTATGTGTGCAGATGTGTTGGAGCATATATGTGTGTGTAGGTATGTGTGGCTGTTGATTTGTAGGTGTGTGTGAGGGGTGGCTACTACTCTATATATTCTGTAAATAGACCACCTCCCACTCCCACACCGTACATAACATCCTCACAGGAATATTATGTATTTCCCTTTTGGACTACTTGCTCTTTTCTTGCTCTCTCTTGTGCTCGCTCTGGCTCTCGTTCTTGCTCTTTCTTTCTCTCATTTGACCATTTCTTTGCAAATGTAGGCAAATCATCGTACGACCCTGTCACCAACCAAGATATCCCAGCTAAGGAGTGAAATGCACCTGCCCCATGATTCGAGGTTCCACAAAGAATTCTCGGAATATGAACGAAAGGTTGATGGCTACAACTCTCCCCAACACCTTCATTGGCCATGTCAAATGGTTTAATGTAAAGAGAGGCTTTGGTTTTATCACTAGAGATAGGAGGGGGGTGGGGGGGTGGGGGGGGGGGATATTTTCGTTCATGCCAAGGGAATATATAAGCCAAGTCCCCGCCACTCTGTAGCCTCTCTGGGAGACAAGGAGAGGGTATGTTTCACCGTAAGGAAGACCAGGAAGGGAGACAAGGCCACCAACATTACTGGCCCTGACGGAGGCATCCTGAAGGGATCAACACACGCCAGAGGAATAACAAAGAAGGTCGGACCCATAGCAGCAGTCCCTACAAATACCTGTGAAATATCGAATATCATTCAAGTAGTTGTCACATCGCCATCACCCTCGCTAATGGGGACCAGGGACTGCTTCAGGAATATCTACCAGCCCTCCTGAAGGCCAACGACCTCCCCATCATCAACATTCCGGCTTTCCTACCCCCAAAAAAACTCTGGTCACAGACCTTATACCTACACAGGCTCTGAGCCCAAGAAGTTACCCCAAGAAGAGACTGGATCTACCCAAACCTATCTCCAGGAAAACCATCTCTGAACCACCACCAGCAGAGAACAGCCGCACCTCTTCACCCTAACCTGAAGATTAGAGGATGGAGCAAGATACTCGCCATCATCGGCCGCCAATACTGCAGAGGACAACCTGTTCAATAGGCCTGGCCCCTCACCCAAAGAAATTGCAGGGGCCAAGAGGAAACTTAGCATCCCGCCATTCATCGACATCTACAGTCAACCACCAACAGAGGTCGAGACCCCAGCTCCATCAATGGAAGTCGAAGAAACCATTGAGACTCCTCCTCCTGCCACACAGCCTGACTCCACCACCGACATCAAAATTGCAGACGAATTTGAGACATTCTTCCATAATTATGTTATATAAGGAGGGATAAGCATTTACCTCCAAAAACTCACATTCAGCAACAGACACCTAGTGCCAAAACAGTTCCAGAAGAAGTTCACATCCGACTCCATTGAATCCATTTGTCATTGCATACTTCACAAAAGAACCGCAGAGGAAAATGTATTTGCAAACTCACCAAAGACAATGAAAACCAGAGCTACATCAACAGAATTGAAGAAAAGATGAAACAGTTCGAAGCATAACTGCATAACCCCTCCACAGACAGGAAGGGAAACACTGATGGGCTCACCAAAGGCATAAGGCCCATTCAGCACCTGGTTGCTACAATCAAATCATCATCAGCCCCAGAGTACATCAGTTCGCAAGCCTGCCACGGGAACAGTACTTCCTCCCCCCTCTCTCCCCCGTACATTTCCTCTACCATGTAAGGTACCAAGGGATTAAAGGACATCCTGAAAAAGATAAAGGGCTCTCACAACCTCCTACGCCACATCCTTCAAAGACCTTCTCAACCCTGCCGACAATTATTCTGAGCAACTCCAAAAGAGTGGAGAGAATATAGGTTTGAGTCCCGGAGGGATGAATGAAAACCTAATATTTAGTAGTGGCCCCGAAATCATTGACGATATGCCTATTATATAATAGCTCTCTTTCAAGCCCTTGTGTCAGCTGTTTGAAATAACCGCCACAGGGAGAAAGAGAAGCCAACATCATAAGCGCACACAAATTCTCTTATGGAATCGTCATTATGATTGGGTACTCACTACGAAAAACTTAAAAATAAATAAAAAATAAAATAAAATTTACTATTAGAAATACTATAAACCAAGCTTCCCGAACTTGTGGATGTTTTTCCGTGCGGAGTATTCTCCGTGAGACGCTTCTCCGTCAAGCGTCATCCCGCCTTCAATGATATATCAAGATAACTTAAAACATCAACGAATGGGAAGGGGATGGAAGGGAGGGCCTGCATCGTCAATGATTTCGGGGCCACTACTAAATATTAGGTTTTCATTCATCCCTCCGGGACTCAAACCTATAATTTATTAGTGGCCCCTCCATCATTGACGATATGCGGGGGACATTCGTGACAATATCAAACCTCTAACAAATCAACAATAGACTGAGAAACAACATCGCAATATAGCTTTTAATCGATATTTTGTAGATACAAAATATCTAAATTGAAAAATGGAAAAGAAATGCAGGCTGCGTACTTAAATAAAACCTGTGTGTACATAACCTCGCAGGTACTATTGTGGACATAAGTCCTGATACACCTGCCCGGCAGAGACTCGCGAATTGTGTTGGTAACATTGATATACCCCCCCCGCCCCCACTCCTTCCCCTCTCTACTACCCCCTCTCAGCCAAACCCTCCCTTCCTCTTTCTTTCCTGTTTCACGTTTGTAAGCCCCTCCCCCTGGATTGTTTCCACCACTGTGACTATAACCAGGGCCCTGACTATAGAATGATAAATAGCACGATAACCTCTTTCTCCTCCCTTTCTCTCATGTCTCCCTCTATCATCGTATCTATGTATTTGTATGCATGTTTTCCAAATCTTCCTAAAATGATATAACGTATCGTTAACATAGCAATAGGTTACGTAGCTCATGTTCATATTTGCCAATTATTATAAACCTAGCTTAATGTTAGGTGTTATGATCCATTCGAATATGTAAGTATATTAACTATATAATGTTATCTAAGTCAGATACTATTGAGACTTGAATATGTAAGTATATTAACTATATAATGTTATCTAAGTCAGATACTATTGAGACTTGAATATGTAAGTATATTAACTATATAATGTTATCTAAGTCAGATACTATTGAGACTTGAATATGTAAGTATATTAACTATATAATGTTATCTAAGTCAGATACTATTGAGACTTGAATATGTAAGTATATTAACTATATAATGTTATCTAAGTCAGATACTATTGAGACTTGAATATGTAAGTATATTAACTATATAATGTTATCTAAGTCAGATACTATTGAGACTTGAATATGTAAGTATATTAACTATATAATGTTATCTAAGTCAGATACTATTGAGACTTGAATATGTAAGTATATTAACTATATAATGTTATCTAAGTCAGATACTATTGAGACTTGAATATGTAAGTATATTAACTATATAATGTTATCTAAGTCAGATACTATTGAGACTTGAATATGTAAGTATATTAACTATATAATGTTATCTAAGTCAGATACTATTGAGACTTGAATATGTAAGTATATTAACTATATAATGTTATCTAAGTCAGATACTATTGAGACTTGAATATGTAAGTATATTAACTATATAATGTTATCTAAGTCAGATACTATTGAGACTTGAATATACTTTTATATTCTCATAGTTCAATCAAGTTATGATTAATTAAGCCAATATATCCCAATATCTGGAGTAGGCATGTATTTATGCGTTTTACTGTATAAATACAATACTATTAAAAGAGATCATTGACCTATACATAAAATGGGTACCCGGTACCTTGATTCAATGCATTAAATATTAAAAGTTAAAAATATATGGTTACGTGTGTATTCTCAATACAGTATTCGCCTGTCAACCCACCTCCCCCTTAACTACGGAAGCTCACACTAATCTATTCATATTTCGTAACTAGTCAACGCAAACACACGGCCACACACATTATTGTAACATTACATTACACATAGTTGCATGCTATTTTCTTACTTGAGGAGATTTGGCGTCGTTCAATTACCTCAGCGAGCGCTGCTCCCTCCGAGATTAACCCCTTCCGTACCAGGGTTCGTTTATTTTTTATTTAGCTATATTTAAGCAATTGTATGCAGCTCATGAAGGATCTGTGGTATTAAGAAAGGTTAATTGAGATGGTATAAAGACGTTTAACTGTTATACTTCCTTCTTTTACTGAATAATAATGTTAATAAATAACTATACTCCATTCACTGGAGAGGGTGAGATTAAACTGTTGGGAGAGGCCACTTGTAAGTGGTGAAGGGAGTGCTACGGTTCTCCCTCCTTCCGAGTGGATAGATGGACCCACGAGAGTGGGTCTGGTTCTTCTTGTCCCTTCGATTACCATAAAAATATACAGAAGTGCAGTTCAGTCAAATATAATCTTGGATTGCATGTATGTAAATTTGCAATGAAGCCACTTGGTTGAGCCCGAGAACTTTCAGTCTTCTACTGTACTTCTCACTTCTCAGCTTGTTCTTCCTCTGTCCAATTGCTCTTCTTTCCTACTTTACTCCAGACATCTGGTCTGGGGTAAATTTGAACAAAATTAATTTCGACTCTGTTTCATCATAACGTTGAGGCAAAATGCCAATATACTGTATGGTATGAAATTTGGGTAGGCTATATTAAATATGGCAGTTGACACGAATTAGTAAGTCGAACATAAGGCGGTGGAGATTTGTAAGACAAAACAGACTATAATTCCTTAAACATGACAAATGTATAGAACTAATATTTCTATATACAGTATATATTAATCACGTGTGAAGTAGCTTAAGGGATATCGTTCCGCTGCAGGTGAATTTATATATCATAGAGCAGAAGACCTTGGTGAATCTTAGCTAGGTCATAAATAGAGACATTTTAGTAACCCTTTTGGTACCGAGGACATCTCATATATATTTCACTATAGCCATATTCAGACTATTATATGTAGATAAGAAAGGGGTTTTGGTAGCTATGGTGTTACTTATATTATATGTAGATAAGAAAGGGGCTTTGGTAGCTATGGTGTTATTTATATTATATGTAGATAAGAAAGGGGCTTTGGTAGCTATGGTGTTATTTATATTATATGTAGATAAGAAAGGGGCTTTGGTAGCTATGGTGTTATTTATATTATATGTAGATGAGAAAGGGACTTTGGTAGCTATGGTGTTATTTATATTATATGTAGATAAGAAAGGGGCTTTGGTAGCTATGGTGTTATTTATATTATATGTAGATGAGAAAGGCGCTTTGGTAGCTATGGTGTTATTTATATTATATGTAGATGATAAAGGGGCTTTGGTAGCTATGGTGTTATTTATATTATATGTAGATGAGAAAGGGGCTTTGGTAGCTATGGTGTTATTTATATTATATGTAGATAAGAAAGGGGCTTTGGTAGCTATGGTGTTATTTATATTATATGTAGATAAGAAAGGGGCTTTGGTAGCTATGGTGTTATTTATATTATATGTAGATAAGAAAGGGGCTTTGGTAGCTATGGTGTTATTTATATTATATGTAGATAAGAAAGGGGCTTTGGTAGCTATGGTGTTATTTATATTATATGTAGATAAGAAAGGGGCTTTGGTAGCTATGGTGTTATTTATATTATATGTAGATAAGAAAGGGGCTTTGGTAGCTATGGTGTTATTTATATTATATGTAGATAAGAAAGGGGCTTTGGTAGCTATGGTGTTATTTATATTATATGTAGAGGAAAGGGGCTTTGGTAGCTATGGTGTTATTTATATTATATGTAGATAAGAAAGGGGCTTTGGTAGCTATGGTGTTATTTATATTATATGTAGATAAGAAAGGGGCTTTGGTAGCTATGGTGTTATTTATATTATATGTAGATAAGAAAGGGGCTTTGGTAGCTATGGTGTTATTTATATTATATGTAGATAAGAAAGGGGTTTTGGTAGCTATGGTGTTATTTATATTATATGTAGATAAGAAAGGGGCTTTGGTAGTTATGGTGTTATTTATATTATATGTAGATAAGAAAGGGGCTTTGGTAGCTATGGTGTTATTTATATTATATGTAGATAAGCAAGGGCATTGGTAGCTATGGTGTTATTTATATTATATGTAGATAAGAAAGGGGCTTTGGTAGCTATGGTGTTATTTATATTATATGTAGATAAGAAAGGGGCTTTGGTAGCTATGGTGTTATTTATATTATATGTAGATAAGAAAGGGGCTTTGGTAGCTATGGTGTTATTTATAGTATATGTAGATAAGAAAGGGGCTTTGGTAGCTATGGTGTTATTTATATTATATGTAGATAAGAAAGGGGCTTTGGTAGCTATGGTGTTATTTATATTATATGTAGATAAGAAAGGGGCTTTGGTAGCTATGGTGTTATTTATATTATATGTAGATAAGAAAGGGGTTTTGGTAGCTATGGTGTTATTTATATTATATGTAGATAAGAAAGGGGCTTTGGTAGCTATGGTGTTATTTATATTATATGTAGATAAGGAAGGGGCTTTGGTAGCTATGGTGTTATTTATATTATATGTAGATAAGAAAGGGGCTTTGGTAGCTATGGTGTTATTTATTATATGTAGATAAGAAAGGGGCTTTGGTAGCTATGGTGTTATTTATATTATATGTAGATAAGAAAGGGGCTTTGGTAGCTATGGTGTTATTTGCGATAGTATGTAGCATTTCAAATAGTAGACGCCCTTCTTTAGCTTAATACAATCGTCTAATATTTGCCAGGATAATATTATGATGAAAACAATATCACCGGTACTGAATGAGTTAAACCTCATAATCGTAGCGTTAATTGGGTGGGGAGATTCCTGCCCATACCATTATAATAAAACACCAACCAAAGAGACTAATACAAAAACCAACAACCTAATGATTCATGAAGTAGGATATAAATATAATGGTTTAGGAATCTTGTAAATACTGAACAAATGGGAATTCACCTAATGTAAATAATATTATTGTTGTCCCTTTATTACTTTAAATATGTAATGTCCAATTATTTAATAGGTGCTTCAACAAAATTGCTATTGGGTCAAACAGATCATACAATAAAACATTGAATTATTATTTATGTTAATGATAATAAAATTAGGCTGTCCTCCAAAGATATTAGATTTACACTAGAGTGATAGAGGTATTGTTAAACAAGCAGCGGAAATGTTTTGCGTTTGATTATCGTCTTGTCCAACAATAAGAGTACCGGTAAAGTTTTTGGTTTCCTATGCAACACGTCATTAAACTAAGAACACTATTGATATAGCCTTATACGGTGGCATTTATTTGTACACTTTTTTTGTCCTAAATATTGTTATATTAAGTTTGTTTGTAGCTATCAGCTGTATACACCATCAATTTGTTGAATGTATTTTTCAATCCAATATTTCTCAAATTCATGCTGTGAAAAGTAAATGCAAGGGTTGGTTACATATTATAAAATACCGGAACCATTTTCTTTCTTCCACGTGCAATTAATTGATATAGATAGATATACACAATGTTCACGTGTTCGTATATAGCGTATACGTGAAGTGTCCATGTAAGGCCGAACCTGTTGTATACCAGGATAACAAAAATAAACAGAGAAGTAAAATAAACATAAAATAATTATATGAAATATATAAAATCACTTCTTCGCTCTGGGCTTTATTTACGGTACTTAAGAGAAGAAGAAAAAAACACGTTTTAGAGTCATAAGCCGAAGTGTTTGTTGTGGTTTCACCATATACTAAGTTCCCCAGGCAGTTTGTTTCAAAATTTATTATTATAATAATATGATGCAGTGTAGATATTGTTATTTGAGTTATAGGTTATTTGTTAACAAATTACGGACGTGCACTTAATTAAAACACATAATTGGAAGTAATGTATGAGCAGTTACAACCGAAACAATGTTACGTAACCTTGTGTCACCATTATAACTAATGGAGGTGATGGCGTGAGTGAAAACAAATGTGTGTGAAATGGTAGTAAATTAAGGCATATAAAGATGACACAGATTCTACTTGTCAATTTATTATAAGTAGTTGTATCTGTAACTATCATAATACATTTGATAGCTTGTCCTGCATCATTTAAGCTACTTCAATCGTGATTAATATAGATATAGAAATATTTCTATAATTTAATCACTGTTAATAAATTATAGTTTATCCTACATCCCAAAGGTTCTTCTTACGCTGTATAAAATCGTCGAAAAAGGGCCACCATAAACTGTCAAAATGCGTCATGAATCTCAAGGGGTAAATGGTGTTGCAAGGTAAACCAAAGAATATCCTTCTCTTGTCGGAGTCAATATTCAAACTCGAAATATTTTAGCTCTGTATTGAACACTTAATACCTCTACCACACATTTACACATTTAAATAGGGAGTGACGGAGTTTCTTCCCTTGCTTGTGTTTACTGTATGATATCTACGTTATATATGTGTTCTGTGTGATATTTTATTGCTTTTAAGGTTTGGATATAACTTATCACATTAGCATTATAATTCTAATTACCATTACTTATCTAGTTTATTGAACAAATATAGAATAATAAAGATAAGTTTAATTAATTCAAATAATGTGATAATCTAGAGTGATATCCAACCCTTAAGCTTGGTTCACACATGTACGAATTAACGTCCCGTCCGTCCCCGACCCCTTAATTCGCCGTGCCTAGGCAGCGTCCTTTTTGTGCATGCATAAAATGGTCCGTGTGGGTCGGGGCAACTGCCAGAAAACGTGTTATGTCGGGGAGACCCCCGGGACACACACGGACACACACGGAAGTAGTCGTCGTCTAGATGCGGCGTCTAGACGACCACTGCTTCCATGTGTGTCCGTGAGTGTCGCGTGGGTGTCCCGGCAAAAACACTTTGGAACGGCCCTAGTGGCCATCATGGCCACATCGGGCCTCCAGATTGATGCCGTCCTGCCTATTTTCTTGGTCCGGGACGGACGTGACGTTAATTCGTGCATGTGTGAACCGAGCTTTAGGAGCAAATAACTATTACAGAAAACACATAAATAACGCAGATATAATACCGTAAACTCAAGCAAGATATAAAATGCCATCCCTGCCTATCTTAATATTATTGTGAATAATAAGTGAAGCAGGGCCTGTGATTGGCTCTAAGCCACATGGGCCCAGTCAGTCAGTATTCATCTCTTGCTTACCGTACTTTTTGGGTTTATCATTTCTTTATTTCGCTTGTGTATACTGTATGCTATATATGTGATAAATGTGTATTAATGTAATATATCATGACTCTTAAGCTCGGTTCACACATGCACGAATTAACGTCCCGTCCGTCCCCGACCCCTTAATTCGCCGTGCCTAGGCGGCGTCCTTTTTGTGCAGCATAAAATGGTCCGTGTGGGTCGGGGCAACTGCCAGAAAACGTGTTATGTAGGGGACACCCACAGGACACACACGGGAGCAGTCGTCGTCTAGACGCAGCCTGGCGGCGTCTACACGACGACTGGCGGCGTTTAGACGACGATGATTAACGGGATGAGAACGGCGGCAAAAAAACGTTGGAACGGCCCTAGTGGCCATCGTGGCCACATGGGGCCTCCAGATTGATGCCGTCCTGCCTGTTTTCTTGGTCGGGGACGGACGTGACGTTAATTCGTGCATGTGTGAACCGAGCTTAAAGGTTGGGATATCACTGTAGATTGTTAAGTAATCATTAACATTATTAAAGCGTGTCCAGTATAATGAATGAATATAGACTAATAAATTATAGCAATACATAATTTATCAGTTCTGCGACTCTTCTGGGCCAGTGAGCTACGGTATTGATAAGATGGGAAATCATGAGCGTCGATACAAACACCAACTAGGAGCCAGATGTAGGCTATGGTTCGAGTGAATGGAGAATAGCTAAATATATAAGTTTTTATTCAATTAAGGAAGGAAATGTAACAATTAAAAGGCTTCATACTAGCTCAATTAATTCTTCTAAATACCACACATCCTTCCTTATCTGCAAACAATTGTGTAAATATAGCTGTAATAAAACAAAACACAACCCCGATACGGAAAGGGTTAAATTAATCTCGGAGGGACCCGTGTTCGCTGAGGCAGTTGAAAGACGCCAAATATCCTCAAGTAAGAAAATAACATGCAAGTTTGTGTAATGTAATGTCACATTAATGTGTGTGGCCGTGTGTCTGAGTTGACTAGTTACGAAATATGAGTATTGAGAATACACACGTAACCATATATTTATACATTTTAATATTCAATGAATTAAGTATGAGAACCCATTTTATGTGTGTCAATTACTTAATTCATTAATATATACACTTTGACAGTGAAATACATGCTTACTCCAAACAGTGGGATATACGAGCTTAGATAATTATAACTGAATTGAAATATGATAATGCAAAAGTAAATTAAAGTCTCAGTTGTATTTGACTTAAATAACATATATTGTTAATAAACTTCCATATTCGAATGGATTATCAAACTTTATATTCTGTTAGGTTTGTATACAATGACAAATATCCAATATATATGAAGTATGTAACGATATGACATATAATTTTAGGAAGAATATTTGGAAAGCATACATAAAAATACAATGATTCGATGAGAGAGAGATAAATAAATAACGGCTTATAGTCTTATAGACGTGAACAAGAACGAAAGAGGTAGAGGGGGAAGGGAGGGCTTGGCTGAGAGAGGGTGGTATAGTGGGGATGGAGTGGGGGGACGGGGGGGGGGGGGGGAGGTACCAATGTTACCAACACAATTCGCGGATCCCTCTCAGGCAGGTGTAGCGGGACTTATGTCCACAATAGTACATGTACCAATTGATCCCAAATGTGTCCAACATTCAAGAAACAACTTTGCTTAACACTTACGCTGCAGGCATATTTGGGCTATTTAGGGCATATTCAGGCACTCCTGAATGATTAATCAAGCATCTGCATTAAATTAACTGTATTCTGCCAAAAACTAGGTGAAAATAGCTTCAAAATGAGACCAGAACGGGCTTCGTAGGTGGCGGGCTTCACCCGCAGCGGTGCCATAGACATGCAGGAAAACCGCTAATTATTAGCACTCGCTCGCTCGGCAACACTGTTGTGAGACACCCGCGCGAGACACAATCTCCCTCAGTGAGTGGCTCGCTGCTCTGAGGGTCGGAGGTGGGTCCCTCACGCTCCCGCCCACTGCCCTTCGATTTCTAAGGCTTTCACAGGCTTTTAAAGCCTGGAAAATGCTGTAAATTTCCAAGACATTCAGGAATGTCACCCGCAGTCAATGGGTTAAGAATAACAATTCTTATATCAAATTATGATCCTACCTCATGACTCCTAGAGTCCGTGAGTAATGGAAGGAACTTGCATAACACAAAATTTGTGGTCATGTATATCCCTACAGAAATATAAACGACTGCATGCAACTTAGTAATTATTATGAAAACTTTGTATATGAATATCCATTCGTATACCGGTTATACTAACTTGTGACTTCTGCGAAGTCCTTGAGTACAGTCAGGAACCTGCATATCACAAATTTTTTGGCACGTATATCATTAAGGGAATATTTAATAATCCAGATTTCTTGCCAGAAATTGAGGATCTGATGATAAATGCAGATCATCTGAACTAAATGTCTGTTGCTTTCCAGTACCCCCCCCCCCCCACCCCCCTTCTTTTTACACTGAAAATTAAACTTAATTCTAAAAGCACCATACCATCAGACCTGTGATACTGGATTAACTCGGTTGATCGGGAGCAATCTATAAGTATCTACCGCGAGGGCTCCCAGTTTGGCTAGGCAGGGACACTCCCAGAAAAAGCAAGAGATATTTCACCAGGCCCAAAGGACGGTGGGTATCTTCCTCCAAGCGCCGGAACCATGAAGGCCGTAAACAAACCCACTGTGCTCGTTCGTGGTCCTGAAGGTAGAAGACGGCGCAATGTGAACATTCCCTTTGCGTCGCCCAGACTAGAGACAATTTTGGTGCGTTGCTCATTGCCGCCTGCTTAGATACTCGGTTTCTTGTAACCAAGGCCAGACTTCATTAAGATCGAATCAAAAGTAGGATTGTGACTATTTATCTGAGAATATAGTACAACAAGGCTTTGACAAGTGACCTGGTAGACATGAGCTGACGGGGTGGTGAGTAAAGTTTGCAACCTGCACTCAGGAAACCCTTTACCTCCGTCGGCAGTAGGAAGAGCCTAGGTAAGTAAAAAACTGGGACCCGGATCGCTGTCCTGGGATACAGAAGTGTTACTACTGACAATCGTTTTAATAAGTAATCAACATATATGAAACTTAACGATACCGAAGCTTCAGTTTGATCAGTTTCCACTTATCCAGGTAATCAAAGATGTCCAGCATGATTGATACTAAAGTACTAGTTGAAAGGGTCTTACCCAATACTGCCTAATTACAAACGTGGTTCGGAACAATCCCTGCGACTAACGCCTGTCAAAGTCAGGATCCTCATGACTCAGTCAACACCGGGAAATAATGGCCCTCGGTGGGCTAACCTCCTGGAAATAGCCCGAGCCAGTAAGTGTCGGAGAAGGAGCTCTGTCTATTCCAACTTAAGGCCTATGCCGGGGAATAGTGAAACTTGACAGGCCAACTCTGTGGAGTTGTATAAGACAGGAAATTGAGGAAACACTGAATACCGTCGTTTTTATTTCATCAGAAATGCGTCGGGTTCCAACCCACCCTACCTACCGGAGGACACCTCCAGCAGGTGCGGCCGAGAGGGAGCCTGTGGTTCTCCTCGGACGTGACTAGATCCACTGATGGATAGTATGGCTCTACCAACCTTCGAAAAACGGTTTGCATGAGCCTCCATTCCACTAATGGCATCTGCTCAGACGTTGGTCACGCCCGGCAGATAAGCCATTGGACATGCCCGGCAAATAAGGTTTATATTCCATATTTGGTATAAAAATAGAAAAGCAAAGTAGACCACGCACTTCAAAGATAGTCTACTTATACATAACCACACAGGTACATGTGGGTAATGAATATAACTTTTGACATTCACTAAAATAATGTTCCAGAATATTTATTCTTTGACAAAATAAAAGATACTCCTCTGATTCGCACTAGACGTCAGAGTTTCTATAAAGGACAACAGTATTTTGATCACAAGTATTTGTACTTTTAAAATAGACTTGTTCGTATAATTACTGTGTATGCCTGTACAACTTATTGCATATATCTCATAGTTGCACTATTATTGATATATATCACTTAAAATAAAAATATAATCTGGAACTGTAAAACACCAGTTCAACAGTATTAAGTACTACAGCTCGTATACTCATCACATATCCGGCGGAGGGTCTGAAGGTCTTAGCTCTCCAGTTGTATTCATAAATGAAACTTAACTCTATCAGCACAAAGACCAATTTTAGACCCATTAACGTAATGTCACGCAGGTGAGCTTTGGTCTGTCCAAAGGCCACAGGCAGGTAGCGCGTCAAAAAGTATGGATACACGCCCAGAGGCGCGTGTTAGCTATATCTTCTACCGAAAAGATTTGTAGGAATCTTAATGACACTGCCCACTTTCTATTATCATGGGTTCTCCCCACTATACCGGGGTTACTTTCCTTAATAACCTCGACCAGCAAAGACGCTAACTTCCTTTTCGTGACGCGCTTACCTGTACTATTGACCCCAAGAACTCCCGGTTGCTTAGGTTGGGATACTCCCAAGAACTTAAGAAAAGCTTGTATTGGGCATAATAAATTATGCGTATCCCCTCTCTTTTAGCGCTGGGATCGTGAAATCAGAAAAAAACATGATCACTATGCTTATATTTTGCTATAAAAGTGGGTGACTGTGCAATATGTACATTGATATTGTGCCGTCCAAACCTGAGACAATTAAGTTCGTTGCTCATCGTCTCCAGCTCAGATACCCGGTTACCTGTGGTCAAAGCCATAAAAAACACAGCCTTCTATAATATTGAAACCAAATCTGGAGCGAGATTATAATTATGGAGAACGAAGCAAAGACTATAGGTTTTATTCCTGAAGGGAAGTAGTGAAAACCTAATATTTAGTAGGGGCCCCGGAATCATTGACGATGTTGCCTATTAGTATAATAGTCTCCATTCAACACCCACATCAGTCGTTTGAATCAACCGCCGCGAGGAAGAAAGATTCATATTCATAAGTGCAACGCTACTTCTCTAATGCTGTCGTCATCTTGATCGGGTACCCACTACGAAAAAACTTCGTAAAAAATAAGAGAATAAAAAAGGGAAAAAGAATTTCCACTTTAACACTGTTATTCACAAGCTTCCCACATTCGGTGGATTTTCTTGCGTTGTGGCTTCTTACCGCCTCTCGCCAAGCGCAACAATTGGTCCTTCAATGATATACCAAGATAAACTCAAAATAATGGGAAGGGGATGGCTGGGAGGGACGTCGTCGTCAATGATTCCGGGGCCCCTACTAAATATTAGGTTTTCACTACTTCCCTTCGGGAATCAAACCTATAATTTAATAGTGGCCCCTCCATCATTTACGATGTTGCCTGAATTCCAAGACTGGAGGGAGACATTCGTCGTATGAATATCTTAACCCGTAAACGGCTGCAAAGCTCTTAAGAGGTTTTACTGGGCGACGGCGGCAAAGCTCTTAAGAGGGAGGCCTAAAAAAAACATTTAAACAGCCCCAGTAGCACTAAACAATTTTTTTGTTTTTATTTTGTTTTCCCCTATACCTCATATCACTCCTCCTCATCCCCTCCTTCCTCCCTTTCCCCTCCCCCTTCAATTATCACCTATTTTCCCTGTTATTCCCTAATTCGTTGGTATATTTTTGTGCTAACATTAGCAAACTGTGTGGAGGATGTGCTTACGTGCCTAGCGGGTGTGTTACATGACCGAGTGTGTGTATGGGTAGGCTCAGTGTGGCTTGAGGCCTCATGGAGGGAGGGGTTGCCTCAATTTTCTCCATAATTCATGAATGGGCTGGTCCATCTATATTCGCGATTTTGACCAGAAAAATTATATTTTCACTTGTTTTATTGTTGTTACAGGTTACTATCTTCATAGAGAAGGTAAAATAGGATCATATGAATAAGTAATAACGATATTTATCGTAAAATGACGATTATAGGCCTGAATGGAGCCAATATGCTCGCCTATGGGGAGCTAGTTCAATACCCCCCCCCCCCCCCCAAGCCGTTTTGGGTTAATAACCGCATGGTTAAGTCAAGAAACCTCATAACAGGAAAAGCTATTCGTATATGTAGTTGTGCATACAACACAGTTACAAATATTGACAGAGTGTGAGCAGTGCGTTGCTTCAAAGAAGCCTGCTCCAACAACAGAGGCCTCATACAGGAGGTGTGTGTTGTATCGGGTGAGACAGAGTTTAAAAGCATAACCCCTCATCACCCTGACCCGGAACCTATGCTGAGCTCAGCTTGGATGCCGGGCGTAGTCTTATTGACAAATGTTAACCTACTGGAACTAGTGTAACTAGCCAGGAACATACTAGTCACCATCTGATCTCTATTGATCATTTGAGTCTAGTGCGACTAGCCTGGGAACTTTGAAAATTATATAAACCGGAGGGCAATTAATTCTTTATTATTCATAACAACAACATAAGTTGGACAGTTAGATAATGGAAATATGTACAGAGTCCCTTAGGACTTATTGCCAAGAGTTTCGAAAATCGAAACATAAAAAACTTCCTTTTATTAACACCTTACGAGCGGCCTATGCGGTTTATTTATGTGTACCGCACAGCGGGGTGTTTTTAGCCAAAATAGGGCTGTTTACGTGATCATTTTCATGCCTAAATAAGACCCAGAACGTAAAACAAGTACCTATCCCTGAAAGGGCATAAACAGAGCTTTCGAATGACACCATAACGATCCTTGTATGATGGATAGTTTTCTTGCAATAACCGTGCAACGCGAGTGCAAAAAGCAGGTAATTCGGTACTTTCAGTACATAATTGAGTATGTAGCGAGTGAGAGAGGGAGGAGGGAGCTGAGATTTGTGTCAGTAGGTTCGCCGCGGTGGTCTGGAGCAGTCATACGCTCGCTAGTCTCCTGCCACCACTTGTCTCTCTCTCTCAGCCACATTACGTGCTGAAATTGCCACTCGACCTATGTCGAGCGCCGCCACATAGTCCAGCTTTATTTAACTCGACTTATGTTGCTCGCCGCTAAATAAGGGTTAATCATCATAAAATCCGAGTTTGAATTATTCATAAAAACAACATAAGTTGGACAGTTAGATAATGGAAATCTTTACAGAGTCACTTAGGACTTATTGTAATCTAGTGCAACTAGTTTTGAAAAGTGAAACATGAAAACTTTCTTTTATTAATCATCATAAAAACCGAGTTTGAATTAAGCAATCTAATTTTCTAAATCAAACAAACTGAGCTTCTAAGCTCATACATATCTTATTTTGGGCACAGCCCGGCGTAAACAGCGTCTAGGCTTGTCCTTAAACCAACTTGTAGTTCTGTGTAGGGGGTAGTTCCTCTCTCATAATGGGATACATACAGTCCCACCCCCCCCCTTTTTGTTTTCTGAAGCCTTTCTTGGCGCAACTATCACAGTACCTATAAACTAGGAATACAAGGACAAACAACAGTTGTGTGCCCACGGGCATACTTATAACAAATGTTTTTTTTTTTTTTAAATGTAGTTTGTATAGAACACGGGGAAGTAACTATTGCCATGACAAACTGTCACGACGGCACTTCCCTCGTCTATTTACCAAGCCCCGTCTTCGCGGCGAGGATCAGCTTGTAACTAAGACGACTATCGTAGGTAGTCCGCCGGAACCCGTATAATCTCAAGCAAGAGGGTATCGAGGTATACGCTTGGGGAACCTGAGCCGGAGGTCTTGAGAGGCTGCCGCCTTGACCCCAGCTCTTCTCGGAGTGACCCAACCGGCGCATAGACATTATGGTGGAAGGTTGATCTTATATCTAAAACTTAAGTTGGCCCAACCGGCACCTAGACATCATGGGGAAGGTTGAACTTAACTCTAAAACATAATACATCATACACCCTAACCAGCACCTAGACACTATGGTGAAGGTTGATCTTAACTCTAAAACACAATATACCATGCACTCGGGGCCAGAGAAGGCTCAGGAAGAGCGTGGCTAGTTACTTAATAGAGTAATGATCCGGCTAATCGCAGGGTATCGTACGGCGGGACCGTTTGGTAAGGTCATGAGGGCTTGAATGGGAAAGGGAGTTTCCTGTGAAAGGATGAGTTACTAAAATGGCCTCGGGACTAACCGGGCCGAAATGAGGTCGGAGAGCCCTGACCAAGGCATCAGCCGCCAGGATTGCAGACACATGTACGTGTCCGTAAGCTCAAGTGAAGCCTGTCAACGGCCAGGAGTAAGGGAGTGCGGATATGATTCTATAAAGCATAAAAGGATGAGTGTCCTAAAGGGCTCCCTTTGCTGACAATGGAACTTGAAAAGAGGTTGGAAATAATGACCCCGGCTGGCAGTGGCTGTTTTGTAAAGAAAATGTTGTGCCACGCTGCTGAGCCGACTCTGACCCCGGGAACCATCTTCCGGGTGTATACCGCTAGGTTAAGTAGGGAGACAGGCCCCAGCTCATTGGAGATAGGAAGAAAAAGACCCGCTTGGGTGATTTCCTATTCCCAACGGCGGGGGGCGATCAACCGGCAGTCAGACGAGCTGAAGACTGGAATGGCTTAGTATAGGGAGGAAAACTGATTTGTTACACCGTACCCATTGTATTAAGTGGGGCCTGTGAGGGGACCGATATACATTAGTGTGGGTAAGAATCCTTTAACCCTTAAAAAGCGGCTCACCACATAAGTCGTTTTTAATAAAGCTGGACTATGTGGCGGCGCTCGACATAGGTCGAGTGGCAATTTCAGCACGTAATGTTGCTGAGAGAGAGAGACAAGTGGTGGCAGGAGACTAGCGAGCGTATGACTGCTCCAGACCACCGCGGAGAACCTACTGACACGAATCTCAGCTCCCTCCTCCCTCTCTCACTCGCTATATACGGAATTGTATCGGGAAAGTGGCTAATTACCTGCTTTTTGCACTCGCGTTGCACGGTTATTGCAAGAAAACTAGCCATCATAAAAGGATCGTTATGGTGTCATTCGAAAGCTCTGTTTATGCCCTTTCAGGGATAGATACTTGTTTTACGTTCTGGGTCTTATTTAGGCATGAAAATGATCACGTAAACAGCCCTATTTTGGCTAAAAGCACCCCGCTGGGCGGTACATATAAATAAACCGCATAGGCCACTAAAGAAGGGTTAAAGACCTTTTCGCCCCATTAATGAAGAGTTAGTATTCCATTTAAAGGAGGCAAGCCGGCGGGACGGGTGCCTCCGGCTATCATGTGTTCAATGAAATGTGAGATACACTCCAGATGCGGTCCCGCTGGGGGGTTAATGGTTGTAGCAGAACCGACCCTAGATGGTGGCCGTAGTCCATTGTCCCTGCATAATGAGGTAGTCCCTTATCCCTTATGCAGAGGGAGATTATCGGTCTGTTATGCAACGCCATGTGAGGTAAAGTCGCACGACTTTTGGTCTGGCATGCATGTGTGGACCGGGACCGGTCAGTCGGACCGAAGACATCAGGGGGCGCTGCCCCCCGTGGGAACTAACACTTGGTCGAACCTCAAAACCCTATTGCAGTAGCATGGCCGAAAGACAGAGGGAGGACTGGAGCATCATAGATAAAAAGTCCGAAAAGTACATGTGATTCTAACCCCTTGAGCCGGAGGTGAACCCGTCCGCCTGCCGCCTGGAGCCGACAGGAGAGCTATTGATTTTTCTTGTTCTTCAAACGTAACATTACCCGAACATCACGTTCCGTCAGTTCATCTATAACTCTCGCAGTCAAGACAGGGGAGAACAATATTCTATAGTAAGCATTCATAGGTAACGCTTGAGCCATACCGAGTCTGAGGAGCTGACGTGACCGGACTGCCTCAAACAAGGCTGTTCGAATTTCCGTGAGAGTTCTAGCCGGGGCAGGGAGTAAGCATTGTTGAAAAACTTTGACTAATTCCTGGGTTCGTGGAGAGGGATTCGGCAGAGGTTAGGCAACAGCCTGGGCCGAGTCTCTAGTTAATAGGAAGCTGATAAACGCTCTATGGGCCTTATCTCTGACCAGAAGTTCGCGTTGAAGTTCAATAGGTTCAGGAGTAATGAGTGGCAAGGGAAAATCATCCGCCGTCAATTGAGGGGGTATAAGAAAATTAAAAATAGGGAACGGAACTCCGCCCGGTCGTTGTGCTAGCCAGTCAAACTCAATATTGGGGGGAGGGGGAATTGGGGACAAGGCATTGGATGTAACATATATAGCAAATTGTTACAGTTCCTGATCCCACGTTCCCCACGGCCCATCGCCCTGCGTACCTCAAAGACAAACAATCGAGACTAGAACAGTGCAGAATGGTATAGGCAAAAAGCCCTCATTCGTGCATGCTCTACTCTCAATGGCACACAGACTAGAATTTACTCAATCAACTCCAGTTCTCAGGTATGTCGTGCAGCTTTTAACTAAAGCCAGCACTCATAGGAAACAATACCTTATAATATCAGACACCTAGTCTAGCATTATCTAATCCAGCAGAACACTAATAATTAAAGGAAGCAGTACTAAACAAAATGAATGTCAACCAATGCTTCGTGATCCACTTATCTTAACAACTAACATACATGGGTTATATCAGACCTTAATGCACAATACAACTGGCCAGCATGAAGCTGATTTTGCAGAGTTAACCAGAGGGGATATGGTCTTAATATAAGGTGGTGAAAGATATGAAAAAAGAGAGAGGTAGGCAGAGGAAAAGATTCTCCGGTGCGGAGCGGAAGACAGATAGCAAGGGATAAAGATGAATGCATTCTAGAAACCAGATCTGAGGGAGAGAGTGGCGAGGAACTGTATATATACTCGCACTACCTCGAGCCGCGTGGGAAAAAAGCGGTTACAAGTCCTCTAGCCACTAGCAGCATGGTAAGGACCTCTCTCAACCAACCCCCACGAGGCAGCCAGCCGTGACGTCATCGAGCGGGGCAAAAACACTGCGCGCCCCCCTCTCACTCTGTTCTACTCTCTCTCTCTCTCCCAGATCCCATCATTACTAGTTAATGATAAAACATATACTTCACAATTAAATATATAAAGCCTTGACATGGGTGAAAACAAAGAGCCTTTCTGGACTGCCCATGACACGAGCTTTCATATGAAATAAAGCACATACATAAACTGTAGCCCCATCCACTGCCCTGGCGATCCTAGTGAGTCACTGTAGGACAAGCCATGCGGTTCTAACTGAGTGGTTAACGTCACACCCCCCCCCCAAGATTTTTTCTCAGAGGCCCCAAGGCTCATACAAATCTGATGGTTAGAACCCATGCTATATCTCTACTTCCCATCACCCAGCGGCAGTAAAATATCTGGCACAGTTCTTCAACAATTTTTTTTTCAGAATTATAACCCTCCCCAACACCATAGGATAAAATATATGTAGTTATGCTCCTCAAGAGCGAGCTTTTCTAGCCCAGCATTCTGAGAGGAGTGCAACTCAGAATTACTGCTATAACATACTAAAAAAAATCAACTATCAAAGAAAGAGTTTTTTATTTGATTTTTTTTTTTATGTTTATAATTTGTTTATTTCGGCTGCACTATAGGGGCAAGCCTAGTTTTTTTCTTCTATACCAAACGCTCAACTCCTGCTTTACGACCCAATACGCTGGGATACAACTGCGAGCCAACAAGCACCAAGCGCAAAATTCTATTCAAACTAAAGCAGGAGGCTACCCGTGTGTCAATCTACCCAGGATCATACACCCTTGAACGACCATCTGCAACCACGTTGTCACAACCGGCAATATGGCGTATGTCCAGGTTATATACCAATAAGCTTAGTGACCACCTGGTCAGCCTCATATTCCGATTGTGAAACTGGTCCAAGAACTTGAGAGGGTGATGATCTGGGTAAACTACAATGACCGGACCATAGGCTGGAACACAGACCTCGAAATGCCCCAGCGCAAGCACAACCGCCAGCAGCTCCTCCTCGACAACAGAGTAGCTCCCCTGGGCCGAATTGTACTTCTCTGAGCAGAAACTAACAGGATGCTCCAGCCCATCATCGTCCTTTTCCACAAGGACGGCACCAGCCCCCTCACCACTAGCCTCCGTTGCTAGTTGGAAAGGTAGGCTAAAGTCAGGGGCCCTGAGGATCGGGTGAGTGCACAACAGGTGTTTTACTTCTCTAAACACCTTCTCACACTCAGGCGCCCATTTGAACTTCTTATCCTTCCAGTTATCCTCCACCTGAGCTTGACTGTCCCGTTCTCCTTCTCCACCTTGACTGCTAAACGTCATCACAGGCACAGTGAGAGGCTCAGGGGGGTGCCTCCCATACTCCTTCACGAGATTAACATGACATAACTGATTGCGCTTCCGTCTGTCTGGAGTGGCTACCAAGTAATCCAGGTCTGATAGCTCCTCCACCACCCTATAAGGACCAGCGTACTTCGCGGATAAGGGGTGACCTACAAGGGGCAGTAGAATCAACACCTCCTGAACCACGTGAAACTCCCTGAGTTCAACCTTGAGGTCGTACCTGTCCTTCCTGAGGGCCTGAGAGCTAGTCAAATTACGGCCAGCCAACTCCAGACTGCGCAACATCCGTTCTTGACTGTTGAGGACACACTTGAGCATAGAACAAGGTTTTTCTGCGCCCTCCCATACTTCTTCAACCATATGGAGAGGCCCTCTGACACGGTGTCCAAAGACGAGCTCATTAGGGCTGAATCCCAAACTCTCCCCAGGTACCTCCCGCACAGCAAACAAAACACATGGCAGGCCAAGATCCCAATCCTTCCCACTCTCAAAGCAACAACAACGAAGCACAGATTTCAAGGCCGAGTGCCATCGCTCTAACACACCCTGGCTCTCCGGATGATACGCAGATGACATAACCCCAACAATCTCATGCTGCGGCATTGCTTGAACAAAGAGGCTAGAAGTGAAGTTGGGTCCCTGGACTGAGTGAATCCCCTGCGGGTAACCATACCGGGAAAAATACACTAGCAAGCTTCGGACCACCGTCTTCGCCGACCCATTTCTCATAGGGTACGCGTCAGGGTACCTTGTCGCTACATCTCCCGACTGTGCCTCACTGTCCTCCTTCAACTCTTTCATCTTTTTAAGCCCATCCTCTGCCCCTTCAGGAACAGTTACTGGGTCCTCTCCAGACTCGAAATGTGGTCCTAATAATGAGTCCCCGAGAAGGTCCGTTGACACTAAACTCTCAACCGCATCAACTTTCAACCCCTTCTCGGTACCCTTCCTCCGCTGATCTAAAGATTGTTGACCAGAATGTGACTCCCTGGATGCAGAATCTCCGGTGACAACACACGGCATAGGCTGCCCCGGACACTTCTCAACCCACTCCTGCTCCTCCCTACTCACGTCGGCCGGCTTCTCGACAACGACTAAGGGTGGAGCCTCAGAAGTAGGCCCCGCAAAGTCGTTGCCAAGAAGGAGGTCGACGCCCCCAACAGGTAACTTCTCCACAATTCCTACATCCAGGTCACGAGTCACACCATCAACTTCCACCTTCATTCTTACAAGCGGGTATGACCTTGTCGCATTAACTCCCTGAACCAGAACCACCCGCGCCATATTGACAGGTTTACCAGTGAAATTTCTCAACAGTGTTTGCGATGCCCCAGTGTCACGCAAAATTCTCACCTCATGTCTTCTACCCCACTCCACACAACCGAGTCCCCTGTGGTCACTAAAGGCATCACGGACAGGGAATAAGCCTTCCGGATCCTTCTGCACTGGCAGTGTATTTACCTCGGAAGAAATGCCTCTAACAAACTCCGATGTCCTCTTGAACACTCCAATGCCGTGAGCAAAAGACACGGCTGCCGGAGGAGGTCGACTAGGGCACTCATTTGCCTTATGACCCTCCTGGTGGCAACTAAAACATAAATTTTGGTTTCGGCTTATACTGTAATGTAAAAGGCCCCTGACTTTTCACATACGGTGTGGTGTAAGGTTTGGATTCAGTTTTAGTTTCATGGCTCTTCTGTTTAAATGTGTCATTGTTCCGGGGAGGGGGAGGATAACGGTCCTTAGCACTTACATCGTACTTCTGTGATGACCCGCAACCCCGAATCAAAGACAGCCGTCGATCAGCCATTTCTGCTGCTTCGACTAGAGTTCTTGGGTTTTTCTCCTTCAAGTTCAAAGTTAGATCACCGCCCGTGCTCTTAAAGAACTGCTCCAACATCATTAACTGCTTAATTTCATCAAATGTTGTGACCTTCTCAGATCGGAGCCAGTTCCCCATAGCATCGGACAAGTCCCGGGCGTGTTCCAAAAAGGTGCTATCTCTTCCTTTAGTTACACCCCGGAACTTCAAACGGTACGTTTCTGGTTGCAGTTCGTAAGCCCTCAGGACAGCCTCCTCGAGATCCTCATACACAATACATGACTCCAAAGGTAACGCATCGTAGGCTTTAACACCTTACGAGCGGCCTATGCGGTTTATTTATGTGTACCGCACAGCGGGGTGTTTTTAGCCAAAATAGGGCTGTTTACGTGATCATTTTCATGCCTAAATAAGACCCAGAACGTAAAACAAGTAACTATCCCTGAAAGGGCATAAACAGAGCTTTCGAATGACACCATAACGATCCTTGTATGATGGATAGTTTTCTTGCAATAACCGTGCAACGCGAGTGCAAAAAGCAGGTAATTCGGTACTTTCAGTACATAATTGAGTATGTAGCGAGTGAGAGAGGGAGGAGGGAGCTGAGATTTGTGTCAGTAGGTTCGCCGCGGTGGTCTGGAGCAGTCATACGCTCGCTAGTCTCCTGCCACCACTTGTCTCTCTCTCAGCCACATTACGTGCTGAAATTGCCACTTTATGTCGAGCGCCGCCAATAGTCCAGCTTTATTTAACTCGACTTATGTTGCTCGCTAAATAAGGGTTAAGACCCTTGCCTATTAATCTAGAGGATACAAGTGCTGCCCATTTATTCTCTGGCCACTGGTGTTCCTGGCACTTCTTCTCAAAGCGTGTGAAAAATTCTGTTACACCACTCTCATCAAACACCGGAACCAGTTTCAATAAGTGCGAGAGAGACTGCTCATGAACACGGTTACCAGCCCCAAGTCGCTGTCCCGTTGTCTCTACTCGCGACTTCTCTACGTCCATGTCGGCACAGTACCTAGTCGACTCTAAATCAGCTTGGATTTTTGCTAGCTCTATGTGCTGCTGACTGATAGTTTTTCTCTCTTCTATCTTGGCTAATTCTAATTGCTGCTGAAGCTCACATGCCCTTTGTTGCTGTTGAAGCTGACATTTTCTCTCTTCGATCTTAGCTGATTCTATTTGCTGCTGGATCTTAGCTAATTCGAGCTGAAACAATAATTCTGGAGTTAACCCTTGAGGAGGTGAAGGTGCTACAATGTTTGAAATTACCGGTGGTCCCCCCAGGGGCAACCCACCCTGCCAGTCACCACCCAACTGCGGAAGCGTACCCGGGGTCGGCAAACTACTGGGACGGCTGGGAGTCGAGTGTAAGGGGAAGCATGGCCGAAGGGCTCTGAGCACTCAACCCATCTCGCTCACCAGTCACCCTGCCCAGTACACACGTTATCAAGTTATCCCTGGTCATGCTGCTAGTAACCGCATGACCGATAGCTGTGGCCAGGCATTGAACACCGTACTGCTCCATACCCTCCAACCGCTCGGCAGTAACAGGCCATTGCAAAAATATCCTAGCATCCTCCTCACAGTTCACCTGATTAACCATATCATCATACTGCTGTTCCTCAGTTTCGACATTACGTACTGTGTCTCCATTCTCCTCTGATCCGGTATCAGACATGATGCTCACAAAAATTTCCCACCTCAATATCCAGAAAAGAAGCACCCCAAACTCTTATACCTCAATATACACACAACAATTCTCGGAAATACTCAAGGGCTTTACTATGTTGCAAAAAAAAAAAAATATTCTTGCTGATCCCCGCAAAATATTCTCCAAAACAACAAATGTTCCCTGCTAATAAATGTAGGTTCACCAAATCCTAGGTAAGGTCGCCATTTGTTACGACTTGGGTTCAAATATATCAGGGCTCTTATTCATTGGACTAGTAATGGCATAAATGTTACAACGGAAAGCGCTAGCTCCAACCTCTGATGTATATTCCCAGTGAACAAAGAACACAAATACTCTACAGAGTTCTATATGCAATAATAGGCTATCAAACTCTCAATAAATGTGCATCTACTCTAGGCTTAATGTTATGTGAAAACAGCCTATTACTACCTATAACCGAAGGTGCTTGGTTATGGTATGCAAAGTAAGGTGGTAAGAGAAGTTACAGCTTACGTTACTTTAATCAATAAATGTCAGGCACTCCATCATGAAAGAAAGTGCACTAAAGTCCTTCAACACTAACAAGGAATCTTCTTTAAATGTTAGATGCTATAAAGATGCTCGTATCGGAAATGGAACCCAAAAAGGCAGGCAGCGGAACAATGCTCGTGCAGGCTATGCACACAAAAAGGCAGAATATATAATGCCGTCGGAGCCAAGAATATGACTGATAAAGTCTAGCTAGAGTCAATGATACGAGATACTGGTGCGCATGGCATGCCGCATAGCCTAGTGCAAATCTCAAGTCTGTGCGTCAAATATTACGTTATAGGGAACGGTAGCTCTCTTGAGAAACCTTAATACCGAAGTATTAAGCGTTCTCCCGGCGTACCTCAAAGACAAACAATCGAGACTAGAACAGTGCAGAAGGGTATAGGCAAAAAGCCCTCATTCGTGCATGCTCTACTCTCAATGGCACACAGACTAGAATTTACTCAATCAACTCCAGTTCTCAGGTATGTCGTGCAGCTTTTAACCCGGTGAGACCCAGCGTCGCACGTGTTGCGTCGGCAGTCTTTGATCACCAACTCCCAGCGACGCATCACGTGCGTCCGACATATAAAAAACACTTACGTGGCTCGTAAGGTAGGAAATGGCGGGAGAATAGGAGGGGGAGGTACCGTAGTGTGTGTGGGAGCCGGGCCAGTAGGTGTGAGCGGGCCGAGACAGCCGCGCGGCTGGTGGTGGTGGGCTTAGTGGGGATAGTTTACACCCCTAGTTCACCGCCACTTTGAACCTTCATTACTCCGGTCGTATGCGAGCTAGAGGCTTGAGATTTATGTGAGATACTCCTTAGGATGTATGCCGTACAATGCCATACTCAGTTTTTACCCTAGTGCTCCCGGGCGGGTGGTCATGCGGGGGAGACGAACTATTGAAACCCCCCCCCCCCCGCCCCCCAAATGACCGAAATGAGTTTTTTTTTATGTTTTTCTTCATTTCTCACCATTCTCTTCCATTTTGGCTCAACAAATTTTTTTGAGGGCCCCCCCCCAAAAAAAAAATGTCAGAGGTGATTTTTTTTTTTTTTTTTCATTTCTCATCCTTGTCTTCCATTTTAGAAAACAAAAAAAATAAGTGAAAATGGCTTGGGACTGGGGTGAACAAAATATTATAACTAGCCGGGGCTCAACGGGTTAACTAAAGCCAGCACTCATAGGAAACAATACCTTATAATATCAGACTCCTAGTCTAGCATTATCTAATCCAGCAGAACACTAAAAATTAAAGGAAGCAGTACTAAACAATATGAATGTCAACCAATGCTTCGTGATCCACTTATCTTAACAACTAACATACATGGGTTATATCAGACCTTAACGCACAATACAACTGGCCAGCATGAAGCTGATTTTGAAGAGTTAACCAGAGGGGATATAGTCTTAATAAAAGGTGGTGAAAGATATGAAAAAAGAGAGAGGTAGGCAGAGGAAAAGATTCTCAGGTGCGGAGCGGGAGACAGATAGCAAGGGATAAAGATGAATGCGTTCTAGAAACCAGATCTGAGGGAGAGAGTGGCGAGGAACTGTATATATACTCGCACTAGCTCGAGCCGCGTGGGAAAAAAGCGGTTACAAGTCCTCTAGCCACTAGCAGCATGGTAAGGACCTATCTCAACCAACCCCCACGAGGCAGCCAGCCGTGACGTCATCGAGCGGGGCAAAAACACTGCGCGCCCCCCTCTCACTCTGTTCTACTCTCTCTCTCTCTCCCAGATCCCATCATTACTAGTTAATGATAAAACATATACTTTACAATTAAATATATAAAGCCTTGACATGGGTGAAAACAAAGAGCCTTTCTGGACTGCCCATGACACGAGCTTTCATATGAAATAAAGCACACTCTAATACATAAACTGTAGCCCCATCCACTGCCCTGGCGATCCTAGTGAGTCACTGTAGGACAAGCCATGCGGTTCTAACTGAGTGGTTAACGTCACACTATATCCAAGCAAATTATCTTTTGCTAAATGCAAATATAACGCAATGAATGTTCTTTGGCACTAGACAGCTAATATTCCAAATGCCTTCAACTGTAACTGTAATGACCATAAATTAAACGGGGACTGGACGACTCGGCCCATGGGACAACTCGGCTCGGACAGCTCGGCCCACTTTTGGACAACTCGGCCACGACTGCGAGACAGCTCGGCCTATTATTTGAGACAGCTCGGCCATGACGGCGAGACAGCTCGGCCTATTATTTGAGACAGCTCGGCCCCATGTTATGCTATGGGGCAATTTTTTTAATATAGCCGTGAAAAAACCTGTAGCCTTGAAATTTGTGATTGTATATAACCTTGTGATATAGCCGTGAAAAAGCCTGTAGCCTTGAAATTCGTGATTGTATCTAACCTTGTGTGTGTATATATATATATATATATATATATATATATATATGTATATATATAATGACGATCAGACTAAACCACGCCCATTAATAGGAAAAATCACAACCATTTTAATTTTCAGCCGATGGTGATTAGCATATTTCCCATTTTTATAGAAATCAGTTACTTTGCAAATAGAGTAGCGAAATATGGAGTGATCATGAAAACGTGACATTACGGTACCCCTTGAGGTTTATGTCGCCTTTTTATTAATTCCGGCTGTCATTAGACGATCTCATACAGCTTAGGAAGGATCTGTAAGTGTTGAAATGCTGAAGACTGTCTAGAATAACCGTCTGTCTTCCATATAACCTTACTAATCTAAATAAAACTACCTCATAATAGACAAAATACACTGTAAAGTGCGTCATGATCCTCAAGGGGTTAATGATGATGATAGAAGACAATCATATATTTTCATTCCTGATCCTACCTACAGTATATGTCCCTTTTTTATTTATTCGTTCTAGGAAACATTTATCCTCTAAGTCATCCATTAGTATTCTCATTAATATTATTGACCTACCGAATCATTTGTTGTTAGCCATTTCT
Source organism: Paralithodes platypus (assembly GCA_032716605.1). NCBI lineage: Eukaryota > Metazoa > Arthropoda > Malacostraca > Decapoda > Lithodidae > Paralithodes > Paralithodes platypus. The sequence continues at coordinate 11,236,826 of CM064482.1, forward strand.
AGACCGGTACTTTCTGGATTTGAATGATCAGTTGTAGGACTTGTGATCGTGTTCTTAAGATTGTGCAATGGGCTCATTATTACCTTTTGTAGTTTATATGGGGAAAGGGGTAGAAAGATCCTTCCCAATAACAATATACCATTTATAAAACCACAGCTAACAAATTACAACAATATAGATATATCCGTTCTCTCGCCCTAATTACCAGTTTATAACTTAATATGCTAAATTCTAAAATTGTTTTATTTATGTAAGTTGAAAATTATTCTAATTAAGATGTGCATCCAATTTTATTTTCTTATTTAGTAAGTTAGTCTAGTCGATAATTGGCCAAGACTACCATCAGTTAATGTTAACTAAACTGACTGAACAATGGGATCCAAAAGAAGTTGTTTGTTATAATTGTGTAGCCTATGTACTTTTGTTTAATATGTACATAATATATCCGTAGTGATACTACATATTAAATCACTCAATAATATAGATCCCCAGCGGTCGAGTGGGGTAATTTCCAAAATTAATATTTTTTGTTCTATGTGAGTGAGGGAGACAAAAGGCAGAATTGCCTGTAGCGAGTGCCTCCCCCATAGTTAAGAACATAAGAACATAAGAAAATGGGAGTCTGCAGAAAGCCGATTGGCCTAAGCAAGGCAGATCCCTGTCCCACACAACCCCAATTCATTACAAAGCCCAATTATAGGCTTCACACTCTAATACCCTGAGGATCATCTTACCAAAACGGTTAGAGATTAACGCAAGATTATGGAGGTCTGCAGAGCGCTGATTGGCCCAACCCGGCTGATCCCCCTTCACACCCAGCCCTTCTCGTCCATATGCTTATCCAATTTTATCTTAAAGCTCCCTACAGTTTTAGATCCCACTATAGCACTTGGTAGTCCATTCCACCCGTCTACAACTCTGTTACCAAACCAATACTTGCCTATATCTTTTCTGAAGCGAAATTTATCTAATTTGAAACCATTGGTACGACTTCTTTCGCTATCGCTGAGCTTTAGTACATTTGCCATGTCCCCTTTGTTAATCCCACTAACCCCCTTGAACACCTCTATCATATCCCCTCTAACTCTGCGTCTCTCTAACGAATGTAAACCTAATTTCTTCAACCTTTCTTCATACGAAAGATTTCTAATATTATGAATAATTTTTGTCATTCTACGCTGTACTCTCTCCAATGAATCTATGTCCATTCTGTAATAAGGACACCAAAATTGGCCAGCATAATCCATATGGGGTCTCACTAATGACAAGTAAAGTTTTAAGATAACATCAGCAGTTCTGTTACTCACACTCCTAGAGATGAACCCGAGAATCCTGTTTGCCTTATTACGAACGCTTATACACTGTTTTCTAGGCTTCAAATCATTGCTAACAAACACACCTAGATCTTTCTCGCAGTCTGAATTTTCTAATTCTAAATTAGCTAGTTTATATTTAACATTTGTTTGCATCTTCCCTATCTTTAATACCTTGCATTTGTCAATGTTAAACTTCATCTGCCAATTTACTGACCATTCATGTAAGGTATCTAGATCCCTTTGGAGGCACTCTATATCGCTATCTGAATCAATTGATCTCCCTATTTTAGTATCGTCTGCGAATTTACTTATCCTACTAGTTATACCTAAATCTAGGTCATTTATGTATATAAGAAACAACAGGGGACCTAATACCGATCCCTGGGGGACACCACTTTTGACTGCTCCCCATTCTGACTTGGTACCATTTATGCTGACTCTCTGCTTCCTACCAATTAGCCATGACCTAATCCATCCTAACAACGCCCCACCTATTCCATGTGCCTCAACCTTTCTCATCAATCTCTCATGAGGGACTCTGTCGAAAGCTTTACTGAAATCTAAATATATAATATCATATGACTTGTCATTATCTACTGCTTCATATACCTCTGAGAAAAAACTAAGTAAATTATGAAAGAGTAACTGGGCCAAAACCAAGGGACGTTCGAGTCAAAATGCCTGGCCACACAGAGTTTGAAGTAATTTAAGCCATAGGAGAAGGGAAAGACTGATTCTGGGAGAGAGTTCCAGAGCTCAGCTGTTGAATAGAAGAAAGACAGAGTAACGTTTCACTCTTTGGTTGGTGAGTTGCACAGAGTAGGGGTGGGTGGGATTGTGTTGCAAGACGGGTTACTCAGCTATTACTTCAATTTTGTACCAAAATGTGTTAACTATGAACACTTTTCGTTAATACAACGCAGATGCATTAAATTCATATTTGTCCATTAAATATCGAGAAATATGTTGATAAGAGATTAATTTGATCATCAGCTGAAATAAAATAGACTATAATAACACACAACAAAGCCACTCGCCACTAGACAGCTTCCTCTCTCCAACACCCCTTCTCTCCTCTCAATACTCTTCGGTAAGTAGATGCGAGGTGCCGTTGCAAAGGCTTATCCCCCAATACCTTCAGCTGACCTATACATTTTTCGGGTGTACTATGATTGTAATATGAAAATGTAGCATTCTGGAAAAGACTGAATGTTCCACTTGTGGCAGAATAATGCGATACCTTTAAAAATAGGCCTATATTTATATGATTTTGAATTACTGAATTACTTCGATCTTATTACCGGTACTCATACTAAACACAATACATTCTAATACTAATGTGTTATCTTTTTAACAATTTGTTTAGGATATATGTTTATGAAACCACGGTTAATAATAATCCTTGATATGTCAGGTCAGGTGAAGGTATTGAGGGATAAGCCTCAAATGAATAATAACAATATAAGTAGATAACCACTCTTTAAATACAGACAAACAGTAAGCAGAGATTATACGAGAAACGTAAAGTTAAAAATTATTTATTTTTATTTATATCTAATTTAAGAATAGTCACAATAATTTACCTTGATAAAACTAAATTATGCAACAATACCTTGCATCATTATTAAGATATGATACATTTACTCACATATAAAACTATTTTGTATGTTTTAACACTTAATACTACTACTACTACTACTAATAATAATAATAATATTAATAATAATAATAATAATTTCATGACACTGAGATAGGGTGGGTGTTAAAGGGATCTGCTGTGTTTGGGCCAGTCGGCTCTCTGCAGTCTCCCGTTTTCTTATGTTCTAATATTATGAGACGGTCCTTTGAGGGGAGTCTGGCGAAACAGCCGCAAAGTAAATTCAAAATAATAAGAAAATATAAGCTAGTAGGCTACAGTATAACTAAATATTAATAACAAGCAAAGGTAATGATATTTTGAAACGGAATCTCTCACCTCTAATTCATTAAAAATAAGAAAACATTACATTGGAAACAAATAATATGATTACTTATTAGACTACGATGCAATTCATCAACGGTTTTCATCATTGTACAGTTTTTAAAGTAGTGTTACCATCCAATTGTATATGTTAAATTATTTATCTATATTTCAAAGATAATCCTCGAAATAGTTATTATATATTATTTTCATGTTAAATGTAACGTATTTATTTTAAATATAAACTAGCTAATATGGAATTAGAAAACTCAGACTGTGAGAAAGATCTAGGTGTGTTTGTTAGCAATGATTTGAAGCCTAGAAAACAATGTATAAGCGTTCGTAACAAGGCAAACAGGATTCTCGGGTTCATATCTAGGAGTGTGAGTGACAGAACTGCTGATGTTATCTTAAAACTTTACTTGTCATTAGTGAGACCCCATATGGATTATGCTGTTCAATTTTGGTGTCCTTATTACAGAATGGACATAGATTCATTGGAGAGAGTACAACGTAGAATGACAAAAATGATCCATAATATTAGAAATCTTCCGTATGAAGAAAGGTTGAAGAAATTAGGCTTACATTCGTTAGAGAGACGCAGAGTTAGAGGTGACATGATAGAGGTATTCAAGTGGGTTAGTGGAATTAATAAAGGAGACATGAAAAATGTACTAAAGCTCAGTGATAGCGAACTAACTCGTACAAATGGTTTCACATTAGATACATTTCGTTTCAGAAAATATATAGGCAAATATTGGTTTGGTAACAGAGTTGTAGATGGGTGGAATAGGCTACAAAGTGATATAGTGGGATCAAGAACGATAGGGAGCTTTAAGATAAAATTAGATATGCAGATAGACGAGATAGGTTGGGTGTGAGGGGGATCTACCAGGTGTGGGCCAATCGGCGCTCAGCAGACCCCCGTAATCTTGTGTTAATCTCTGACCGTTTTGGTGGGGTCTGTACGCAAGGTATTAGTGAGATGGGTCTATAATTGGGCCTTGTAATTGGGGTTGGGTGTGACAGGGATCTGCCTTGTATGGGCCGATCGGCTTTTTGCGGACTCCCATTTTCTTATGTTCTTATGTTCTTATTTGTAATATGTATCTAATTATCGATGAAATCAAATCTGATGGTAATAGGTTTTTGAAAGAGAAAAAAAGTAACCGAACAAATAATATGAATAATTATAATAAGAACATAAGAAAACGGGGGTCTGCAGAGAGCCGATTGGCCCACACAAGGCATATCCCTTTCAAACCCAACCCATCTCGTCCATATGCCTATTTAATGTTAACATAAGAACATAATAAAACGGGAGTCTGCAGAAAGCCGATTGGCCCAAACAAGACAGATCCTTCTCACACTCAACCCCAATTATAGTGGTTGTGGGTGACGGTGGCTCACAGACATGTGATTTAGACTACTTAAAGATTAAGGTAGTGGGCGGGGTGAGAGTTCATTAGGATTCCAAGGGAGGGCAGCCCAAATGTTAGTCCCATCCCACCCCATCTTATACTAATACACTACAGCTGTTGGTGCATTACACACACACACACTTACATATTATATAGGCCTATATACACATATATATATATATATATATACGGTATATATATATATTAGTATTGTCAATAACTGCTTACTATTTTACAATAGAACATACTCATACATAATTTACACTTAAAGAATTTGATTGTGATTGGGCTTTAAGTTATCTGTTCTGGCTATCTAATTCTATCCTTTTGAATATTTAATCAACTTTATTTGCATTTTATAAAAACAAACATCGACTATAACATTATCTATCTCTTTTATATAAACAAACATAGACTATAACATTATCTATCTCTTTTATATAAACAAACATAGACTATAACATTATCTATCTCTTTTATATAAACAAACATAGACTATAACATTATCTATCTCTTTTATATAAACAAACATAGACTATAACATTATCTATCTCTTTTATATAAACAAACATAGACTATAACATTATCTATCTCTTTTATATAAACAAACATAGACTATAACATTATCTATCTCTTTTATATAAACAAACAGACTATAGAGCACTGGTTAGCAAAGAAAATATAGACATAATAGCGCTAACTGAAACATGGATTAATACAGAAACCAGGCATTTTTTAGCAGAGTTTGATATACCGGGATATTGTTTGTTTAAATATGACCGAACAAGTAGGAGGGGCGGCTGTATAGCAGTGTTTGTCAGGAGTTCATTAAAAAGCTGTACTAAATCAGGTATTAGAGTAAATAATGAAAATGAAAGTGTTTGGGTAGAAGTTAACGAAGGTAGTGAGACTTTAGTTATTGGAGTTATGTATAGACCGCCAAATATGAGTAGAAATGACGGAACATCATTATGGGAGGAAATTAAAATAGCATCAAGGCTTAGCAACGTGTGCATTATGGGGGAATTTAATTTCCCTAATATAGATTGGCAGCAACAAATAGGCGACTCTGATTCAAAGGAGTTTATTGAGGTAGTACAGGATAGTTTTTTTATCTCAATTCATAGATACGCCGACTAGAGGTGATAATATTCTCGATTTAGTTTTCAGTAACAATGAACATATGATAAATAGTGTAGAAATCGGGGACCACCTAGGAAATAGTGATCACAATTCTGTGTATTTTAATATACAATGGAAAGGTAATATCAGAGAGAATAAAACATTAATACCTGACTTCAGAAAAGCCAATTATGGTGGGTTAAGAGAAGCCCTGTTAGCGGACCCTATGGTCAAACAATTAAGTCGATCCAGGTGTCCAAATGAGTGTATCCTTTCTCAGGCACCTGTCATCTTAAGTCAGGAAGAGACGTCAAACTTGGTAGATACATACGATAATTTTATCAAGTCAGTATTCAATGCGCGGAGTTACATGGAGGGATAGACAGACTAATGAGGAAGTAAGAAGGAGGTGTGGTGTGGAGGTAGATGTGCTGGAAAGTGTGAAAAGGAACAACTTGAGATGGTTCGGCCATATGGAACGTATGGAAAGCGAGAGAATGACTAAGAGGGTGTACGAGAGCGAGGTGGAGGGACAGAGGGGGAGAGGTAGACCGAATATGAGGTGGAAGGATGGAGTGAGGAACTACATGAACGAAGGCGGTGCTGGTTGGGGGGAGGGGCGTCGACTGACTGGGGACAGAGGTGCATGGGGGCGGTTCGTTCGTGGCCACCCCTTCGGGGATCACGGCGTCAGGCAATAGATAGATAGATAGATAGTATTCAATGCGCAAAATAAATATATCCCCAAAAGAAAATTGATATCAACACAGAACCAACCCAAATGGATGAATAATAGACTATTAGATCTTCTAGGAAAAAAGAGAGGAATATATAGAAAAATTAAAAAAGGCGAAATTCACCTACTTGCTTACTATCAGAATCTATCACGACAGGTAAAAAAAGGATATTAGTAAAGAAAAAATAAATTATGAAATTAAGGTTGCCAATGACTCAAAAAATAATCCTAAAGCTTTTTACCAACTATATAAATCCAAGGTTAGAGATGTAATTGGTCCCCTTAAAACTTCGATAGGAGAATTGACAGAAAGTGATTTAGAAATGTGCAGTACATTAAATAGTCAATTTCTTTCCGTTTTCACTAATGAAAATTTGGCACAGTTTCCATCCAGAAGTCCGTAAGGTATACAGCGATAGTATAGATAATAGGTTAAGTACGGTTACTATAAGTAGAAATGATGTGGTTAAGGAAATTGACAGACTGAAACCTCATAAATCGCCTGGTCCTGATGAGGTATATGCTAGAGTATTAAAAGAATGCAGAGATGAGTTAAGTTACCCATTAACATTTCTATTTAACAAGTCATTAGAAACAGGTATAGTTCCAGAAGCTTGGAAGCTTGCAAATGTAGTTCCGATCTTCAAAAAAGGTGATAAATCAATAGCATCCAATTACCGTCCCATTAGTCTCACTTCAATCATAGGAAAGCTACTAGAGTCAATTATTGCTAGGAAAATGAGAAACCACTTAGAAACATTTAACTTAATCAATTCTTCTCAGCATGGATTCACTCAGGGACGTTCTTGCCTTACTAATTTGCTTAGTTTTTTCTCAGAGGTATATGAAACAGTAGATAATGACAAGTCATACGATATTATATATTTAGATTTCAGTAAAGCTTTCGACAGAGTCCCTCATGAGAGATTGATGAGAAAGGTTGAGGCACATGGAATAGGTGGGGCGTTGTTTGGAAGGATTAGGTCATGGCTAATTGGTAGGAAGCAGAGAGTCAGCTTAAATGGTACTAAGTCAGAGTGGGGATCAGTCAAGAGTGGTGTCCCCCAGGGATCTGTATTAGGTCCTCTGTTGTTTATTATATACATAAATGACCTTGATTTAGGTATAACTAGTAGGATAAGTAAATTTGCAGACGATACCAAAATGGGGAGAAAAATTGATTCCGTTAGAGATATAGAGTGTCTGCAAAGGGATCTAGATACCTTACACGAATGGTCAGTAACATGGCAGATGAAGTTTAACATTGACAAATGCAAGGTATTAAAGATAGGGAAGATGCATACAAATTTTAAATATAAACCAGCTAATATGGAATTAGAAAACTCAGACTGTGAGAAAGATCTAGGTGTGTTTGTTAGCAATGATTTGAAGCCTAGAAAACAATGTATAAGCGTTCGTAACAAGGCAAACAGGATTCTCGGGTTCATATCTAGGAGTGTGAGTAACAGAACTGCTGATGTTATCTTAAAACTTTACTTGTCATTAGTGAGACCCCATATGGATTATGCTGTTCAATTTTGGTGTCCTTATTACAGAATGGACATAGATTCATTGGAGAGAGTACAACGTAGAATGACAAAAATTATCCATAATATTAGAAATCTTCCGTATGAAGAAAGGTTGAAGAAATTAGGCTTACATTCGTTAGAGAGACGCAGAGTTAGAGGTGACATGATAGAGGTATTCCAGTGGGTTAGTGGAATTAATAACGGAGACATGAAAAATGTACTAAAGCTCAGTGATAGCGAAATAACTCGTACAAATGGTTTCAAATTAGATACATTTCGTTTCAGAAAAGATATAGGTAAATATTGGTTTGGTAACAGAGTTGTAGATGGGTGGAATAGGCTACCAAGTGATATAGTGGGATCAAGAACGATAGGGAGCTTTAAAATAAAATTAGATAGGCATGTGGACGAGATGGGTTGGGTGTGAGGGGGATCTACCAGGAGTGGGCCAATCGGCGCTCAGCAGACCCCCGTAATCTTGTGTTAATCTCTGACCGTTTTGGTGGGGTCTGTACGCAAGGTATTAGTGAGATTGGTCTATAATTGGGCCTTGTAATTGGGGTTGGGTGTGACAGGGATCTGCCTTGTATGGGCCGATCGGCTTTTTGCGGACTCCCATTTTCTTATGTTCTTATGTTCTTATTTGTAATATGTATCTAATTATCGATGAAATCAAATCTGATGGTAATAGGTTTTTGAAAGAGAAAAAAAGTAACCGAACAAATAATATGAATAATTATAATAAGAACATAAGGAAACGGGGGTCTGCAGAGAGCCGATAGGCCCACACAAGGCATATCCCTTTCAAACCCAACCCATCTCGTCCATATGCCTATTTAATGTTAACATAAGAACATAATAAAACGGGAGTCTGCAGAAAGCCGATTGGCCCAAACAAGACAGATCCTTCTCACACTCAACCCCAATTATAGTGGTTGTGGGTGACGGTGGCTCACAGACATGTGATTTAGACTACTTAAAGATTAAGGTAGTGGGCGGGGTGAGAGTTCATTAGGATTCCAAGGGAGGGCAGCCCAAATGTTAGTCCCATCCCACCCCATCTTATACTAATACACTACAGCTGTTGGTGCATTACACACACACACACTTACATATTATATAGGCCTATATACACATATATATATATATATATATACGGTATATATATATATTAGTATTGTCAATAACTGCTTACTATTTTACAATAGAACATACTCATACATAATTTACACTTAAAGAATTTGATTGTGATTGGGCTTTAAGTTATCTGTTCTGGCTATCTAATTCTATCCTTTTGAATATTTAATCAACTTTATTTGCATTTTATAAACACAAACATCGACTATAACATTATCCATCTCTTTTATATAAACAAACATAGACTATAACATTATCTATCTCTTTTATATAAACAAACATAGACTATAACATTATCTATCTCTTTTATATAAACAAACATAGACTATAACATTATCTATCTCTTTTATATAAACAAACATAGACTATAACATTATCTATCTCTTTTATATAAACAAACATAGACTATAACATTATCTATCTCTTTTATATAAACAAACATAGACTATAACATTATCTATCTCTTTTATATACACAAACATAGACTATAACATTATCTATCTCTTTTATATAAACAAACATGGACTATAACATTATCTATCTCTTTTATATACACAAACATAGACTATAACATTATCTATCTCTTTTATATAAACAAACAGACTATAGAGCACTGGTTAGCAAAGAAAATATAGACATAATAGCGCTAACTGAAACATGGATTAATACAGAAACCAGGCATTTTTTAGCAGAGTTTGATATACCGGGATATTGTTTGTTTAAATATGACCAAGCAAGTAGGAGGGGCGGCGGTATAGCAGTGTTTGTCAGGAGTTCATTAAAAAGCTGTACTAAATCAGGTATTAGAGTAAATAATGAAAATGAAAGTGTTTGGGTAGAAGTTAACGAAGGTAGTGAGACTTTAGTTATTGGAGTTATGTATAGACCGCCAAATATGAGTAGAAATGACGGAACATCATTATGGGAGGAAATTAAAATAGCATCAAGGCTTAGCAACGTGTGCATTATGGGGGATTTTAATTTCCCTAATATAGATTGGCAGCAACAAATAGGCGACTCTGATTCAAAGGAGTTTATTGAGGTAGTACAAGATAGTTTTTTATCTCAATTCAGAGATACGCCGACTAGAGGTGATAATATTCTCGATTTAGTTTTCAGTAACAATGAACATATGATAAATAGTGTAGAAATCGGGGACCACCTAGGAAATAGTGATCACAATTCTGTGTATTTTAATATACAATGGAAAGGTAATATCAGAGAGAATACAACATTAATACCTGACTTCAGAAAAGCCAATTATGGTGGGTTAAGAGAAGCCCTGTTAGCGGACCCTATGGTCAAAAAATTAAGTCGATCCAGGTGTCCAAATGAGTGTATCCTTGCTCAGGCACCTGTCATCTTAAGTCAGGAAGAGACGTCAAACTTGGTAGATACATACGATAATTTTATCAAGTCAGTATTCAATGCGCAAAATAAATATATCCCCAAAAGAAAATTTAGATCAACACAGAACCAACCCATATGGATGAATAATAGACTATTAGATCTTCTAGGAAAAAAGAGAGGAATATATAGAAAAATTAAAAAAGGCGAAATTCACCTACTTGCTTACTATAAGAATCTATCACGACAGGTAAAAAAGGATATTAGTAAAGACAAAATAAATAATGAAATTAAGGTTGCCAATGACTCAAAAAATAATCCTAAAGCTTTTTACCAACTATATAAATCCAAGGTTAGAGATGTAATTGGTCCCCTTAAAACTTCGATAGGAGAATTGACAGAAAGTGATTTAGAAATGTGCAGTACATTAAATAGTCAATTTCTTTCCGTTTTCACTAATGAAAATTTGGCACAGTTTCCAGAAGTCCGTAAGGTATACAGCGATAGTATAGATAATAGGTTAAGTACGGTTACTATAAGTAGAAATGATGTGGTTAAGGAAATTGACAGACTGAAACCTCATAAATCGCCTGGTCCTGATGAGGTATATGCTAGAGTATTAAAATAATGCAGAGATGAGTTAAGTTACCCATTAACATTTCTATTTAACAAGTCATTAGAAACAGGTATAGTTCCAGAAGCTTGGAAGTTTGCAAATGTAGTTCCGATCTTCAAAAAAGGTGATAAATCAATAGCATCCAATTACCGTCCCATTAGTCTCACTTCAATCATAGGAAAGCTACTAGAGTCAATTATTGCTAGGACAATGAGAAACCACTTAGAAACATTTAACTTAATCAATTCTTCTCAGCATGGATTCACTCAGGGACGGTCTTGCCTTACTAATTTGCTTAGTTTTTTCTCAGAGGTATATGAAGCAGTAGATAATGACAAGTCATATGATATTATATATTTAGATTTCAGTAAAGCTTTCGACAGAGTCCCTCATGAGAGATTGATGAGAAAGGTTGAGGCACATGGAATAGGTGGGGCGTTGTTTGGATGGATTAGGTCATGGCTAATTGGTAGGAAGCAGAGAGTCAGCATAAATGGTAGCAAGTCAGAATGAGGAGCAGTCAAAAGTGGTGTCCCCCAGGGATCGGTATTAGGTCCCCTGTTGTTTCTTATATACATAAATGACCTAGATTTAGGTATAACTAGTAGGATAAGTTAATTCGCAGACGATTCTAAAATAGGGAGATCAATTGATTTAGATAGCGATATAGAGTGCCTCCAAAGGGATCTAGATACCGTACATGAATGGTCAGTAAATTGGCAGATGAAGTTTAACATTGACAAATGCAAGGTATTAAAGATAGGGAAGATGCAAACAAATGTTAAATATAAACTAGCTAATTTAGAATTAGAAAATTCAGACTGCGAGAAAGATCTAGGTGTGTTTGTTAGCAATGATTTGAAGCCTAGAAAACAGTGTATAAGCGTTCGTAATAAGGCAAACAGGATTCTCGGGTTCATCTCTAGGAGTGTGAGTAACAGAACTGCTGATGTTATCTTAAAACTTTACTTGTCATTAGTGAGACCCCATATGGATTATGCTGTCCAATTTTGGTGTCCTTATTACAGAATGGACATAGATTCATTGGAGAGAGTACAGCGTAGAATGACAAAAATGATCCATAATATTAGAAATCTTTCGTATGAAGAAAGGTTGAAGAAATTAGGTTTACATTCGTTAGAGAGACGCAGAGTTAGAGGGGATATGATAGAGGTGTTCAAGTGGGTTAGTGGGATTAACAAAGGGGACATGGCAAATGTACTAAAGCTCAGTGATAGCGAAAGAACTCGTACCAATGGTTTCAAATTAGATAAATTTATTTTCAGAAAAGATATAGGCAAGTATTGGTTTGGTAACAGAGTTGTAGATGGGTGGAATGGACTACCAAGTGCTATAGTGGGATCTAAAACTGTAGGGAGCTTTAAGATAAAATTGGATAAGCATATGGACGAGAAGGGTTGGGTGTGAAGGGGGATCAGCCGGGTTGGGCCAATCAGCGCTCTGCAGACCCCCATAATCCTGCGTTAATCTCTAACCGTTTTGGTAAGATGATCCTCAGGGTATTAGAGTGTGAAGCCTATAATTGGGCTTTGTAATTGAATTGGGGTTGTGTGGGACAGGGATCTGCCTTGCTTAGGCCAATCGGCTTTCTGCAGACTCCCATTTTCTTATGTTCTTATGTTCTTATAACATTATCTATCTCTTTTATATAAACAAACATAGACTATACCATTATCTAGCTCTTTTATATAAACAAACATAGACTATAACATTATCTATCTCTTTTATATAAACAAACATAGACTGTAACATTATCTATCTCTTTTATATAAACAAACATAGACTATAACATGATCTATCTCTTTTATATAAACAAACATAGACTATAACATTATCTATCTCTTTTATATAAACAAACATAGACTATAACATTATCTATCTCTTTTATATAAACAAACATAGACTATAACATTATCTATCTCTTTTATATAAACAAACATAGACTATAACATTATCTATCTCTTTTATATAAACAAACATGGACTATAACATTATCTATCTCTTTTATATAAACAAACATAGACTATAACATTATCTATCTCTTTTATATAAACAAACATAGACTATAACATTATCTATCTCTTTTATATAAACAAACATAGACTAATGAAAAAATGTAAGGAAAACCTCTCAAAACCCCTGGCTATAATGTGGAGAAGGAGTCTAGACACTGGTGACATACCAGATAGCTTGACAAACGCAATAATTGCCCCACTGCATAAAGGAGGGAGTAAAGCACTACCAAAAAACTACCGCCCGGTAGCTCTAACCTCTCACATCATTAAAGTTTTCGAGCGAGTCCTGCGAAGCAAAATTTCAACATTCATGGAGACAAATGAACTACACAACACCGGTCAACATGGGTTCAGAGCGGGAAGATCATGTCTCTCTCAACTTTTGGAACACTATGACAAAATTCTTAAAGCGCTAGAAGAAAAGAAAAACGTGGATGTCATTTACACCGATTTTGCTAAGGCATTTGATAAATGTGACCATGGTATAATAGCCCACAAACTGAAAGCAAAAGGTATAACTGGGAAAATCGGACGGTGGATATACAATTTCCTCGTAAACCGAAAACAATCGGTAGCAGTAAACCAAGTCACTTCTAAGCCTTCGGATGTCAAAAGCTCAGTGCCCCAAGGAACAGTGCTAGCGCCCCTTCTGTTCCTCATACTAATTTGGGACATAGATACCAACACCAGACACAGTACGGTGTCGTCTTTTGCTGATGACACAAAATTAAGCAAGATAGTAAACACACAAGAGGACACGGGCCGACTGCAGGAAGACATGAATGTAGTGGTCCAGTGGACCAGGGAAAACAACATGCAATTCAATGAGGAAAAATTCCAATTAATACGGTACGGAGATAATAATGGTGTTAAAGAAATTACAAATTACTTAACAGAATCTAACCACATAATAGAACGGAAAGACAGTGTGAAAGACCTTGGGGTATTAATGTCTGAAAATATGGGTTTCAAAGTACATAACCAGGTCAAAGTGGCGGCTGCGAAACGTCTAACGGGATGGATTCTGCGTACTTTTAAAACACGCGGTGAATTGCCTATGATAACGCTCTTCAAATCTCTAGTGCTACCGCGGCTTGAATACTGTAGCGTATTAACATCCCCATACAAAGCAGGTGAAATAAATGACGTAGAGAGTGTACAAAGAAATTTCACTTCGCATATAAGTTCGATAAAACATCTACACTATTGGGAGCGTTTAAGAGCACTGAATCTGTACTCACTGGAACGTAGAAGAGAACATTACCTAATAATATACACGTGGAAAATCGCAGAGGGTTTAGTACCAAACCTACATACTCCGATAGTCATGAAATTCAGTGATAGGAGAGACTGGGAATGCGAAATCCCCCGGATGAATAACAGGGGTGCTATGGGCTCTCTGCGAGAGGGCTGGTTATCACACAGAGGCCCACGTCTCTTCAACAAACTCCCACGGCGAGTAAGAGACATGAGGGACATCTCGTTAGACAACTTCAAGAGAGCCCTAGATGTCGAACTGCAAAAAGTGCCATCCTCGCCCATCCTCGCAAGGGAGCGAGCTGTCGCTTCAAACAGTCTACTGCACCAAATCACCACCCATAACGAGGGGCGTCGCGCTCCTTGGTGCCGCTAGAGGAGCGGCGAACACATCCAAAGGTATCCAAAGGTAAGGTATAACATTATCTATCTCTTTTATATAAACAAACATAGACTATAACATTATCTATCTCTTTTATATAAACAAACATGGACTATAACATTATCTATCTCTTTTATATAAACAAACATAGACTATAACATTATCTATCTCTTTTATATAAACAAACATGGACTATAACATTATCTATCTCTTTTATATAAACAAACATAGACTAAAACATTATCTATCTCTTTTATATAAACAAACATAGACTATAACATTATCTATCTCTTTTATATAAACAAACATAGACTATAACATTATCTATCTCTTTTATATAAACAAACATAGACTATAACATTATCTATCTCTTTTATATAAACAAACATAGACTATAACATTATCTATCTCTTTTATATAAACAAACATAGACTATAACATTATCTATCTCTTTTATATAAACAAACATAGACTATAACATTATCTATCTCTTTTATATAAACAAACATGGACTATAACATTATCTATCTCTTTATATAAACAAACATAGACTATAACATTATCTATCTCTTTTATATAAACAAACATAGACTATAACATTATCTATCTCTTTTATATAAACAAACAGACTATAACATTATCTATCTCTTTTATATAAACAAACATAGACTATAACATTATCTATCTCTTTTTCTCAAGCTGAGTCAAGGAGAAATATACCCACTCACTTACGACATAGGCCTACAGTAATATCGAAATTTACATAATTTATCAACCAAGTTAAGTTAGCCCGAATTTCATAAGCAAAAAATATAGCTATTTCTTAAAGGTAATCGGTTAAGTAAATCAATTAATTTGAATTTTCATTTACACTATCTAATTGTTGAATTTAAAATAGGCTACTGTTTAGTTTGAACTTAAATGAACCTGTTATCATTATGTTTTCAAATAATATTATTTGTAATATATCTTACACGAAACTTTTGCAATTATTGATTTACAATCAACACCCCCAGTACATACTTTCTTATAGTAGACCTAATCTGCTCGTAGATATTAATTTTGTATATCTTAAAACTAGAGTCTGTCTCTTGAGAGAGAGAGAGAGAGAGAGAGAGAGAGAGAGAGAGAGAGAGAGAGAGAGAGAGAGAGAGAGAGAGAGAGAGAGAGAGAGAGAGAGAGAGAGAGAGAGAGAGAGAGTAAATTGCTCCGAAATATATCTATGTGAATTTATTATTTATTGTAGGCCTATTTGTTGTAAATCAAGATATGTATATCTATAGATATGCAGAAAGAAAGTATGAATATTAGGACCAAGATCTAGATATCTTGGTATAGATACTATATAATTACACTATAATTACACTATATTTACATTTAACCTAACTTAACTCAATCTTTCTTCTATTCAACAGCTGAGCTCTGGAACTCTCTCACAGAATCAGTCTTTCCCTCTTCATATGACTTCAATTGCTTCAAACTCTGTGTCCAGGCATTTTGGCTCGAACGTTCCTTGATTTTGGCCATGTCTCTCTTTCAACTCTGGGGGAGGCACTCGCCACAGGCAGTTCTGCCTTTTGTCTCCCCCACTCACATGGGCGAAAATACCAATATTTGGGCGAAGGAACTTCCTCGTTTGGGCGAACGAACTTCATTGATTGGGCGAATGGACCTTCTCGTTTGGGCGAACGGACTGCAAAGTGTGGGCGGATGAACTTTGGGCGAAAAGACTCGTGAGCGAAATGACTGTAAACCCTTGAAACCATTTGAGCAGGTTATGTCGCCGTTCTTTAGCTTTAATACCTCATCTCTATCGCCCTTATTTATACCTATTATCCATTTAAATACTTCTATCATGTATCCCCTACATCTTCGTCTCTCTCTCTGTTTCTCTCTCTCTCTCTATATATAATAATAATAATAATAATAATAATAAATGGTATGTTTACGAGGGTCAGTTTACGCAAACTCTTCCAGACGCACGAAATGATGTCTGTTGCACATGCCCTATTCAATCGTAAGTTATACATGGGGAGATTGTATGCACGCATTGAGCAGGGCAGTACCCAGGGGAGGCCATATAGGCATATCAAGATTTGATGGAACTCCTATTACATTTGCCGGGCTTCTCATAAGAACAACAGTGTATAAGTGTTAGGAATAGGGCAAATAGAATTCTAGGATTCATATCTAGGAGTGTTAGCAACAGGACTGCTGAAGTTTTCTTAAAACTATACTTAGCTCTAGTAAGACCCCCTTTAGACTATGCTTTTCAATTTTGGTGCCCTTATTATAGAATGGATATCGACCCTTTAGAGGCAGTCCAAAGAAGAATGACCAAAAAGATACATAATATTAGAAATTTATCGTATGAGGAGAGGTTGAAAGTCTTAGGCCTGCACTCACTAGAGAGACGAAGATGTAGGGGAGACATGATAGAGGTATTTAAATGGATAAAAGGTTTAAATAAGGGCGATACAGATGAGGTATTAAAGCTAAAGAACGGCGACATAACCCGCTCAAATGGTTTCAAGTTAAATAAGTTTAGATTTAGGAAAGTACTGGTTTGGAAATAGAGTTGTTAACATGTGGAATGCACTGCCCAGAACAGTAATTAGCTCAGAAACAGTTGAAAGCTTTAAGCATAAGTTGGATTCCCATACGATTGATATGGGCTGGGTGTGAATGGGAGCTGCTTCATGTGGACCGCATGGCCATATGCAGTTTCCCGCGATCTTATGACCTTATGTTGTTATGTAATTGGGGTTGGGTGTGACAGGGATCTGCCTTGAGTGGGCCGATCGGCTTTTTGCAGACTCCCATTTTCTTATGTTCTTATAAGAAAATGGGAATCTGCAGAAAGCCGATCGGCCCATACAAGGCAGATCCCTGTCACACCCAACCCTAATTACAAGGCCTAATTATAGACCCAACTTTTTCTGTTGTTAGTGTTGATTTCAATGAAGATAAGTGCAGTGTAGTACAATTTAGGAAATTAATAAAAAAATACATAATATATATAGGATAACTTTGATATATGTAACTCAGACAAATGAAACGATTTGGAAGACATCGTAAACTGTGATCTGAAACTAAGTCAGTGCATAAGCTAGTGTTCGAAATAAGGCAAAACGTGTTCTTGGATATATATCTCGAAATGTGAGTAATAGAACAGCAGACGTAATCTTGAAACTTTATCGAGCATTAGTGAGGCCACATATGGCTAATTCTGTTCAATTTTGGTATCCTTAGTACACAATTGACATAGAATCCCTGGAGAATGTAAACGAAGAATGACAAAAATTATCCATTATATATTAATTCTTACATATGAAAGGTTGAACAAATTAGGCTTACATTCGTTAGAGAGACGCAGATTTATGGAGTATGTATATAATAGAGGTGCTCAAGTGGGTTAGTGGGATACATTAAGGAGGCATGGAAGATGTACTGAAGCTCAGTGATAGCGAAAGAACTCGAAACAATTGTTTCACTTTATATATATTTCGTTTTAGAAACACATATAGGAAAATATTGGTAGGGAGCTTCAAGACAAAATTATATAGGCATATAGACGAGAAGGGTTGGGTATGAAGGGGATCTGCCGGGTATGGGCCAATCGGCGTTCTGCAGACCCCCGTAATCTTGTATTGATCTCTGACCGTTTTGGTGAGGTTGAGTTGGGTCTTAAAGGATATCATAAATATGAGAGATAATTTGTTTTAATATCTTGACTGTGAGGGATATTCCTAATAAGATGAATTCACTGAGCCAAAGATAGTGTAAATTAAATGAAAGGAAGCATATGAAGACACTGCAGCACTGAATAATTCATTCATTAGTGTGGAAGCTTTATCGGCTCCATTATATCGCACTATGTCAATGTGTCATTTCACATTTGTAAAGGTATATATAGATAATATGTTTACAGTTTAGATAGTTAAAGAGATAAACATACCGGTATATAGATAGACAGATAGATGAAGCTAGATATAGAAAAATACGGATAAACATAACAAAATAAGAACTAGGAACTCTGCATAGAACCGACCATCCCACACGAGGCAGATCCCATTCACACCCAACCAGATAAATACAGAAAGAGGTTCCGAACCATCCGGAAACAAGGCAAGAAGATAAGCTACTTATAAGGACTGATTGATAATGTAAGTATGTATTATTTATCATATTCTTGTGTATTCCCTCAAAATGTATCCCAACCTCCACCCTGGAGAGGCTGGAGGTATGTACGAAACTAGGACTTAAAATCATTAGTCATTTATATGAGGATGATGCAGCCCACGTCACGTGTATTATGATGGCTCAATTGCAGAAATGGAAGAACAAGGTTGGTGTCTTGGTAATAGACAAGGTTAATAATGAAGTAATAGAGAGCGAGTATTGATATAGAATATCTGATAAAGTTTCTTCAACTCTAGCAGAGATTTGTGCAATTCTCTATGGACTATTAGATATCAGAAATGGAGAGAACATAAGAAAACATGAGTCTGCAGAAAGCCGATTGGCCCACACACGGCAGATCCCTTTCACACCTAACCCATTTCGTCCTTTATGCCTATATAATTTAACTTAAAGCTTTATATCGTTCGTAATCCCACAATGGCACTCGGCAGCCTATTTCACATATCCACATCGCTGTTACCAAATTAATGACTTGTAGAAATCCTCTTTTAAATGATGTCACGAAACAAGTTATACGGATGATCAACAATGAAGTTAAAGTGTTAGCTAGAATGTAAAAATATAAGTAGCCTACATTGTCGAGATAAACTGGTGGAATATAACTTATAAATATAAGTAGCCTACATTGTCGAGATAAACTGGTGGAATATAACTTATAAATATAAGTAGCCTACATTGTCGAGATAAACTGGTGAATATAACTTATAAATATAAGTAGCCTACATTGTCGAGATAAACTGGTGGAATATAACTTATAAATATAAGTAGCCTACATTGTCGAGATAAACTGGTGGAATATAACTTATAAATATAAGTAGCCTACATTGTCGAGATAAACTGGTGGAATATAACTTATAAATATAAGTAGCCTACATTGTCGAGATAAACTGGTGGAATATAACTTCTCTTGCTGTCGTCATTATTATTATTGTTATTCTTATTATCATCATTATTGTTATTATTATTGCATTATTATTATTATTATTATTATTATTATTATTATTATTATGATTATTATTATTATTATTAATATTATTTATTATTTTTGTTGTACTGTATTTCACTGGTAAATATCTACAATTTACAGATGGCCAATTACAAATGGCTACGGTAAACCCACCCTCAAGTTTCATTAAGATATAATTATAAGATTTTCATAAAGGTGTGAACAATTATAAGTTTATCACGATGGTGTGAATAATTATTAGTTTGTCATATAGGTGTGAATCTCCATTGATGACCCCAGGTGGGGATGGGGGGGGGGGGGGGGGATGGGACATAAGAACATAAGAAAATGGGAGTCTACAAAAAGCCGATCGGCCCACACAAGGCAGATCTCTGTCACACCCAGGATCCACATACACAGCACACCTAAGACAGCAGGTACAAACATTAGATATTATCGATTTCCAAGAGATGAACAGTACAGGAAAATATGGATAAACTTGTGTCGCCGAGCTGATGTCGTGAATCCAGAGCATGCTATTGTTTGTTCTGTCCACTTTACCAAAGATGACTTAGTTGATGATATGAAAAGTCGTTTACTTGGTATTGGAAGTCCAAAGAACAAGAGACTCCTGAAGAAAGAAGCTGTACCGTCACTCTGTCTTCAGAATGGTAAGCAATATATTGTGTTTAGTGTGCACTGTGTTGTGCACACAACATACATTACGCAATTTTGAGATTAAGATAGTATCAATCGTAGGCTAGCGACATGGTGATTTTTTCTTATAATTCTAAACATTTTGTTTCTTATAGAAAATACCAATACTCTGTGTATTTATTTTATTGTAATTGTATATTACGTACCGTACCCGATAAAGTATAATATCACAATTATGGCTATCTATTGTTAGGTATGCTATACTACACAACTAAGAACATAAGGACAACTGAGATGCGGACACCATCCAGCTCTCCTGAGCTATCAGAAGAGACTGGATGACTCCGTTGTCGACGCCTGCCCGGGATGTAACACAGCACCCCATACCATTAAACACATCATAGAAGACTGCATTTCACACAACCACTTACGCCAACAACACAATCTACACTCAATGAGAGCTCTGTGGGAAAGCCCGATCGTGGCCATGGCCTTCCTCAGGGACTCGGGGCTGTTCGGCCAGGCAGCTTAGGGAACAACAACAACAACAACAACAACTAAGAACATTATTTAGGTGAAACTATGAACATTATTAAGGTGTGGTAGGTGTACTGTATATTGTAATTGGAGGTATTGTATTATAACTATATATAATTGTTATGAAGTTTATGTTGATTGATTGTATATGAAAACACACGAAACTGGAAATCTGCATAAGGCCGACCGGCCCACAAGAGGCATATCCCGTTCACACCCAACCCATATCTTTCATGTGTCTATCCAGTTTGCACTTGAAATTGTCTACCGTTTCTGAGCTAATCACAGCACTAGGCAATCTATTCCACACTTCTACACCTCTGTTCCCAAACCAGTGCTTACCTAGATATTTTATAAAGCGGAACTTACCCAATTTGAAGCCATATGAACGGGTTATCTCGCCGTTATTAAGCTTTAATATCTCTCCCTTATTGATACCTTTCATCCATTTAAACACCTATCGTATTATCTCATCTTCGTCTTTCTAGCGATATGCACACACACTAAATCTAAACTTATCTAACTTGAAACCATTTGAGCGGGTTATGTCGCCGTTCTTTAGCTTTAATACCTCATCTATATCACCCTTATTTAGATTAGATTATATATTATATATATATATCAGTATATATATATAATAATAATAATAATAATAATATACAATAGGTGAAGCAGTAACACAAATTAGAGTATTAGTGAGTGGGAGGAGTATAATCTGTAAATAGAGGACCGCCTTGGTCCCTTAATTACAATATTTACTCCTCCCACTCCATACTAGGCTACAGGTACTTCTTTTCCTTGATCATACAAATTCTAGTTTTAACTGGATTTTTAATAGTGGTTACTATCGTACTAGGCGTAAGTATCTCTAATAATGTACAAATTATATATATATGTATATATATATATATATATATATATATATATATACTGTATATATAGTATATATCACAAATACACGTGAGCCACTAAATGTTTCTAATCTCTCAGTGGGGTTCGAACCGCCGACCATCAGGACGATAGCCGACGATTAAAGCGTCGGCTATCATCCTGATGGTCGGCGGTTCGAACCCCACTGAGAGATTAGAAACATATATATATATATATATATTATGTTTAAGGTTGTTATTGAATTACAACTGTGAATAGATATTGTGGTTAGACAATTTATAATATATATCAGTATCATTGTTTCAGTTGCCAGTCCAACAGAGATGTCCAGCAGGAGAACTGGGAGAGCAGCAACTCTTGGATTAAAGAGAACTGCAGAAGAAATGCTGCATAATCGATATCTTAAGCCGAGTAATTATAGCCCAAGCTTAGAGGTAGAGACAGTGATATACAGAAACACTGTAGATAGTCAAAATCCAACTATAATGTAGAACGTGGCGAGTCTATTGTCCTGCAAGATGGCAAGTGATCCTGTAGAGATTGTAAAGTTATTCACGATGAATTGCATAAGAAAATACAGAAGTTGGAACAAGAGGTAGAGCTTTGGCGTGATCAATAGTTGTCCTTGAAACAGACAAATACTGAGGAACAAAATCAGGTCATACACGAAGTGCAACAGAAAGTCGATGATGCACTACAACCTTTGTTCACTAAAACACAGATAGATATTCTCATCAGTAAAAAGAAAAACGCTAAGTTTTGGCCAGAATAGGATATATCATCTGCAATGACACTACGGAGCTTGAGTCTAAAGTGTTACAAATATCTAAAATATGTCAAAGGTTTTCCTTTGCCATCTGTGAGCACATTAAAAGACAGCAACACATGTGTTATGTGAACCTGGTCTTTTATCACCTGTCTTGTCACTTATGAAGTTCAAGTCTGAAACTTTAGATTCGGTAGAAAAGCTGGCAGTCATATCTTTCGATGAGATGAGTGTTGCAAAACAATGGAGCTACGACAAAGGTACAGACACACTGTATAAACCACACAAACGTGTCCAGGTAGTTATGTTGAGAGGCCTTGTAGGTAAGTGGAAACAGCCAATATATTTTGACTTTGATCAATCAAACGTGCAAAATATATTGACATATTTGATAGAGAGAATAGAGTTATTTAGCAGGCTACCCAGTTGTTGCAATAGTGCACGATTTAGGAACTACCAATCTCCGTGTATGGAAACAATTTGGTATAGATCCTCTCAAACATAATCAAATGTCTTTCAAAAATCCAGTGGCTGATAAAGACATTTTTGTATTTGCTGATGTTCCTCATTTGTTAAAGCTAATCAGGAATCATTTTATTGATTCAGGGGTTGAGTTGCAGAACGGAGATATAGTTTCTGCTGCATGCATTCACTTAATGCTGCTAAATACCAAAACAGAATATGGATAATTAGCTTACAAAGTGAGTGATATTCACCTCACAGTCACTGGTCAGCAAAGACAACGTGTGAAATATGCAACACAGTTGTTGTCAGAGAGCTGTGCAAGTTCAATCATGTTTTTAGGCGAGAAAGGAGTTCTGGAGTCTAAAAACTGGAAAAAAACGGCTAAGTTCATCTTACTAGCAGATAACTGGTTTGACGTCATGAATTCCTCCAACTATGGTGATAAGAAACTTCGCTGTGGATATGGAATGTATTTTGATGAACAGACAAGTATGATTGACACAGTGAGCACCATGAGAGTATGTAACTCTGTGTCAAGCTCACTCTATTCCTTTCAGAAAGGAATATTATCATCTTGCAATTCACTCATAGGATTAATGGCTATGTTAAAGAACAGTCATCAGCTTGATTATATAATGACCCGAAGACTAAATCAAGATTGCATAGAAAATTTCTTTGGGTGCATCAGGCAAATGAGTGTAGGACCTCAGGATCACCCAGATTTAGTCCACTTTAAATATAGACTGAACAAATATTTGTTAGGAAGAGAAGTCGCCCTGATTAGTGACAAATGCAACATTAGCCAACATGCTGATAATGATGAGTGTGTTATTTATGGGGTGGTGTCAGGTGCAACTCCAGAGACACCGAACTCCTATGACCGTGAACTGGGCCTAGAAATTTGCCCAACTAGCTTGCTATTCAAGGATATGGACTTTGAAATGGATAATATGACTGATGAGCTGTCTGATGAGTTGCATGAAGGTGAAAATAGTTGCGTAGGCGCATGTAACAATTCACCAAAATCACCTAGTACAATTATAGAAGAACAGGCCTTGTTGTATATACTGTAGGTGGCTATGTTGTGAGGAAATAGAAGAACAGGCCTTGTTGTATATACTGTAGGTGGCTATGTTGTGAGGAAATAGAAGAACAGGCCTTGTTGTATATACTGTAGGTGGCTATGTTGTGATTATAGAAGAACAGGCCTTGTTGTATATACTGTAGGTGGCTATGTTGTGATTATAGAAGAACAGGCCTTGTTGTATATACTGTAGGTGGCTATGTTGTGATTATAGAAGAACAGGCCTTGTTGTATATACTGTAGGTGGCTATGTTGTGATTATAGAAGAACAGGCCTTGTTGTATATACTGTAGGTGGCTATGTTGTGATTATAGAAGAACAGGCCTTGTTGTATATACTGTAGGTGGCTATGTTGTGATTATAGAAGAACAGGCCTTGTTGTATATACTGTAGGTGGCTATGTTGTGATTATAGAAGAACAGGCCTTGTTGTATATACTGTAGGTGGCTATGTTGTGATTATAGAAGAACAGGCCTTGTTGTATATACTGTAGGTGGCTATGTTGTGATTATAGAAGAACAGGCCTTGTTGTATATACTGTAGGTGGCTATGTTGTGATTATAGAAGAACAGGCCTTGTTGTATATACTGTAGGTGGCTATGTTGTGATTATAGAAGAACAGGCCTTGTTGTATATACTGTAGGTGGCTATGTTGTGATTATAGAAGAACAGGCCTTGTTGTATATACTGTAGGTGGCTATGTTGTGAGGAAATAGAAGAACAGGCCTTGTTGTATATACTGTAGGTGGCTATGTTGTGATTATAGAAGAACAGGCCTTGTTGTATATACTGTAGGTGGCTATGTTGTGATTATAGAAGAACAGGCCTTGTTGTATATACTGTAGGTGGCTATGTTGTGAGGAAATAGAAGAACAGGCCTTGTTGTATATACTGTAGGTGGCTATGTTGTGAGGAAATTCTCTAAAAAATATCCTGATTTAGGTTACATGGCAGCGAACTGTGTATCTGTAAACAAATCATGGATTTATATGGTCAACAGAGGTCACCTGTACATGCCGTCTGATAGTTTTTCTTCTAAATTAACGGTGATGAGAGAAATATTCAAAGCTGTCCATGGCGAAGGTTTGAGGGAAGGAAAACAATGTGTTCATACCCTTGCCTCAGATATTGAAAGGGTGGGAGTTGAATTGCCACCGGATGTAATTTTTTTTGTTGTGAAAAAATCTCCGTTTTCTTTAGGATAGATACATAAATAGATAGGGACATAGCGATTCCAAAATGATCAATATAGCCATCTATACCGTTTTTATGTTGTCGAAGCAAATAAGGGTTGTGAAAGGCCGAGTTGTCTCGCAATTAACTCGGGGCCAAGCTGTCTCGGTTTTACTGGGCCGAGCTGTCTCGTTTTTACTGGGCCGAGCTGTCTCGCCGTTGGCCGAGTTGTCCTGGCCGAGCTGTCCCGTGGGCCGAGTAGTCTAGCAACCAATTAAACCATGCACGCATGTAAATAATCTAGGCCTACATATAGATTATAACATTGTAAGTTTCCACACAGTCGGGAACTTACCAGTTACTATCGAGGTGTTTATATACATTAGGGATTTTCGGGGCAACAGTCCAGGTTACAGGTAGCCTCGGAGCAGACGCGCTGCCAGGTGTGCGGCTAGCAGACGGCTTCCTTTCTTCCGTCTGGGTAGCCCGGGCAAGTTCATTCGTCCAGGATGGGGGAGTCCATTGTGCAGTTCTTATGAATTAATGTACAGTCGTGGACAGATATTTCTGGACAATTTTCCGAAGCACAGGTATGATACACTGGCGAAGTAGTTTGATAAACTGCTTGATTCACACACATCTAAGTAATTATAATTACTTCTTTATACTCGCCATCTTTTTTGTACCATTAAGTGGTGTTCAAGTTATCCTCACCATGACCGCACAGTTCTTACCTTAAACTGTCCAGGTAGCCTCAGACTCTCCCTCTCCTCACGCCTCCTCTTCCTCCTCTTAAAGTCGAACACGCCCTCCTCCTCGTCCTCTTCTTCCTCCTCTAATTCCTCCCTTCTTCTTCCTTCCCCCTCCTCCTCCACTGGGTCGAACACACACACCCACCCTTTGTCAGTCTGGCCAGCCTGGGAGGGGGGGGGGGGGAAATAACGAGATAAACAAAGATAAATGAAAAAGGAAATGTAGATAAATTGAAAGAAGATAATAACGATAACAAATATTTATAGCACATAAAGGAAATGTAAATTAACACATGAAGAATAACACAAAAGGAACAGTAGCTAAGAAAAAAACACATTATATAATTATATCAAATATGCAAAATTTATTATAGCACTAAAAATGTAGATAACAATTTACTTCCTCGTTTTTCCCTCCTCCTTTCGACTCTGATGACACCACCTTCCTCTGACAAAGCTGAATTCGTTGCTCAAACTTTTGCTAAAAACTCCACCTTGGATGATTCTGGTGCTATTCCTCCCTCTCGAACCCCATCTCTCATAATTATGCCTAATATTCTAATCTCTTCAAAGGATGTACTTTTCCAGACCAGAAGGTGTTTTTCCTGTTCTACTCAAAAAAATCTTCCCTGCTGACTCCCTGCTAGGCAAACTCTTCTGTCTCTGCATTTCTTCTAACATCTTCCCTTCTTGCTGGAAGCTTACTCTCGAGGACAGACAGGTACATAAATGTACATCCGACCAGAACCAAGAATTTGATTAAAAAGCGTTCCGTGAATTCTAAATCCACAACATTAAAGGTTTTCTATGCAAATCCTCGTAGCATACGCAATAAATTTTCAGATTTAGAGGAACTAGTGTTTACAGAAACTTACGATGTTATTGGCATAACAGAATCTTGGCTTAATACAGAAGACATAGAGTCATAGACTTTTTAGCAGAGTATTCACTTCCGGGTTATGTAATGTTTGAGAAAAGCTGAATAAATACAAATGGAAGTGGCGTTTTACTTTATATCAAAGAAAGTCTTAACCCGACCCTCTTGTCAAAACCTCAAATTGTGAACGTCGACACATCCTGATAAAGAATAATAAAGTTACAAAAATAATATTTGCATTAATATACAGACCTCCAGCTCAATCAGTGCAAACTGACCGAGAAATGTATGAGCAAATTGCAGACGTAATTAAGTAACTCGCAAGATACCATAGTTTTTGGCGACTTTAATTTACCTGTGACCAAGTGGGGAGATAGTATTACTTCACACTCTGGACAAGATCTGTATGCAAACTTGCAAGAGAGTTCGCTATATCAATTTGTTAGATCACCAACCCGTGGAAATAACGTCCTTGACCTTGTACTTTCAACAAAAGAAGAATTGATAGAAAATGTGAATGTCGGTGATGAATTTAGTAACAGCGACCATCGTACGATAACTTTCAGTTTAAAGTTTACTAGTAACGAGCCAAATAGCAGCATCGAGAAAGTCCCTAATTTCAAGAAAGCAAACTTTTGTAAACTTAGAGCAATGTTTAAAGAAACTGACTGGAGCTTTCTAATTAACAATAATGACGTATATACTGTACATCTTGGGAATTATTCGCAAACACTTTCCTAAAAGCAGTGCAAGACTGCATACCATCGAAAATACGGCATACAGGCCATAATGATAAGCCCAAATGGTGGAATAAAGATATTTTAGACTGTTTGCTTGCTAAAAAGTTTGCTAATGATAGATTAAAATCCTCACAAAATGACAAAGAACGGGTGAAATTTGTAGAACTACGACACAAAGTCAAAAAATTAATTAAGCAAAGTAAAAAGACCCTGGAGTTACATGTTACGAATAAAAGTAAAAACAAACCCGAAAGAATTCTATAGTTATGTCAGAAAGAAGAAAGTAGTTACTTCAACTGTTGGACCATTAGTAGATGAAAATGGAGAATACACCAAAGACGAAATACAAATAAGTAATGCCCTCAATACCATCTTTGCATCAGTTTGTACAACAGAAGACCTCAGTGATATCCCTACAGCATCGCCGATTCAGATTGATAATTCTGATGTTCTAAGGAATCTAAGCTATATCACCATTACAGAGAGAGAGAAGTATTGATATGTTTAGATAAACTCAAGGTAAATATATCGGCCGGACCTTATTCAATCTCATCTAGAGTTCTAAAGGAAGCTAAGGATGAGCTCTCCAAACCACTGACATCGATATTCAATAAATCCTTGCAGTCTGGAAATATGCCTGATCAGTGGAAGCTAGCCAACTTTTCACTGATATTAAAAAAAGGCAGCAAATACCTACCAAGTAACTCTCGTCCAACTAGCTTGACCTCAGTTGTATGTAAAATGCTAGAAACACTCATAAGAGACAGACTCATAAATCACTTAGAGGAAAATAACATACTTAACCCTCATCTAGCGGGGTTTTTTGGGCTATTTTGGGCATATTCAGGCCCTCCTGAATGATAAATCAAGTATCTGCATGAAAATAAATGTATTCAGCAAAAACCTAGGCGCTAAAAGCTTCAAAATGAGACCAGAACGAGCTACGTAGCACTCGTCGTTCTCAGGCAGTGGTACCACCAACATAGGAGTTTAGCGTATAGCGGCATATTTTTTCCAGCTACGCTCACTACTGGCTACACTGCCGGCCTCTCGAGAACACAGGGAGGGTGAGTCAGTGGGCGGCGGTAGACCCTGGGAGTCGGACGTGTGGCCCGCTGCGCTCCCGGCCATTTGCACTCTATTTTAACCCTTTAAAAGCCTTAATAATGCTCCTAACTTGCTGCAAATTGGCACCCAGCTATAGCCGGGCGCTGCTCTTTAAGGGTTAAAGATACTCAACACGGCTTTCGTAACAAACGTTCCTGCTTAAGAAACCTCTTAAGACTTCTTCCACGATATCCTCAACCTTTATGATGAGAGTAAAGCTGTAGATATTATATACCCTGATATTCAAAATGCCTTTGACAAAGTTCCCCACAAATGTTTACTGCTAAAACTAAAAGCTCAGGGAATACAAGATGGTGTGTTGAAATGAATAGAAAAATTGGCTCAGCGACAGAAAGCAAAGAGTAGTCATAAACGGTTAGGCATCAAAATGGACCAATGTAAGTAGCGAGGTACCCCAGGGATCGGTACTAGGACCAATTATCTTTCTAATGTACATTAACGAAATAGATGAGGCTCTCACCTGTACAATCTCAAAGTTTGCTGACAATACAAAAATTGCAAATTTTACTCTCAAAAGAACAAGTTGACAATATGCAACACAATCTAGATAAGTTGTTATGTTGGGCACAAACTTGGCAAATGAGTTTCAATGCGGATTAATGTAAAGTACTATATATCGGATACCGAAATGAGAAGGCAAACTATTCGATGAATGGCACTCAGCTAATGAGTGTAGACAGAGAAATCGATCTGGGAGTAACAATATCAAGTAACCTAAAATCGAGTCAACAATGTTCAGAAGTTGTTAAGAAGGCAAACAAAATAATTGGCTTTATAGGCAGGTCATTTGAGCATAAATCCAAAGAAGTTATCCTAACTCTTTACAATTCTTTAGCCCGCCCTCTGCTGGAATACTGTGTTCAATCCTGGTGCCCTTATTACCAAAAAGGGTTAATATACAGGAGATGCAACAATATAGGTAGCACATTTCTAATGGTAGTTTTGGTTTCCTATCATCATATGCTTCATTTCTATAAACTTTTTATCCCCGGGGAAAAAAACAAAAAATCTTGGGATTTTTCATTTTTTTTCTTGGGATTTTTTTTTTTGGGTCATTAACCTAACCAAAAAACCTAACCTAACCTAACCTAATAGCCCCCAAATACATTTAGGTTAGGTTAGGTTAGGTTTTTTGGTTAGGTTAATAAAAAAAATAAAAAAAATTCAAGATTTTATTTTATTTTATTTTTTTCCCCCGGGGATAAAAAGTATATAGAAATTAAGCATATGATGATAGGAACCCAAAACTACCATTAGAAATGTGCTACCTACATTGTTGCATCTCCTGTATATTGACCCCAAAAAGATATAGACAAGCTAGAACGAGTTCAATGTAGAACTACCAAAATGATACCTAGCCTAAAGAACAAACCATACATCATAAGGAATTCAATTTATTTCCTTTAACCCAGCGCAGATTAACACCTTAAGAGCGGCCTATGCGGTTTATTTATATGTACCGCCCAGCGGGGTGTTTTTAGCCAAAATAGGGCTGTTTACGTGATCATTTTCATGCCTAAATAAGACCCAGAACGTAAAACAAGTATCTATCCCTGAAAGGGCATAAACAGAGCTTTCGAATGACACCATAACGATCCTTTTATGATGGCTAGTTTTCTTGCAATAACCGTGCAACGCGAGTGCAAAAAGCATGTAATTAGGCACTTTCCCCATACAATTCCTTATATAGCGAGTGAGAGAGGTAGGAGGGAGGTGAGATTCGTGTCAGTAGGTTCGCCGCGGTGGTCTGGAGCAGTCATACGCTCGCTACTCTCCTGCCACCACTTGTCTCTCTCTCTCAGCAACATTACGTGCTGAAATTGCCACTCGAGTTATGTCGAGCGCCGCCACATAGTCCAGCTTTATTTAACTCGACTTTATGTTGCTCGCCGCTAATTAAGGGTTAACAGGTGACCTAATTCAAGTGTTCAAAATCATCAAAGGCATCGTCAATATGAACTGTAGTAAGTATTTGACTATCGACCAATCTAATTACACGCGGGGAAACGGTTTCAAAAATTTTGGTAAAACATTAAACTCACATGAATCTTAGAAATTCTTCTCCAATTGAATTGTCAACTTGTGAAATGGGTTTCCTCGAGACGTTATAGACTGCAGCACCGTCGATTCGATTCTTTTAAACTTCTCGTAGACAAATATTTTCCCTCAAACCTGTGACTGACTGCTTTTGTAAATTAATAACCTTATTTTTTTCCCCCCTCAGATTCATCAGGATTATTGCGTATATATATTACTAAGACGTTACTCTCTTTTTCCCAGATATACAAAAGATCACTTATAACTGTGTTATGTTACTAACCCGGTGTACAGCCAACTCGGCCCTTTTCCAACTCGGCCCATCTAAGATTACCAACTCGGCCCACTTACTACCAACTCGGCCCATCTTGCATTACCAACTCGGCCCGTTTTTCATTACCAACTCGGCCCATTTATTTGAAAATCTTTAATCAGTTTTTTGAACAATGGATTCAGACTTCAGTGGTTTGAATTAACATACATAGATCCACCAAATACAATGATACACTGATTTGAAAGAGATTAATTTTCAAAACACGTAAAGTTGACAAAGTTTAATAATCAGTGCTTCGAACAATGTATTACTTTAGTGGTTTGAGTCAATAGCCTATAAGTAGGCGCACCACTGATAAAGAAAGGATTCAAAGAAAATTAATGATACAATGAGTTGAGTCAACTACATACAATATATGAATTTTAACCGTCCTGGTGGTGTAATGGTTAAGGTGGCAAAAATATGTGTGTGATAACCCGGGTTCGAATCCCGGTGGACCATATATACTTTAATTAATTTCATTGGGGGTGTGGTGGTGAGATTAATAAAAAATAATATTAATAATACTTTTATTATATATAAAATGAAATGTTTCGAAGATGATTAACCTAAGACATGCGCATGAGGGGTATGAGACACCACACTCCTGTGCGCACGTATTTGAGCTGTTCCCATCACTAACATCGTTATTTTACCATAAATAGCATTAACCCTTAATTAGCGGCGAGCAACATAAGTCGAGTTAAATAAAGCTGGACTATGTGGCGGCGCTCGACATAACTCGAGTGGCAATTTCAGCACGTAATGTGGCTGAGAGAGAGAGACAAGTGGTGGCAGGAGACTAGCGAGCGTATGACTGCTCCAGACCACCGCGGCGAACCTACTGACACAAATCTCAGCTCCCTCCTCCCTCTCTCACTCGCTACATACTCAATTATGTACTGAAAGTACCGAATTACCTGCTTTTTGCACTCGCGTTGCACGGTTATTGCAAGAAAACTATCCATCATACAAGGATCGTTATGGTGTCATTCGAAAGCTCTGTTTATGCCCTTTCAGGGATAGGTACTTGTTTTACGTTCTGGGTCTTATTTAGGCATGAAAATGATCACGTAAACAGCCCTATTTTGGCTAAAAACACCCCGCTGTGCGGTACACATAAATAAACCGCATAGGCCGCTCGTAAGGTGTTAATACTTATCCATATGCGCCTATTATAGGTTGATTATAAAGGTATTAACCTGTTACAACAATAAAACAAGTGGAAACAGCGTTTGGATGGTCAAAATCGGCGATACAGGCCGGGAGTTACATAATGTATGGCTGAGGCAACCTCCCTCCCCTCCACTTTTCCCCACGTCTGGAGAGAGACTGTCGATCGATACTCTCTCTCTCTCTCTCTCTTGCACTCGCTTGGTAACAGTAATGACAATGCCCTGCTTGCAACTCGCTAATGTTAGCACGAAAATAGACCACAGAATAAGGGAATAACAGGGAAAATAGGTGATACCTGAAGGAGGTGAGGAAAGTGGGGAAGGAGGGGAGGTGGAGGAGTGATATTTGGCATGGCCCGGGGGGGAAAAAAAAAAAAAAAAAAAAAATATATATATATTGTTTTGGGGTGTTTTAACCCTTCTCTAGCGGGTTGCTCTGTGGCCGTTTTGGGCCTTTCTGGGCCGTTCTGACTGCTATATCAACCATCAGTATGAAAGGAACTGTATTGCGCCGAAAAGTAGGTGGAAATCGCTACACAATGACGCCACATACAGCTACGTAGCGCTCGTGGAGCACTGACAGTGTTACCTCGAAGATGGAAGTTTAGCGGATTTTGCTACCTTGCTCACTTTTAGCGAACTATTGGTTACACTGTCATCCACACGCGCGGTGGGGGAACTGGAGTTAGTGTGGGCGGGAGGCCACAGATGTCGGACGTATGGATCATTACTATCCAACCCATTTTCACTCAATTTCCACCCTTTTTCACCCGTTTTTTGCCAGTTTTTTCAACTCGACTTATGTGGTGAGCCGCTTTTTAAGGGTTAAATGGATTTTTTCCCCTCCCCGACTCTTAAGAGTCTTCCCGCAGTCGCCCGGGGAAACTCTTAAGAGTCTTCCAGCAGCTCCTGGGTTAAGCAGTGGTCGAGTGAGTAAATCAAACAGAAAACAGTGCAAAGTTAATTAAGTTGGAGAAACTACCAAATCTTACCCTTCTTATACTGCATCGCTACAATGAACACAATAGTTAATCAATGCTTAGTATGCTTCAAGGAGGTGCGTCCTTTGCAGGAGGGACTGCTGTCTGTTTGAATGCTATGGTCCTTCCTAAACTAACTAATGTTTTGTATAAAGATTATGTATACAAATATACATATTATATTTTATCACTGACTCCTGTAATAATAAAGTTGTTTTAACCCACTGGCTGCGGCTATGTTTGGGCTATTTAGGGCATATTCAGGCACTCCTGAATGATAAATCAAGCATCTGCATTAAATGAAGTGTATTCTGCCGAAAACTAGACGAAAATAGCTTCAAAATGACACCAGAATGGACCGTATACGTGGTCTGGTTCACCCGCAGTGATCCCAGTGAAATGCGGGAACCCCGCTATTATGTAACACTCGCTCGCTTGGCTGCACTTATGAGAGAGACAGAGAGAGACATGCGCGAGACACAGCCTAGCTCAGTGAGCCGCTCGGTGCTCTGAGGGTCGGAGGTGGGCCCCTCACGCTCCCGCCCACTGTCACTTGATTTTTACGTTTTTTACAGGCTTTTAAAGCCTGGAAATTGCTGTAAGTTGCCAAAACATTCCAGAATGTCACCCGCAGCGAAAGGGTTAAATTGTTTATAGTCTGTTAATTTAGCCTAAGATTCGTATAGTAGCCTAGAATAAAAACCATAAGGGCATTGGGCCATGTGGTCCGAGTTGGTATTTAATGGGCCGAGTTGGTATTTAATGGTCCGAGTTGGTAATGGGCCATGTGGGCCGAGTTGGTATATAATGGGCCGAGTTGGTGTTTGATGGGCAGAGTTGACAATGGGCCGAGTTGGACGGTATTCACTAACCCATCTAGGCCTATGGCGGATTTGAAAAAAATAAGTTTACTTTACCTAAACTAAAATGGTTCACACATATAAATCATAAAATAATATCAAATACCGGGAGTGTAACTCACTCTAAATCACCATAGAAAGATTATACTGAAGTTAGATATTGTATGAGCTGATGATGATTGGTAGACAAATGGCTACCCCTGGAACACTGTTGAGAGATTGTTTAGTTCGAAGGTATATCTGAGTGGCTGCTAGGAAACGCACTTAACAAAGAAGGGAATAATGTTGAAGAATGGTTTAAATCATGATAATATGCTTAGCTGTCTGTCTGTCAGTCGGATAAAGTCGTGATGATGAGAGCTGGTGAAAAGCCGGCACTAGGATCGCGGCTAAATCAAGAGTGGAGATGTTCACACGACGAAAGTTAGTTTTGCTCTGGCTTGTCGCGTCTCGCTAGCACGTCATCACCTGCTACTAATCTAGCGGATATTGCTAAGTCAGTAGCGGATGTCTAGCGGTAAATATCGTACCACATTTTTAATATTACGACATAGTTATATGACAATCGTCATATAATTATTCCTAAAGACACAATCGTCATATAATTATTCCTAAAGACTCATACATACTATACTTTTGTATAATAGGCCTTATTTAACTTATCAAGCTTACATACAAATATGATAGGGTATATCAAGCTTACATACAAATATGATATGGTATTATACATAGAAAACGTATGTTACACCACTAACTATCGTGAATCCACGATACCATATGTCCCCTACTAACTTCTTAATCCTGCCACGGACATAAGTTCCAGTGCAGTAGTTCCCTTCCCAATTGTATCTTACCCACTCTAAACCACTGTTCGGACACTTAATCCTCAGTGTTTTGGAGGACAAGCAGCCAAGAGGGGTCACTAGAACTGTTGTTGCTTGATTTCCTTTGTACTCATTCAACCTGTCACAAAGAAGGGTGACCACTCTCAATCCTCCAATTATTGTCCAATTGCTGTCAATTCTTGCATCTCTAAAGTTTTCGAATCTATTCGTCGTTACGTTGCAGGTGAATTTCTATATCGTAGAGCAGAGGATCTTGGTGAATCTTAGCTAGGCCATCAATAGATACATTTTATTTGCCCTCTTGGTACCGGGGACATCTCATTTATATTTCGCTATGGCTATATTCAGACTATTATATGTAGATAATCTATATTTTATTAATTTCAACACAACACCAAACACCCCCAATGAAATCAATTAAAGTATATATGTGATCCACCGGGATTCGAAAGGGGCTTTGGTAGCTAAGGTTGTTATTTGCGATAGTCTGTAGCATTTCAAATAGTAACACGCCCTTCTTTAGCTTAATTCAATCGTCTAATATTTGCCAGAATAATATTTTGATGAAAACAATATCACCGGTACTGAATGAGTTAAACCTCATAATCGTAGCGTTAATTGGATGGGGAGATATATGCCCATGCCATTATAATAAAACACCAACCAAGGAGACTAATAGAAAACCCAACAACCTAATGATTTATGAAGTAGGATATAGATGTAATGGTTAAGGAATCTTGTAAATAATGAACAAGTGGGAATTCACCTAATGTAATTGTTGTCCCTTTATTTTATTTTAATATTTAATGTCCAGTTAATTTATAGGTGTTTCAACATAATTGCTATTGGGTCAAACAGATCATACAATAAAACAGTGAATTATTATTTATTGTTATGATAATAAAATTAGGCTGTTCTCCAATGAGATTTAATTTACACTGGCGTGGTAGAGGTATTGTTAAACACGCAACGGAAATGTTTTGCGTTTGATTGTCGTCTTGTTCAACAATAAGAGTACCGGTAAAATTGTTGGTTGCACATGCAACACGTCATTCAACTAAGAGCACTATTGATATAGCCTAATTTATATACGGTGGCATATGTTTGTAAACTGTTTTTCTTTTTCTTTTTTGTTCCTAAATATTATTATATTTATTGTAGCTATTATCTGTATACACCATCAATTTGCTGAATATATTCCTCAATCCAATATTTCTCAAATTCATGCTGTGAAAAGTAAATGCGAGGGTTGGTTACATATTATAAAAAAAACGGTACCCTTTTCTTTCTTCCACGTGAAATGAATAAATATAGATATATATACAGTATATACACACTTTTCACGTTTCGTATATAGCTTATACGCGAAGAGTGTCCATGTAGGGCCGAACCTGTTTTATACCAGGGAAACAAAACAAATAATAATAATGGATGGGACTCGTTAGCCTTGGTCGGCAACTCATCTAGGGGAGACAACCTTATACAAATCCGGGTGGATGGGACTCGTCAGTCTTGGTTGGCAACCTGTCTAGGGGAGTAAACCTGATACAAATCCGTACTGCTTACCTAAGGGTAAGGCAGGTTAGTGGATGGATTAGCCGAACACCACTGTAGAAAAATAGTGCTAACAAGATACACAGAGGGCCTCGGAGTCAGACGGATCCTAAATTGAGTGGTCAATCCTGTAAGTCCTTCACTAAACTGGCTCAGGTTGTCCCTCTCACAGGGAATAGGTCCGCTTGGGGGCATTCTGTGTATGGCCACCCTCATAAGGGGAGTAAGGTGTCCGGCAATAGATAGATAGATAGAAAATAATAATTAAAAATAAATAATATATATATATATATTGAGTATATATCACAAATACACGTGAGCCACTAAATGTTTCTAATCTCTCAGTGGGGTTCGAACCGCCGACCGTCAGGATGATAGCCGACGCTTTAACCCTTAACTGGCGGCGCCCGGCTATAGCCGGGCGCCAATTTGCAGCAAGTTAGGAGCATTATTTAGGCTTTTAAAGGGTTAAAATCGAGTGCAAATGGCCGGGAGTGCAGCGGGCCACATGTCCGACTCCCAGGGCCTACCGCCGCCCACTAACTCACCCTCCCTGTGTTCTCGAGAGGCCGGCAGTGTAGCCAGTAGTGAGCGTAGCTGGAAAAAATATGCCGCTATACGCTAAACACTCATGTTGGTGGTACCACTGCCTGAGAACGACGAGTGCTACGTAGCTCATTCTGGTCTCATTTTGAAGCTTTTAGCGCCTATTTTGTTGGTGAATACATTTCTTTTCATGCAGATACTTGATTTATCATTCAGGAGTTGGGCCTGTATATGCCCAAATATGCCCAAACCCCTGCTCGACAAGGGTTAATCAACTACACCACAGTAGTGTAGTTGATTAAAGCGTCGGCAAACGTCCTGACGGTCGGCGGTTCGAACCCCACTGAGAGATTAGAAACATATATATATATATATAATAACTTCTTCGTTCTGGGTTTTATTTACGGTAATTAAAAGAAGAAAACAAAAAGTGTTAGAGAGTCCTAAGCCGAAGTGTTTGTTGTGGCTTCACCATATACTAAATTCCCCAGGCAGATTGTTTCAAATTTGATTATTATAATAATATGATGCAGTGTAGATATTATATATTTGAGTTATAGGTTATTTGTTAACAAATTACTGACGTGCACTTCTTTAACACTAGATTAGCGGGCTAGCGGTTTATTTATATGTACCGCCCAGCGGGGTGTTTTTAGCCAAAATAGGGCTGTTTACGTGATCATTTTCATGCCTAAATAAGACCCAGAGCGTAAAACAAGTATCTATCCCTGAAAGGGCATAAACAGAGCTTTCCAATGACACCATAACGATCCTTTTATGATGGCTAGTTTTCTTGCAACAACCGCGCAACGCGAGTGCAAAAAGCATGTAATTCGGCACTTTCCCCATACAATTCCGTATATAGCGAGTGAGAGAGGGAGGGAGGAGGTGGGATTCGTGTCAGTAGGTTCGCCGCGGTGGTCTGGAGCAGTCATACGCTCGCTACTCTCCTGCCACCACATGTCTCTCTCTCTCTCTCAGCAACATTACGTGCTGAAATTGCCACACGACCTATGTCGAGCGCCGCCAGATAGTCCAGATTTATTATACTCGACTTATGTTGCGCGCCGCTAGTTATGGGTTAAAACATATAGTTGGAAGTAATGTATGAACAATTACAACACAAACAATGTAACCTTGTGTCAACATTATAATTAATGGAGGTGATGGCGTAAATGAAAACAAAAGTGTGTGTGAAATGGTAGTAAATGAAGGAATACAAAGATGAAAGAGATTCTACTTGTGAATTTATTACAAGTATTTGTGTCTGTAACTATCACAATAATACATTTGATAGCCTGTCCTGCATCATTTAAGCTACTTCACTCGTGATTAATATAGGTATAGAAATAATATTTATATAATTTAATCACTCCTAGCAAATTATAGTTTACATCCCAAAGGTCCTTCTTACGCTGTGTAAAATCGTCGAGAAAGGGCCACAATAAACTGTCAAAATGCGTTAGGAATCTCAAGGGGTAAATGTTGCTGCAAGGAAAACCAAAGAATATCCTCCTGCTGTCGGAGGCAATATTCAAACTCGAAACATTATAGCTCTACCATACATTTACATATAAATAGGTAGTGACAGAGTTTCTTCCCTTGCTTGAGTTTACTGTATGATATCTACGTTATATATGTGTTATATGTGATATTTCATAGTTCTTAAGGTTCGGATATCAATTATCACATTATCATTAGCCTATAATTAGAATTACTAAGACTTATCTAGTTTAATGAATAAATATTGAATAATAAAGATAAGTTTAATTAATTCAAATAATAATGTGATAATAAAGAGTGATATCAAAACCTTAAGAGCAATGAAGTATCACAGGGAACACATAAATAATGCAGATATAATACCGTAAATCCAAGCAAGAGATGAAATGCCGTCGCTGCCTATTTTATATGAGTTATAAGTGAAACAGGGCCTGTGATTGGCTCTAAGCCACGTTGGCCAAGTCAGTCAGTATTGGGAGGTTTGACGACCTCCCTTATAACCAAATAAGGAAAACCTCTTATTTGGTAGCAGTCTCGGAGTATCCAACGTAGGGCTTAAAATCTCAGCCGCTACCATAGCGGGCCGATTTATCGGTACACACGCGAAGTACTAATAATCTCTAGAGTTGCACCTCAATTCACTACTAGGCATGTTGTACACACTCCGAGACAACTAAAGAAGGCAGAGAAAGCGAAGGAGAGAAAGAAGTTATAGTTACCCATTTAATCTAGCTGCTCTCCTCTTAGTCTCCTCTTAGCCATGCTCCA
The DNA here is from genome assembly GCA_032716605.1 of Paralithodes platypus. Lineage (NCBI taxonomy): Eukaryota > Metazoa > Arthropoda > Malacostraca > Decapoda > Lithodidae > Paralithodes > Paralithodes platypus. Next base: position 11,276,485 of record CM064482.1, read on the forward strand.
TTTTCTATGAGCCTGCACCAGTAAATGTAACAGTATCAAGGTATCAAGTAATCAGTTTAGATTGGATGGGCAGGGGATCGGCATGAGGGCGGGATACTCTGTCGTTGGATACTCCGAGACTACTACCAAATAAGAGGTTTTCCTTATTTGGTTATAAGGGAGGTCGTCAAACCTCCCAATTTAGTAGCAGTCTGTACGTTTCCAACGTAGGGCTTGAGTCCCACATTGGAGGCGGACATCCAATAAACCACAAAAACCCAAGCCTTAGCAAAGTAGAGGACCAAGAAAAGACACAAATAAACATTTTAGTTTATTGGGAAAAAAGAGCGTAACAGTATGGTGCATATTAACACTCAAAGAGCGGGTGGTGGAGTATATTTGACTGTGCCGCCCAGCGGGGGTTTTTACCGTAAACGAGCTTGTTTCCGTGCTCGTTTTCATGCATAAACAAGAGCCAGAGCGTAATACAAGTATGTATCCCTGAAAGGGTGTTAAATGAGCTTTCCAATGACACCAGAACCATCCTTCTACGATCACTGGTTGTCTTGCAACGATCGTGCAACCGAAGGGCAAAATTGGTAAAATACGGTCATTTCTTTACATTATTACGTGTGAAACGAGTGAGGGAGGGTGGAGTAGGGCGGAGTACATCTCAGTAGCTCCACGGCCACCGTGGCGAGCGGTCATGAGGTAACCTACGCTCCTCCCACCGCTCCGCTCTCTCTCAGAGCACATTACGTGCTCAAAATTGCATGCGACTATAGCCGGGCCCCGCCACATAGTCCTTGGTTCTCTCGCCCAGCTATAGCCGGGCGCCGCCAAAGAAGGGTTAAGAAAATGCAGTTACTAGCGTATCAGTCTAGGGTCTAAAATGCACAGGCAGGTAAAGGAATATGTCATGTCGACCTTGGAATGGCACACCAACATGGGAAAGGTGAAGTCAATTGTAAAGTATTACAATAACAAAAAGCACGGCGCAGCAGGTGGATGACCTCCGAAGACACTCTTTAAGTACAAGACATGGGTATGAAGCATAGGCATACCAATACAAAAACCCGTAGACAGTATAGTCCAAATGTAATAAACCTTAAGAGTTACATCCTTAACACTAAACAGACAGTACTGTTCATACAATTATTGAAAGAGAAAGTCTTTGTACAAGCATTGGCATAGGCATGCCAATACAAAAACACATAGACAGTATAGTCCAAATGTAATAAACCTTAAGAGTTACATCCTTAACACTAAACAGACAGTACTGTTCATACAAGTATTGAAAGAGAAAGTCTTTGTACAAGCATACAAAAAGAACTCCCCCCCCCCAGTTTTAGGGAAAGGAAGAAAATACAGTATGGGATGAAGAGACACAGGAGATGGTGGACGTCACCATATGACACTCTGTAGTTACACAACATGGGTAGGAGGCAGAAACACACCAACACAAAACCCGGAAACAGTGGAGTCAGAATGTAAAAACCGTAAGAGCTACATCCTCAATACTAAACAGACAGGACATACATGTAATGAAAGAAAGGCTTTGTACAAGCATACAAAATACCTCCCCCCCCACTCCCCTTTTCAGGGAAAGGAAGAAAATACAGTATGGGATGAATACAGCATGAATAGAATCAGGATGGATGACGAAGCAGGTGACACGATGGTTTAACGCAATCCAAGGTATACCCAGCCTGGCCGTGGACATGTAGAGGTACGAAGAGACAAATGCACTGAGGGGGGACCATAACCCTGTGTCGGTTATGTCAGTGTATAAGCGTAGGAGCCCTGACCACTTGCCGTGGTGTCGACGACCCATATTAGATTGGGAGCCCAACCTCACCTCACACGACGCATCTGTGTCTATCCAGATGTCCGCCGGGGGAGCAGTCCAGGGCACCGCTGCAGCGAGCGAGCCCCGAGTGACCCAGCGTGACAGTCTCATATGTAGCAAGCGCGGTACTAGCCACAGCCAGTAAGGGGGGGGGGGGGGGGGCGATACAGGGAAGTGTTAGGGGACCAGCAGAACAAGGTGGTCGAGTCCGAGATGGCCTAAAGGCACGGTCAGTGCCGCCCAAGGTAAAGATCCCAGCAGGGAAAAAACCCAGAACACGTTCGGGAACGAGAATGGGCAGAACACGACACGTGAAGTGTTGACGCGTACACCTGACTCCTGGGAACAGGAGCACTGTGTAGGCCCCATGGCCCTCAGTGTGAAGGTGTTAAATAGCGATTGTGAACCCCAGGCTCGCGACACGGACGACTACAGCGAGTGTGTCCAGTACACAATGTGTGTAGAAGATATTATCGCGACGACACCTCCCCCTTTCATGGACCGGATTACCTGGGCCACCTCCTGAGACACTGCGTCGATGACGGGGAGGGCGCCCGAGAGGAGGTTGAGACCTCCACCTCCAGGCCAGACCCTTCTATGCCACCGTCGTGCCCACGTCCGGCGTGGCTAGTGCCGGAAGTGGGGGCGGGAGAAGCCGGTGCGGGTGCTTTGTGTCAGGCCCACCCCCAAGTCAATGAGACGGCCGGGTGAGGGGAGAGGGTATTGGCCAGGAGGAGCTACGCGTTATGCGGAGCATAGCCTCCCGTAAACTCGTCATGGAGAAAGGAACTACCACGGCCAACCTCCATCCTCCTGGCTGTCCTGACGAAAACGGAGAGCGGGCCTCGCGCTAAGGCCTGTCCCCCTCCTGCCTGAGCAAGGGAGCGTAGGACGAGGGTCCCGGAACTTGCCAGCATAGTCCACCAACAGGACGAGACGGCAAACCGGGTACAAACGGCCACGGGAGGAGCGAACACAACGCCCCCCACGGCCCGTCCCATAGCCCAAGCCCCAGGCCCGGGGCTCCTAGCCGGCGACGGACCTCCACTCACATGGTTGGAGGAGGACGACGAGGGCTTTGCCACGACCTCCCATTGGGCGGAGCATGTGTCGCTCAGCACAAGCAAGAAAGCCTCCTGCCAAGCCACCCCCAGGAACAGTCCCGGACATAAAAGGCCCGTCAAGAGGAGGTGGCTGCGGACTTCGGCAGGGGCTGACGAGCAGAAAAACCACCCGAACCTGTCGACGGCAATGGGTGGCGAACGTCCTGGACTGGGTAGGAAAAGCAAATTCAATGTAGGGCTTAAGATCCCAGTGAAGTCCGAGGAGCGGAGCAGCAGGCCAGACACAAAAGTAGAGGCCACGGTGGGGATGGTCGGTAAAATTTCAATGAAGAAAGAGGGGAATCCAATACACACAGGACCAACGCCACGTGAGCGGAGGCTTGGGACCTTTCAGCGGGTCTCTGTGTCGATCTAGGAGCAAGAGGCCGCCTGTGGAACGGATTCGAGGCACAGAAGGAAACGGAGGACATATCAAGGGAGGAAACCCAGCTAAGCAACCATTCCCTGGGTGCAGATGAATGCAAAGGGCATAAATAACCAGAGAAAAAAGCTATGTGGCCGATTCCTGGTTACAGATACAGGTCATAGGGTACATCCAAGAATGGAAAATCCACCTGTGGAGCGGGTTTCTATAGAAAGAGGAAGAGGCAGTGGACACCCCGCCTGTTTGGCAGAAAACGTGTGTAAACACAACGTGGAGTCAAGGCCGAACCTCCCTGTCAGTAAAAAGTCAAGTGTGAGCTATCCGACACCTAATTGGTACAAATAAGAGGGGAATCCAAGACACACAGGACAATTGCCACGTGAGCAGAGTCCTGGGACTTTTCAACAGGTCCCGGAGTCCACCTAATACACTAGAAGGCCGCCTATAGGGCGGAAACTAGGCACAGAAGGAGGACACAGAGGATAGAAAATCAGCCAAGTAGCCATATCCAGGACCGTACATACATTCAAACTTAGACAGGGCACCAACTTCATCAATAACCAAGGAAAAAGGCGATGTGGCCGATTCCCAGATTCAGATACAGGGTACATAAAAATGTAAAACATTCGCTTGTAGAGCGGAATTCTAGGAAAAGATGAAGAGCCAGAGGCTGTGTGTAAACACGAATGTCGAGTCAACCTGTCAAAGGGAATGTGTTCCGACACAGGTCTTCCATGACGCGACCATTCACCCCCCCCACCCCCTCCCCCGATCCACCTCGAGGACATGAGTGAGACAGAACGGGGAATGGAGAGGAGAGGGCTGGACACAGGGCAGAGGCAAGGAGTCAGAGGGCCCTGAGGGTGGGGGAAGTGGAGGGTAGCGTCGGAGGGACCACCGGAGCAGGAGCCGCCAAAGGGAAGAGGCCCATACCTGTGGCAGGTTGGGAGGCAGGAAGAGGCATGACCGGGCCGGCCCCAACCCACCATCTGCATAAGTGGGGTGGAACAAGAATCCCACCCAGGGCAGGGAGAGCTCCCTTAGGGCGGTAGAGAGGCGTAGGACAGCAGTAGGACAGCAGTAGGACAGGACGATGAATCACCCTGAAGGTCGTGGGACCCTGCAACCTCTCTGGGGAGCTCTACCGCTGGCACGGAGATGAAGGCCGTATCCCCAACAAAACCCGGACGTCATCATCACGGAAGGAAGGAGCCCTGTGCAGGACCACTTGCACGTAGCGGGAGATGATGTCCCATGAGTGACGGAGAGACCTCTTGGCCCGTCGTCCTTCCTCCGATGCAGGGTACGATTCCAGGAGTCGAAAGGCGGAGAGACCAACTCCACATCGGCGGGGGTTGTAGATATCCTTGCTGTAGCAGGCCGTGTGGAGGCAGCGCCCCTGATGGTCCAGCATGGCCGACCGATTGTATGTCGGGCGGAAGCTATTACGGCACTGAAAAATGGGGGGAGTGTTACACACCAGTGGAGGTGAGACAGGGTAAAAGTATGAGGCAGTATAGCCAAAATAGCATTTGAAACCCAAGTAAGACAATATCCAGGAAGACGCCAAGTAGCAAAGATAACAAGGAAAGGAAAGTAAAAAACACCCACACAGTAGACCATAAACACCAGGGCTGGGACAACCCCCTTTGGCAAGACCCAACCCTGGTGAACAGGTCCAATTCCTTTGGGGAAAAGAGACCCCATCCAAAATACCTGAGAAACCTCTGGGAAAGCGGAGGGAGGAGGGGGCGGAGCGGCGACGGCGTAGGTCTGGCCGGCAGTAGAGCGGGTACCAGCTGGAAGGAAAAAGGTCAAGTGTGAGCAACCCAACAGTACCCTATTAGTGGAAATAGGGGAGGGGAGGGAATCCAATACACACAGGACAATCGCCACTTTGGGTGGATTCCTAGGACTTTTCAAGAGGTCCTTGGGTCCACCTAGTACACTAGGGGGCCGCCTGTAGGGCGGAAAATAGGTACAGAAGCAGGACACAAGGAAGAGGAAACAGCCAAGTAGCTGTGTCCAAGGAGCCCTGTCCAGGTACATTTAAAAAGGGGTATAACAGGGTGCCAACACAAAAACCAAGGCAAAAGGCTATGTGGCCGATTCCTTGACATGGCACAGAGCACATCAAAAGTAGAATTTCGCTTGTATAGCGGAAACTAAATAAGATGAAGGAGCTGAGGACAACTGAAGCACCACACCTGTGTGGCGAAAAAACGTGTGTAAATACGAATGTCGAGTCAACCTGTCCATGCTTATCCTCTCTGTGAGCGGGGCCCTTACACAGTTTCCAGACATTTCCCCCCCCCCCCCCTCCCCACCCTTCCCCTATGATCAAGTAAACACAGGCAGGGGAAGAACAGAAACAGTGTGAATGTAAGAAAAGCAAGAATTTTAACAAGAGCGATAAGACCCAAACCACCAAGTCAGTTGAGACAAGAGGAAATTAGAAGGAAAGGACCTGTGTGGACCATTCCAACTGCAGTCTGCTCAAGGTAAAAAACAGGCCTAGCTTAGTTACATAACTTACACAATACACATAACAAGAGAAAACACTAGGGCAGCATCAATCCCTGAGTGAAAGAACCTAGTAACAAAGCTAAACACTGCCCGAAAAAACCCACAATTACGTTAAAGAAAAATAATAAAGAAAAGTTAGGGCAAGCGAGCAACCGACACTGTTACCAGAACCACGTATCCTCGAGTCAAGTAGGCCCGGGGAAACGAAAAGGAACTGACAAAAGTGTGAACCAGGCGACGAATTACAAGACCACCAACTATGGACATGTTGAAAAACAAGTCAGAAGGGCTTATAGGTCAGTTGAGACCATAGCAGCATGTTTGAAAGAGAATAAAGGCTGTATGCCCTATGCTCTAACAAAAGCAGAATCCAGAGAAACTTCATGCTCAAGTCTTGTAAAACTTCGACACGCCGTCATACAAAAAACAAAATAAAACAAAAATCACGCAAAAAAAGGAAAAGAAACACAATGCATCACGCGGGAAGCATACATCCTCCCCCCCCCCCCCCAAGTTATGTTAAGGGTTATTAAAGTGAACATGAACCCGAAAAGCGAGGGTAGAATAGTACACTCAACGACCGCTACGCGGCGCTGAGGGCCAACCACCCTCGAAGTAAACAATATAATTCAATACGTCTCCAGCACTCCGCGCACACCCAAAAACATGCCATAAATCCGTAGTAAAGTGCTGCCTACATCACTGAAACATCCTTCTAAAACCTCAACAGCCTGAAAAGGCTTACACTCACTTAGTTGAAGCGAAGGGGTAAGCAATATCAGGCACCCTCGAAACACAGACAAAAAGGCGTGTGTCATCGACGGTGGGCGCGAAGAGACTGATACTGTTATATGTACTGGTGCAGGCTCATAGAAAATGGAGCATGGCTAAGAGGAGAGCAGCTAGATTAAATGGGTAACTATAACTTATTTTTCTCGCCTTCGCTATTCTAATTTCTTTTCCTTCGTTAGTCGTCTCGGAGTGTGTACAACGTGCCTAGTAGTGAATTGAGGTGCAACTCTAGAGATTATTAGTACTTCGCGTTAGTACCGATAAATCGGCCCACTGTGGTAGCGGCTGAGATCTTAAGCCCTACTTTGGAAACGTAGAGACTGCTACTAAATTATAGGTTTGATTCCCGGAGGGAAGTAATGAAAACCTAATATTTAGTAGGGGCCCCGTAATCATTGACAATCTGCCTATTAATATAATAGTCTCCATTCAACACCCACATCAGCCGTTTTGAATCCACCGCCGCGGGGATGAACAGAGTATTCCTCATAAGTGTAACGCAACTTATCTTATGGAGTCGTCTATACATCGGGTACCCACTACGAAAAAACATTCGTAAAAAAAAGAGAGAAGATTTTTTTTTTTTTTGTAACTTACACAATGTTATAACACGCTTCCCACTTTGGTGGATTTCTTGCGTTGTGGCAACCCAGCTGCTCCTCACCATGCGGCCATATCTCCTTCACTGCTATATCTAGATAACAACCAAGATATTACGGCGAATGGGAAGGGGATGGATGGGAGGGCCCTACATCGTCAATGATTACGGGGCCCCTACTAAATATTAGGTTTTCATTACTTCCCTCCGGGAATCAAACCTATAATTTAATAGTGACCCCTCCATCATTGACGATCTGCCTGAATTCCCAAGACTGGAGGGGGACATTCGTAATAATATCCTAAACCTCAGAACCTTAAGGTAAAGTCAATAATTTGTATAACAGAATAAGTCTTTATTGTTAGCATACAATATAAAATATAGAAAAATATAAAAGGGATGGGAGCAGTGCTTTACTTCGAAGAAGATCTGCTTCCTAGAAGAAAAACAGGATCTCAACTCGAGATTCTATTTGATAGTGATCTGACAAGACATTCATGGCTCCCTTATCACTATACCAGATTGTAGACTATTAACAGTTTATTATCTGGCATGAAACTGACATTTGCTGACCAGATTCATACTCAACCAGAACTTGCATAGTAGTAACTATGAAAGAAGAATTTTCTTAAAATATAACTAAAATTAATTAATTTGCTTTAACATAGCCTTTCTTTTAAATACTGATAGAAAATTAGAAAAAACTAACATGTGATCTTTCACTTAGCTTCATATCAGCCACGCCAGAGGCTTTTCCCGGCGGAGGAGTCTGTTTCCGGCGGAGGGGCTTTGAAGGTATATTGTGATACTCTCAACCCCCCCCCCCTTTTTTTTCGTCCCACGAGGGATTTAACTTATTATCACAATGACCTAGTAGCTCCTCAGCCGGAAAAACACCTCCTAAAGCGCTTGCTAATGGCTAACGTCACGAAAAGGAGATGCCCGACAACTTCTCTTGAGGAAAATAAAGGGGAGATCCCGCTGACACATTTATATCTATACAAATGATGGTAGGGGGGGTACTCTTTTTCGTGACGGAAACCACTGCTGTAGGTTAATCCTAAGTGGGGTTCAAGAGTGGGGGAGTGTAAGGTAGCCGTTGTAGGCTCTCTCCTATAGCACCCAAGGATCCGCATGCCCGTCCATTATCAGAGAGGAACTTAGTATATGTTTTGTAAAAACAGTTAACCAGTAATAAGCCTGAGGCACTGAATGCTATTCCCTGCTCGAGCATCTCTTTGGTTGTCGTATCCCTTCTGGGCGGCGGAAAACTTTTCTCCGGCCGGGGACCAGAAAGGAGAAGACAAAAGAAGTTATGGGGGCGATGCCTTACTACGTTCCCCTGGAGCTGAGTCTGCCTAAGCACAGGTATGATGTCTTACAACTAAACATTCTGATGGCCCGGAGCATGAGTAGGCTAGGCTATATAAGAGCCAAGGACTGATTAACCCGTTGTGAACGTGAAACATCATAGTGTGGTCCAAAAACGAATACAGGTTAATTTATTTAAGTCACGTGGATCTATGTCCATCGTTCTTGTGGTTCCGGTCGAACGTATGCCTGAACTTCCGAACAGGCTAGCTTTGAGCCTTACCGGATGCTACATTTAGTGAGTTAGATGATTTATTGATCGTGACAAACCTACAAGGGAAAAACCGCTAGCCAGGGGGAATCCAGGACCTTGCTTGTCCGGGCCGATTGCAGCGAACATGGTCAGTAAGAGTGCAGCGTATGAAAAGACCACCGGCTACGGAGTGGACTGATAGCCCATAAACCACAGGACATCCCGATGACCTTCGCTCTCTTATTCGCTGTCAAGTCTGTTACCGGCATGAATGCTGACCTCCGGAAACCGGAAGGAATGTATATCTGAGCTTTGTTCTACTAGGCCTGCAACCTTGTCTGGTTGCTGCCAGTGCTATAGAAGCGGGGTCCTACGGAACCACAAGAACGGATGATAGAGAGAAAATGCTAACCACGGGGGTGGAGCATTGGCAAGTGTGACTGAGTTGACTAATGTAACATTCTCATAACTGGTATAGTTGCCCTCAATGGTTCCTAGCGCCTAAGCTACTCATGCCACCGGCGGGAGGAATTAGACAAGTTTTGGTCCCCCCCCTCCCACCCTCTCCGGCGGGGGGGGGGGGGGGGACCGGATAAGAATAAATTGGAGGCATAGCACGAGCGCACAGACCCCCTGGAAACTGCAAGGGGGTGAGGCTGGCATGGTATTCAAGATTGCTGGTGGTCTCATACGACCTCAGGCTATCACTAGATCCGACCGTATGTGTATCCCCAAGAAGTTACCATTCTTAAACAGCATTGTTATTACGAGGTGAGAACTGTACCTAATACCGTGCCCCCTGTGACCGAGGCCTGTTGCATACCCGAGAGTCGACACGCTCCCGCTATGCCCCATGGAGGAGTTAAACTAAATTTGTTGTTCCATTAACACCTTAAGAGCGGCCTATGCGGTTTATTTATATGTACCGCCCAGCGGGGTGTTTTTAGCCAAAATAGGGCTGTTTACGTGATCCTAAATAAGACCCAGAACGTAAAACAAGTATCTATCCCTGAAAGGGCATAAACAGAGCTTTCGAATGACACCATAACGATCCTTTTATGATGGCTAGTTTTCTTGCAATAACCGTGCAACGCGAGTGCAAAAAGCATGTAATTAGCCACTTTCCCGATACAATTCCATATATAGCGAGTGAGAGAGGGAGGAGGGAGCTGGGATTTGTGTCAGTATGTTCGCCGCGGTGGTCTGGAGCAGTCATACGCTCGCTACTCTCCTGCCACCACTTGTCTCTCTCTCTCAGCAACATTACGTGCTGAAATTGCCACTCGACCTATGTCGAGAGCCGCCACATAGTCCAGCTTTATTTAACTCGACTTATGTTGCTCGCCGCTAATTAAGGGTTAATAGTTAACTAAAAAAAAATCTTAATTGTGTTAGGGACACTAGACCCCACTATGCCTGTGACAATAGTCCCAAAAGAGATGCCCTTATCCGTTTATATCTGTCTAATCATCCCGTTGTCCTGATACCTATGCCGAATATCAGCGATCTAACCTCGGTTGAAACATGTTTCACTAAGTGAGTTACAAGACTTCAGACAGTGGAGGATTCGAACAGCGTTGGCTAGCGACTGGCGGGAGTCTAACTAAGCCTGTGAGAATTCCCTACCCACCCAGCTCTTAGAACGATTACCCGTCGCATCCGTCACATGGTGAGAGTGCCCTACACTGGTTACATGGGCCTCGGCAGGCTGTGTCGCCGAAAAAACCTGGCCGTTGGAGGGCAGGTAAACTTTAGCCTGTGTCACTGACCAGTGCTCCCCCCTACGGCTTATGTGATGCGTAGCGTGTACCAGAAGATATCCGACACCTGTCAGTTCCACGGTAGGTTACCGCAGAAGCATAGATGTAAAACCAGTTAAGTCTAATGTGCCGGGACGCGGCCCGGAAACATAGCAATGACCCTTGGCGCGGCCTGGGTGTTCATGTAAGGGCATTGTAGACCTCGGGACCCTGTACCAGAGCGCGGTGTAGGGAGAGAGATCTACAAAAAAGGGGTTTGGGATGAGGAAATCTTCCAAGAGCTGGGAGAAAAAAACAAAAACCAACAAGCGGGTACTACAGTGTGATAACAGGTTGTCTCCGCTTGTCGCTGGCCATCGTCGTGTCCGCAGCCTAAGACAACTTAGTGTGATGCCACTCTACTGACCCAAAGCATCATATTTACATCTCTTTGAGTCTGTGAATCCACCATAGATGCTGTTAGGATTGGGGAAAAAATTACCCTATAATAAACATTCTTGGGTAACCCCTGCACCATATGGAGTCTGAGAAGCTGCCTGGCTCGAACTGCCTCAAACAAGGCTGTTTGGATATCCCTGAGTGATCCCGCCGGGTGCGGCAGGAGGTACTGTTGAAAAACTCTAACAGTTTCCTCCCGACGTCTCGGCGGATTGGGTATCGGTTTAGCAATGGCTTGAGTGTGTCTCTAGTAAGCAGAAAACCAATAAACTTCCGATGGGCGTTATCCCGCACCAGGAACTTCTGTTGGAGTTAAATAGAGTCTGGAGTTAAGAAAGGAGCTGGGAAGTGTCTAGCTTCTGATTGAGGGGCAATGAGGAACTCAATTATAGCTCGTGGGACTCCGCCTGGCCGTGGCCTCAGCAAGTCAAACTCCATATGGTGCGGTGGTGGAACTGGTAGGGAAACATTGGTCGTTATGTCAATAGCAAACTGTTGGACCTCTTGATCCCAGTGCACCCATGGGCCATGTCCCACCTCTCCCAGATTTAATTCCCTTTGCTCTAGCTGTGAACGAGTTGGAGTTGGAGTAAAGGTTAGACTTGGTTCAATCAAACCCGGAAAATGATCGTTATTGTTGGCATGAGGCTAGTAGAGCAAATAGCATGATCGTTATTGTTGGCCTGAGGGCTAGAGCAGCAACTAGGAACATCTGGGGGAGGAGGGGCAAGCCGTCCTGGTTCATAGACAAAGTACTGATAACTGGTAGAGCTAGGCATTGCTATAATAGGGACCCCTATGACCTTACCCTGGGCGTCTTTGGCCCGGAAAGCTTTATGTCTATTTACCTCAATGGTCCACTCCTGTGGTACTGGAACCTCACCATATATGGATTTGTGCCTGTCCCCTGCCTTAGACGAGGTAACCGGGAGCCACAGTGTTGTATATTATATGTAAGTACTGTATATCCTGATTTGTAATACACCATGTGAGAAGGAATTCAATTGCTTTATGTTAGGGTTGATTGGATCGTGGGACTACAGAGGAGAGATGCTGTACCTTTGGAGCGGAATAAACGACTTGTAACCGCCACAATGTTTTATTGGTTACCATAATTGGCGACGAGGACTATGGAGTACCTGGACTGCAGTAGTCAAATGGATTAGGCACCCAAGATTAACGAGAAGCTATTCCCGGGGACCCAGACTCAAGATTAAGTTGTATGCTGGGCAGTTGGAACATTGACGGCTTGGGGCCTGGGAGTCTTGTTCGTCATGGCGGGAACAGCACCACAGTTTAAAATTGAACGTTTTGACCCAACGAAGATTTCTTTAGAACTATGGCTGAGTTTATTAGAAGCTAATTTTGCTCACTTGGCTGTAACAGAGTCAGATAAAAAGAAAACTGTGTTGCTAGTGTCTGTTGGTACCGAGATTTACAGTATGTTAGGCAACCTTTGTGCTCCAGATTTGCCTCATACTAAATCTTACAGTGAGCTAGTGGCTGCTCTGAAGAAAAAATTTATCGTCAAACCCTCATATCACCGTAGTCATATTTCCAGCAAAGAAAGAAGAAGACGGGAGAACATTTAAATGAATTGTATGCAGAACTGAAGGCCTTAGCTAAAGACTGTAATTTTGGAGAACAATTTGATCCAAGAGTGCGAGATCAGTTGTTTATGGCGGTAGAGCAGGAAGTATATTTTCCAAATTTAGTAGCTGAACATTTGGACTTGCAGTCAATCACATCCACTGGAATTTTTGAGAGGATGTTAAACATGGAAAAGGCATTTGTTGGAGAAAGGAGTGAGTGGCAGCAAGTAAGAGCTGTGAATGTTGGACCTAGACTAGGAAAACCACTTTGTCGTAATTGCGGATTCCCTCACGAGAGCAGCATGTGCCGTTTCAAGGATTTCACATGCCATAAGTGTAAAAAGAAGGGACATTTAAAAAGAGTGTGTGGTTCTGTGAAGCATGACTATGGGGAGGAGTATCAGGACAATCCAAAACTAAGGACAAAGAACACAGTACGGGGACTACTGGCAAAGCCTCAGGAGAGCCCAAGAAATATGCTAGAGGTACAAGACCAGTGAGGGTACTTAATGACCAAGAGGCACAGGACAGTTCGGAAGAGGATGGAGAGGGACAACTGTTGACGGTGAAGGAGTCCGTATGTGCGGTGAAGGCAGAGATTTTCAATTTTGTAATAAATGAAAAGCAGGTACCCTTGGAGATTGATAGTGGCGCATCAGTCCCTACTTTGACATCGGATTGGGCTAGGTTATTGAAGCTGGAGGTCGAGCCTTCAAGGAAGAGATTAGTGGCTTATGATAATTCTACTGTGCAGGTGATAGGTAAATTGCAGGCACTGGTCAAATACAATGGTAAGGAGGTGAGTCAGCCCTTTTATATAGTTGATTCCTCAAATAACAATTTATGTGGGAAGGATCTCATGGCCAAAGTGGGGATTCATTTGGCTGGATTAGACAAAAATTCCAAAATTCAGCAGGTTCAAGAGGCAAGCCATTTATTAGACCAGTACTGTGTTAACCCTAGCTAGCCTATCTCAAGCATAGTAGCCAAGGTACAGGTTAAGAATTATGTTTCTCCAAAATTTATGAAGGCTCGCACAGTTCCTTTTTATCATAAACCAATGGTTGAAGATGCTTTAGATAAGCTTGTTAACCCGGCAAGCGCGATAGGCCTCACGGAAGGCTTCCTATAGGGAACGCGATAGGCCTCACGGAAGCAGGACCATAAAAAAAGCCTTCCATAAAAAAAAAGGGCCTATCAAAACAAAGGAATTTGTCTCTAGGTGAGATAATTCCCCTCCAGTACTCATCCATGTAAATCTCACCCACCCCTCTCCCCTCCTTCCCCACCTTATTCCCCCCTCCCTCCCCTCCTCAATTATCACCTATTTTTCCTCTTATTATCATCATTTATCGGTTATTTTTCTCTCCCGCGATAATGTAGCACAAGTGGGTTGCATAAAAGATCGTTATGCAACACCCAGACACCGGCACACACCGCCCCGCTCTCCTCAGTTGACTCCCAGACAGCGAGAGGGGAAGGCTGCCTGTCTCTCTCTCTCGCCTGAGATTATGACCGGGTGGCCAATATCTTCGTTTTTCACCACCCAAATGCTTTTCCCACTTATTTTAGCACTCTTGAAGGTTCATATATACATCATATATGTAAAATAAAAGCATACCGAAAACAAATAATGGTTTATATTGTAAATATAACGAATTCTGTCAGAATCCAGGGCTAGAAATGCACAAATAACTACCCTAGCACCTACATCTATATCGCGCTTGTCAGGTTAAGGAAGGTATTTTGGAACCAATTTCTTGTAGTGAGTGGGCAGCACCAATTGTACCAATTCTGAAGGCTGACCAGAAATCAATGAGAATATGTGGTGATTTTAAAGAACTGAATAAGCAAATTTGGTGTGATAAGTACCCTCTTCCTAAGATTGACGAGTTATTATCAGGAATTGGTAACGGTAAGGTATTTCCTAAGATTGACCTGCAGAATGCTTATTTGCAAATTCCAGTAGATGAGAAGAGCCAAGAACTCTTAGTGATCAACACTCAGAAAGGACTGTTCAAGTATAGGAGGTTACCTTTTGGTCTCTCATCATCTCCAGCTGTCTTTCAAAGGTTTATTTCCCAATTAATTGCTCAAGTAGAAGGTGTAGCAGCCTATCTAGATGACATAATCATTGCAGGTGACACAAAGGCTGAACATGATGAGAGGCTGAAGAGAGTACTCAACATTTTACAAGCTCATAATGTTCAGATTAACAAGAAGTCTAAGTTGCATGTAAGTGACATGGAATATTTAGGGTATCATATATCTGGTCATGGCATTAAGCCTTCTCCAAGCAAACTTCAGGCTATACTAGAGGCACCTTCCCCTCAGTCAACTGCAGAAGTACACTCCTTCTTGGGAATGATTACTTGTTACTGTAAATTTATTAAGAACTTTTCAACCAAGCTTTCACCTTTGTATGATCTGTTGAAGAAAGGTGCAAAATTTCAGTGGACAGCCCTAGAGCACAAGGCATTTGAAGCCATCAAAAGGGATTTAAAAAACTCAACCTTGCTAACTAATTTTGATGGTCAATCTCCTCTGATTGTGGAAGTAGATGCATCTCCTACTGGGGTGGGTTGTGTTTTGTTGCAGGTCCAGGAGGGTGAAGAGAAACCAGTGTACTTTGCAAGCAAAAAAATGACAGCAGCGGAAAAGAATTACGCCCAAATTGACACAGGCTTTAGTTTATGCGGTCAAGAGGTTTAGATATGTTTTGCTTGGAAGGCCTTTTGTAGCTAGGACAGATCACAGGCCTTTACTTGGATTGTTTGGCAATGGGAAGCCAATTCCTTCTAATGCAAATGCCAGAATCCAAAGATGGGCTTTGTTGCTGTCCCAATATGATTATGACTTGGTTCACAAATCAGGAAAAGATAATGTAGTGGCAGATGCGCTCAGTAGGCTACCAGTTAATGATGATATTGTGTCAGGAACCCCGGCTGAGTACACTAAATTGGTAGAATCATTAGATTTTGAGGAGATTTCCTTTGCCACTATCAGAGGACTAAGTAAGAAGGATGTAATTCTCTGTCAGTTGTTGAACTGTCTGAAGTATGGATGGAGTAATGATATCAGCCCGCAGTTGGCTGAGTATGCCAGGGTGAAAAATTACTTAAGCCGTCATGATAATGCAATTCTGTACAGAAACAGAGTGGTAGTTCCAAGGGATCTGCGCTGTAAGGTCTTGGAGCACTTGCATGTTGGCCATAATGGTATTTCAGCTATGAAGGCGGAGTCAAGGAACTGGGTGTGGTGGCCAAAGATTGACCAAGATATTTCAGAACTAACAAGATGTTGCAACATTTGCTTTAAGAATATGATACCACCCACCACTCCAGTCCTTTCCTGGCCAGATGCTGGATCACCATGGTCTAGATTACATATAGATTATGCAGGGCCCTTGGAAAACAAGTATTTTCTGGTTATTGTAGATGCACACACCAAATTTCTAGATGTCCATGTAATTAATTCCATGACCTCTGCTGCTACCATTGAGTTGCTCAGAAAATCCCTTTGTAATTTTGGATTGCCTGATACCATTGTTTCAGATAATGCCCCTTACTTTGTGTCTGAGGAGATGCAGCAATTTTTGAACAAAAATGGCATAAAGCATATAACCCCAGCTCCTTACAATCCTTCTTCTAATGGCTTGGCCGAAAGGGCCGTGAGAACCTTGAAGGAAGGATTAAAGAAATTTGTGCAGGGTAGTTTGAATACCAAGCTCTGTAGATTCTTGTATAATCAGAGAAAAACCAGCCATGCTACAACAGGTAAGCCTCCCACTGAATTGATGTTTAACAGAAATTTCAAAGTAACGGTGGAGTCCGTCAAATGTGAACCTCCAAAAGACAGGGAGTTGACCAAGATAGGAGACAGGGTCTTTAGTGAAGGAGAAATACTCTTCAAGTTTGGGGATGCTGTCTTTGTTAAACATTTTGGCAAGGGAGATTCTTGGGTAAGAGGAAAAGTTGTGGAGGTATTGGGATTGAGAAATTATAAAGTCCAGGTTCAAGATTTTGGAAATATTATATGGAAAAGGCATGCCGATCAAATCATGCACAGATTTCTTGTATCTCCTTCACCTCAAGCTTCTTGTAGTATAAAGCCTAAGGAGGGTCTAATGGGGCCAAGTTTTGTGGAGCAAGTCGGGTCAGCTACTTCTCCAACTTGTACTGATTCCGGCCAAGAGCCATTGGTGGTTAATGATTCACCGGAGCAGGAGAATACAAATGAGACCACTGGGTGTCCAAGGACCCCTGAACTAAGACGCTGCACTAGGAGTGTTAAGCCTCCGGAGAGACTTAATTTATAGTAAGGCTTAAGCAATTATAGGAAGAATTGTTGATTATTTGTATAATTGCATATATGATATCACTGTAAATGTTCCTAGCATTTAATATACCGTACTGTACATTAAGAAAACAACAATTATTTTGTCTTTGGAGTTCTATTGCTGGTAGGCCTATTTTAGGTTATCCACTTATTTGTTTAATATATTTTCTTAATTGTCTTTATTTTGTTGTTCTTATTTTATTCGGGCTATAATATTTTCCAAATTCTGGGAAGGAGAAGTGTTGTATATTATATGTAAGTACTATATATCCTGATTTGTAATATGCCATGTGAGAAGGAATTCAATTGCTTTATGTTAGGGTTGATTGGATCGTGGGACTACAGAGCATCAACAACAACAACCACCCATAGGCCTACAACACCACCACCAGCAACAGCAGGCTGAATTACAACAGCAACAGCTGCAACAACTCCAAACACAACAGCCCCAGCAACAACAGCAACCCATACAACAACAGCATCAACAACAACAACAGCAGCAGCAACAACAACAGCAGCAGCAACAAACACAACAGCACCAGCACCAGCAGGTGCAACAGCAACAGCAGCAACAACAGCAGGTGCAGCAGCAACAACAGCAAGTGCAGCAGCAGCAACAGAATCAACAAAAGCAACAACACCAGCGACAACTACAACAACAACAACAATCCAAACGAACCCAGCAGCAGCATTCATATCAAAGGCAACACCAGGTGAGGCAGCAGCAGCGACCACAACAGCAACAACACTGAACACAACAGCAATCTTTATCGTCGGCAACGAGAGAAGATAATACAGTGCCAGCTACACCATCCTCAAATTTACCTACACAAAGTGAACCAAATGAAGGAGACAATGCAAGGGAAAACCCATGGACTATGGTCAAATGGGTGAATGGCAAGCCTCGCTACTCTAGGGAAGGCGAGCAGGTTCACCCTAGACCGAGAAAACAGCTAGGAATTAAAGGTAGGGGCAAGGATACTGGCCTCAATACTATCAAAAGGCCCCGACTAGCTAGGGTGTTTGCCACAGGATTCAACCCTAGTGTTACTGCTGAGAATCTCAAGATATACTTGGCTGATAACCTACATATAAATATAGAGGTAAGACAGCTGACCACCCTCTCCAGTTCCACTAGCTGTGCCTCCTTTTGTATAACTAGCGAATGTCCAGATCCAGATGTTTTCATCAATCCTGACCTGTGGCCAGAAGATGCATATGTCAACTGGTACAGAGAACCAAGACAATATCCCAATGAGGACAGTGCAGAGGCTTCTGGGACTTGGAGGCATCGCACACCACTATCCAACCCGCAGTAATGGAGGAGATACCAACAACAGCAGCAAGTATAAAAGTAACTTCATACAACTGCAGAGGACTCCCCAAAACAAAGAGGAATCTCCTGTTGCGACCTGACATCGTATCTACATTAAGGACCAGTGACATAGTCTGCCTTCAGGAAACCTGGTACACAAAACAGGACTTAGGTAATTTGAACATATTAGATAAAGATTTCCATGGGTACGGGGTCTCCACTACGGACACACGTGATGGTATTGTGGCAGGTCACCCCCAAGGGGGAGTTGCAATAATGTGGAGATCGTGCCTAGATAGTGTAATTATAACAATTGAGACAAATTTAAGCTGGTGTGCGGGAATACAGCTGGAAGTGGGACACAGAACATTTGCAATATTTTGTGTTTACTTACCGTATCAGTGTGCAGAAAATGAAGAACTTTATTTGGAAAAGTTAGGGGAGCTTGGTGGCCTAATTTCTGAATTAGAGATAACGTGTTACTCAGTGGTAGGTGATTGGAATGCTACCCCTCACGAGTTGGGTGGTTCCATGTTTGCTAAACATATGTTAAGGTTTTGTGATGAGCAAGGTTTAATTTTGTCCTCCAAAATCCTGCTTCCAGAAAATAGCTATACATATGTTAGTGAAGCGTGGGAGACCAGGTCGTGGCTTGATCATGCAATCTCTAGCTCTGACTTTCATGACTCTATCTCAGAAATGGCCATAAGATACGACATTACGGATGACGACCACATACCTATAGAATTAACAATCCAAATGAATAAGGCACCGGAAATAACAGAAACTAGCAATAACATCAAGGCAAAAGTTCCATGGAATGTAATCTCAAATGAAGAGTGCCAAATGTACTGTGATAAAACCAAAGACTTATTAAATAGGGTGCAATATGATGGTAATGGTGTAGCACAATGCAGGGATCCAAAATGTAGTGATGCACAACACAGAAAGGACATTATTAAATTTTACAATAGTATAATAGATTCTTTATCAAAAGCGGGGGAAAGTATTTTTAATAGCCATAAATAGAAGTACTCATTCAATAAGCCAGGTTGGCAAGACTATGTGGCTGACCTGTATCAGGCCTCCAGAGATGCTAGGTCTCATTGGCTTGAAGTAGGTCAGCCTAGACAGGGGCCTATATTTGAACTTCACAAAAGAGCAAAGGCTAGGACCAAATATGCCATTAGATTTATTAAGCAAAATGAAACCCAATTAAGGAAGGAAGCCCTTGCAAAGAGTCTGGCAGAAAAGGATACTAACTGTTTTTGGAAGAACTTCAGATCCATGCAAAATTGTAACACACCATTACCTGTCAGTGTTGAGGGGGTTACGGGTGAAGAGAACATTGCTGACTTATGGAAAACTAATTTTAATGAACTACTTAACAGTGTAAACCAAAGGTCTACTAATGGTGCAATTCAATATGTGAAAGATAGTAATTATGAAGACATTAAAGTGACTGAAAGTGATCTTGAGAATGCCATAAGAAAACTTAACCTAAACAAAGCTTGTGGGCTGGATGGTATAATTATGCAGAACATCTTAAATATGCAGATAAGTTGTTAATAGATAAACTTAGTTCTTGCATCACCAGTCTATTTACGCATGGTGTCCTGCCGGAGTCTATGATATCCGTAATACTTGTTCCTGTCATTAAAGATAAATCAGGTAAAATTACAGCTAAAGACAACTACCGCCCAGTAGCACTTGCTAGTGTGGTGAGTAAGGTAGTTGAAATGATATTGCTAGAAAGAATGTCTGCATATATTGTCACCAGCAGCAATCAGTTTGGCTTTAAGAAAAATCACGGCACAGACCAATGCATATATGTGCTGAAAGAAGTGATTGATACATACAACAAGCTAAATAGCTCAATTTTCTCTTGTTTTCTTGATGCAAGTAAGGCATAGGGTGTGTCACAAAACCTTATTTGAAAAATTAGTTAACAGGGGAGTGCCTAGCTATATTGTTAGGATACTTATTTTCTGGTATGCTAATCAAAAAATGTGTGTAAGATGGGGCAACATCCTGTCAGGCTCTTTCGCCGTAACCAATGGTGTTAGGCAGGGGGGGATATTGTCTCCGTATCTTTTTAACGTCTACATGGATGATCTTAGTCTGGAGCTGAACAAGACTCGCACTGGGTGCTGCATTGGCAGCACCATTGTAAATCATCTCATGTATGCTGATGACCTAGCCTTAATCGCGCCCTCTGGAGTAGGACTTGATAAATTATTAAGAGTATGTGAACAATTTTGAATCGAACATTCAGTCAAATTTAATCCTATAAAGAGCAATATCATAATATTTAAATCTAACCTTCTATTGAAATCAAAGCTACCTAAATTCCATTTGTATGAAGAAATTATAGAAGAAGTAAGTAAAGTAAAGTATCTAGGACACTATATTTCAAGTGATCGCTCAGATGATGAGGATATGGGTCGTCAGCGAAGGCAACTTTACATGCAGGGAAATTCAATATTAAGAAAATTTCATATGTGCACATGGGATACAAAAATAACATTGTTCAACTCCTACTGCTCACCAATGTATACAGCACAACTATGGTGGAACTATAAGAAAATGACAGTGAATAGACTAAGTATCTCATATCACAATATCATGAAAATGTTTCTGGGGCTCTCAAAATATGAGAGTACAAGTACGCTATGTGCCTATATGAACTTACACTGTTACCAATCACTCATTAGAAAGCTAACATATAAATTCATTCAGCGCCTTAACACTTCTGAGAACAGTATCATTAAAATGCTACAAACTCCAAGCATAGTGTACACCTCTAGGATCCAGGCACACTGGAGGAAGTTGCTTTATATTTAACCTTAAGTAATGATTTCAGGTCTGTTACTCTACAGAATTAGCATACCGGTACTGAACCTCATAGTGCAGTACAGTATTGGTATTCCTATTTTGTACTGTAGCAATATACTGTACCGGAAGCTAAATGATGTGAGGCATGGTACTGTACACAATTAGGACAGTGGTTTTGGTAACACAGTAGTTTGATGACCACTGTTTTTGGTTGAGGCAGTGCTGTGAACTACATGATAGCAAACTGCGTATAATTTAATTTCTTTTTATTTTATGTAGCCTATGTACAGTAGCTTATATATATTTATGTTACTGTAAGGTATATATGGACCCCAGTATGGTCCCCTCTGTACTGTGTGAGTCTGAAATAAATTATTATTATTATTATTATTATTATTATTACAGAGGAGAGACGCTGTACCTTTGGAGCGGAATAAACGGCTTGTAACCGCCACGATGTTTCATTGGTTACCACACACAACCTGCCTGGTTCTTGGCGACCCTGAAGCTGATCTTCCGTTTGTGACTGAGATGGGGGGAGTGGAGCAATGGGGTCAGAGCCAGAAGTTATGATGTGATCCGGCGGAAGCTTCAAGGGTTCCGCCGCCGAGTGACTTGCTACAGTAATTTTGGAAGGCCTGGCCTTAGGTTGCGTGCTCGAAACTGTCTCCATTTCCGCCGCGTTACCTGCCAGCCTGCTAGCCTGTGACAACTTATCGGGACCGTCTACACCTGGTTGGGTCCCCTTGACCCCCCTTGGTGTGACTCCGGACCCGGTCTGTAAGTCCTCCGCACGATTACTATCGTCGGAGAGTCTTAAGTTAGACATTGCCGCAGCCGTTGGCATATCTTGGTCCGGAATCACATTGATTGTGGTTGGTGACAGGGGACGGAGTGGACCGTGTTCCGGTATTACGTTAGTGGCTGGTGACCGAGGATTGGGGGGAACCGAATGTAACAACAAAATCTCCTCGTCCGCCGAGGTGACAGGCACGGATCCTTGTGGTGGGGTGACCGTTACCTCAGTATGATCCCTAGGGCGCTTGGAAATAGCACATTGTTGGAGGACCTTGTGCAATAATTCATCTAACTGTTGCGCTGTGACATATTTGGATCTTTGTCGCTTTAGGAACCTAGATTTTACCTTTCCAGCAGGAGTTGGTTCTTCTACCTGTACCATTAGACTTGGTTCTATTAGTTCCTTACCTTCATCCCGCAGAGTTATTGGGTGGGGAACTTTTATCGGTGACCTTTCAGTGCGTGTTCCCGAAGCCTGACTACCACGTCGAGAGGGTTTTCGAACCTCATCCCATGGGACTGTACTTAACTTAGTTTCCACCCTAGTTTGGCCTGCAGGGACAGACTCTGACCTACAGGTGGGGGCTACTAAACTTTTGTTACTGGCTTCTGACCTAGTGGACAAACCTGGGGCGTCTATCATCGGCGTGACTACTCCCGCCGTTGTATCCTGACCTTGGACCGTGGCAGGCGCCGGAGACAAATTGAGCCCAATGTTGCCGTCTGGTAAATTAGTTTGAGATAGCACTAACTTAGAACCTTGAAGTTGTATTCTAACTCTTGGTCTAACCCTCCTCGCTGGTAGGGGTTGCTCGGCACTCGCTCCGCCGGAACCGGGGAAAACCACCGGCGTCGTCGGAACGGATGTCGAGGGAACCGGCGACAAAGCTGACTTACACATCTGGGTGAGGGGGCTATCCTGGGTGTCCGCTGCCATGTAGGTGTGCCGCGGACTGGACAACTTGCGCACCTTAGCCGGCAGGTGTTCTACACTGGACGCCTTCTGACGAAGTCGTTGGGATGAGTCCGGTTGAGTAGGAAGTACAATCTCCGGCGACTCAGAACGAGCTCTCTTAGTGTGGGGAGGGGAGTGACTTTCAGATGACCCAGATGAATGGGGGGAAGCAAGGTTTGAATTGGGTACTGAAGGAACAATTGCCTGGCGGACTAAGGGATCATCAAAAGAGTACAGGCGTATGATTCTCATTAATTCTGCCGTGTCGCAGAATAATTCAGCATCCGCTACCCTTGCAGCGTAAGACCCGAACTTATTGTTTATTTCAATCAAAGTTAACAAGCATGACATATCTTGGTTGTCTAGCCATTCATCGAAAAGATCCGAGCAAACCGGACATTTACTGGCCGTCCATGAAAAGGTAGTCTTGTCCAAACATCTAACACAGCGGATATATAACCTGTGCGCCGCTACTGGGACAGACAAACAAGTAGGCGTAGAGCAAATCTAGAAGTTAGGCATGGTTACTGACTCCCCTCCCCGCCGGGGACAGTCCCTCCTCAGCTGTGCTGCTCCGGATGTGAAGAATCTGGAAATTGAAATTTCCAGGAATCAATGCTCATAAGTATAACCTGAGAGGTGATAATAACATCCTACTTACTTCCCGGCGACGAAAGCATTTGTGAGCCACAGCCCACCCATTTTCTCGCCACCTGGTAGGTGTCGTGAACAACCCCGCGCCCTTTTCAATCGGAGTGAAGTCATGCGTGACTGCTTACCTATGACATGGGTCACTGGCCCTATTCGGACGTCTAGCGAGCGTCGTCCTGCAGCTGCTTGCTAACTAGATACTGCTACACCTTTTACCCAACTGTGCCGCCGGGCGTAGTGGGAGGGAAAAACTAGCAAGATAACCCCCCAACTGGGCTGCCGGGCCGGCGGGGTAAACTGGAAAGTCACAGGGCGAGTCTGATAATCAACAGTTGAAAACCGTCCTCCCTTCGCCGGCCCGTGCACGACCGCCGGCAGGGAGGGTAGTGGTAAACTACTAGTCAAAGGAGGGGAAAGCAAGCCCAAGCACGCCAGCGCGGTGGTAGCCGGGCCTAGTACGAATACAGAGGGCCGGCGGGCCAAGGAACAAGGAAAAACCAGTCAAGAGCACAAGACCACTAATCCCGAACCAAAACAACCCCACAAAATAAGAATTACTCCTACAGATCCAAGAACGAGATGAAACTCAAACCGGAGATCACAGGAAAAAGGGGGAGGGCATAATATAAATATCATATAATAACAATGCACCCCTAAACCGTAAGGAGACCCTAACATGGCTGGCCACTAGGCATAAGTAATCCTTACCTTGGGAAGAAAGACTAACCCTGAAGACAACACGGCCACAGCACGAAGGGGAGAGGCCCACGAGAGGGGCCCGGGAGCAGGCTCGAACACCAGAAGATCCCACACCATGTGTGACAATCCTTAAACTGGAGCGTCTGCTAATATGAAAAAAACATATGGCCCCCTAGGCCCACACGCTGGACTGAAGACCTACTGCGAAGAACCTAGCCTGGTAACTAGAAATAATCAACAGCTAAGGCGCGTATAAACAAGAAAACACACACACGTGGCGACTGACTTGGAGAACACGTAAGCGCCTGACACGTACCCTAATTTAACACTTCCTGCGGGCAACCAAACGGGTAGCCTGTGCTACCTAGTCCTAAACCCTGTTCAATATAACTCAGATATATACAAATGAGTAAGGACTCACAAGAAACTGAGTGAACGATGAATGAAGCGGAGCGCACGCGAGACACGTCCGATTTGGTTGCTCCCGGAGAAGAGAAGGAGGTATGGCCGAATGGTGAGGAGCGGCTGGGTTGCCACAACGCAAGAAATCCACCAAAGTGGGAAGCGTGTCATAACATAGTTTAAGTTAAAAACAAAAAAAATTCTTCTCTTATTTTTTTCGAAAGTTTTTTCGTAGTGGGTGCTTGATCTATAGACATAGAGAAATTGCATTACACTTATGAGGAATACTCTGTTCATCCCCGCGGCGGTGGATTCAAACCGGCTGACGCGGGTGTTGAATGGAGACTATTATATTAATAGGCAGATCGTCAATGATGGAGGGGCCACTATTATATATATATATATATATATATACAGTATATAGCCTACTGAGTGGTCCAATAAGTGCTAACAATTCTAACTGAACACCATTTTATTCAAAATGAAGAGTTGTTTCCTTTTGTTTTTGTTAGAAATCCGTCACAGAGGCATGCACATTTTGTGTGATGTGGATTATATGTAAATATATCACCATTTATGAACACAGCTCACTAATTAATGCTATGCTCAATCCATGTGCCACATCGCTGAATTACAGCTCCTACACGAACATTGAAGTTTGTGCTAATCTTGTCACACATTTCACGTGGAATCCTTATGATTTCCTGATTAATGTTTTCCTTCAGTGTTTCTATTGTTTGTGGACTGTTGCTGTAAACTATATTTTCCAAATATCACCAAAAGAAGTAGTCTGGATGGGAAAGGTCTGGGGAATGTGCAGGCCAAGAGTTGTCAGTACGATGTGAGATCATGCTGTGTCCAGGGAAGAAACGAAGGAGGTACTCTATGGATATATTGGAGCAATGCGGTGTTGCCCCATCCTGCTAAAGAATTATGGTATTCATGTCAACTCCTTGTTTTATTTCTCAGTGCTGGAATGAAGTTCTTCTTCATCAATGCAACATATCGTTCGAAGTTGACAGTAACTGGATGCCCACTATCGTCCTCAATCCAAATACAGACCAATGATCCCCTTGCGACTGGTAGCATACCAAAGAGTAACTTTCTCCTCAATGAGAGGTCAAACAACATATTGTACCAAACTCGCATGTCCTGCTTATTAACATGTCCACTACGGTGATAATGCACCTAGTCAATGAAAAACATTAAGTCTAGCAAACTAGAATGGGCTTCAGTTCTCTGGTTGATGCTTTGACCAAAAGCAAGTCTCTCAGCCTTATTTCCATGTCTGAGCTTGTAAAACCTGTATTTTGAAGGGAAACATGTGGAGATCCTGGTGCATTATGCACATAACAGTACTCCCTGAAAGAACTGCCTCCAATAACAAACGTCATGTTGATTTCATGGTGATCCCGCCAAACGGTCTTAATGTTATTCTTTGTCCTAACAGACCATGACCGGCCTACCACTGTGACCAATATGTTTGTCCCCAACACTTCCTGTTTCACTGAATTTATCTAGGAGACGTCCAACTGTAAGTCTACTAGAAGCATTTCTATATACCCGATATATATATACATATATACAGTATATATACTGCATATATATATATATATATATATATATATATATATATATATATATATATATATATATATATATATATATATATATATATATTCTTTAATTTCTCCTACATATTGATATCTACATCTCCAACTTCCTTACAACCCGAAACTCGTAAGTGATAATTGGACCGGTGGTGACACTCAACATATGCCTAGCTCTCCTTATTAGCTGATTTCTCGATACTTAATGGAAATATATGAAACTACTATGGCTGTGTGTCATATTAATGCCAAGTTTTCAGAATAACCATCATCTTTCGCTACAAAATCTACCTTATAGCCGAGTAACAAAATCTACCTTATAGCCGAGTAACAAAATCTACCTTATAGCCGAGTAACAAAATCTACCTTATAGCCGAGTAACAAAATCTACCTTATAGCCGAGTAACAAAATCTACCTTATAGCCGAGTAACAAAATCTACCTTATAGCCGAGTAACAAAATCTACCTTATAGCCGAGTAACAAAATCTACCTTATAGCCGAGTAACAAAATCTA
Source organism: Paralithodes platypus (assembly GCA_032716605.1). Taxonomy (NCBI): domain Eukaryota; kingdom Metazoa; phylum Arthropoda; class Malacostraca; order Decapoda; family Lithodidae; genus Paralithodes; species Paralithodes platypus. Next base: position 11,303,189 of record CM064482.1, read on the forward strand.
CCTTATAGTAACAAAATCTACCTTATAGTAACAAAATCTACCTTATAGTAACAAAATCTACCTTATAGTAACAAAATCTACCTTATAGCCGAGTAACAAAATCTACCATATAGCCGAGTAACAAAATCTACCTTATAGCCGAGTAACAAAATCTACCTTATAGCCGAGTAACAAAATCTACCTTATAGCCGAGTAACAAAATCTACCTTATAGCCGAGTAACAAAATCTACCTTATAGCCGAGTAACAAAATCTACCTTATAGCCGAGTAACAAAATCTACCTTATAGCCGAGTAACAAAATCTACCTTATAGCCGAGTAACAAAGATAGAAACATGACAATTTACCCTCAGCTGGATAAAAATAGACTATAACACGGATTTACATTAATATAAGGTGTTGGAAATCTGGTAGAAGTTTGTAAAGTGCTAAGTGAGAGAGAGAGAGAGAGAGAGAGAGAGAGAGAGAGAGAGAGAGAGAGAGAGAGAGAGAGAGAGAGAGAGAGAGAGAGAGAGAGAGATTTAAGGGTTGCCAGGTAACATAATAAGCAGTATCACCTCCCGCATTACCTTCCACCCACACCCCACCTACTGATACTATAACTAGCAAAAATGGTTCCCGTACCACGCAACCATTTCAACCAACCTGTAGCCCATTTCAACCAACCTGTAGCTCATTTCAACCAATTAGTAGCCCATTTCAACCAACTGTAGCTTATTTCAACCAAACTGTAGCCCATTTCAACCAAACTGTAGCCCATTTCAACCAACCTGTAGCCCATTTCAACCAACTGTAGCTTATTTCAACCAACTAGTTACCATATAAACCAACTAGTAGACCATTTTGACCATCTAGTAGACCATTTCAAGCAACCAGTAGATAATTTCATCCAACCAGCAGACTATTTCAACCAACCTGTAGACCCTTTCAAGTAGACCATTTTAAGTAACCAGTCGAGAATTTCATCCAACAAGTAGACCATTTCAACCACTCAGTAGACCATTTCAATCAACCAGTATACCATTTCAACCAACCTGGAGACCAACTCTAGCTCTTCCCAAGCCTTTTGGCATCTAGCCAAAATCCTCTCCAACTATTTCACTTCCTCGTCTTTCCCTCCTCTTTTCTACTCTTTTCCACGGTCACTTTTTCCTCTGACAAAGCTGAACTCTTCGCGCTAGAAACTCCACCTTGGACGATTCCGGCGCTACTGCCCCATCTCCACCCCTCTCTCACTTACTTATGCCCAATATCGTAATCTCTTCTAAGAATGTACTCTCAGCCCACTCATGGCTTAACCCGGGAATGGCAAGAACACTCTTAAGAGGTTTTGGAGGGCAAAGGCGAGGACCCTCTTAAGAGGTACGGCCTAAAAAAAAAACTTTTAAAAGGCCCCAGTAGCACTTAAAACAAGTGAAATGGTTATTAACCCTTTCACGCACATATGACGCAGAGGTTACCAGATTAGCAATAAGAAATAGAGTTCTCTCACTCTTATAATTACCTCTCCAAAATTAGTTTTCTGCCCACAGCTAACTCAGAGACAACTGCAGAGGTTGAAGTAACTAAACTAAAGGTTTATAAATACCCCTGATGGTAACAAAGGCTTTAACCCTTGTCTAGCGGGAGTTTTGGGCTTATTTGGGCATATTCAGGCCCTCCTGAATGATAAATCAAGTATCTGCATTAAAAAAAAAATGTATTCAGCAAAACACTAGGCGCTAAAATCTTCAAAATGAGACCAGAACGAGCTACGTAGCACTCGTGGTTCTCATACAGTGGTACCAGTATGTACCAGTACATGGGAGTTTAGCGTATAGCGGCATATTTTTCCCAGCTATGCTCACTACTGGCTACACTGCCGGCCTCTCGAGAACACAGGGAACATGAGTTAATGGGCGGCGGTAAGCCCTGGGAGTTGGCTGTCTGGCCCGCTGTGCTCCCGGCCATTTGCACTCAATTTTAACCCTTTAAAAGCCTTAATAATGCTCCTAACTTGCTGCAAATTGGAGGCGGACTTAAGTCCGCCCCCAATCTTTAAGGGTTAAAGTACCCCCAATAGGCTCAAAATTGCGTCACATGTCGGAGAGGGTTAAGCGAGATAATTCCCCTCGATACCTCCTATCACTACTCCACATCTGTCAAAATCCCCTCCTTCCCCCCTTTCCCCCCCCTCCCCCCCTTCAATTATCACCTATTTTCCATGTTATTCCCTTATTCATTGGTATATTTTCGTGTAAACATCTCCAAACCGATCCTAGGCTGCGGTCTTGTGTGTGTCTATGCGTGGGAAAGAGAGAGAGAGAGAGAGAGAGAGAGACAGGCCTCAGTCACTCTCCAGGCTTCGAGAAAGGAGGGTGTGGGCCTCCCCTGTCTCTCACCTCATGAATGAACGCTCGGCAATAATTCGCGATTTTCTCCATCCAAACAATATTCCCACTTGTTCTATTGTTGTTACATGTTACTATCTTCATATTAAACGTAAAATAGGCGCATATGAATAAGTAATAACGATATTCATTGTAAAATTACAATTATAGGCGGGAATAGAGCTAAATATTGCCGCCCAGAAGTGTGGTGTTCACTACACCCTGCGCGCGCTCGCCGGGTTAATACTAAGAAGGCGTACGGACCGGATGGTGTTCCTCTTGTTCTCCCGTACCAACTCCCTGCTTAGGCAAACTCTTTCGTTTATGCCTTTCCTCTAACGTCCTTCCTTCTTGCTGGAAGTTTGCTCTTATTCAACCTGTCCCAAAGAAGGGTGACCCCCCCCAACCCTCGAACTATCGTCCAATTGCTCTCATATCTTGCATCTCTAAAGTTATTTAAACTATTCTTAACTCAAATTTTGTTAAGCATTTATCTTCCCATAATCTACTTTCAGATCGCCAGTACGGTTTCCTTAAATTAAGGGCCGCTCTACTGGTGATCTTCTTGATTATTTAACTAATTCTTGGTCATCCTCCTTTCGAGACTTTGGTGAAACTTTTTCTATTGCACTAGACATATCAAAAGCCTTCGATAGAGTCTGGCACAAATCTCTAAAGTCCAAATTACCCTCCCTTTGGTTTCTATCCCTCTATCTGTGTCTTTATCTCTAATTTCCTTTCAGACCGCTCCATAGCGGCAGAGCCATCGCTCACTTCCTCAACCTATCAACTCTGGTGTTCCTCCTTCCTGTCTCCTATCACCGTCTGTGTTGGTGGTGTAAATTGGTTTTGATGCTTATGTTCTGGGTGTGGTGTCCCGAGTTCGAATCCCGGGAGGATCATATGCTTTCATTAGTAATTCTAGTGTATTGGGGTTTGTAAAGGGGTGTTCCTTAATTGATGAATTATCTCCTAGACTGTACCTATCCACTCATATGCTGATGACTCTACCTTACACTATTCAACTAGTTTTTTTACATCAACCCAGCACGCAATCACTAAAAAACTCACATAAAAGGGCCATAGAACGCCTACCTTCTGATCTATCAATAATTTCGGACTGGGGCAGAGAAAATCTTGTTACTTTCAACACCTCCAAGAACCAAATTCTCCAAGTATCCCTCTATCGCAATCTACCGGAAGACTAATAATTATTCTTCAGCAACACACAAATTAACCCTCCATCCTCTCTCAATATTCTAGGTGTATCTTTTCATCCGACCTTTCTTGGAAAGATCATATTACCACTCTTGCTAAAACGGCTTCCCAAAAGATGGGTGTGTTCAACCGTCTCCGTGGGTTCCTCACCCCCGCACAGCTTCTTGCTCTGTATCAAGGCACAGTGCGCCCCTGTATTGAGCATTGTTCGCATGTGTGGGGAGGCTCCACCCATACCGCATTTCTAGAAAGAGTAGAGTCTAAAGCATTTTGTCTCATTAACTTATTTCCTCTTACTAGTTCCCTATATTCTCTTTCTACACGCCGCAATATTGTATTTCTCTCACTCTTCTATCGCTATTACAACAATCAGTGTTCTTCAGTGCTCTCTCAGTGCATACCCCCTCCCTTACGGCGAGTGCGAGGCACCCGTCTTTCAACACAGTCCCACTCCTATTCTATCCAGCTCTCCAACCAAAGAATTGTAAAATTTTCTTGGTTTTTCTTCAACTCAACAAGTGAACTCTGGAACTCTCTCCTCAATTAATCTTTCCTTCATCCTGTGACTTAAACTGCTTTAAGCTTATTGTGTCCAGTAATTTTGACGGCAACGTCCCTTGAATTTGGCTCTGTCACTTTTTTGGCTTCGGGGGAAACACTCATTACAGGCGACCTGCCTTTTGTCTCCTTCTTACACATATATTTGTTTTCTTTTTATCAGTATCTCTTAACCAGTGGCAGCTCAACCAATACTGTTTGGTTAGGTCAAGTTAAAATGGCACATATTTGGTTGGTCCTGGTTCAATTGGCTTTGATTGAGATATAGTGATTGGAATGGTCTACCGGTTCAATTGTCTGTAAATCCATGTACATACACCTTAACCCTTTCAGTCCGGGTGATGTCCATTCCATTTTATTCTGGTTACTATAAGTCTATTTTATTCAATTTAGGAAGGACCTTCAGGCTTCAAAATATCTCAATCCATCTTTTTAACTACCACAGATCCTTCCTAAGCTGCATAAAAACATCTAAGTCTTTCTAAAAAATGTAACAAATATAACGAACCCTAGAGGATCTGTCATAGGTAGAGGGTTAATGGGGGATGAGCGTATTTATTTGCTCATTTATGTTTTTTTTTTTTTTTTTTTTTTAGTTTCTTCCCTAGCCCTCCATCAAGCTTAAGGAAACACCCTCCCAAGACCCTCCTTCAATATAAATTTGTATATATTTCGATAGAAAAAAATTCCGTCAGAAGGCCGTTTTCTCTTAAATTACATGCTCGCTATCGCTCGCCAGGAAAAAAACGACCCCTAAATGACACGAAAAGTCTTAATATTGACAAAGAAATGGAGCTAAAGGTATTAAAATCGCGAAACTACCGGGCCGAACGTCCTAAAATCTGAAAACTAATGGGGCTAAACATGAGGAAGAATGGAGATCAGAAAAACGACCCATCTCCCCTTAATCTAGATATAATATAATTCTGCTATGCCTACAGGTTCTTAACACCTTACGAGCGGCCTATGCGGTTTATTTATATGTACCGCCCAGCGGGGTGTTTTTAGCCAAAATAGGGCTGTTTACGTGATCATTTTCATGCCTAAATAAGACCCAGAACGTAAAACAAGTACCTATCCCTGAAAGGGCATAAACAGAGCTTTCGAATGACACCATAATGATCCTTTTATGATGGCTAGTTTTCTTGCAATAACCGTGCAACGCGAGTGCAAAAAGCATGTAATTAGCCACTTTCCCGATACAATTCCTTATATAGCGAGTGAGAGAGGGAGGAGGGAGCTGGGATTCGTGTCAGTATTTTCGCCTCGGTGGTCTGGAGCAGTCATACGCTCGCTACTCTCCTGCCACCACTTGTCTCTCTCTCTCAGCAACATTACGTGCTGAAATTGCCACTCGACCTATGTCGAGCGCCGCCACATAGTCCAGCTTTATTAAATACGACTTATGTGGTGAGCCTCTAATTAAGGGTTAAGTTGAGCAAAATCCTCTAGCTGCAACATTAATAATACAAATTGTGGTATGATTGAAGTGGCTTATTACTATCTACATATTATAGGTTTGAGTCCCGGAGGGAAGAAAGAAAACCTAATATTTAGTAGTGGCCCCAGAATTATTGACGATATGCCTTATACAGTAATGGCACTCTTCAAACCCTAGCGTCAGCTGTTTGAAACACCCGCTACAGGGAGAGAGAGATACCAAACATCGTAAGGGTACGCTAATTCTCTTACGGAATCGTCCTTATGATCGGGATCTCACTACGAAAAAACTTTGTAAATTATAAAAAAGAAAAAATTACATTAGATCCGCTAAAACTAAGCTTCCCAACTTGTGGATGTTTTCCCGTGCGTGCTTGTCCGCAGACGCTGATTCGCCTGGCGTCATTACGCCTTCAATGATATATGAAGACTACTTAAAACATCAACGAATGGGAAGGGGATGGAAGGGAGGGCCAAAATCGTCAATAATTCCGGGGCCACTACTAAATATTAGGTTTTCCTTCTTCATTCCGGGACTCAAATCTATAATTTATTAGTGCCCCTTCATTGTTGACGATATGCCTGATATCTCAAGTCTGGAGGGGGACATTCGTGCCAATATCAAAACTACTAACAAATCAACAATAGGATGAGAAAATACCCAACTATAGCGTTCTAATAAAGTATTTATTGTGTACACACAAAATATACAGTTATAAAAATGGAAAAGTAAATGCAGGCAGCGCACTTCAAAGAAGACCTGCGTGTACATAACCTATCAGGTACACTCATTAATTAGGTACAAGTAACAATTGAATACCAATGTGTCCAACATTTTTAAATCATTAAACATCTTTTTGTTCATGAATATACATTCTTACAAAATATTAAGATACTCTTGACTGACTAGTCCTCAAGTAATACAAGGTACAAAATATTTTTGGGCATATCCTGCACACAAAATATTTACACATGACGTATTGCATAAATTTAGCAATATATCTATGTATAAAAATACACTGAAAAATAAAACATCTTGAACTGCGGCCGCCGCAGTATCTTAAGATTACGTATATCACATACCACTTTGTATATCACATACTACTTGTCCGGCGGGATTGGAGGTCTTGCTTCTCCAGTAACCCCCCCCCCCCACTTCTTTTTTAATTCTAAAAATTAGCCTTAATTTTAAAAGCACTTAGACCTATCAGACCCGCTGTCTTAATGTTACACAGGTTAGACTTGGTCTATCTAGGGCAACAGAGAGATATCACATTAGGAAGGTGTGGTTAGATGCCCAGAGTTGCGTATTGGCAATGTCTTGAACCGAGAAATTCTTTAAGAATCTGAGGGATACCACCCATTTCCTGATGTCATGCGCTCGCCCCACAACACCGGGGTTGCTTTCCCTTATGGCTTCAATAAGTAATGAAGCTAACTTCCTTTTTGTAATGCGATTTCCCTTACTATTAACCCAGAGGGCACCCCGTTGATTAGGCCGGGTCACTCCCATTAACTTTATCAGAGATTGCACCGGGGGCAACTGGTGGTGAGCATCTCCTCATTTGAGCGCCGGCACTGTGAATGCCGTAAAAAGATGCTCACTAAGCTAATTTTTTGCAATGAACGTAGGAGATGGCGCAATGTGAAACTCCTTATTGCGTAGCCCAAACCTAAGACAATTAGGTTCGTTACTCATCGGCGCCAGCTCAGAGACCCGGTTTCCTGTAGCCAAAGCCATAAGGAACACAGCCTTCTATAAGATTAAATCAAAAGTTGGATTGTGACTATATTTTCGAGAATACAGTATAGTAAAGACAATGCTTTGTCAAGTGACCAGGTAGTCATGGCGGGGTGGTGGACGAAGCTTGAAACATGCCCTCATAAAACCTCTCTCCTCCCCCTGCGGTACAGAGAGTCCAGTTAAATAAAAAAAGGGGACCCTGATTGCTGTTAAATGTTTTTTAAGTGTTACTACTGAATATCTTTTATGTTCAAATAGGTAATCCAGGTATTTGAAAATCAATGATACTGATGCATCAGTTTGAGCAGTTTCCACTATCCAAGTCGTAAAGGATTTCCAGTGTGACTGGTATTGACGTCTGGTTGAAAGAGTATACTGATTCATAAATTTATTAGCTATACTTTCACCATAGGGAGTTAACCCGGCAGGTGCCGGGAGACTCTTAAGAGGTTTTACTGGGCGACTGCGGGGAGACTCTTAGGCCTAAAAAACAACTTTTAAAAGGCCCCAGTAGCACTTGAATTTTTTTTCTTTTTTTACTTTCCCCTCGGCAATGCCTCATATCACTCCTCCACATCCCCTCCTTTCCCCCCCCCCCCCCCTCCCTTCAATTATCACCTATTTTCCCTGTTATTCCCTTATTCTTTGGTATATTTTCGTCCAAACATTAGAAAGCCGGGTGCAGGGTGTGGTCATCTGTGTGTATATGCGTGGGAAAGAGAGAGAGATATAGAGAGAGGCCTCAGTCTCTCTCCAGGCCTCGAGAGAGGAGGATGTGTTGCCGGCTGGCTCACAATTGATGAATGAAACTCTCACTTTCAATTCGCGATTTTGACCATACAAATTATATTCCCACTTGTTTTATTGTTGTAACATGTTACTATCTTCATATTAAACGTAAAATAGGCACATATGGATAAGTATTAACCCTTAAAAAGCGGCTCACCACATAAGTCGAGTTGAAAAAACTGGCAAAAAACGGGTGAAAAAAGGGTGGAAATCGAGTGAAAATGGGTGGGATAGTAATGATCCATACGTCCGTCATCTGTGGCCTCCCGGCCCACACTAACTCCAGTTTCCCCACCGCGCGGGAGGATGACAGTGTAACCAATAGTTCGCTAAAAGTGAGCAAGGTAGCAAAATCAGCTAAACTTCCATCTTCGAGGTAACACTGTCAGTGCTCCACGAGTGCTACGTAGCTGTATGTGGCGTCATTGTGTAGCGATTTCCACCTAGTTTTCGGCGCAATACAGTTCCTTTCATACTGATGGTTGATATAGCAGTCAGAACGGCCTGAAAAGGCCCAAAACGGCCACAGAGGGCCCGCTAGACAGGGGTTAATTATATTTATGGTAAAATAACGATTTTAGTGAGGAAAGAGTCATAATACCTACGCACAGAGACATGGTGTATACTACAGGGGCTGCGCAGCCCAGAGGTTAACCATTTGGCCTTTTGAATATCCATAATGCAAAAGTCAGCGAGGTCTTGAGGTTGCCAATTGTTTCCAAGTGGAAGTACGAGATCGGGAGTGACACCGGGTTCTCGCACCACGTCTTCAATTGGGAATACTACACCTGAGCCGGCCACAGAGGTGAGATCATCGAGACTATGCCTCGATAATCCCGTAGTTTTTGAACAATTTGACACATGACTGAAGCGTCTGGTGGAGGAAATAGATAAATGGAATTCCACCTGTTCCAATCCACCATTAATGCGCCTGGACACCCCGCCCGGGTGACTTCTCGGCGGGTCAGGTAGAGAGGAAGTTTGTGGCTTACCTCGGATGCGAATAAATCCACTTGTGGCTCTGCAATCATCTTTTGGAAGATGGTTTGCTTGAGAGTACATTCCACTATTGTGCTCTGTCTCCGAGACAGAGCGTCTGCCCAAACGTTGGCCAAGCCCGGCAGATATGATGCGTGAAGATGAATGTTTAGCTTTTCGGCTAACACAAATATTTTTTCCGACAACTCTAGCAATGTGCGAGACCTCGTTGACCCTTGCTTCTGAATGCAGGCTACTGCATTCAGATTGTCCATTCGAAAGGCTATTGATTTCCCCTGCAAATTGAAACCGTGAGCCTGAAGGAAAATTAAGGATACTATTGACTCTTTCGCATTTACGTGAAACTCCTTGGATTGGGACCAAAGCCCTTGACCCTGATGCCCTAGGTTTGACTGATAGCCCCAACCTATTGTACCTGAAGCATCGGTGTCTACCCATACCGTAGGTGGAGGAGAAGTCCATGTCATGATTGAGTGCAATATTTCCGGCCTCGCCCAGACCGCTAGTAAGTTGTGGATTCATTTTGGGATTCGCCATATTTTGTCCGCCGGCAACAGTGGAAAGTGATTGTTTCCCTCCAAGAATAACCTCTTGACTTTCAACCGGCCCAACTTCACAGTAAGTTTAATCAAGTTGAGAGAGCCGACTGGGGAATCCCACACCTTCCTCATCGAAGTCAGACTGTGGAGAAAATTAAACAATTTCCTGCAAAATCTGTTCCGATTATCCACACTCTGACTGAGGGTTAGATGTGTTGTGTCCCAAACCAGACCTATCTACTGAATTACCCTTGTTGGGACAAGATTCGACTTTGCCAAGTTGATATTGAACCCTAGGGATTTGACATGTTTGATAATGGATTGTACATGGTTGAGGCATTGGATCTCGGACTCTGCCACCACCAGCCAGTCGTCTATGACCGTGATCCCTTGATTTAACCTCTCGGCTGCGCAGCCCCTGTAGTATACACCATACCCCTGTGCGTAGGTATTATGATTCTTTCCTCACTAAAATAATTAATTTACCATAAATATAATTAATACTTATCCATATGTGCCTATTTTACGTTTAATATGAAGATAGTAACATGTGACAACAATACAACAAGTGGGAATAGTGTTTAGATGGTCAAAATCGCGAATAAATACGGAGCGGCCCATTCATGAAATGTGGAGCAGAGCGAGGCAACCCCACCTCTCGCGAGGTCTGGAGCATGACTGAGAGTCTTACCCCAGCCTCTACCTCTGCCAACACACTCGCTTGTCACATAACCACACCCTGCAACCGGCTTGCAGATGTTAGCACAAAAATATACAAATGAATAAGGGAATAACAGGGAAAATAGGTGATAATTGAAGGGGTGGGGGAGGGGGGAAGGAGGGGACTTTGACAGATGTGGAGAAGTGATATGAGGTATGGAGGAAAAAAAACATTCAAATGCTACTGGGGCCTTTTAAAAGTTTTTTTTTTTTTAGGCCTAGGATCTTAAGAGTCTCCCCGCAGTCGCCCAGTAAAACCTCTTAAGAGTCTCTAGCTGCCGGGTTAATAGTGGTAGCAAAGCTTGTGGGACTAATTTGGTGAATATTCTTGGTGCCAGGTTCAGACCGAATGGCATCCTTTGAAAGACATAAGTCTGATGCTCTATCCTCAAGGCGAGGAATTTTTGGAACCTTTTGTTTACTGGGACATGCCAATAGGCTTCCGTCAGGTCTACAGAATACATCCAACCTTGCGGTGGAAGTGTTAATCTGATCTGATTCACAGTGAGCATCCTGAACGATGCGTTGTGAATGTAGTGATTCAGGTAAGACAGGTCTATGACTGGCCTCATCTGAGTACTGTCCCTCTTTGGCACTAGAAAAAGTCTGGACGTGAAAACTGAGCAAGTTGAATTGACTGGGACAATAATACGCTTGGTGATCATTTCCTGGACTAGTGACTCCACCTATAAAGACAAATCATTGACTTCTAGTGGTTGACGTAAGCGAGGTCGCCGGAGCCACCGCCAGGTTATGCCCTTGCGTACTACTGTTCGTGCCCAAGTTCGTCGGGGCCAAGCCCAGTGATAAGTCCGGAATGACCCAGTCATGAAACTCGGCTTGTTCGGCAGAACTACACTCGTATCCAACTCGCCCACGACAGGCACCGGGAGTGAGAGAGTTTTGTGTATGACTAGTTTTTTTACTGTGGTGTGGTAGGGTTAGACGGCTGATTGATAGTTGCAGTCGTTGACCCCTGTCCTGGTTATTGTTTAGTTTGCCCTCTATACCACTTACCGGACCCTTTACCCTTAGTGCTTCTATGTGCAGTACTACTTCCCGGCGTGGAAGGGGTTTTGAAGGTCGGAAAATACTTAGTCCCACTTGTGTGAGCCTTCTGACTTAATTGAGGTTTTGTGTAAGGCTTAGCGAACTTATGAGACTCCTTCTGTGCCAGGGAGGCAGTTGCTCTAGAGACGTCTACTATGAAGCTAAACACAGTCCTCCAAGTATTGGGGCAGACAAGAGTTAGTGTTAATACTGGGGTTAAAATTACCGGGCGACCAATGTCCTCCGGCACTTTCTTAACTAGGTGGACCCTTAGGTCTTGACGTGCACGGACCGCCTCCAAGAAGGCGATCCTAACGTCGCCCAAAGAATTAATTGAGTTTAGTAGGATCAAGCGTCTAGACAGCTTAAGCGCCTTTTTGACATGTGAATCTGTGACTGCTTGGTTGGTCCTGACTAGTGACTGAGCTATCTGATGACTTATCAAAAACTGAGAGAGAAGCCGTAAACCTTTCTGTCTTAACTTAAAGTCCTTGTCTAATTGAGTAGGGGGTGGGCTTGAAAAGGGTTCCTGCATCTCCCACAACGACAATTTAGGGGCTTTTAAGAAATCTAATAGAGCTTGAGATACCCCCCTTGCTACCACAACTGGGAGGGAAAAACAGCTGTGGTGTTCCTGTGGGATTTGGTGAGAGGAATTACTGGTGATGGTAGAAGCGAATTGCTGAGCTTCCACCTCCCAGTCAACCCATGGGCCTGTCCCTACCTCTCCTATCTGCAACACTGGATTGCCGGATTGGTCTCTGATAGTCACTGTATCGAGTTCCGGCGTTAAAAGAGCCAGTGCTTTTACATCATTAAACCCATCCGACTTAGACCAATCCGCATACAGTCATGCAGATGAGCTAGGACCGAGAGCTGGAGAAAAAGAGTACACAAAATATTCAGGGGTATAAACACTTGGTATAGCCTTGACTGACACATCCAATATTTCATCTGATGAATTTAGAACACGTAACTTCCTATTCTCATTCATTTGAATTAACAAGTGCTCTTGCACTGGAAGCTCTCCCGAAATCGTTGGTTGCGCAACAGAAAGATTCTGGGCCGTCACAGTTACCCAAGATTGGTCTGGGCCGTACAGTAACGGCATGGGGCCTTTTCTTAGGGGCATTTTCTCCAAAGGTGGAGGAATGACATCTGTGATTACTCTAACGTTGGACGTAGTCAATGTCGAAGTTGACTGCGAAATACTAGAGCAAGTGATAGGGGCGGGAAAATGAGGTTGTTTAGTTACTACTTTGGCCGATTCCTACGGTCGAGCAACTGATGTGGTCGGAGGAGCTTCCGGCGCCATCTTATCCCTCTGATTTTTTTTTTTTTTTTTTTTAAATATATCTTCCAAATCTGCCCTAGTCACAAAATCTTTATTGGAATCCCCAGAAGCCGCTGATTCAACCTCCGAAAGGCCTGCCGAAGGCAATGGTGGGCCGGCGGGCAACTGCTCTACTTCCTCCTGCTCATTGCACTGGTCTTCCATATCCTCAGTGGTTTCTCCCGCCACACTTTGCACCGCAGGGAGTAAGTGTTCACGTTCCAACTCTTCCCAACTCAAGTTCGGAATTGAAGATGGTACTTGTTCTGCATATTGCTGCACACTTTCACTGTCTGTGGCCTCTGAGGCAACGGAAATATGACTGTCAGCACTGTCCCTACTATCCGTCGGGTATCCCCTGTATTTGTAGGCTAAAACATTTGCCGGCACATGAACATATTGTACATTACTTTGTGGAAGTTCAACACGTGGGATAGAAAATTCTGGCCTAAGTGATTGAGGTAATCTATTACTTTCACTAGCACCTTCCCTGGGAGGCATCTCTGCTGCCTCCTTTCCCACCTCCAACGTGCCAGATTGGACTTTAGGCCTGGAGGAGGTAGGGACGAAGGAAAGACGAGGAGGCCCCGGCGATTGCCGGCGCCCCGAACATGATTTCTCCGTACAGAATTTAAGTTTCTGTCCAACACTTTTCCCGCCTGAATGAGTAGCGACTGATGCCGCCGATCCAGGTGAGGTCCTCCTTTTCTTGCTCGCCGGTTGTCGTACTTGAGCCGATGAACATGAGGACTGTTTTAACGGCGAGTGTGATCTTGACCGGGGCCTTTCCTCTTGCGAAGAATCCGGCCGTGGGAGGATATCTTTACGTATAGGCGAGTCCTTCCGGCTGAGCCGAAAAATCCGTTGCAAGAAGCCTTCTCTTCCGCCAGGATTTTTAATGTTACTTCGACCATGATTGGGTTCATTGGATCGTTATTCTTGCCCACCGTAGAGGGTTTCCCGTAAAATAGTACTCCACTAAATCCGCCGGAAGTAAGAACCAAACCTTATGTGTCTTCTACCTCGTTTGCAACGAGATAGCCCAACACAACACGTACATGGGTATAATAGTCAGGACGTCTCCTAACATCTTCCTTTCATAAATAACACTAACACATGAAAGGGAAGGTCACATTTTATGGCTACAATTATTACAGTATATTGAATAATAATAATGCATCCTAGCCATAAAATCAACTCCTACCATGATGCAGGCCTAGGGCAAGCAACACGACAAAATAGCAACACTCTTACCTCCAGGAAGAACCAGTAGCCAACCACCTCACAACGACACGCACGCATGGAAGGGACGACGCAGAAAACTATAGAAGATCTTCACTATGTGAAGCAACCCTTAAACTATAGAGACTGCCGATGAAGAAAACATGCTAAACCTACCAGACGAGTAGCAGCCAAGCGTAGCCCTGCATTAAAAGCCTCCTAAATAACTAATAGGCTAAGCTGAAAGCAGAGAAATAATGACAAAACACTAACAATGGCGCACGTGTCGAAGGGGAGCGTGTGGAGGCCAGCACAAACCACCCTTAACCCACTGAACCCCAGCTAGTTTAGATTAAATGTACACTGAGAGACCAGCAGATTTGGCGTTTTTTTTTTTTTTTTCAAATAGCTTAAATAGGTGAGAAATGAAGAATAACACACACAAAATCACTCACCTCGGTCATTTTGGGGTCCTATGGGGAGGGGGAGGGGGGGGCAGCCTCAGCCATCAGCTGATGCCGGGCGGCCTTCAAGCTTCCCGCCCTTCAAGACACAGCTGAGCGGCAGCATGGCAGATGTACGATGCGTCCAGTTTTCGAGTGACGGTTATTTACACCACCCGAGCATCATGTGTGCCTTCATAGTTCAGATATTAGGAACATGTATCACATATTGTCATTGTAAGTGAAGTTACAGTGTGATAAGTGCATAGATTCAAGCTTAATAAGTGTCGAGGGAGTGGCAAGCCTCGCGCGCGTCCCCTGGCTACCATGTCGACTGGCGGGCTGGCGGCCACCTTGTTCATAGACTCACGCACGTACACACTGCCAGCTGAATGACACCCGACTTTCCCTTCACTCACTCTCACTTTTATTATGCCTCTCTCACGTACTCTGTTTATTGATTTTATACTTTACCGTATATTTTATAGTTAGAATATGAGTGTTACACATTGTTTTAGGCACTTTTGACTTAGAAATAAGGGTTTTGACGTATTCTTAGTGGGGAGACAGGGGAGGTGGTGGTGAAGGCAGGGGGAGTGGGGGAGGACCAGTGTACACATAAACTTGCTGTGTATGTAGCAACATGACACACTATCTCATCTCTTCTTACCCCTACCATGACCTGGCGGAATTTTGAGGAATGCCGTGGGGTCTGGGTCATCCTCCTCCTCCTCTTCCCCACTTGGTGGGGAGTAAACTATGTTATGGGAAGCATTAGGGGAGCGATAAACATAGCGAAGCGACGAAGTACAAGGCAACTGGGCCGGGCGGAGGGTGGGAGGCCGCCCAGTCCTTCCACTCCCGCGCTCTCTCTCCCCACTCCCCACCGCGGCAGGACTTGGGTATTGCCAATTGATAAGTATTGCCACTGTAGAGCAACAACATATGGTATATCCCATATGAATTTGAACCCTCTAGCTACCATAGGATAAGAATAAATAAGCACAAAAGTGACGGTGGGATAAGTGGGTAAACTGGCTTTCCCCATCCGCCCTTACTCACCCGCGTGGATGGGCTAGGAGGTTGCTGCGTACCGCCACTGTTCGGCAACATAAGGTAGTTTCCCATACTATCCTCAAGCCTCTAGCTACCATAGGACATGAGTAAATCATTTCGAAGTAGCGGACGCAACGTACGTGGCGCTGGGGTTTAGCGTTACATACATTGCCGACGCATACGCTGTGGCGCTGGGATCCAATGGGTTAACTAACACACTCCTGTGGGTCGTGCCAATGGGGACGCCCGACCTATCTAGTCTGAACTTATTCTAGAACATCTCAGTTAATACAAATGAGCAAAAGACTCACTAGGAGACTAGTAGAATGAAGAGAGGTCAGGAAAACACGTCCGGAGGCACGAGTCACAGAGAGAGGAAGGCGGAATGACGCAAGGCGGATCAGCATCTTCGGACAAGCACGCACAGGAAAACATCCACAAGTTGGGAAGCTTGGTTTTAGCGGTTCTAATGTAATTTTTTATTTTTTATAATTTACGAAGTTTTTTCGTAGTGAGCTCCCGATCATAAGGACGATTCCGTAAGAGAATTAGCGTACCCTTACGATGTTTGGTATCTCTCTCTCCCTGTGGCGGGTGTTTCAAACAGCTGACGCTAGGGTTTGAAGAGTGCCATTACTGTACAAGGAATATCGTCAATGATGAAGGGGCCACTAATAAATAGTCGTTTTGTATTTATCTGGCGAAAACTGTATTCCCATAGCAGGCTATTACTCGATATAATGGAAAACTATGAAACAAATATGTCTCTGCATCATAATAATGTTACGTGTTCATTATAAACAACACATTTGTTTTTTTTAAAAAGACCTCCGTCTACGTATTGTGAAAAACCTGTTATCCTCCGGCAAATTGTGGGGTTGAGTGAGTGAAGGGGGGGACAGTGAATGAAGGAGGATACATGTTTTTCATAATACGTGTTGCTAGCCCCAAACGCGTGAGCAACTGTGGCTTTCAACCATCCGACACATCCCCCTTTTATTTATGTGCATCACACATGTTACATACAAATAAAGTTTATGTTTTGTTTTACCCTACTGTGGAAAGACTACGGATACACCACTCCAGCCCGGGCCTCACACAGTGGCATGACCCAGTCCAGTCGAACTGAGCTCATGACGCTGGTGGCATTGCCCCGGAGGATAGCCATCCCTAGTCTTTGCTTGAGCCAGAGGGTTTCCCGGGGTTCTCCTGAAACTTCTCTGATTTTACGGCCTATTTCATTCACCATCTTAAGGGTGGTAGGGCCGAAGACTCCTGAAGTTTCGAATGCCAGGGGCTCGAACTGATGATTTCTGGCGATGGCTTGATATTTTTCTCGCTTTTTATTTTCTGCTATCCGGGCGGCTTCACCTGCTTCGTCGGCGTTTCTGGCGATGTTGGTTGTGGAGAAAGTGTCAACACATGTGGCATCCCACACGAGGCACCGGCCATTCTTGTAAGGGAAAGTGGTCATCCCATCTGGCCGTTTGCCGTCTTCTCTGTGAAGTCCATGTGGTTCGAGGATTGATGCACGGTTAGCACTCTGGAGGGCCCGTTTTATGACATCATTTAGTGCAGAGTGTCTTGGCAGGCGGCCTGCGTTGTAATTACATGACAAGGCATGGTGACCTTGAGCATCCATCCCCCTACCACACTTGCAAGTGTGTGGGTGACAAACTGCCGCACCCACTCTGAGCGCGATGGCAACCCGGAGCGCTTCAGCATCCAAGTGAGTTCCAAGAGGTGGGATGGGGATGGCGTGTAACCACAAGCCACTCTCCGAATGGGCGGCTGCCTGGAGGCGTGCTTTTGCAACCTGGTCTGCATTGGTTAGGAGATTTTCTTGAGTTTTCTTCGCCGAGATGGTATCCCACGCTTTCTGCTTGCTCCTGGAGGTACCCTGAGGCTCCTCCTCTACTCCTGTACTTTCCTTCCAGGTGTTAATCGCGGCTGTTACGTCCCAATTAAGTGTCATTCCGGGTTGAGAAGAAAGGATGGACACTACAAGGTCGTTGGTCGCGATGAGGGAAGAGATATTTTATCTACAACATTTTCATAATAGCTCAGTAATTCAGATGGAGAAAGTGGCAATTTAGTCAGGTGAAAAGAGGACTAAAACACTAAACCTATTGATACCTGGTCTAATACATCTTACTTTGATATTGAACACAAACTTCTCATTTATCTATTATTAGCAATCATCCGTCCAGTCACCTATCAATCTATTTACCTAATAACCAGCCTATCCACCTATCTATTTCACGACCTATCTATCTACCTACTAACCAGCCTACCCATGTATTTATTTCACGACCTACCAATCAACCTACCCATCTATCTATTTCGCTACCTACCAACCAACCTACCCATCTATCTATTTCACTACCTACCAACCAACCTACCCATCTATCTATTTCACTACCTACCAACCAACCTACCCATCTATCTATTTCACTACCTACCAACCAACCTACCCATCTATCTACCTACCAACCAACCTACCTATATATCTATCTACCTACCAACCAACCTACCTATATATCTATCTACCTACCAACCAACCTACCCATCTATCTATTTCACTACCTACCAACCAACCTACCCATATATCTACCTACCCATCTATCTATCTATCTACCTACCAACCAACCTACCAATCTATCTATTTCACTACCTACCAACCAACCTATCTATCTATCTATCTATCTACCTACCAACCAACCTACCCATCTATCTATTTCACTACCTACCAACCAACCTATCTATCTATCTATCTATCTACCTACCAACCAACCTACCCCTCTATCTATTTCACTACCTACCAACCAACCTACCCATCTACCTATTTCACTACCTACCAACCAACCTACACATCTACCTATTTCACTACCTACCATCCAACCTACCCATTTCACTACCTACCAACCAACCTACCCATCTACCTATTTCACTACCTACCAACCAACCTACCCATCTACCTATTTCACTACCTACCAACCAACCTACCCATCTACCTATTTCACTACCTACCAACCAAACTACCCATCTACCTATTTCACTACCTACCAACCAACCTACCCATCTATCTATTTCACTACCTACCAACCAACCTACCCATCTACCTATTTCACTACCTACCAACCAACCTACCCATCTACCTATTTCACGACCTACCAACCAACCTACCCATCTATCTATTTCACGACCTACCAACCAACCTACCCATCTATCTATTTCACTACCTACCATCCAACCTACCCATCTACCTATTTCACTACCTACCAACCAACCTACCCATCTACCTATTTCATGACCTACCAACCAACCTACCCATCTATCTATTTCACTACCTACCAACCAACCTACCCATCTATCTATTTCACTACCTACCAACCAACCTACCCATATATCTATTTCACGACCTACCAACCAACCTACCCATCTATCTATTTCACTACCTACCAACCAACCTACCCATATATCTATTTCACTACCTACCAACCAACCTACCCATCTATCTATTTCACTACCTACCAACCAACCTACCCATCTATCTATTTCACGACCTACCAACCAACCTACCCATCTATCTATTTCACTACCTACCAACCAACCTACCCATCTACCTATTTCACTACCTACCAACCAACCTACCCATCTACCTATTTCACTACCTACCAATCTATCTATTTCACTACCTACCAACCAACCTACCCATCTATCTATTTCACTACCTACCAACCAACCTACCCATCTACCTATTTCACTACCTACCAACCAAACTACTCATCTACCTATTTCGCTACCTACCAACCAACCTACCCATCTATCTATTTCACTACCTACCAACTAACCTACCCATATATCTATCTATTTATCTACCTACCAACCAACCTACCCATCTACCAATTTCACTACCTATCAACCAACCTACCCATCTACCTATTTCACAACCTATCTATCTACCTACCGACCATCCTATCTATCTATTTCACTACCTATCTATCTATCTACCGACCAACCTATCTATCGACCTCTTTCCTCCGTCCGTTTAGGCAGCACAACAATAAAAAGAGCGATTGTAATGAAAACAGTTATTATCCACTAGCCCCCCCATAGTAGAATATCCGATGGGTGGCTGTTTCCTGTCCAGCGCACCACTCTGATTGGTTGCTTCCCTGTACACTGCGATACAGACGAGACGAACGCCCTACCCACTACATCAGCCGATCCCCCTCGGAACTGACGTATTAGCTATACTAAGAGACCTATACTCAGCGACCCTGATAGACCCTGAGAATAGTAATCAACATAACAGACCTATCCCTAAACTCTGCTATCATCAACCCAACTTCTTTATACCTGGACAGCTCTGTTCTTATATTAAGAGCGTAAGTTGCTTGACTTTAACATTTACCTCCACAACACCCGCTTGACACATTATAAATTATTGCTTTAGCTACTATGCCCCATTGAGAATAAAAATAAAAATAAGTCACGCGTATTCTCGGGGTAGAACATTGTAAATACTAGATGCTATTCTTAATCATTATTCATGATATCCACTGTGTGTTTATTGCTGACTATTTATTGTTTATTTGTTTATGTTAGTCCCACAAGGTGCCCAAGAGCATCTATTACTGCCATCAGTGATTCATGTATGTTATTGTATTCACTCAAATATGTATATATTATAGGTTTGAGTCCCGGAGGGAAGAAGGAAAACCTAATATTTAGTAGTGGCCCCGGAATCATTGACGATATGCCTATAATATAATGGCACTCTTTCAAACCCTTGCGTCATTTGTTTAAAACACCCGCCACGGGGAGCAGAGAGGCCACACATCGTAAGGGTACGCTAATTCTCTTACGGAATCGTCTTTATGATTGGGTACTCACTACGAAGAAACTTCGTAAAATATAATAAAATAAAATTAAAATTAGAACTGCTATAACCAAGCTTCCCACCTTGTGGATGTTTTCCTGTGCAGAATATTCCCGAGACTCTGATCCGCCCAGCGTCATAACGTCCTTCAATGATATATCAAGATTCACTTAAAAACATCAACGAATGGGAAGGGGATGGAAGGGAGGGCCCGCATCATCAATGATTCCGGGGCCACTACTAAATATTAGGTTTTCCTTCTTCCCTCCGGGACTCAAACCTATAATTTATTAGTGGCCCCTCCATCATTGATGATATGCCTGATATCTCAAGACTGGAGGGGGACATTCGTGACAATATCAAAATCTACTAACAAATCAACAATAGGCTGAGAAAAAACACCCAAAACTAGTATTCTTAAATTTATTTTGTTCATACAAAATTGGTATAAAAAATGGAAAAGAAATGCAGGCAGCGTACTTCTAAGAAGACCTGCTTGTACATCAACTCACAGGTATATGTAGCTATCGATTACAAATGTGTTCAAATTTTTTATTCAATTACAACCTTGTTTATGAATCCCTTATTCTTAGACAAAATTATGATACTCCTGACTCAGACTAGTCTGCGAGTACTGTAAGGTACAAAATTATTTGGTCGTGTCTATCACATACAACAAATTTCTCCTTATAACTTACTGTATATGCTGTACAATATGTCTATGAATTTCAAAATAAAATGAAAAACATTCTTGGACTGTAAAACCAGTCCGTAATATTCAGTATATCACTTAGCTTTGTATACTCATCACATTATCCGGCGGGGGGCTGAAGGTCTTAGCTCTCCAGTACCCATGAGCTGACGGGGTGGTGGGCGAAGCTTAAAACATGCACGCATGATACCTTTCTCCTCCGCCTGCGGTACAGAGAGCTCGGTTAAATCATAAAATGGGACTCTGATTGCTGTCAAAATATGTCTTAAGTGTTACTACTGAAAATCGTTTATGTTCAAATAGGTAATCAAGGTATTTGAAAATTAAAGATACTGATGCTTCAGTTTGAGCAGTTTCCACTATCCAAGTCGTAAATTATTTCCAATGTGATTGGTATTGAAGCCTGGTTGAAAGAGGGTACTGATTCATAAATTTATTAGTTACACTTTCACCATAGGGAGTCAACCATTTGGCCTTTTGAATGTCCATAATGCAAAAGTCAGCGAGGTCTTGAGGTTGCCAGTTGTCTCTAAGTGGAAGTATGAGAATGGGAGTGACACCGGGTTCTCGCACCACGTCTTCAATTGGGAGTACCACACCTGAGCCGGCCACAGGGGCGCGATTAGCGAGACTACGCCCCGATAATCCCGTAGTTTGCAAACTACTTGACACATGAGTGAAGCGTCTGGAGGCGGAAACAGATAGATGGAATTCCACCTGTTCCAATCCTCCATCATAGTGTCTGGACCCGCCGCCAGAGTAATCTCCCGGCGGGTTAGGTAGAGAGGAAGTTTGTGGTTTTCCATGGATGTGAATAAGTCCACTTGTGGATGGTATGGCTCTGCAATCAACTGGTTGAAGATGGTTTGCTAGAGAGACCATTCTACTACTGTGCTCTGTCACCGTGATAGAGCGTCTGCCCAGACACTGGCCACGCCCGGCATATATGATGCGTGAAGATAAATGTTCAGCGTTTCGGCTAGAAACGTAGGGCTAGGGCTAGGGCTAGGTAGTAGGGGTAGGCAGCCCCGTCCAGGGAAGTACTACCGCCAAGGTTTCGGGAGACTCGGGGAATAGCCTGAATTCCATTTTCTCTCCCAGGCCTTGGTAGCTGGATACATATCTTTCTGCCTCACACATCAGGGGTATCAGGAAAACCCTCTTTATATAACATACACATCCAACTTCACGACATTGCCCTACATCGCTATCCTCTATCCATAAAACACTACTCTTCCCACTACATATCATACATGTAACACCATACACCTTTACCAAATAAATATGACAGTACAATTGTTAGGAGCAAACCTGGTGGTCCCTCGGATATCAACCCCCGGCAGGGTTGGGTCATTGACACAGGGCCCTCCCGGTCGTCATCATGCGACTGTGTCAAGAGCATTGCAACGTCCCAAAGCTGCTCGTCGGTGCAGCTTTTTCTTTAGCAATATAAGGGGACTTCACTCTAACATCAATTCTGTACATCAATTTCTTCAAGCAGAATCCCCTACTCTCCTTTTTTTGACAGAGACTCAAGCAACATCCACATCTGACATGTCTAGATTTAATTTTCCAGGTTATCAACTGCTCCAAAATTTCAGACCTAAAGGAGGTGTATGTTGCTTCGCAAAATCTGAAATTGCCCTGGAGGAGGTTACTAGTTTCAATTGTCCCTATTTTGATTATTCTATATACAAATTAATTTCTGCTGGTAAATTTAAATACATATGTTGCATCTACCGTTCCCCAAATACTCCTCCAGAGCAAAGTCTTTTTGATTCTCTGTCCTCACAACTCGGTGTCCTCAACTTAAATGCTTCTTCTGAAATCACTGTGTTGGGTGATTTTAATGTCCATAATGTTAAATGGCTCACTCATTCAGCCAGGACTGATGATGCTGGTCTTGAATGTGAGTTATTTGCAGACTCATTTAATCTCACTCAACTAGTCAACCAACCCACCCGTGTACCAGATAATCCTAATCATAATTCCCACCTACTGGACTTATTTTTAACAACCAATTCAGAAAATTATGATGTTACAGTGAGGTCCCCGCTTGGATCTTCTGATCACTGTCTGATACAGGCCACCTGTCCACCTGTCCACCTGACATACCACACCTTCCCACTCTGAACCTGTTTTGGTGACTAAATGGCATTACGATAGGGCAGACTGGGAGGGTCTTCAGGGTTTCTTTATTGATATTCCCTGGACCTCTTTCTTTTCTAATGATGCACACTCCACCTTGAGCCACATACAAGATTTTGTAAAAATTGGAATGGAAACTTTTATTCCTCATCAAAAGTACAGTAAAAGATCTAATTCACCAAAATGGTTTGGCCATAATTGTGCTAGAGTAACTGAACAAAAAGCAATAGCCTACAATGCATACACAAGATAAAAAACACATGAAGCCTTTAATTACTTTAGAAACATCAGAAATCATGCCAAAACTGTATTAAACCTAACTAAATCAAACTTTCTCCACAAGCAGGCAAATAAACTTCTAAATAATCCAAATGATAACAAAATATTTTGGTCTACTCTTAACTCATTCAAATCCAACTTCACTACTGCTTCATCCATTCCACCATTAAAATCTCCGACTGGCAATCTTGTAAGTGACCCACGAGGTAAAGCTAACCTTCTTGCGGATATTTTCTCCACCAACTCAACCTTATATGAAATAAATCAAGATGTCCCTGTACTTAATTTTAATTCGCCTGAAATTCCCTCACTTAAGATCCACACCAGACATGTCAAAACTATTTTGCAGAATCTCTCAGTAGATAAGGCTCCTGGTCCAGATGAAATTCCTCCAATAGTACTTAAGAATTGCTCCTTGGTGCTCGCTCCTGTATTGGCAACATTTGTCCGTCTGTGTACTCATACCTCATGCTTCCCAGTACCCTGGAAAGAAGCAAACATCCATCCAGTTCCTAAAAAAGGTGCCTCTTCAGATCCATCAAACTACAGACCAATAGCTATAACTTCCACTCTTGGTAAAGTCTTTGAAATTATATATTATGGACTTGGAGAAGGCCTATGACAGAGTGGATAGAGAAGGTTTGTGGAAAGTACTAAGAATATACGGAGTAGAGGGCAAGTTGCTGAAAGCAGTGAAGAGCATGTATGAGGGTGCAAAGGCGGCAGTACGTGTGGAGAGTGAGCAGAGCGAGTTCTTTGACCTGAATATTGGTTTGAAACAGGAGTGTGTGATGTCCCCGTGGTTGTTTACTGTATATATGGATGGAGTCATGAAAGAAATACAATCAAGAGCAGTGGATGTTGGTGTATCACTGAAAAGGGAGGGAATTGAGTGGAAGCTACCTATACTGCTGTTTGCGGATGATACAGTTCTGATGAGTGATAATGAATGGGAGTTGCAGGGTCTGGTAAATGAGTTTGGAACAGTGTGCGAAAAACGGAATTTGAAGGTAAATACGGGGAAGAGCAAGGTTATGGTCTTCGAAAGGGGTGAAGTCACAGAGTGTGAGGTGAAGCTGAACGGTCAGGCTATGGAGATCGTCAACTCTTTTAACACCTTACGAGCGGCCTATGCGGTTTATTTATGTGTACCGCACAGCGGGGTGTTTTTAGCCAAAATAGGGCTGTTTACGTGATCATTTTCATGCCTAAATAAGACCCAGAACGTAAAACAAGTATCTATCCCTGAAAGGGCATAAACAGAGCTTTCGAATGACACCATAACGATCCTTGTATGATGGATAGTTTTCTTGCAATAACCGTGCAACGCGAGTGCAAAAAGCAGGTAATTCGGTACTTTCGGTACATAATTGAGTATGTAGCGAGTGAGAGAGGGAGGAGGGAGCTGAGATTTGTGTCAGTAGGTTCGCCGCGGTGGTCTGGAGCAGTCATACGCTCGCTAGTCTCCTGCCACCACTTGTCTCTCTCTCTCAGCCACATTACGTGCTGAAATTGCCACTCGAGTTATGTCGAGCGCCGCCACATAGTCCAGCTTTATTTAACTCGACTTAAGTGGTGGGCTGCTTTTTAAGGGTTAAGTATCTGGGCAGTGTGTTGAGTAAAGATGGGACTATGGATGAAGAAGTGCGGGAGAGGGTACAACAGGGGAAGAGGGTTGTAGGAACGCTAAAAGCAGTAACAAGAAATAGGGTAGTCAGTATGGAAGTGAAGAAGTCCTTGCATGACAGTGTGGTAATCCCGACACTGACTTACGGAAGCGAAGCATGGACGTTGGTTGAGAGACTCAGACCAAGAGTGAGAGCAGTGGAAATGAATTACTTAAGGAGTGCGTGCAGAGTTACATGGAGGGATAGACAGACTAATGAGGAAGTAAGAAGGAGGTGTGGTGTGGAGGTAGATGTGCTGGAAAGTGTGAAAAGGAACAACTTGAGATGGTTCGGCCATATGGAACGTATGGAAAGAGAGAGAATGACTAAGAGGGTGTACGAGAGCGAGGTGGAGGGACAGAGAGGGAGAGGTAGACCGAATATGAGGTGGAAGGATGGAGTGAGGAAGTACATGAATGAGGGCGGTGCTGGTTGGGGGGAGGGGCGTCGACTGATTGGGGACAGAGGTGCTTGGGGGCGGTTCGTTCGTGGCCACCCCTTCGGGGATCACGGCGTCAGGCAATAGATAGATAGATAGATAGACATAATTAAGCATCTTGAGAATAATAAATTAATCAGTGATAGGCAATATGGTTTTAGACGATGTCGATCAACTGCAGACATTCTTTGCCTTCTTACGCATCAAATCAACCAAGCTACAGACCAAGCATGGTGAAACACATACAATAGCACTGGATATATCAAAGGCATTTGATAGAGTCTGGCATCAATCCTTATTGTCGAAGATGTCTCACTACGGCCTTGCATCATTAGTTCCACTAATTTCTTCTTATCTTCATAACAGAAAAATATGTGTAATGGTAGATAACCTTTATTCTCAATTTCACTCAATAAATGCTGGTGTTCTCCAGGGATCAGTTTTGGCCCCAACTCTGTTCCTCATTCATATCAATGATCTCATATCTACCACTCATAATCCAATACATTCCTATGCAGATGACTCAACACTCCACAGTTCCTTCACATTTACCAATTCTTTCACCCAACCCGATCTTATAAATTCAAAAATAAACACTGCAATTTCTCTGAACCAGGATCTTTCTAGAATTAATGAATGGGGACAAAAGAATCTAGTTTTCTTTAATGCACAGAAAACCAAGTACATTCAATTTTCTAACCGACAGAATCTCACTGACTCCCATATATTTTTTAATGATGTAAATATTCCCACGTCCCCTAGTATTGACATTCTCGGTGTAACATTAACTACTAACTTGAGCTGGACACATTATGTTAGAAGCATTGCTAAGAATGCCTCTAAAAAACTGGGACTCCTGTACAGAGTTCGAGAATTCTTCACTGACGAGCAGTTGGCCGTAATATATAAAAGTCATAGGTGTTCTCAGATGGATTACTGTTCACCTCTGTGGAGTGGAAGTGGAGTGGTTGCATTGAGGCAGTTGGACAAAATTCAAAATAAAGCTATTAGATTAATCAAAAACCCTGCAATCACACAGGACCTTCCTACATTATCCATACGAAGAAACGTTGCATCCCTTGCATTATTCTACAGATATTTTCACAGCAATTGTTCCGAGGAACTTGCTTCAATTGTGCCGCCTCTCCACATCTTTCCCCGTAGAACTAGGGCAGCTGAGAGCGCCCATGAATTTACACTTTCTCCTCCACAATGCAGAACTTCTGCTTATCAAACTTCATTTATCCCTAGAACTACTACTCTTTGGAATTCACTTCCCTCGAGTTGCTTTCCACAAACTTACAATCTATAAAAGTTTAAATCCAGTTGTTACAAACATTTTATGAATGGAGGATGCCTTTAGGCACATAGACCTTTTTGTTTTATCTGTGTTTTTCCTTCCTCCGTTCATTGTCTCTTTAAAAAAAACAAAAAAAACAAAAAAACTTTCCGACAACTCTAGCAACGTTTGAGACCTCATTGACCCTTGCTTCTGAATGCATGAAACTGCATTCAGATTGTCCATTCAAAAGGCTATTGATTTCCGCCTCAAAGTGTAACCGTGAGCCTGAAGGAATATGAAGGGAACTAATAATTCTTTTGCATTGATGTGAAACTCCTTGGATTGGGACCAAAGCCCTTGACCCTGATGACCGAAGCTTGACTGATAACCCCAGGCTATCGTTCCTGAAGCATCCGTATCTACCCATACCGTAGGTGGAGGATATGTCCACGTCATGATTTAATGCAATGTTTCCGGCCTCGCCCAGACAGCTAGTAAGTTGTGGATTAATGTTGGGATCTGCCATGACTTTCCCGGCGGCAACAGCGGAAAATGTTTGTTTCCCTCCAAGATTAACCTCTTGACTTTCAACCGGCCCAACTTCACAGTAAGTTGAATCCAGTTGAGAAAGCCGACTAGGGACTCCCACGTCTTTCTCGTGGTAGTTAAGCTGTGGAGAAAACAAAACAATTTCCTGCGAAATCTGTTCCGATTGTCCACACTCTGACTGAGAGTTAGATGTGCTGTGTCCCAAACCAGACCTATCCACCGAATTACCCTTGTTGGGACAAGATTCGACTTTGCCAAATTGATATTGAACCCCAGGGATTTGACATGATCTAGAATTTGATTTACATGATTGAAGCATTGAATCTCGGACTCCGCCACCACTAGCCAGTCATCTAGGTACCACATTACCTTGATCCCTTGTCTTAATAGTGGTAGCAAAGCTTGTCGGACTAATTTGGTAAATATTCTCGGCGCTAGATTCAAACCGAAGGACATCCTTTGGAAGACATAAGTCTGATGCTCGACCCTCAAAGCGAGGAATTTTTGGAACCTTTTGTTTACTGGGCCAATAGGCTTCTGTCAGGTCTAACGAACACATCCAACCTTGCGGCGGAAGTATTAACCTGATTTGATTCACAGTGAGCATCCTGAACGATGCGTTGTGAATGTAGTGGTTCAGACGAGTTAGGTCTATGACTGGCCTCATCTGAGCACTGTCCCTCTTTGGCACTAGAAAAAGTTTGGACGTGTAAACTGAGCAAGTTGGATTGACCGGGACAATGATACGCTTGGTGATCATCTCCTGGACTAGTGACTCCACCTCTAAAGAAACATGATTGATTTCTAGTGGTTGACGTAAACGAGGTCGTAGGAGCCACCGCCAGGTTATGCCCTTGCGTACCACTGTCCGTGCCCAAGTTCGCTGGGACCAAGCCCGGTGACACGTCCAGAATGACCCAGTTCCCTGATTGGGGTTGTCCGGCAGAACTGAACTCTGATCCAACTCGCCCACGATAGGCCTCGGCAGTCAGAGAGTTTTTAATGTGACTAGTTGGCTAGTCTTGGCAGTTGTTGACCCTTGACTTGGTTTACTCTTAGGTTGACCCTTAAGCCATTTACCTGAGATTTTACCTTGTTTGCTTCTAGCCGGACTGCTTCTCGGCGTTAAAGGAGTTTTGAAGCTAAAAAAAAAACTTAGCCCCACTAGAGTGACCCTTCTGACTTACTTTAGGTTTTGCATAAGGCTTAGCAAATTTGTGATGCTCCTTTCGCGCTGGTGAAGCAGTCGGTCTAGCAGCATCTACTAAATTAAACACCGTTCTCCAAGTATTAGGACAGACTAGAGTGGGAGTGAGCACTGGTGACAAAATTACCCGGTGACTTATGTTCTCCGGTATTTTCTTGACCAAGTGGACCCGTATATCCTGACGTGCTCGGACTGCCTCTAAGAAAGCGAACCAGACGTCACCTAGTGCCTGAATTGAATTTTGCAAAATCAAGTGGCAGGACAGAGTAAGCGCCTTCTTGGCATCTGAGTCAGTAATTGCCTGAGTAGTTCTAACTAGGGACTGGGCTATCTGACGACTCATCAAAAATTGTGATATGAGTTTTAAAGCCTTCTGTCGTAACTTGAAGTCTTTATCTAATTGAGTCGAAGGTGGGGTTAAATAGGGTTCCTGCATTTCCCACAGTGACAATTTTGGAGCGGTTAGAAAATCTAATAAGGCTTGAGGGACACCTTCGGCAATGGCAACAGGTAGAGAAAACCAATTATGTGTTTCCTTTGGCATCTGGTGGAAAGACTTGCTCGTAATAGTGGAGGCGAATTGTTGTGCCTCCGCCTCCCAATCTAACCATAGACCTGTACCAACCTCCCCTATCTGCAGAATTGGGCTGCCGGACTGATCCCTGACCGAAATTGTATCCAATTCCGTTGTCAGTAGAGCTTTGATGTCGTTAAAACCATCCACCTTTGACCAGTCCGTATAAAGTCGTGCAGATGAGGGAGATGCTAAAGCTGGAGAGGAAGTATACACGAAATAGTTAGGGGCATACACACTCGGAATAGATTTGATGGAGACATCTAGAGTGTCTCCTGAAACATCCTTAGCTCTTAGTTTCCTGTGCTCATTCATTTGAATTTGCCAATGACTTGGTACCGGAAGCTCTCCCGAGATTGTCTGTTGTGCAATGGAGGGATTTTGAGCCATAACGTTGACCCATGATAATAGGGACTTTCTTGATGGGAGTTTTCTCCAAAGGTGGAGGAATGACGTATGTTATAACTCAAACATTAGTTGTTGTCAACGTTGACATTGACAGAGTATTACTAGAACAAGTAAGAGGGGAGGGCAAGTTAGTGTTAGTGGCAACCTTGGCTGATTCCAACGGTCGCGCAACTGACATGGTCGGCGGAGCTTCAGATATCCTTGTTTCCCTCTGAAAAGATTGCATCATAATATTAATCATATCCTGCATATCTTCCCTAGTTACATATTCTTTATTGAAATCTCTAGATGCTACTGAGTCTACTTCTGAAAGGCCTGACGATTGTAATGGTTGGGCAGACGGTAAGAGTTCCACTTCCTCCTGCCCATCGTCAATATATTCCATCTCTTCTACCTGTTCATGCTGTACTTCGGGTAGTAAATGTTGTTGTTCCAATGCCTCCCAACTCAAGTTCGGGATTGAGGATGGCACAGGTTCGGGGTGTTGACGCGCACTATTATTGTCTGAGGCCTCAGAGGCACCCGATAGATGGCTAACACTTTCACTTTCCCTAACACCCGCCAGGTATCCTCGGTACTTATCCACTGGTACTGGTTCGAGGTGTCGCCATACACTATTATTGTCCGAGGCCTCCGAGGCAACTGATCGATGGCTAACACTTTCACATTCCTTTCCACCCACCGGGTATCCTCAGTACTAAAACCTTTGTCGGAACCCAAACCCGAGTATGACTATGCTGAATATTCACGCGTGGTATAGAAAAGTCTGGCCTAAGTGAATGAGACAAAGAGTTTACTTCACTAGCACTATCCCTGGGAGACGTCTCTGCTACCTCCGTTCCCACCTCCGAACTGCCAGATTGGACGTGAGGCTTGGTGGAGGTAGGGATCGAGGGAGGAGGACGAGGTCCCGGCGATTGCCGGTGCCCCGAGCTCGAAGTCTCCTTACGGGATTTCTGTTTATGACCCGAACCCTTCCCGCCTGAAGAAGACGTGACTGATGCCGCCGCTTCAGGTGTGGTCCTCCTTTTCTTGTTGGCCTGGGGTCGCGACGGACCCGACGACCGTGAGGACTGCTTCAATGGTGATCTTGACCTTGACCTGGTCCTTTCCTCTTGCGGAGATGCTGACCGCGCCCTCTTGGGCCGGCCGGGGGGTGGTTGCCTTCGTGTTATCCGAATCATCACTACTACTAATTATTTCCTTCGAAAGAACTCTAGATTTAGGTTTAGATTTACTAATGGACCGGGATGATTTAGATTTTAGCGCTGGTGATTTTATGATAAGAAAGTCGCAGAGCGCCTCATCGTCACATTGAAGACCTTTGTGTGCGATGTCCTTCGTGTATGTATTAAAAGTCGCTATTATTTCTAGTAAAGCAACTTGACATGATGTTTCACAATGGTTCAATAAGCCACTCCTGAGTTCCGAACAAACCCCGCAATTTTTGGAGAGCCTAATCCCCCTGGATCGGTCCAAGCACGTGACACACCTAATGCAAAGTTGATGGTTAAAAACTGGTATGTTCATACACATCGGAGTTAAACACAAGGTTACGAAAGGCATGATGGCAAAAAACGACCCCCATCCCCCCCACCCCCCCGGCCTGGATCGGCCCCCCTACCTGGAGCCCGTGCCGAGGTTGATGTGTGCGATCTGGAAATAAATTTCCAAGAATCAATGCTCATAAGGATACTCTAAGACATCCACACATATATCTCTCCTATCTCTCCAGTACGGCCACCCGATCCTCCTAGCCGGCGGCGCTTGTGGCACTTTGGCGCTGCCGACTGGGAGGCTCTCCGGCAGTACTTCTTTGATTTCCCATGGAATGATTTCTGCTTCCGTGGCCGGGGACCCTCAGAGAGTGCTGAACACATTACCGAGGTAATCCTATCGGGCATGGAAGCATACATTCCATTCTCTTTCTCTCAGACTAATGCTAAAAAATCTTGGTTTACTCACACCTGTTCTACTGCTGTCCGCAATAAGAAGGAAGCATTCAAACGGTACTGATGCCTTAAAACTCAAGACTTTCATTCTTCCTATGTTTCTGCCCGGAATCAAGCCAAATCTGTTCTTCGACTTGCCAAACACTCTTTCATCAATAATAAATGCACTGAACTATCCAACTCTAGCTCTTCCCAAGCTTTCTGGCATCTAGCCAAAAACCTCTCCAACAATTTTTCTTCCTCTTCTTTCCCTCCCCTTTTCCATTGTGATGGCACAACCATCACTTCTTCCTCTGACAAAGCTAAACTATTCGCTCAAACTTTTGCTAGAAACTCCACCTTGGATGATTCCGGTGCTATTCCTCCCTCTCCACCCTCCTCTCTCTTACTTATGCCTAATATCCTAATCTCTTCTAAAGATGTACTTTCTACCCTCTCTGGGCTTAATACTAATAAGGCGTACGATCCGGACGGTGTTCCTCCTGTTCTCAAAAACTGTGCTTCCGTGCTGACTCCCTGTAGCAAACTCTTTTGTCTCTGTCTATCCTCTAACGTCTTCCCTTCATGCTGGAAGTCTGCTCACATTCAACCTGTCCCAAAGAAGGGTGACCGCTCTCAACCCTCCAATTATTATCCAATTGCTCTCATCTCACGTTTTTCTAAAGTTTTCTTTAGTTAACTATTCTTGCTTCCAAATTTCTTAAGCATTTCTCTTCTCATAATCTGTTCTCAGATCACCAATATGGCTTCCTTAAGGGTCGCTCTACTGGTGATCTTCTTTCATATCTTTCTAACTCTTGGTCATCCTCCTTTCGGGACTACGTTGAGACTTTTTCTATTGCACTAGACATATCGAAGGCCTTCGATAGAGTCTGACACAAATCTTTAATTTCTAAACTACCCTCCTTCGGTTTCTATCCCTCCATCTGTGCCTTTGTCTCTAATTTCCTTTCCGGCCGTTCCATAGCCGCGGTTGTGGACGGCCATTGTTCACTTCCTCACCCTATAAACTCTGGTGTTCCTCAGGGCTCTGTCCTATCTCCTATTCTCTTTCTAATTTTTATAAATGATCTCCTCAACTGTACCTCAATTCCCATCCATTCATACACAGACGACTCAACCTTACACTACTCCATTAGTTTTTCAGAACGCCCCAGCCAGCAATCCCTTAACGGCAAATGTAATGAAGCCATAGAACTCGTAACCCTTAACTGGCGGCGCCCGGCTATTGTCGAGTGAAATAAATGTGGCCTATGTGGCGGGGCCCGGCTATTGTCGAGTGCAATCTTGAGCACGTAATGTGCTCTGAGAGAGAGCTGAGCGGTGGGAGGAGCGTAGAATACCTCTTGACCGCTCGCCACGGTGGCCGTGGAGCTACTGAGATGTACTCCTTTGTACTCCACCCTCTCTCACTCGTTTCACACGTAATAATGTAAGAAAATGACAGTATTTTAGCGATTTTGCCCTTTGGTTGCACGATCGTTGCAAGACAACCAGTTATCATAGAAGAATGGTTCGGGTGTCATTGGAAAGCTTAATTTACACCCTTTCAGGGATACATACTTGTATTACGCTCTGGGTCTTGTTTATGCATGAAAAAGAGCACGGAAACAACCCCATTTATGGTAAAAACACCCGCTGGGCGGTACATAGAAATTACCGCCTAGGCCGCTCGTTGAGTGTTAAATTCTGATCTAAATACTATTTCCAATTGGGGCAGAGAAAACCTTGTTACCTTTAATGCTTCCTAAACCCAATTTCTCTATCTATCTACCCGTAAGGAACTCCCAGCGGACTATCCCTTATTCTTCAACAATACAAAAATCAATCCTTCATCTTCTCTCAATATTCTTGGTGTCTCTTTTTCTTCTGCTCTCAGTTGGAAGGACCATATTACCAGTGTTGCTAAGGCAGCCTCCCAGAAGCTGGGTGTGCTCAACCGCCTTAGGGGGTTCTTTTCCCCTGCACAGCTTCTTGCTCTGTACAGGAGCATAGTGCGTCCTTGTATTGAGTATTGTTCACATGTGTGGGGAGGTTCCTCTCACACCACTCTCCTAGACAAAGTTGAGAGGAAGACCTTTCGTATCATTAACTCCCGTCCACTCACCAACTCTCTGCAATCTCTCTCCCTCCGCCGCAATGTTGCATCTCTCTCGCTATTCTATCACTACTATAATAATCAGTGTTCCTCAGAGCTTTCCCAGTGTATACCACCTCCTTTACGTAGGGCACGTGGTACTTGACTTGCAACTCAATCCCACCCCTACTCTGTGCAACTCTCCAACCCGAGTGAAACGTTACGCTCAATCTTTCTTCTACTCAACAGCTGAGCTCTGGAACTCTCTCCCAGAATCAGTCTTTCCCTCTTCCTATGACTTAAATTGCTTCAAACTCTGTGTGTCCAGGCATTTTGGCTCGAACATCCCTTGATTTTGGCCCTGTCACTCTTTCATCTATGGGGGAGGCACTCGCTATAGCAGTTCTGCATTTTGCCTCCCTCAATCACATAGAAAAAAGAAAAAAAATAAATATATATATACCTCGAATTCGCCGGAAAACTAGATCTAGCACCACTTGCTACTCTAATTTTCCTTCGTATCCTTCTGGAAAAACCCACTCTCCGGCCTTTCCCTAGAAGGTAATATGACTACTTATCTATGACATTCCGCATCACTAACCTATACTGTTTCATTCCTATAGAATGTTCCTTGGTAACTATCCTATCGCCTCACTTGACGGGTGATAGTTTTAACACCAAACTAAGCCTTTCCGCCGCGATGACCGATTCTAGGTCCTTCCCCGCCGCGTGAGGATATCTTAAACGTATAGGTGAGTCATTCCGGCTGAGCCGAAAATCCCTTTAGGAAGTCTTCTCTACCGCTGGGAATTGTAGTGGTATTTCGACCACGATCGGGTTTATTGGATCTTTTCTCCCACCCGCCGAGGCGAGCCTCCCGCAAATATTTCAGCTAATTTTCCGCGGGAGGAGTTGAACCAAACCCTTTGTGTTTACTAACTTGTCTGCCATGAGATAGAGTCACACAAACGTACATAAATATATATGCCAGGACGTCTCCTGACACCTTCCCTTCATGCATAATATCACCACATGAAAGAACACATCTTATGGCTACAATTATTATAAAACACAATAATAATAATAATGCATCCTAGCCATAAAAATTTACCCCTACACTGAGGCTATCCACGAGGGCTTGGGCAAGCAGCACGACGATACGCGACACTCTTACCTCCTGCGATGAACAGCAGCCAACCTCCACACGTCGCACCTGCGCATGAGGGGAAAAAATGCAGCTCACTCTAGAAAGTTCTTCACCACGTGAAGCAACTCTTGAACTAAAGCGTCTGCTAAAGCAAATAAAACCCGCTACCCCAACCTTAATGGTAGCAAAGTAGCAGGGATTCGCATAGAAAGCCTTCTTAACCCTTAATTAGCGGCGAGCAACATAAGTCGAGTTAAATAAAGCTGGACTATGTGGCGGCGCTCGACATAGGTCGAGTGGCAATTTCAGCACGTAATGTGGCTGAGAGAGAGAGACAAGTGGTGGCAGGAGACTAGCGAGCGTATGACTGCTCCAGACCACCGCGGCGAACCTACTGACACAAATCTCAGCTCCCTCCTCCCTCTCTCACTCGCTACATACTCAATTATGTACCGAAACTACCGAATTACCTGCTTTTTGCACTCGCGTTGCACGGTTATTGCAAGAAAACTATCCATCATACAACGATCGTTATGGTGTCATTCGAAAGCTCTGTTTATGCCCTTTCAGGGATAGGTACTTGTTTTACGTTCTGGGTCTTATTTAGGCATGAAAATGATCACGTAAACAGCCCTATTTTGGCTAAAAACACCCCGCTGTGCGGTACATATAAATAAACCGCATAGGCCGCTCGTAAGGTGTTAATAGCTAGTAAGGCTAAGCTACGAGCATAAAAAACAATAAAAATAACAATGGCGAGCGCGACCAAAGGGACGTGTAGACGCCAACGCACTGTACCCTATATTAACACACTCCTGTGGACGTGCCGATGGGGATGCCCAACCTATCTAGTCTAAACCTATTCTAGAATATCTCAGATAATACAAATGAGCAAATGACTCACTAGGAGACAAGTAGAATGCAGAATGAATACAGGTCGGGATACGCGTCCGCTCGGCACGGTCACAGGGAGAGGAAGGACGTGTTGACGCTGGGCGGATCAGCGTCTCGGGAATATTCCACACGGGAAAACATCAACAAGTTGGGAAGCTTGGTTATAGCAGTTCTTATTTTAATTTTCTTTTATTATATTTTAAGAAGTTTTTTCGTAGTGAGTACCCAATCATAAGGACGATTCCGTAAGAGAATTACGATGTGTGGCCTCTCTGCTCCCTGTGGCGGGCATTTCAAATAGCTGACGCAAGAGTTTGAAAGAGTGCCATTATATTATAGGCATATCGTCAATGATGAAGAGGCCACTAATAAATACAAACCTTTAATACCATAGCCTATATTCTCTGTTCATCACCGTATCTCCCAGTCAATAAAAGGACCTAAGTCAGCTCAATTTAGATACGCTCGCCCCTTACAACGATATTCACGGGTGACATCTTAACTACGTTTATAATGGGTCTGTGGGAAGTCAACGGAGATTGGCTTTACGCCTGCAACTGCTACAGGTCCTTCCTAAGTTGCATAAATTTTTTTTGGGTTAGCAAGTGTAGTATGAAACAAAAAACGCCTAATTATAAAGAGCATTAATTTACATGACATAGCGTTACAGTTACACAGGGCAGAACACAGCACTACAGCATGAAACAACAAATCACAGGTCACAGGGCAACACAGCACTATAGGGAGTTACACCTCCTGATGTGGCGGCGTCTACGCCGTGGGGCCACCTCCCGAGGCTGCCAACCGCGGATGGCTGCCGACCCTCCACGGCCGAAGACAAAATCAACGACCAATGGAGGAAAACCGGATGCCGGCCGCGGGGAGCAGTTTCGGGAGCCAAACCGTCACAACCATCCCCTGCCCCCTTCCTGGGGGCACGGGTCCTTGGAGCGGCTTCGGTCGCGCCGGGAATTTCCACACCTCTCACACCACACACACACATCACACAGTTTTTCCTACACCGAGAAATGACTCTCCGGCTGTCATTTCTCGAAGACTTCTTCTAGCCGGAGACATTGAGAGCAACCCAGGACCCACGTTCACATACATATGTCCAACTTGCTCAAAACCCATCACTTCGAGTCGCCATACTAAGGGTTCAGTTCTCTGCAATTCATGCGGGAACTGGACCCACTTCACCTGCACAACACTTGCCTCCAAGAAACACTACACAAACACCTGGACCTGTTCCTCATGCCCCTCCCTCTCCCAGTCAAATCCCTCACCTAAAACCCGTCCACCTCTCCTCCCAACCCACCTAACCTTCCCATATCATCCACTCCCCCCCCTAAAACCCGTCCACCTCTCCTCCCTAACCCACCTAACCTTCCCATACCATCCACATCCTCAACTCAACACACCACACCCCATCCTAATCCATTCCAACCCCCATCTCCTGCTCCCCAATCCCCACCCCCACCTCACCCATCCCAACCCCCAGCCCCTCCCTCACCCCCACCCCCACCCCCACCCCATCCTCGTGCAGCAGCACCCAACATACATCGTGCACATAACATTAACATTCTTCAACTGAACATAGATGGCATCAACACAAAGAAACACGAACTCTCACACTTCATCAAACAATACAACATACACATTGCCATCTTACAAGAAACAAAACTCCGCACAACACAAAAAACACCCACATTTCATAATTTCACCACCATCAGACAAGACCGGGCTGTCGGCGGGGGCGGTGGACTCATCACCCTGTTACACAAAGAAATATCATACATAGTAACCAGTGTACAAACCAAATCACTCCTCCCCCCAAATGATAACACAACAGAAATACAGTCAATTAAAATACGCACTGGCAACAACTCCAACATAACCATCATAAACACATACATCCCTCCCCAAACATCCCCTACAGTACCAAATGAATACAGACCACACTTACAACACATCACAAACACCCCACACACCCCACACATCATCCTGGGTGGTGACTTCAACGCCAAGACGTCGGCCTGGTTTGTCGACAACCCCGACACAGACAGAGGGCTGGTACTACAAAACCAAACTGATAACCTCATCATCCTTAACGACATCCATCAACATACCCATATTCCTCACCAAGCCCTCTATAACCCATCATCTCCAGACATCACCTTTTGCTCCCCAGAACTCGCCCCCACAACATCCTGGAGGGTGGTCAGAACCTTAGGCTCTGACCATCTCCCGATCATTATCACCACCAAAACCAGACTCACCCCAGCTAGCCACAAACACACATACACCAATTATAAAAGAGCTAACTGGGAAGCATTCACAAATGAGACAGAACAACACTTCACAACTCTAAACAGTACACCCATCACTAACATCAACAATGCTGTACACATACTCAATAAAACTATCCAAAACGCTGACAAGAAACACATTCCAAGAGGTAACAGAAAAAGACACAACCCCAACTTCACACCAGAAATTCAAAACCTCATCAGACAACGCGACATACTGAAACACTCCCCAGCACCCCACACACAAGACATCACACAACAAATTCAAGCACTCAACACCCAAACTAACAACAAAATACAAGAACAACAAAAACTAAATTGGAATAAGTTCGTACAAACACTTGATCACAAAACAAACCCCAAAAAACTATACAAAACACTAAACAGCATCACACTTTCCAACAGCAACACAACACAATCACATGCTGCAATCACAACAACAGACTCTACTCCTTCATGTAAACAACAAGCAAACACTCTCATCAATCACTTTTCACATGTCAGCTACCTAAAACCTCACGAAGACGACCGACGTGTCATCCGACGTAAGAGACAATTCCCCGCAGACCCTGACTATACACCCTTCACCAATCACCAGACAAAGCATATCATCAACAATCTCAAGCACTCACCCGCCTGTGGCCTAGACAACATAAGCAACATACACCTCAGACACCTGGGACCACAAGGCATACAAGCACTCACTAACATATCAAACTACAGCTATTCACACAACACAATACCAGACATTTGGAAGCATGGTATCATCATCACATTCCCCAAACCCAACAAAGACCCCACGCTACCCTCCTCGCACCGCCCCATCACACTCCTTTGCTCCCCCTCCAAAGTCATGGAACGCCTAGTATTACAACTAATTACACCTGAGCTACCCCTAGCTCCAACACAACATGGCTTTAGGCCACTGCACTCCACAAACACTCTTCTCACAGACCTTACACAAAGAGCTTTCGACGGCATCAATTCAGCTAGACCACCACACAGATCACTATTAGCCACACTCGACATTAGTAAAGCCTTCGATGCCATCCCCCGCCACAACCTAACAAACAAAATCTACAACACAAACATGCACAACAACATAAAACGGTGGCTGGCCAACTTCCTAGCAGGCAGATGTGCACACGTATCTTTTGCCGGTCAGTCATCTAAAATCAGAAACTTTCCAAACGGAGTCCCACAAGGATCCGTCCTATCGCCCGCACTCTTCAATCTGTACATGCACGATATAACTAC
The DNA here is from genome assembly GCA_032716605.1 of Paralithodes platypus. Classification (NCBI taxonomy): domain Eukaryota; kingdom Metazoa; phylum Arthropoda; class Malacostraca; order Decapoda; family Lithodidae; genus Paralithodes; species Paralithodes platypus. The sequence goes on from CM064482.1 coordinate 11,342,453, forward strand.
ACCCAATACACCCCAAATAAACTTAGCCTCCTATGCAGATGACATAACACTCACATGCACACACCATGACCCAAAAAGAGCAACAGATCTCCTTCAACCCTATCTCAACACACTACATGGCTGGTGCACTACAAACAGACTTAATCTAGCCCCAGCCAAATCCACCGCAACCCTGCTCACAAGTTGGACAGGAGAACACGAATACATCCCTCAACTCACCATAAACAACACACCCCTAACACATACACACACACCCAAAATCCTAGGAGTAACATATGATACTCATATGACATTCAAACAGCACACCACAAACATTAAAAAGAAACTGACACCCAGACTTAACGCCCTCAGGTCACTTGCTCACACAAAATTTGGACACAACAAAGAAACTACCACCACAGTATATAAACAATAGATAAGATCAGTGATGGAATATGCAAGCCCAGCCTGGGCTTCTAACCTAGCTGAAACACATCATAAGACCTTACAGACTATTCAAAACAAAGCCCTGAAGATCATTACAGGCTGCACAGCTACTGCACCCACAGATCACCTACATCAAGAAACCAAAATCCTCAAAGTCAAAGACCATCTGGACATGAGAGGCACTCAATTCCTGGCAGCAGCCTCCACGAACCAAGACCACCCACTAAACTACATGGCAACACACCCACAGACACCAAGAAATATCAAAACAACACCCAGCACACGGTATCACACACAATTATTGTCCTCTCTCCCTCCCTGCCCACCCCGAACCAACTTCCAGAAGCACATCCATACTCATATCTCTCACCGATCCATCCACTCACTCACAGACAACACGCAGCTGCATGCACAACCTCCCGAAATCCATCCTTCCGAATCCTCCCTTCCTCGCGAGGACAGAGTCCACCTGGCCAGGCTGAGATGCGGACACCATCCAGCTCTCCTGAGCTATCAGAAGAGACTGGATGACTCCGTTGTCGACGCCTGCCCGGGATGTAACACAGCACCCCATACCATTAAACACATCATAGAAGACTGCATTTCACACAATCACTTACGCCAACAACACAATCTACACTCAATGAGAGCTCTGTGGGAAAGCCCGATCGTGGCCATGGCCTTTCTCAGGGACTCGGGGCTGTTCGGCCAGGCAGCTTAGGGAACAACAACAACAACAACATCGTTCCATACAACAAAACATAACAAGGCGGGTGCCCAACTCTGAAAGGAGTTGAAGTAGGGGAGCTATCCCCCCGCCAAAGGCGGCTTTCTAGGGCCTTTCCTAGCTGATGCTGAGAGGATTGGGTTCTAGTCATGTGGTGATGGGCTGGTCTATCAGAGTGAGAGCTGAGCGATCTCTGCCATACCCATAGCTTACTCTGACTGTTCCTTTTACTTATATATCTTCTAGATCTCAAGTGACGGCGTCTTTTCCATGGATCGACCTCCCTACTGCCAACCTAAAAGTTGGCAGATTAGGAGCCAAAGCGTCACATTTTTCCCTTGCCCCTCAACTTTCCCTTCTAATTGCTGAGGGGCACAGGACCTTGGGTGGGGCTTTGGTTTCCCGGGCGTTTCCGCGCCCTCCTCAGCTCCCTGCCTTAGAGTGGCTTCGGTCACCTGGGTTTTGTTAGTGGTAAGCAGGGAGGGTTTTGTGGGGGCGCTCTATGGCCTTGGCCTTGCTCGGGACCTTGGGGCTGTTCGGCCAGGCAGCCTGGGGAACAACAACAACAACAACAACAAAACATAACAATATATGGCACAGTGAAGAACTATAGCATAGAACACAGCACACTATGACAGAACACATCACTGAAGAGTTGCACAACACAATTCAACGCACCAGAACACTATATGAAACAAAGCAAAACAACACAAACAAAGTTACAAAGGGCTGCAGATAGATGGCGTCACCGATTGGAACGCTTGCACATTTTTGTCTGTAATGAAGTTCACGCTATAAACACCAATATTTACCAGAAATACAAACTAAAATTTGTTTCTAGTACACACAAAACACACATTAAATTACATTTAATATGATATATTATAATCATAAACCCTACATATTATTGAATTTCTGAAAAAAGAAAACAAAAATATCGATGACTAGGCTACAGTTTGAACGTCCTATAGCCCGAAACTCACAAGTGGTAAGTAACACAGCGCAGAACACCGTCGCACAGGGAACTACATATCAGCACAGACATATTTTAAATTGTTGTGGGAATGTAAATTCGTGGTCAAGAATACATGAACAACTATCTACAATCAAAGCAAGACCGTGAACAATGACATGAGAGGCACTGAATTCCTGGCAGCAACCTCCACGAACCAACACCACCCACTACACTACATGGCAACACATCCACAGACACCAAGAAATGTTAAAACAACACCCAGCACACGCTATCACACACAAATACTATCTTCTCTCCCTCCCTGCCCACCCCAAACCAGCTTCCAGAAGCACATCCATACTCATATCTCTCGCCGTTCCATCCACTCACTTATAAACAACACGCAGCTGCAGGCATGACCTCTGGAAATCCATCCTTCTGAATCCTCCCTTCCTCGCGAGGACAGAGTCCACCTGGCCAGGCTGAGATGCGGACACCATCCAGCCCTTCTGAGCTATCAGAAGAGACTGGATGACTCCGTCGTCGACTCCTGTCCAGGTTGTAACACAACACCCCATATTATTAAACACATCATAGAAGACTGCATTTCACACAATCACTTACGCCAACAACACAATCTACACTCCTTGAGAGCTCTGTGGGAAAGCCCGACCGTGGCCATGGCCTTCCTTAGGGATTCGGGGCTGTTCGGCCAGGCAGCTTATGGAAGAACAACAACAACGATGGCTGGCTAGTAAAAAACATATAATTAGAAAAATTCGGCTCATTCCGTTTTCCAAAATGCTTGGTCGGGGTAACAGAAATATTTCCCTAATAGTTTCCTAGAAATTCCTGACCCCAATTATATATACATAATGTATATATTGTAGTATTATGAGATTTGATGCTTAACAAACTTCCAATGACTGCCAATAGTTCCATATAGTTTGTAGGGTCACAAATACCTAATCAATGCATTATATTAAATATCGTATTGTGCAGGGTTTTGTGACCGTCCTATTCACAACCTCTGATGGTATCCAGGGAGATTTGAACCCTTTCCATGTAAACGTTTCCAGACTCAAGGCAGGAATTAACAACAACGCCAAAAACATGCATGCATTATATGAGTATTTATATTAAAATAGAAAAAAAGTAAAATGTATGTACATGTGACTGTATGGCAACTATACTGTAATATGACAATGTATGTACTGTACAGTACAATAGCTTTATGTTAGCAACCAAGGTCCATAATACACTATATGGACCTTGCTAGCGAAAGGGAAGGCAGCTAAGGTGGAACCCTCAAAGTGCACCACCCTCCTGGTCTGTTGTGTGTGTGACTGTATAACTATAACTGTATAACTATAACTGTATAACTATACTACTGTACCTGTATACTAGTAACAGGGAAGGCAGCTAAGGCGGGACCCCCAGAGTACACCACCCTCCTGGTCTGTTGTCCAGGGCTCAGTCTTGGGCACCATTCTGATCCACTCTGCAAAAATACCAATAATAAAACAATTCCATAATACAACAAATAACTAAAATAACATGTACAGACCTTAGGTATAATAGCTACGGAGTACGGTACCAATTTGAATCTGTATAGAACATAAACTAGACAATAGAATGTTTTATTATGTGATCCCTGATGCTTCAGATCTTGGCTTTAAAAGTTAAAATATTTAAATGGGTGTGCACTTACTATGGCTCACAAATGTACACCTGGATTCAAAACTTTGTCGACAATTTTTATAATAAAGTGTAAAGTGTAAATATCAATCTGATTACTTTCGTATTTTCTGGTTTACCATAATGCGATATTAATTAGCTTGTAAACCATCTATATAACTCAAGAGGGTACATAATCTCTTAATACACCATATGAATAACACATGTTCTTCTTAAACTGCATACATTCGTCTAATATTAGCCAGAGTAAAAGAGCCACATTGTAGTGACTGGGTTGGTGGCGAGCACCAAGAACATCAGGTAGAGGATCTGCGGGTTCTTCGTAAACTGTAGCATCTTTATAGTAACCCTATTTGGTCACAAATAATGGAAATTCCCCTGTTTCGCTCCATTAGTTTGGAGAATTTCAGGAGTTTCGCCACATTGGTTCGGCGATAATAAGACGCTTCATGCCATTCAGGTGTCGACTATATTTTTTCTGGGAGAGCATTAGCGAGTCTGTAACTTAGCAGAATAGGCCTTCGGCCGGGAATTTTGCTATGGAAATATGTAAAAATTTAGCTGGAAGGGGGTTTGAGTGGGCATTATTTTAGTTTGAAGGAACTCTGGGAAGGCATTTTTGTTAGCCTAGGGGCCAAACTAAAACACATTGCTCGGAAATGGCTAAAACCAGTTAAAACTTCAATAATAATTAAACAAAATATCATAATAACCCACAATCCGTCGGACCATATAGTGTTAAGAAATTAATATATTTGCCACTTTCATGCCACAACGCTTCAGGCAGCACGGAGATTGAAAATATAGGTTTGATTCCCGGAGGGAAGAAATGAAAACCTAATATTTAGTAGTGGCCCCGAAATCATTGACGATATGCCTATTACATAATAGTTCCCTTTCAAGCCCTTGCGTCAGCTTTTTTAAACGACCGCCGCAGGGAGAGAGGAACACATCGTAAGGGTATGCTTATTCTCTTACGGAATCGTCCTTATAATTGGGTACTCACTACGAAAAAGCTTCGTAAAAAATAAAAGAAAATTAAGTATTAGAAATACTATAAACCAAGGTTCCCAGAACTTGTGGATGTTTTGCCGCGCGTAGTATCCTCCGTGAGACGCTGCTTCAAGAAGTGTCATTCCGTCTTCAATAATATATCAAGATACACTTAAAAACATCAAAGAATGGGAAGGGGATGGACGGGAGGGCCCTACATCGTCAATGATTTCGGGGCCACTACTAAATATTAGGGTTTCATTTCTTCCCTCCGGGAATCAAATCTATAATTTATTAGTGGCTCCTCCATCATTGACGATATGCCTGATATCTCAAGACTGGAGGGGGACATTCGTGACAATATCAAACCACTAACAAATCTTACATAGGTTGAAAACCACATCCAATATAGCAATCTAATCGTCATTTTGTTCATACAAAATATTGAAAAATGGAAAAAGGAAATGCAGGTAGCGTACTTCGAAGAAGGCCTGCATGTACATAACCTCGCAGGTCCATGTAACAATTGATAAGAAATGTGTTCCATATTCTACATCAAAACTTAAGCTAATGGCTTGTGCCTGCATAACACAAAAAAGTTGTGGTTATGTATAACCATATAAGATATCAAAGACTGCAAGAAAGCTTTGTAGTCATTAATAAAACTTTGGAAATGAATAAACATTCGTACACAAATTAAAACTAACTCGTGACTTTGGAACAGTCCTAGAGTCAAGTGGAGTACCTGCATATCCCAACATATTCGATACGTATCCACAGACAGGAATAAATCCGATTCCTGATTCCTTGCCCTTTGCTAAGGAACATAAGATACTTGCAGATCATCTGAAGTATGTGTTTCTGTATTTCAAAATACAATAAACGAAACTTCATTTCATTGGACTTAACATTCTGTCCTGAAAAATGATCCGAAAATAGAATTTTAATTTTGCTAGCTTACGTTGCTCGCGCATTTACCACCTGTCCGGCGGGGCCGAGGATCTTGGTCTTTCAGTAAACCTTACCCATACCCCCCCCCCCTCTTTTAAAACTCGTAAAGGTAACCTTAATACTAAAGCACCATAACAACAGACCCGTTGCCACTCTGTGACACTGGATCGCCCCGGTTGATCAAGAGCGAGAGGGTAGAGACAGCCGTGAGAGTGTCCAGCTGGTTAGGCTGGGACACTCCCATAAAACTGCCTGAGATATAGCATCCGGCATCCAAGACGGTGATTAGTTCCAACGAGCGCCGGAATCTGAAAGCCGTAAGCAAACTTACTGCTCGTTTGTGGCCGTGAAGGTAGGATATGGCGCATAAGAACAACTGTGTCATGTCGTCCGAACTTGAGATTATCATGGTTCGATGCCCCTTGTCACCTGCTTAGATACTAGGGATTGACCCAGTAGTTATGAGCTGACGGGGCGAGGGGTGAAGTTTGGAATTGCACCCAAGAGACCCTTTATCCTCGTTCGCGGAACGGAGATCAACAAACGGGAAAAAAACCCAGATTGCTGTCTTGTGAAACTAAACAGTCATGATTGAATCGGTTGAAGAGCCATCGTATTCCAGATATTCGAAACTGAACGTTACTGAAGCTTCAGTTCGATCAGTTTCCTCTATATCTGTGACAACCAAAGTCCAGCCTGAACGACAGAGGAAAAACTAGTCGAAAAAGGGGGCTTACCCCGGACTGACTATTTCCGAGCCTAGTTGGTAACCCAACACAGGCTACCCCTAACATCAAAAACTGGGACCCATCAATGACTAGGTCAACACCAGGAAATAGCGACATTCCGTGGGTGTAGTGTAAAGTCGGAGAGGGAGAGACGGAGCTCCGTTCCTTTCCCCAAGTCCAGGCCAACGCCGGGATAGCATGTTCCGGTCGAAGCCGGGATGTAGTAAAAAAGGAGAGCCAACTCCGAGGGGTTGTACAAGTTAGGAGTTTAAGACAAGCACCGAATTCCTTCGGTTTCATCGAAACAACTCATTGCTTGAGCCCCATGCTAAACCTTGTAACTGCTCGGACGTAGGTGACATCCGGCAGCCCAGATTGTCTGAAGATGAAGGTTTAGCTGATCGGCGAACAAAACTTCTCCGACCACTCTAGCAGCAAGTTGAGACCTTGTTGACCCTCGTGTCTGAGAACAAGGAGTTGCAGTCAGAGAGGACCTTCGTAAGGCTATCATATCCATGTGACTGTGGAGCCCAGAGCTAGGAAGCATCAAAGGGAAAAGGGGACTCAATTGCATTGAAGTGAACCTCCGTGGAATGGGGCCGAAGACCTTGATCTGGGGTTTGCCTAACCCCCAAACTACACGTTTCCGAAGCCTTGGGATCACAACATACCGTAGGCGGAGGGAAAGACCACGTCCGAAAAACGCAGTGTTGCAGGTTCAAACCTCGAGTTTTAGCAAGTGGTGGGGTAAATACCGAATTTGCTATTATTGTCTCGCTATTAACACCTTACGAGCGGCCTAGGCAGTAATTTATATGTACCGCCCAGCGGGGTGTTTTTACCCTAAATAGGGTTGTTTACGTGATCATTTTTATGCCTAAATAAGACCCAGAGCGTAAAACAAGTATCTATCCCTGAAAGGGCATAAACAGAGCTTTCCAATGACACCCCAACCATCCTTGTACGACCGCTGGTTTTCTTGCAACGGTCGCGCAACACGAGTGCAAAAACCATGTAATTAGGTAGTTTCCCTACATAATTCCCTGTGTAGCGAGTGCGTGAGGGTGGGGGAGGGTGGGATTCATGTCAGTAGGTCCGCCGCGGTGGTCTGGAGCAGTCATACGCTTGCTACTCTCCTCCCACCACTTATCTCTCTCTCTCAGCAACATTACGTGGTGAAAATGGCACACGACATAAGTTGTGAACCGCCACTTAGTCCATATTTATTTCACACGACATAAGTTGCGCGCCGCCAAAGAAGGGTTAATAGCGATAACCGCCCATTTACCTCCAAGATTTAAACTCTGGCCTTCAACCTGTCCGACTGACTAGGAAGGTGAAACCAGATAAACCTACTTGAGGCATGGTATCTCTAGTTGTTGCTACCCTCATGAGCCAGACGGCGAGGGACCCCATTGTCATGATCCTTTGTATTAAACAACAAGAAAACCGACCCGGTCAGACTAGTTTGTTCAGGATGCACGGAGTCATGTTCAGGTTAAGAGGGATTCCATGAAATTCCCCTCTGCCTGTGGCTAGATCCTCATAGCCACAAATCGTTGGAACCTGTCATGTATTGGGACATGCCATCCACGACGGTACGAGACAACTTAGACGAGGTAGTCAGAGTCAACCCTTCACGGACGCCATTGCTTATCGCTAATCGTGCTTAAGCTTGGTAGCACGTCCGGAAAGGCTCCTTCCTGTAACAGGGTGTGTCCGGCATAACGACCTCCAGACACCCTTTTTCCAGTACTGGAACCGGGATTGAGAGATCGTTTTGGAAGGTGGGAATTAGACTTGTGAGTTGGTCGGGGTCAGCGGGAGGCTGACAAAAGTGAAACTGACTTTGGTCAGGCCCCCTCTAAGGCTGACTATAGCACTAAAACGCCGGAATACCTACCCGGCCGTTCAGTTTGTTCAGTAAGACCATATCACGGTATGGAAGTCTAGACTACCGGAACTTATAGCTCATTTAGGTGACTCTTACGACTAAATTTGAAGTTTAGTGTAGGGCTTAGAGATTTTATGTGACTTCTCCTGAACCGGGGAGGCAGTCAATGTTAAAATCTACGAGACAACCCCTAGTCTACCATGAATCCTGACGTAACAGATTGGATGGTAAGGAACGGGGAAAAGGAAAAGACGTAAAACTGCTCCTGTATCGTGGAGGTCGTCAGTGTCATAATCTACTGGGCTACACACGGTCTACCAGAAAGCATGATATCATAGCCACTGGTAAGAACGGGAAAAGAAGCCAGACAACAGCCAGGGGTTACCCAGCCTGACTGCACGACTGGTGGGGCTAACGGTTTAAGCCGATTCGTATCTCTTTTCTTTTCACCCTAAAAAAGTCTTAAAACGAAAAGTCCTCTACCTATCATACCCGGTGTCGTGATGCTTAATCAGCTACGAAGTGGCATATGTAGGGTAAAAGGAAGACATCTTGTTCAGGAAAGTCAGGCTATAGTCTACAGATGAGATGCGTCGATACTCGTGATCGAAAAAGTATCTCATGCTAAACCAGGAAAAGGATGAGCAGGGGTCCCGTTCATCCTCACTTGGTGTCAAAGCCAGGAGATAGTGGACCGTGGAGAGCCACCTCCGTGGAGTGTGTTCAAAACCATCTCTCACGGGAACACGGGAAAACCCGAAGTTCGTCCATCCTATTCTTTCCAAATGTGTATCGATGTACTCTTCCTTGTTCCGTACCTATCCACAGGGGAAGGGAGAAAACGGAAGATAGAGGTCACTAAAGTAACTCAAAACACGTGCACTGTGACTAAAGCCAAGTGCTTGTGTCTGGGTTGTTACCCTTTATCACTATTCCTACTTAAAGGGGTGAACGCCCCAGTCGTAATCGAGATCACCTAATTTACCGAACGTTAAGAGCATCCGGTTGAGTAGGCCGGGACCCTCTCCTAGAGGCAAAAGAGTTCACCGAACAAAATGCAAGGTGAATATCTCTTAAAGAGCACTGGGACCATGAAGCCCGAAAAAACCAACCCCTTAACCCCATACTCGCGCTGAAGCATCAGGGGGTGTAAACCTTCTTGCGGATATTTTCTCCACCAACTCAACCTTAGATGAAATAAATCAAGATGTCCCTGTACTTAATTTTAATTCGCCTGAAATTCCCTCACTTAAGATCCACACCAGACATGTCAAAACTATTTTGCAGATTCTCTCAGTAGATTTTCCATATGAAATTCCTCCAATAGTACTTAAGAATTGCTCCTTGGTGCTTGCTCCTGTATTGGCAAAATTTTTCCGTCTGTGTACTCATACCTCATGCTTGCCAGTACCCTGGAAAGAAGCAAACATCCATCCAGTTCCTAAAAAAGGTGCCTCTTCAGATCCATCAAACTACAGACCAATAGCTATAACTTCCACTCTTGGTAAAGTCTTTGAAATTATATTAAATAATCACATAGTTAAGCATTAAATACTCCTCCAGAGCAAAGTCTTTTTGATTCTCTGTCCTCACAACTCAGTGTCCTCAACTTAAATGCTTCTTCTGAAATCACTGTGTTGGGTGATTTTAATGTCCATAATGTTGAATGGCTCACTCATTCAGCCAGGACTGATGATGCTGGTCTTGAATGTGAGCTATTTGCAGACTCATTTAATCTCACTCAACTAGTCAACCAACCCACCCGTGTACCAGATAATCCTAATCATAATTTCCACCTACTGGACTTATTTTTAACAACCAATTCAGAAAATAATGATGTTACAGTGAGGTCCCCGCTTGGATCTTCTGATCACTGTCTGATACAGGCCACCTGTCTATCACCTACCACACCTTCCCACTCTGAACCTGTTTTGGTGACTAAATGGCATTACGATAGGGCAGACTGGGAGGGTCTTCAGGTTTCTTTATTGATATTCCCTGGACCTCTTTCTTTTCTAATGATGCACACTCCACCTTGAGCCACATACAAGATTTTGTAAAAATTGGAATGGAAACTTTTATTCCTCATCAAAAGTACAGTAAAAGATCTAATTCACCTAAATGGTTTGACCATAATTGAGCTGGAGTAACTGAACAAAAAGCAATAGCCTACAATGCATACACAAGATCAAAAACACATGAAGCCTTTAATTTCTTTTTTTTTTTTTTTTTTTTTTTGAGACAATGAACGGAGGAAGGAAAAACACAGATAAAACAAAAAGGTCCATGTGCCTAAAGGCATCCTCCATTCATAAAATGTTTGTAACAACTGGATTTAAACATTTGTTGATTGTAAGTTTGTGGAAAGCAATTCGAGGGAAGTGAATTCCAAAGAGTAGTAGCTCTGGGGATAAATGAATTCTGATAAGCAGAAGTTCTGCATTGTGGAGGAGAAAGTGTAAATTCATGGGCGCTCTCAGCTGCCCTAGTTCTACGGGGAAAGATGTGGAGAGGCGGCACAATTGAAGCAAGTTCCTCGGAACAATTGCTGTGAAAATATCTGTAGAATAATGCAAGGGATGCAACGTTTCTTCGTATGGCTAATGTAGGAAGGTCCTGTGTGATTGCAGGGTTATTGATTAATCTAATAGCTTTATTTTGAATTTTGTCCAACTGCCTCAATGCAACCACTCCACTTCCACCCCACAGAGGTGAACAGTAATCCATCTGAGAGCGCACATGACTTTTATATATTACGGCCAACTGCTCGTCAGTGAAGAATTCTCGAACTCTGTACAGGAGTCCCAGTTTTTTAGAGGCATTCTTAGCAATGCTTCTAACATAATGTGTCCAGCTCAAGTTAGTAGTTAATGTTACACCGAGAATGTCAATACTAGGGGAAGTGGGAATATTTACATCATTAAAAATATATGGGAGTCAGTGAGATTCTGTCGGTTAGAAAATTGAATGTACTTGGTTTTCTGTGCATTAAAGGAAACTAGATTCTCTTGTCCCCATTCATTAATTCTAGAAAGGTCCTGGTTCAGAGAAATTGCAGTGTTTATTTTTGAATTTATAAGATCGGGTTGGGTGAAGGAATTGGTAAATGTGAAGGAACTGTGGAGTGTTGAGTCATCTGCGTAGGAATGTATTGGATTATGAGTGGTAGATATGAGATCATTGATATGAATGAGGAACAGAGTTGGGGCCAAAACTGATCCCTGGGGAACACCAGCATTTATTGAGTGAAATTGAGAATAAAGGCCATCTACCATTACACGTATTTTTCTGTTATGAAGATAAGAAGAATTAGTGAACTAATGATGCAAGGCCGTAGTGTGACATCTTCGACAATAAGGATTGATGCCAGACTCTATCAAATGCCTTTGATATATCCAGTGCTATTGTATGTGTTTCACCATGTTGGTCTGTAGCTTGGTTGATTTGATGCGTAAGAAGGCAAAGAAAGTCTGCAGTTGATCGACATCGTCTAAAACCATATTGCCTATCACTGATTAATTTATTATTCTCCAGATGCTTAATTATGTGATTATTTAATATAATTTCAAAAACTTTGCCAAGAGTGGAAGTTATAGCTATTGGTCTGTAGTTTGATGGATCTGAAGAGGAACCTTTACTTTAGAAACATCAGAAATCATGCCAAAACTGTATTAAACCTAACTAAATCAAACTTTCTCCACAAGCAGGCAAATAAACTTCTAAATAATCCAAATGATAACAAAATATTTTGGTCTACTCTTAACTCATTCAAATCCAACTTCACTACTGCTTCATCCATTCCACCATTAAAATCTCCGACTGGCAATCTTGTAAGTGACCCACGAGGTAAAGCTAACCTTCTTGCGGATATTTTCTCCTCCAACTCAACGTTAGATGAAATAAATCAAGATATCCCTGTACTTAATTTTAATTCGCCTGAAATTCCCTCACTTAAGATCCACACCAGACATGTCAAAACTATTTTGCAGAATCTCTCAGTAGATAAGGCTCCTGGTCCAGATGAAATTCCTCCAATAGTACTTAAGAATTGCTCCTTGGTGCTCGCTCCTGTATTGGCAAAAAATTTCCGTCTGTGTACTCATACCTCATGCTTCCCAGTACCCTGGAAAGAAGCAAACATCCATCCAGTTCCTAAAAAAGGTGCCTCTTCAGATCCATCAAACTACAGACCAATAGCTATAACTTCCACTCTTGGTAAAGTCTGAAATTATATTAAATAATCACATAATTAAGCATCTTGAAAATAATAAATTAATCAGTGATAGGCAATATGGTTTTAGACGATGTCGATCAACTGCAGACATTCTTTGCCTTCTTACGCATCAAATCAACCAAGCTACAGACCAACATGGTGAAACACATACAATAGCACTGGATATATCAAAGGCATTCGATAGAGTCTGGCATCAATCCTTATTGTCGAAGATGTCACACTACGGCCTTGCATCATTAGTTCCACTAATTTCTTCTTATCTTCATAACAGAAAAATATGTGTAATGGTAGATGGCCTTTATTCTCAATTTCACTCAATAAATGCTGGTGTTCCCCAGGGATCAGTTTTGGCCCCAACTCTGTTCCTCATTCATATCAATGATCTCATATCTACCACTCATAATCCAATACATTCCTACGCAGATGACTCAACACTCCACAGTTCCTTCACATTTACCAATTCTTTCACCCAACCCGATCTTATAAATTCAAAAATAAACACTGCAATTTCTCTGAACCAGGACCTTTCTAGAATTAATGAATGGGGACAAAAGAATCTAGTTTTCTTTAATGCACAGAAAACCAAGTACATTCAATTTTCTAACCGACAGAATCTCACTGACTCCCATATATTTTTTAATGATGTAAATATTCCCATTTCTCCTAGTATTGACATTCTCGGTGTAACATTAACTACTAACTTGAGCTGGACACATTATGTTAGAAGCATTGCTAAGAATGCCTCTAAAAAACTGGGACTCCTGTACAGAGTTCGAGAATTCTTCACTGACGAGCAGTTGGCCGTAATATATAAAAGTCATGTGCGTTCTCAGATGGATTACTGTTCACCTCTGTGGGGTGGAAGTGGAGTGGTTGCATTGAGGCAGTTGGACAAAATTCAAAATAAAGCTAATAGATTAATAAATAACCCTGCAATCACACAGGACCTTCCTACATTATCCATACGAAGAAACGTTGCATCCCTTGCATTATTCTACAGATATATTCACAGCAATTGTTCCGAGGAACTTGCTTCAATTGTGCCGCCTCCTCTCCACATCTTTCCCCGTAGAACTAGGGCAGCTGAGAGCGCCCATGAATTTACACTTTCTCCTCCACAATGCAGAACTTCTGCTTATCAGAATTCATTTATCCCCAGAGCTACTACCCTTTGGAATTCACTTCCCTCGAATTGCTTTCCACAAACTTACAATCTACAAATGTTTAAATCCAGTTGTTACAAAACATTTATGAATGGAGGATGCCTTTAGGCACATGGACCTTTTTGTTTTATCTGTGTTTTTCCTTCCTCCGTTCAGTGTCTCTTTAAAAAAAAAAAAAAAAAAAAAAAATCTTGAGAATAATAAATTAATCAGTGATAGGCAATATGGTTTTAGACGATGTCGATCAACTGCAGACATTCTTTGCCTTCTTACGCATCAAATCAACCAAGCTACAGACCAACATGGTGAAACACATATAGTCCATGAGCCAAGACCCGAATTTTGGGATATCGGTACCACCCGGGGTGACTAATTCTCTTAGGTGTTTTTAGCTTGCTACATGTCTCTAGTTTATGTTTTGATATGATAGCCCTTGCACATTGGTAGCTTAATGGTCGTTATCACTTCTTGAATAGACATACCCTACCGAAAATTCCGAAATTTTTTAAAATGTCAAATTTGGGGACAGGAATGCCTAAATGTCAACAAAATGCATATAGTAATTGTCACATTTAATACAAGTCCTGTAAATACACACTAAGCATGCCATGGGCTTGTACATACTATTATGGCAAATTACTACTCCTAAATATCATCTACGTCAGACTCGGAATCTGACTGTTGTGTGCCACCGGCTCTTCTTCAATAGCCTTGTTCTGACATGTCTGTAACCTGCACATGTCCGTGCATTTTAGACCATTGCTGAGGCAAGTACACTTAGGGAGTTCGCATGACCGCACACACTTGCAAGACAGTAGCTGCATAACAGCATCTGGTGCTGGTGAGCCTCGCATCCAGTTGACGGCAAGCTTACCGTCCTCATCTGTCATCCAACCGCAGTCTGTTGGGTTCGCAACAAATGGCTGGCTCTGAAGACTTCTCCTCCAGATCGCAGCCTGGTAGTTTGCACGCAGTGCATGCATGAAGAGGCAGTCCTCACAAGGAGGGAGTTGACTTGACTCTACCTCTCCACGTCTTGCACAGAACAGCTCATACCGAAGCTTGTTTACCTTAGTTGTGTGGGTAGATGGTAGGTACATGTGGCAGGTGATTTCCTGTAGCTTCTCAAAGAGTTCAGGAGACACTTCCCATGAGCGTCCAAGTTCGTGAAAAGCATGCTGGTATGTCTTGTCCATCTTCACCTGCTTGAGTGTCGTCATCTTCCCTCGGCCAGCGAATGCACTGACGGTATCACAGCCTGTAAAGGCATGCATACCAATCAATGAATCACACACGCTGCCTCCCAGTGTGCGGCTCAGTGTGGTGATATCCAGGAATCTTGTCCGGTTCTTCGTCCCGCACTTCTGGAACAGATGGGATGGGATCTTGTGGCACATGCCAAGACACAACACCATGACGTCTGTATCTTCTGCAGTGATGATGACAGACTTGTTCCCAGATTCTGCTGCATGAAGTGCATGGAGAAGAAGGCGTGTGTCTGCTTCTTCTTGAGTTGACTTAAGCTCAGGAGCCTCTTCCCACTGCTCTTTGGTGATCTTGAAGCAGCGCTGCTCACATGTGACATACAGCTCCTTGTCCTTGAGCTTCTCCCTGTGCTGTGGTGCCTTCCATTCTTCTACCAAGAACTTGATAAGACTTGCCTTGTTGGAGGAACTACCGAGTAACTTTCTCCACTGCTGGATGTTGTGCCCAGGTTGAATGTTCTTGAAATGAATTCCTGTGCCTGCACTTCTTTTGGCTCGTTCTGCATCCTTGATGGATGTCTCCTTGTAGATATCAAACACAACATCAATGCGCCTGCTCTTAGCACCTTCATGAACAGCGTGACTCAGTGCTGTACCTGCAAGCTGTGAAAAAGTTTTGTCGTTTCCCTTCAGTTTGTGGACCAGGCTCATCCCATCAATTATGGTAGCAGAGGGCTCGGGTATCACTTCTGCAGGAGAAACATTCCTCTCTAACTCCTTTGCGAGGGCAGCCTTGTTGGTCTTGCGGAGAGACATCACCGCTGGCAAGTGCCCAAGGCAAAGGCCCCAGGGGATGAGCCAAGACATCACTCATTTTGAGCTTTCTGTTCTCTCGGCAACAAGGATCATCTGGCCAAATAGGTTCCTGTCAGCCTTTAAGATAACCTCCTTGGCATGGTCTTGTGAGCGTGGCAGCATTGATGATGTCTGAGTGATGCTTCTTATCTTGGACTTGGTAATCTCTGGCAGGACTTTCTCTGGCACAGAGCCTGCAACCTTGGACTGGACAGCAATGCCATTGACTCTATGAGAAGTACCTGCTCCACTTAGGGTCTCTTCAAGTCGGTCAATGTTATCCCAGGCCAGGGTTGTGAACACACCAGGGTATATGTTTGCTGGCAGTGGAATGTCATCCTTTGAGCATTCCAGCTTCTGGATACAAAGGGCTGTATCGATCTCCTCAAACATTGAGTAAGACACACAGTGACCAAGACGATTCAGAGTTCGGATCAGTTCTGTGTTTCCTGTCAAAGACTTTACAGCATTGGTCAGCAGTACGTGCTTGGGTGGTTTTGTCTTGCCACTGGTAACAGCAAAGACCAAGTCACTGCCAAAGGAAGTGGCAAGACGTTGAGCTCTTTCAGAGGGAGTTTCACACTCACACTCTCCTGTCAGCAGGGTGTGCAGGAATTGAGTGACTGCTGCAGGAATGACATTCTGATCTGTATCGGGAAGCCATGGCTGACTCACATCTTGTTTATTGATCTCATTCCTCAGCTGCATTCCTGCTTTGGTTAAGACATCTTCAGAGTTAGCTGCTCTTACTTCTTGCAGGTCTTTTGCCATTTTGTGTGCTTGCCGGGCAAGGTCGTCCATTGAGAGGCTGCGTGGATAGATTAGAAGCTTTCCTTTCTCATCTGGGACAAAGCGTAGTGATTCTCCAAACTCGGTTTCAATCTTTCGGCGAACATGTTTCTTTGTCGCTGGTTTCAGTTGGATAATACCACGGGACATCATGGATCTCTCAAGCCTAGATGTGAGGTTTGTCATACCCAGTACCTCTGGGTTGGGGAATAATTTGGTCCTTATATACAAGCAGAGTTCCTCGAGGGCTTCTGTCTCAACCTCTTCGTAGCGTGCTTCCTCGCTTTCTTCCTGATTTTCACCTGCACCCGACCTGGCGGCCGCTGGGAAATCATCTTTTGTGAAGAGTTTGTAGCACGACTTGTGGTAGTGACGCTCTGCAGCAACAAGGTCTCTGCTAACTAAACCAAGGATTCTCTGGTTGAGTTTCCTTATTGCTGCTCTGCGAATCTTCTCATCTGCTCGTAGCTCAACACACTGTATGAGTGGCTCCCTTGTCTTTGTTGTTTTTATGTACTTGCTTGACTTCTCGCAGAAGATACATACTTTGGCATACACCCTGCTAGTACTAGGGGCATCCCTTGATGCCCTCCTCCTGGGTCGACGCTTGCTGATTCTATCTTGACACCCTTGGCAAGGATAGAATCCAGTGACTTCTTCATTGTAAAGAGACTACGACATTTACGGTGATAATGTATGTGTGGTATTCCTCCTTCTTCAAGGCCCTTGGCTGCTTCCAGGACTGGATCATGCTGCCTGATTTCTGCAGCCCTGAGCAATGTGTTCCAGGAGTCCAAATCCTGTGGTGACACCAGAGCATCGCTGTCATCATCAGAGCAGTGGATGATACAGTCGATCCGTGCTCTCTTCCTCGCAGATGGTTCCATCCTGCCGTCAAACAGTCGACACACACCTGCAAAAAATATCACCATTAAACCATGAACAAACAAACACATTACATGGAAACCACTCTACATATGTTTGCTCCTTCCAATAATAAATTATCCCCAAAATATAACAAAAAATCTCCAAATATGAAATAAACCCCTAAATATGGAGAAACTTGAAATACACATCGGAATAATTCTTGTAGAGAATCAAATAAGCTACAAGAGCTGTTAGAATATATTTTTCAATGTTCCCCATATTTAAGGATTTATTCTAGATTTAGAGGAAAATACCCAAAATATAGAGTATATTCCGAAATATGAGGAAATTTGAAAAATACCTAGGAACAACTCTGGTAGAGAATATAATTCTACATAGGTGTTCAAAGTTTCGCGATGATTGTGTGATGGATTTTAAAGAAAATGAGGAAAACGCCGAGCGTCACGCTAAAAATCTTTATTTTTGGGTAGCGCCCCTATTGCATCAACAAAATTAGACTAAGCTACCAGTGCGAGAAGGCTATCATATCTTAATGTACTTACAGTCACTCTATAAACATTTTAGTACCATTCGTGTTTAGTCACCCCAGGTGGTACCGATATCTGGCCTGGCTCATGGACTAATACAATAGCACTGGATATATCAAAGGTATTTGATAGAGTCTGGCATCAATCCTTATTGTCGAAGATGTCACACTACGGCCTTGCATCATTAGTTCCACTAATTTCTTCTTATCTTCATAACAGAAAAATATGTGTAATGGCCTTTATTCTCAATTTCACTCAATAAATGCTGGTGTTCCCCAGGGATCAGTTTTGGCCCCAACTCTGTTCCTCATTCATATCAATGATCTCATATCTACCACTCATAATCCAATACATTCCTATGCAGATGACTCAACACTCCACAGTTCCTTCACATTTACCAATTCTTTCACCCAACCCGATCTTATAAATTCAAAAATAAACACTGCAATTTCTCTGAACTAGGACCTTTCTAGAATTAATGAATGGGGACAAAATAATCTAGGTTCCTTTAATGCACAGAAAACCAAGTACATTCAATTTTCTAACCGACAGAATCTCACTGACTCCCATATATTTTTTAATTATGTAAATATTCCCACTTCCCCTAGTATTGACATTCTCGGTGTAACATTAACTACTAACTTGAGCTGGACACATTATGTTAGAAGCATTGCTAAGAATGCCTCTAAAAAACTGGGACTCCTGTACAGAGTTCGAAAATTCTTCACTGACGAGCAGTTGGCCGTAATATATAAAAGTCATGTGCGTTCTCAGATGGATTACTGTTCACCTCTGTGGAGTGGAAGTGGAGTGGTTGCATTGGGGCAGTTGGACAAAATTCAAAATAAAGCTATTAGATTAATCAATAACCCTACAATCACACAGGACCTTCCTACATTATCCATACGAAGAAACGTTGCATCGCTTGCATTATTCTACAGATATTTTCAGAGCAATTGTTCCGAGGAACTTGCTTCAATTGTGCCGCCTCTCCACATCTTTCCCCGTAGAACTAGGGCAGCTGAGAGTGCCCATGAATTTACACTTTCTCCTCCACAATGTAGAACTTCTGCTTATCAAAATTCATTTATCCCTAGAACTACTACTCTTTGGAATTCACTTCCCTCGAGTTGCTTTCCACAAACTTACAATCTACAAAATTTAAATCCAGTTGTTACAAACATTTTATGAATGGAGGATGCCTTTAGGCACATGGAACTTTTTGTTTTATCTGTGTTTTTCCTTCCTCCGTTCATTGTCTCTTTAAAAAAAAGAAAAAAAAGAAAGGAACCCTATCGCGTCGCCGGAAATAGAGACTGTTTGGTTCGTCGGTCCTTGCACCTGTTCAAGTCCCCGGATACCAGGTCAGAAGGACATTGTCTACCTTAACCAAAACTCGAAAGAGATGGAAACGAAATGACTGAGAACTCAGTGATGATAAGGTCCTGTAACTTGACCCAGAGGTCATAAGCTGACATGTTGGGAGATAGTGAGAACATTTTGCCAGCAGGCCAATATCTTCCACTACCAGCGAAAACTAGAGTCCATTTAACCCTTAAAAATGGGAGTCTGATTGCTGTCACAGGTCAAAAGTGTCCGGTTGTCTGGCGCAACGGGACACACCTGACCTATACCGGATCGTCGTGATCGACCTACCCTTGACAAAGGTTCCAACCCAAGTAAAAACTTGATGATAGTCCCTGAACCTCATGGTTTACCGTACACCTATTGTCGGTGATCTTCGAGGTAGTGGACATGAACCTGTCTAAGTAGTAGGCCTGGACCCGGCGCTTTCCCGGTAAGACTGTTAAAGAATAACACCTTGATATTCAATATAAATTGTTTATCAAGAACATTCTTTTAATCATGTCCAACATTGTAAAGGCACAAATAAATCATTTGATTATATCTTGGCCTAGCCTTAAATTGTACATACCCTATACTCTATACAATTTTTTCTTAATATCTTATAGTTGCAACTATGATAGATATTTTAGAGTAAAATAGGAAAAAAATCGCTGTACAATCAGCTCGACTATCGGGTATCACAGCTTGTGAACTTATCACATAGTCTGGGGGAGGGTCTAGAAGTCCTGAGCTCTCCAGCACCCACCCTTTTCTTTTCACAATTAAGATAAAACCTGACTTGGTAGCTCATAGACACTAGAACCTCTGACGTGTGTGTAGTTAGAAGAGTGTGTCTTGATTACTAATAGGGTCACTAAACCTAGTGCTTCATAGGGAATTTTAGCACCAAAACCACCACTTGGATAGTCTAAAGACCGCTTCGTTAACTAATCGAGGAAGTAATCATGAAAAACTATTCCACCAAGCCACAGCGTCGTACAACGAACCTGGGCTGCCTCCTTTGAAAAGTTATTGAAGTTAGCCTTCATAATCAATAGTGCCCCGTGGCCTAGTGCATCATCATGACTACTAGTACATACACCATTTAACTAGGAAATAGCTAAAGAACACTAGAGCTACTCAGCCACGGTACATACATAATCCACTTCTGATGAAAGAAAGGAAAGTACACACCTATAGGTGCAGCACGGAGGGTAACAGGCGAATGGCTTAACCCTCTACTAGGAACGGCCCCCCACCTTGGGGCACGCCGTCGGGGTCTAAGAGTGTAACCTGGAAATAAATATTTGCAAGAATCAATGCTCATAGGTATAAACCAAGACATTAACATTCCTAGTCGTATCTAGAATACGCCGGAAAAATAGACCTAGCGCACTTGCTACTCTAATTTTCCTTCGTATCCTCTTGGTACGTATCATGGAAGGCAAAAATTAGACTTAGCACCCCGGCGCCTCTAATTGTCCTTCGTACCTATTGAAAACCCTTGATGGTCTTTTCATTAACCGTAATGAAAAATCTTGATGGTCTTTTCATGGGAGGGGAATAACTACTTAACAATGATACTCTGTATCCTTGCCTATATAGTCTCATTCTTTAAAGAATGTTAAAGAAACAACAATCCCACCGCCTGACCGACGATTGATTGTCTCATTCTTAAAGAATGTTACGTGCCACAACACTGCCGTTAACATACGGACGATTGTTGATACCCCTAATAGGCCTCGCCGTTGCAAGACGGACTTCCGGCCTGAGGTATCTCACACGTATAGGCGAGTTCTATCAGCTGTGCTGAAAGTCCCCTTTTATCCCATGAAGCTGCTTGTCGATAAAACTCAGTATCCATGACCTATACAACCGTTTATCCGATTAGGATTAAGTAACGGAACTATTCGATCTTAAAAGAGTGATAGTTAATCTCACTTAGACACGTCCGCCGTGGAGACGGAGGGTAGACTATACCCGCCGCGTGAGGATATCCGTATAGATTAGGCCAGACGGCTGGGCCGAAAAACCTCTCAAGCAATTAGAGCACCCGCCGGGGGATGGAAGGTATGAAAACCAAAATGGGTATCTTGGGTAGATTCCAAACCCTCCGAAGCGAGTGTTCGGCACCAATAGCAGGCAAAAGAGCACCGGAGGGAAAAAACACCCCTTGTGTGGCCTTGTGTGGCCGGGCCAGCTAGAACCACACAAAACATACCAGAGACGTCAGGACACAACCTGACACATTTCACTCATGTAAAATAACATCAGATGAGAGTGAAAGTAAAAATAAATGGCTACTCTATTATTTATATCAAGAATCAATAATAAAGCCTAGTACAGACACATACCCCTACCACGAGGCTAGCCACGAGACATAGGGCAAGCAACACGAAAAAACATGTGAAGCATAACCCCCCACGACGTCATAGCAACCGGCTACCATACGCCGCCTCGCGCTACAGGGGCTCCAGAACGTTCCACACCCTGTGGGGTCACACGTGGACGAGAGCGTCAGAAAGACGCCCAAAACACCAGAAACACCATCAGAGAGATGGCTAAGCAGAGGAGCTCCGCATTAACTAGCTAAAAGGTAAAGCTAATGCTGAAAAGAAAAAGTTAACATGAGGCACCCAGGTCCAATGCGGACCGCATGGACGTCACAACACAATAGTACCCTAAATTAAACACACTTCCTGCGACCGTGCCAATAGGGACGACCGTTCTCACTAATCTAAACCTATTCTATAACGTCTTAGATAGATACAAATGAGCAAGGACTCACTACGAGGCGGACGAGCGAAGAATGAAGAGAGACGGTCCTGTACGTCCACTCGCCACAGACGCAGGGAGAGGAAGACGGAATGACGCTTCTTGAAGCAGCGTCTCACAGAGGATACTCCGCACGGCAAAATATCCACAAGTTCTGGGAAGCTTGGTTTATAGTACTTCTAATACTATATTTTCTTTTATTTTTTACGAAGTTTTTTCATAATGAGTACCCAATCATAAGGACGATTCCGTAAGAGAATCAGCGTACCCTTACGATGTGTTCCTTTCTCTCTCCCTGCGGAGGTCGTTTCAAACAGCTGACGCAAGGGCTTGAAAGGGAACTATTATGTAATAGGCATATCGTCAATGATGGAGTAAGTAAATTAACGTTTTCAATTTGTCATAATATAATTGAAAATAGATTCGCCGGTAGGCAAAAATATATTACTGGCTGGGAAACTTTTACACAAATTAATTCGGGTTGAATATTCTAATAGTTCCTGCTCATAAGTTTCGAGTGGCAATGGGTGTGTGTCAGGGCAGAGTTACGCCAGAGCTTTTACCGCCAATTTTCTAGTTTTTCTGACAAGTGTCTAGTTTTTCCGGCAACTTTCTAGTTCTTCCGGCAATTTTCTAGTTTCTCCAGCAATTTTTACTTTTTTCCTGGAAATTTCGACTTTTTTTTCCATCAATTTTCTTTTTTTTCGCCATTTCCTTAGATTTTTTCTGGCAATTTTATACTTTTATTGGCAGTTTTGTTTTTTCCAATTCGGGCCCATTCCAATTACTCCACATACACTTGCCCAAACTGCAACAACGACCACTGTCACTGTCTTCCGCCCATCACCAAGCTTGGGTGCCTCTTAATTTGCCGGCCCACAGATGTACCCCTGGTAGCATCCCTGAGGGCCGCCCACATGGTCATGCCTCACTCACTGATTTCCCTTGCTGGCATTCTCACGCGCGTAAACTCTTTCCAAGTCACCAAGATTTCCGACCACCCCATCACCCTGCCTAAAGGTCTGATCATCAGCGACCTAGAAACGTTTGAAGAGATTATCCCCTCACTCACCGACACCATGTGAGCTTTAAAAATTCCCGAGATCCCTGAACACCTCAAATAAACAAAACATAAAAAACAAAAAAACAAACTCAACCAATATTTTTGCTTTCCTACCAAAAAAAAATTTGCCTTAACCGCAGAAGGCATTGGCCACACCAATGTATTAAAATATCATATACATACTCAAGTTCCCCAGATCCGTCAACCCTTATGTAGAAAGAATCCGTTACAATGCCAAGAAGATAAACAGTGAAAGATATGCTCAACTAAGGAATCATCTCCCCCCCCCATGGTCATCGCCATAGACCTCGTAAAAAAGAAAGATAGATCACTCTGTTTCTCCGTCGATTATCGACAACTCAATGATGTCACCATGAAAGATGACATGCCTTTGACACGTATAGACGACTCCCTAGACTCCCTTCGCGATGTCAAGAAGTTCTCCATCCTCAACTTGCAAGCAGAATACTGGCAAGTTCTGTTCTATGATAAAAAAATAAATGTATAAAAAAAAAAAAAAAAAACAGACAAAAAAATTAGTTCTTTCTACCAGTAGCGGCCGCCATTTTACATTCAATGTACTGCCTTTCGCTCTGTGTAATGGACCCGCTACATTCTATTGACTCATGGACTCGGTTTTCCGAGGCTTCACCTGGGAAACCTGTTTGGCACACCTCGATGACGTCATCATGTTTGCTCAGACGTGAGAGGAATATTTAAATAGATTGGCCAAAGTTTTTGCCCGCATCCACAAGGCAGGATTGTAACTTAAACTCTCCAAATGGACCCTAGCTTAGTCCTAAGTCGCCTTCTTGGGGCACATCATATCAGCGGAAGGAATTTCACCCCACCTGGCCAAACTAGAGTCAATCCGCAAAATTCAATCTCCCACCGACGTAAAAGGTATGCACGCTTTCCTGGGTTTGGCATCATATCGTGGGTTTGTCAAAGGGTCTTCCACAATAGCCAAACCACTATACGAGCTCTCCCAAAAAGGAGAATCGTTCGTGTGGACGATGACCGGATTTTCAACGCCTCAAAGACGCACTGACATCCGCCATTATTGTAACAATTCCGAATTATTCCTAACCATTCAAGTTACATACAGATGTATCTCTCCTCGAAATAGGTGCCATCCTTTCAAAAGTCCGCGAGGGCATTGCTTGCGCAAGCTGCATGTTATCCCAGTTAGAAATCAATTATGCGGCGACAAAAAGGAAGTACTTCAATGGTTCGTCGTCACTTAATATACTGCGTATAATTCTAGTCCCCATAATACAAAAATATTTAAATATAGTATACTTTAAGAGTGCAGCGAAGAGTAACACAAATTATCAACCAAATTTCACACAAACATTTGTTGCGTGAATGCGAACGTCAGTCAAAAAATATTTTTTGAATTTATGCA